>JAOEGL010000005.1:74741848-75341848 GCA_034509955.1 Urosaurus nigricauda | reverse complement strand
CATAGCAGATGATAAGGCATATGTGGCAGTTGTAGTCTAATATACTCAGAAAGCTGAAAGATCTGTTATTTAGATTTAAATATATGTTGTATGACATTCCTCCTGAACACACACCTTATTAGTGCAGGCAAAACCTATCCTATGACCCACCAGTTACAACTGTGTTTTTTAAAGCCCCTCTCATAAGTTGGATCAATTCAGATTTACAGCCACAGGGATTTGGTTTCACTTTGAATAAAAAGTCTGAATATAAAAGGAGGCTGTCAGGATTTATAGCACAGCACGTCAATATTTTTTCATTTGTCTAAAAAATTCATTGATAACAATGAAAACACATGCTTATGAAATTATTTCTCTGTTAGCTGCAGGAGCTGACGAGAATGCATTTATATGGCCATTATATTTAATATTAATCAATACAGCAAAAGGGATGTGGTTTGAATAAGCCAGTGAGTATAATAAAAGCTTTTACTTATTCAATGACATAAAAAGCCTAAAAGTAATTCAGTGTAATGTAATTTTCATTGCATTGGACTGTGACGTATTCCAAAAATAATGCATTATAAGCCATTTGTTTTCTCTTTTCCAAACAGGTTTCTACCATTTACAACAATAAATCACATGTGCTTTCTCGGCAGAGGGAATGATCTAACACTCTGTTGCCTGAACATCAAAATGTATATGTAGCACTTTATGCAGTTTATTTGCATTTTTTATGTTTCTACCCACAGTTAATATAGGAATATTTATAGTGTGTGGAAGCATAAAGTAACCCTCATATGTGGAATAAAATGCTACATACACATTTGATGCTCATGGATGAAGGATTTAGATCATCTGTACCATCAAAGGAGGGACATGATGATTCACAGTTGTTAATGGTTATAACCTGTCTGGAAAAGAGAAAACAAATGGCTTATAATGCATTATTCTTGGAATACATTAAAGACCACTGCAATGAAAACAGCAAAATATTGAATCACCCTCAACTTTACATCAGAAAAGCAAACATCTGGAACCCATGATCATCTTTAGTATATAATAACTTACCCAATGACTGAATTGCTGAAATGCTTGCAGCAGATCAGCTATTTGTGGACGAGAAGCACAAAGAGTTATTCAAGGTAACTGACTCATTTCCCCAAAATAAGTCCAGCACTTTGGATAGCTCTTTTAAAATGTGTTACAAAAACCCAGAGGAGTTCATTGTCCCAATGACATGGAAGGGACCAGCTGCCACAGGACAAGAATCCTCCTACCACATAAAAGCAGAACATATCAGTGGAGCCGAACCTATCATTTGATAACCAGTGGATTTGGCAGTGCAAATTGACACATCCATCAAGGTTCCATCAGAGTGTCTATGTGCTATAGGTGCCAAGAGTTGGCATGTTTGGATGGACAGAAGCAAAAGAGTGTAAGAACCATGCTGGGCTATCTGTCTCTTCAGTACTAGTGCTGGCCCAGTATATTAGAAATAGGCAGCTATTCCAAAATATAAACAAATCTGCTAAAATCTAAGCTTGTCCCCTCTGATAAGAATTAGCCTCCGTATAACACTGAATGAGAGGATTGGTTAATCTATCAAACACACTCTTCAGGTTCTTACTCCTAATCAAAGGTCAACATCAGGGATGAGGAACCTTTAGCGGTCAAGATATTTTGAACATCAACTTTCTTAAGTGTTTTTCATTTGCCATAAACATCTAGAACAATGCGGTTGTCCCTAGACCAGTAGTGATCCATGAGCCATTGGATTCTGGTGATTCCAGGAAAGAAAGAAACAATTTCAGCCAGCGGGCATAAATATGGTACCAGTCCCTCACATGTTGGCCACGCCATATAGCTTGAGATATACTGATCTAGAGGATAAATGGTTCCTCCTCTTGTCTATATTGTGTAGCCTCACTTCCAAAGTGACACACCTCTTCCCATAACCCACTCTCCCCTCCATCAGTCTGGGCTCGGAGTATGCAAAATGTGAACCTGGGTCCGCTGGTCCCCCTGTCTTGTTTTTTGTGGATCTAATACTCCAGGTTTGCAAGACCAACTCTTTTCTGGACAACCAGGACCAAATTGCCTGTCTCGGAAGCCTCCAGGAAATGTAATTCATCTTTTTAAACATGGTGGTAAAATTCAAATACATAACCATATTAGTATGGAAAATCAGTATTTTCTTGCTCTTGCAACAGAGACAAACTGAAAGATAAAAGTGGGTAGCATGAACTTTTGTAGATTTAAGCCTGCTTCCTCAGAATTCATATGATTCTCTACTAACCTTTGCTTTAGGCAACATTCTTGCATTGTCCCTCAATGACCATAGTGAATGTAGGGTCAGTCTACAAAAGCTCAAGTTACCAATGTCTGTCTTTCAGTTAGCCTCAAAAGTGCCGCAGGATCCGTTTTAATACTGATCCTTTTAAACAGGTTGCAATCTCATATGTTAACTTAATTCCCCCCAATCCCAAATGTCTGTCCACTTCCCATTTGTTTATTATTTTTAGCTGCCTGTATAGTCCTCAGAAGTTTCCGGGAACAATTAAATAAATAAATAAATAAATCCCCAGGCCCATCACAGTTGTCTGGCCCTGGCATTAATTAATTCAATGCCATTAATCTCCACATTATGCACTGAAAAATTGCAAGGTGTTGGGAGAAATAAAAATGAAACCCCAAAGTAGTAAGTTTTGTAAAGGAGCTGCTGGTGTGGCTCTGAATGATTAATTGCTGTTGTGTTCTTTTTCTTCCTCTGACTCCTCAGGAGGTGGCTCTTTATGCCACATCTGAACTCATTGGATCATTCATTTATTCCCAGTACAGAGCTTTGTGCCACAGGAAAGCACTCCCAGAAATATGATTAACACAGAAACAGTCAGTGGACTCCATAGAAGACAGGTAGTTCGTAGTTTTCATCATCTGGAAAGAAGATTTTAATCTTTATTCTGAGATGGTAGAACACAGGAAATAATCCTCTGTGTGTTTACTTTTGAGTAACTGTGAATAGGATTATATCATTAGCTATTAGAAATTAAAGATGCATTGACTAATACAACCATGACAGTATGAGGAGTCGTCTCCTGGAGAAGAGAGCCTTGCAAAGTTAATTTTTAAAAGCATTTTGGTATATAAATACATAACAATGGTATGTAACTCAACAGTAATTTATCATTAGTGTTGCAAAAGTTAACTTGTTGCTTTTTGTTACTTGTTACCTGATCATCGGAAGGGCGGTATATAAATAAATTTTATTATTATTATTATTATTATTATTATTATTATTATTATTTTTAGTTCATTTACTGAACAAAAAAAAATCCATCCTAAAATGTAAGAAAATGTTTAAAACTTGACAAAATAAAACCACAAATCTCTAAGAAAGTATTTGGTTGTTATATGCCAGGTTACCTCTAACTTATGGTGACCCTAAGGAGAACCTATCAGGGCATTTTCTTGGCAAGATTTTTTTCAGAGGAGGTTTGCATTTGCCTCCCTCTGAGGATGGGAGAATGTAACTTGCCCAAGATCACTCAGTGGGTTTCCATGGCTGGGTGGAGATTTGAACCCTAGTCTCCAGAGTCATAGTCCAGTGTCCAAACCACTACACCACACTGGGTCTAAGAAAGTATTTCACCTGCACCATTAGTGAGAACAATTAAACTTATTTTTACATGAGAAAAAATAATGTTGTTAGCAGTTGTTGTTGACTGCAGAAGAAATGTTGTTATATCCTCATTGCCATTGAAACGAATGTTATCACAAGTAATGTAGAATGCATTTTATCCAAATTCTTCTCAGGAGATACTTGTGAAGCAGCGGATGTGTGTGTGTCCAAGAGAGAGAGAGAGAGAGAGAGAGAGAGAGAGAGAGAGAGAGATCTGGTGTATATTGCTTGCAAGATGGCAGTGTGTTTCGCCCGGGCAAGTCTCATATCTACATCCACAGGCTGTGGTAGTTATTGAAGAGACAAGAAAGACCACAATGTCCACATTCAACAACTCTGTTTTCAACAGGCTGAACATCTCCACCCCTGGTGCTCTTTCTAGCCTCCTCCTTTGGCCAGAAGAGCTAGTGGACTGGCAAAATAGTTCAGGAACTTATATTTGCCTGGTAACCCATTCCAGTTGCTTTTGTCACCATTTTGAAACTACAATCTAGTTCTAGCTGAATGACAGCAAAGGCAATTGAAAACAATAACATTTCTACAATTCTGCATCTTGAGTTTCAGTTGTTTTTTAAAAAATACATTATGTATTTGTTTCCAAATAACTAGTTCTGCAATTCTGTACAAGAAACCTTGCTATTTAGAAGCCTGGACATACTCTGCTTATAATGTGCACAAATGGCTCAGCATATGGCTACTGGAGATTACTGTTAACAACAGATAGTTGTTAACAATAGAGTGTTTTCTACCTGGTGAGTGCATCTAGCGATCACAGGTTAAAATTGACTGAGGTTCAAGCTGACTGGGATGTATTCAGCAGTTATATAACCATAAATGCAGATTGATATATATGTAACTCACTGCAGATACTTTAGACATAGGTCCCTTTCACAGCACACAGTTATAGCACTATGGTTCCACTTTATCTCTTGTGACAACATCCTATCAAATTCCAGGATTTGCAGTTTAAGAAGGGGTATTTAGAATTCTTAGCTAGAGAGCTCTAGTGTCTCATAACACTATAAATCCATTGGATTCTGTATGGCACAACCATGGTAAGTTAACATGGAATCATAGTGCTATAACTGTGTAGTATGAAAGGACCATTACCTATAGAGAACTGAGCACTGACTGTTTTCTAGACTTGCAAGTAACCTGACTAGAACAAAATCTGCACCAGTGTATCAAACATTTGATGTGTCAAGGAGGAAATATTGGTAGGACCCAATGTTGAGTAAATTATATGGCTTACAAGAGATATTTTGGGCTATACCTTCAAGGTGGCTGTTGCAAGAGAGGAAAATACAGTATCTAGAAAGGCAAAGTTTCCTCACCCTGTCTTACAAAGGTCTAACCTTTTAAAATCCAAATAAAAACAGAGAATGGTGTTATCTCTTTTTAAAAAGCTCCTGTACACTTCATGTTCCCTAATATATCTCATATGCTTACTCTGTTGTTCACACTACCATTATGTGATTCATTTTCAAGTCTTTATTTTGCTGTTGGATCACAGTGAGATATTTTTCTGTGAACACATGAGACTTCAGACTGAATAAGTTTCACAGGCTTTGAAACAGTTGTCTGTGTATAATTCTCCAGTCCTATGAAGAATACACTAGTGAATTATTAGAGACTTAGGCAAGATTAGCTGGGAGATGATTGCTAGGTCATGGTGCCTTATCATATGTTACTGTGAGGCACCGAATCCCAATGTACAGCCATTACATTACTTTGTAGTTCAAGAAAACTGATTGCATGGAATTGAAAGAGTCAATCCACATTTTGGCATTCTGTTGGACAGGTACTTTAGATCAGCATTCCTCATTATTGCAACTGTCATTATTATCTCTATTCATCAAACTGGCAGGAAATAGTGAGGTTTGTAATGTAATGTCTGAAAGGCACCAAGTTGTGGTAGACCAGGTTGTAGTTTATACATAAATATTAAGATATATGCTGACTGATCTTATCTATGAGATTTAGGCATTTTTCTTATGTTATTAAGCAGTGTAAAATGTCCTCCATTTGGTACCTTTCTACATCTCTCAAGTAGTACTAGCACAGGGTCAGGCATGTGGAAAAGTTGGAGGACATGGTAACTTCACAAACCAGTGCTGCTTCCTCACCGATGGCCTTTCCATAGTACTAAGGCAATGTTCTCCTCATTCAGTTTTCCTCCTGTAAAAGGAGGCTGAGTATTGCATTGACCACAGGAAACAAAGAATGCTTACTAAGATCATACGATTAACAGCAATACAGCATCAAAAAAGAAAAGAAAAAAGAAGAAAAAAGTCATTGTACTTTGTTTTGATTAATCCTGCAAACCTAGGCTACTTAGAAGAAACGTAATTGCACCTAACTCATTATATTTTTGTAGTTTTAGTACGGTATAATATGATACAACTGATATCTACAATATTATGTTGTATCCATTTATTTTAATTATCTAGAAATAACCTTTATCTATTGGCACAGAATCTTGGATTGACGGAAGAATGAGCTATTTTGTGGTTTGATCCCATGGTCTACCACACAAAGAAGTAGATGGAATGAAGTGCAAAATAATTTGGATCATGGAGTAGCATCCTCTGGAGAAACCAGACTTTTGCTTTCTTCAGCACTTGGGAAGACCCCAGCTATGCCGTTACATTAAAAGCACCCTTACAAACATGCAGTAACAATTTAAAGAAATTGTTAACCTTTGGAGTGCGCTTTGAGTGGGGAAAAACACACCAGGGCCTTTGAGAGTTTATGGGAATCCCAAGGACTGTGCTAGGAACCCCCTTCCAAGGATAATGGTTGACCCATCCATTACATAATTTCCATCCTGCTATAAATTATGGCAGTGTCATGACATTAACTAAGCATGACTAAGGGGCTCTATAGACAGCCCCTAAGGGGTGGTGGGATGGCACCCCTTTCCTAGCTGGATTGGGGCTATGGCAACTGCACACTGCGGCCCTGATCTGGCCTTTCTGAGGCACAAAAAGGAACCAAAAAAGCAGCTCCTTTTTGTGCTTTGGAAAGGGTTCCATAGTCACTGGTGCCACGGGTGTTCAGTGCTTCTTTTGGTGTGCACCATCTGGATGCAGCACCAAAGGAGCGCTGTGATGCTGCCCACATCAAGGCGTATGGCATGATGCTGGTATCAGGCCAATGGCAGGGCATGCATTGTGTGGATGCCACACCCCCACTCTGCCCCGAGCTGGCATTTAATGCCGGTTTGTCCAGGCCCTAGGTCTGGATCCAGCTAGCATTCCATTGTTACAACAAAAATGTACTGAATTAGTGAAATAGCTTATGCCAGTGAATAGAAATGAAAAGATCCAGAGAGCTATAATGGAATGCAGAAAGATTTTATGATCACATCCCAACAGACTTGGATAAATAACCCATTATACTCATGCAACTCTGCAAATACAAAATGCATTAATTCAACTAGAAGTAGAAGTTTCAGAGTTTAATGGGATGCCAACTAATAATATATAATGAAAGTGACCATTTTGGTTCAAACATCATTGGATCGGACTTTCTATGGTGTTCATCTCGGATAATATAATTCTTCTCTCTGAAGTTACTTTGGTAATTATGTAGAAGTGTGAACAAACGGAGTGAAATGAATGTGTTGTGTGAACGAACTGGTTATTCTCTTTCATTGGCTTTGCTAGTATCTGAAATAGCAGGTATCACATCACTTCCCCTGGGCTAGATGGGCATCTTCAACTTGAAATTTTCCTCAGTCAGGTAAATGTATGAATTGCCACTTCACCTCTTGCCACTTCACCTCTTGCCTGGAAGTAAGGTTTCTAGTCAGATGATATTTTAGCTGTATTAACATTTCTGTCAAAGTGAAATCATATGTGCATATAATGATATGGAAAGCAATGACTGAATAACCCACAGACAAAATGAAGGGCAAAAGTTCATTTTTTTTTTTTAGTGCTGAAAAATAAAACTAGCTTGATAAAAAAATATAAGACAGTCTGACTAAATAGTTTCTCTCTCTCTCTTTCTTGCACTCTGATATTTCAGGAGTATCTCAATTGCAAGATGAAACCCAAGGATGTGAATTGGTGACATCTTCCCAGCTTTGGGGTTGCTCGTACTAAGGTCAGTCTGCAGTCAACAGAAAATAAGCAACGAAATAGATGATAAAAATTAACCAAATGGATTCTTTCTGTGAGAGACTTCTTAAGGACTTTTACTGAATCAGCATTACAACCATCACCCTTCTTTTCTGTCTGCTGCATGGTACTATATCCTGATTCACTGGGTACTGATGGTAGCCTTCAGAAGGGGAAGCTTCAAATTGTCCATTTCCTCTAACGAGAAGATCTGGGCCTTGGAAAGCAACACCGCCTACAGAAAAAATGGTATACGAAGACAAGCATCTAGTCTCCTGCCACTGTTTCTTCCTGCTCACCGCCAAATTCTGGTGGATACTCCCAATGGTGCGAGGAACTCATGGCCAGGAATATGCCCACTCCATTCGACTCGATGGAGATATCATTTTGGGAGGACTTTTCCCTGTCCATGCAAAGGGGGACAGAGGAGTACCTTGTGGGGAGCTCAAGAAGGAAAAGGGGATCCACCGGCTTGAGGCAATGCTATATGCAATTGATCAGATTAATAAGGACCCAGATCTTCTTGGCAATGTCACCTTGGGTGTCCGGATTCTAGATACTTGTTCCAGGGACACATATGCTTTGGAGCAGTCTTTAACATTTGTGCAAGCTTTGATAGAGAAAGATGGGTCTGATGTGAAATGTGCTAATGGAGACCCACCAATTTTCACTAAGCCAGACAAGATAACAGGCGTAATAGGAGCAGCTGCAAGTTCTGTGTCCATCATGGTGGCTAATATTTTAAGACTTTTCAAGGTAGGTGTACTCTCACTCTTCCTTAAATCTATGAAAGGATAAAGTAAGTAATTTGGATATGGTTGTGATTTCTCAGCAAGAAAAGACTTCCAATAAAAAAATAAAATAAAAGTTTTCAGTATTTCTCAAGAAGAGAATAATGGCAATGTCTAAGTAAAGGAGTGTTTCTGTGAAGTATTCTTAAATTACACTCATATAAAACTTTTGTTCCAATATTAGGGGAAAACATTTAGGCCATCAGCCCCTAATTCTAGTATATCAATCACAAATAATAAAATAAAATAGACTTAAGAGCATAACAACTGTGCTGAATTAAAAACTCATCTAGACCACGATTCTGTTCCTACAGTGGCTAATAGCGCACATATAGAAAGTTTGCAAGCATGTTTCTCATGGTCCCTAACAATCTGTATGTCTCTGATATCTTTTGACTATAATTTTATTATTAAAGTTATTCCAGGCATGATTATCATGAAACAACCATCATATGTGCAGGTCTATACCTATGTTCTTGAAGTTATTTATTGCTTAGAAAGCCAAGGGGCTTTCAGAATAGCCATCCACCCTTCTCATACCTCTTCTTCCAGAGAAGGAAAAGATTGATTAATCTCCTGGGGCAGCACTTGTCCTGCTTGCATATGTATTTATTTCTTGGTGAAAGTTTTACAGCAGTGGTTCTCAAACTTTAGTCATCCAGATGTTTTGGACTTCAGCTCCAAGAAAACCTGTCTGTTGGCCAAATTGCCTAGGTCTTCTGGAAAGAGAGGGCCAAAAGCTCCTGGAGGACCAAAGTTTGGGAATCACTGATTTAGAGTCTATTCATTTTCAGGCATCCAGGGGCAGTCCAAGCACTAAGCTGGAAGTAGGAAGTAGATATGGGTGAAACACCCACACCATGCTTGAGGGCAATTCTTCTAGAAAGCTTGGATTTGCAGGAAATAGCAAGACTATTAATAAGTCAGCTTTTGGGACAATGGAAGCACAGGAATGGCACTATTGTGTCTTCTCCACCTTGGGGTATCATTGCCATATTTTTGTGGGGAGGAGGTGCAGGTACTATGGCATCCTTTTCTTTTTCCTGAGGCAGTGGATGGATGGGCATAACTGGAAAGTCTATGGGGAGGAGTGGGATAGGAAAGTGTCAGTGTAGGGGAAGTAATGAATTTTCTACTTTGGCTATCTGTTCTCTTGTTCACCTCACCCATCTTAATGGCTGTGCTAATCCTGGAAGTATCACACACTACCTTTTCATTTAATTATTCTAGACACCTTTTTTTAAAAGCCAGATAACAAGAGCTCAAAATTTCTGGACAGAGGCTTGACTGTGCTTCATTGGGTATTTCTTTAGTTGTGATGATGTTGATCTCTCTATGTATCTCTAGAAATGGATTAGGATCTGTCCCCAGAACAGAAAAAACAACAACATTTGGACTTAAGTTTTGCAACTGCTGCTGCAGACCTCTGCCTGCAGAAATTTGATTATGAATATGTGAACTTAATGAATCATTTAACAGAAGCATCTGCAACTACAAATACTTAAGGGTATTCACTGATGCAGAATTCTGAATTTAATTGTACATTCTACTTGATCTGATAACACAATTACAGGACAATGAGATACAAGTGTTACACATAAATCTGCTTGTAAGAGGGCCAGGAAGGTTCTTTAAATAGCCATATGTGCTTGGAATGCTACACATATTGATCTGTGTGTCCAACTAAATTAAATATAATGAAGTGCCATTACTTCTCTGAGAAACTTAGCCTCTTCCTTAATTTCTGTAGGGTTATAATTTTTTATAAGACGAGTCCCAGCAGATCACTTCAGAACAACAGTCGTGTTGACATATTATTCATGGCCTTCATCATATACTAGTGTATCAACAGTGAAAAGGTAAACCTGCCATGAATAGACTTGTCAAATATAGTGGACAGATGATGGAGTACTAATCAATAAACTCAGCTGAAACCAATTATGCATCCTGCATTTTATTATTATTTTTTTTGTTCTGTTAGATTGTAAATAGACAATAGTGTATTGAATGTATAGTTCAGTATGTACCAAGGTGTTTGCTTCTCATTAACACTTTCTATCCTGGTTCTTGTTAATGGGTTGTTTTGATGAGGATGAAATCCCATTTTGGGAGAAAGATGGGATATACATCTAATAAATTACAAAAAACAAACAAGCAAACTAACTAACAGTGGAAAACCAAACACTTTTCAGTTTTCAAAGGATACAGGGCCAGGTCAAGAGATATTCCTATTCTTCCAAGAATGAAGAACAATGTTTCAAATTCATAGAGCGGGAGGGAGTCATGTTGACCACTGAACATAATCCCTTACTCAATGTATAACATCAAGAACATACATCCTCTCTGGGAGATGGTTGTCTTCCACTGAAGAGAAGTCCACTGCTCCCTACAGTAGAAGCAATAATTACTATCCTTACCACTGAAAAGTTTATGTTCAGGTGAAATCTACCATGATGTCCCTTTATTCAAGTAGGTCTAGTTTGTTCTCTGGAGGATCAGAGAGCACAGCAACCCAGTGTGGTAGATTAGGATGAAAACATGGTGGTCATCTGATAAATGTCATTGTTGAATGAATAGTTGAGTTCTAATTCCACTATATATGATGCCATTCTGAGATCATGTGAAAGCTCCCCTGTGCAATGGCTCAAAGTAGAGCACAATCCATGGTTGGTGGTATAAATTAGCTCAGGATATGAACAGGAAATGAGTGAGAGTACCCACTGTGAGAATACCCACAAGATTTGAAAATGCTTTGGTTGGATGGTAGTTTAAAACAAACAAACAAACAAAATGAAACATACTCTGTTCTGGGTCACCCTTAGACTCGATTAGAATCGTTTTTTTTTAATGATGTGATCAGATAATTGTCTACTGAAGAGGATCCCTTTGGAATTGAATCACTGGTCATTGTGAACTAACAGTGGGTTATTTTACAACAAGAACATTGTGATGGGGCAAATGCAGTGTGAACCACCCTCCACTGTCAAATCAATCCATCAACTCAGATCACACACTGATTTATTTGTAAGTGGGAATGACGCTCTTGATGACTACTGGTATTCTCTTTACAAGGAAATGTCACATCACCTTGTGTATGTACCTACCTTTAATTATCTGTCCCTTTCTCTAAAGCGGTGGTCTCCAAACTGTGCTCTTTAAGGGATTTTGGACTTCAGCTCCCAGAATCCCAGGCTATTGGCCAACATGGATGAAGGTTCTGGGAGCTGAAGTCCAAAATCCCTTAAAGGAACAGTTCGGGGACCACTGCTCTAAAATCTACTGAACTCTCTCTCTCTCTCTCTCTCTCTCTATATATATATATATATATATATATAATATATCAATCATTGTGATCACCTAACCTCTGCTGTAATCCTGGCCCATCTGAATTCAGCTCACCTTCATTTTTACTACCGAAGGCAGCAAAGTAGGCAGATTTAAGAAACTAATCCCTGTAGAACATGCATTAGCTGAGACTGGAGAAGAGTGAGAAGGAAAGAAGCCTATGAACTGTCTCAGAGCACAGTAATTTGTCTTCTAAAAGCATGACAGCAACTTCCTGATTTCCATTATGCAATGAGATTGCAAATAACATTCAGCTGCAGTCTTAATCAATAGAGGGTCACATGGTGCTCCCTGGGGAGAAAGCTCCTACTTACCCATTTAATTGATGTAACACTGTCACTGGCAAAAGGACACGGGTGTCTTTTTAAAGTTTTAATTATAAATTTTACAAAATGTCTTTAATAAATAGGAGGGCAGACTTCTAGACCATTATGTTTGGATCTCTTTGAAGGGTTTACATCTTCATTCTAGTTTACATTTGTCAAGTGTAGGAGTTAATTCTTAAGGTATGGGAAGAAAATATACACAAAGTGTAGTAAGAGAGAAAATGGATACAAACCATCATTTGGGTCTTCATGTGCACCCAAGATACTTTTAGGCTGTAACTCCTAGTATTGCTTGCCAGCATAGGCATTAGCTACCACTAGGTTAGAACTGCTGGGACTTGCAGTCCAACAACACGAGAAGAGACACATGATGCAAGCCCTGTTTTACTTTGAAGTCCAACTGAGTTCAAAAGAGTCTGCTCCCAATTAAATATCAAAAGAATTGCCACCATAATCATTCTTTTTCTGTTGAAACCTTGTTTTCCTAGAAGAGTTTGAATTCTAGCAGAGAGGAAATGTTTTTCATGTACACGTTTTATCTTGTACAGACACAGATAAATAAGTGGGTTACAATAGACATATGCCTAGCAATTCAGACAACAGTTTTTGTGAACAGCAGTAACATCCAAAGCATGATTTGCAATTATTTTACTTCCAACAATTCACTTGCCCTTCTGTAGCTTACAAACATGTGTTGCTCCTAATATGGCACTGATTTAAACCATGACAATTGAACAGTGTATTTGTTTAAATAATTTAAGTTCTGGGCTTCTGTCACTGTTTTCCAGTGGGTGGGTACAGTGCCCCAATTACTGCACTCAGATGGATGAAAAATATATAGGTTTCCTTGATCTTTCCCAGAGTTTCATTAAAAAAAAGCATCTTTGGCTGTTTATGACAATGCTTTTCTGATCAGACAGCCATTCTACCATCCGGCTTACAGAGTTTATACTGGTAATAATTCTAATTAATGCAGGAGAGAATTCATTTTGTGTCTACATCCTTCATGAAGAATCAAGTTGTCTTCAATATGACCCCCCCCCCTCAACAAAGGCTCATGTACATGATCAGTTTTGATCCAATATCTAAAACGTTTTCCTGGGGAGTATACTTAACAGCTGAGGTGCTGCTAAAGAGAAAGCTTTCTTCTTGGAAGCTGATAGTACTGGAAGCTAGCATTTAGTTGGTGATCTCAATATGTATGACTATTTAGGAGAGAAATTCAATAAAGGAAGTATGAATTATTTCCAAAAATGTGGGCACAGGATTGTAGGCAAACACTTTGTTTGGAGACTAGTATGTATAGCAAAGGTATTCAGGAAACAATCCAGCAATCAATACCAAAAACATTTTGGTAAATATTTTAGTGCAGTTGAAAGAGATGATTGATTTTCAGATTCTATTCACAGTGCTAAGATTGATTAGCATCACCATTAACTTTTGCTAATTTTCTGGAAGCACAGGAGTGTCAGCTTAGCAGTGTAATATTTTAGGGGTTTATAGCATACTGTGGGCTTGTTTACAGCCAACTATAATGAACATGATTCAGGCTTTCTGGGGTTTGCTCATTGTTGGAGGGTGTTTCTGTGCCTTGAGTAGGAGTGAAAACAAAAATAAATGATTCTCAGTTTCCAAATCTCAAGGTGAGAGAGTGCAGAGAAAGTGGATACATTAATGTTTTATCCAGTTTTCTCTTTTACTTTTCCTGAACTTCACCTCACTTCTATGCTGGTTGCACATTACAAACCTGATCATGCAACATAGTGTGCACATTCTTGACCATGACACTGATGGTGAGCATGGAATTGTCTTGCATATATTCATCCTCTTTATAGAAATCAAATGCATGGCGATTTTGTTAATCTAATGGTAATATTGGTAATGTCTGAATGGGTAGGCAGATGCAAGCTATGTGTGTCTTATCATAATAGTATGAACAGTATTTAATTGTCTTAGAGGAAAGCCCAAAACTGTTATGGTATGAAATTATATCATACATTAGTTGTTGTTGCTATGTGCCTTCAAGTCATTATGGTGGCCCTAAGGCTATCACAGGATTTTCTTGGCATGTTTCTTCAGAGGGAAGTTTGTTATTGCCATCCTCTGAGGTTGAGAGTGTGTGACTTGCCCAAGGTCACCCAATGGGTTTCATGTCTCAGTGGGGATTTGAATACAGGTCCCCAGAGTCATATCCTAACACTCAAACTACTATGCTGTGCTGGCTCTCCAAGGACACATGAAACTGAAAATTATTAGTTACCACCATTAACCCCCTGCTCCAAACAATTTCCCAGCCAAGGATTAAGTATTTATCTAAACACAGTAATAATAATAATGTTTTATTTATACCCCGCTCTTCAGCCAAGACTATCAGAGTGGCTTACAATTTGTTAAACAAACAGCTTCATTTACAATTGTAAGTATTCAGTTGAAATACGTCTTTCTTTGCTACTGCTGCAGAGATGCTTAACTGCAACAGAAGCTCTTTCAAAAATGCATTTAAAATAACTTTTGTTTTCTTCTTTGCCTTATGTTCATTTTCTCTTTACTTCCCAGCCCAGCATGATGCTGTTAGAAGCAAAGCAAGAAGTTTTTTCCCCCCTCTTCTCCTCCTCAGGAGGAGCAATCTGCCAGTTGGTCAAAGGTGATAAGTAAAAAATAGCATGTTTTGCTCATGCTTTCAGATCACAGAGGGTACCTACTGCCATTTAGTGCTTTCACTGAGATCATTTTAGCAACAGGACATGTGGAATCATAGGAGTCTGTGTTGTCTTGGAAACTTGAACAGAATCGTAACTATACACTCCATGAGCTCCAGCCTCCTAATGAGAGAATGTGCTGATGATTGGGATGTAACAATCACAGCTTGCTAAATTATAGCTGAGATCAGAGATAGGGAATGTGTAGCCCTATGCATGCTGTTGAACTGAAGTGCCCCTCCACTCTCAACAATGGATATGGTGGCTAGGGCTGATGGGAGCTCGACTTCAATAACATCTGGAGAACACTCCAGTTGAGGAAGCCGGGAGTGAATGGCATACCATACCAGTCCTCCACTTATCTTTTAATGGACAGTCTTTAATCCTGATGCATTTAAACCAGAGCTTTTCTTATTGTCTGAGAAAGGGGACTCTAGTTCAAAGCTTGGAGTATTACTTTTGAAAGGTCATTAGTTACTTGTGCATTTTCTGACTAGGATGATTTTTAGAGTCCCATATTATTTTGCTCAATACTAACAAATTACTTTTACTTAATTATTTTTAAATTATTATTTTTGAAAAAGGCATGTAGAGTAAAAAAAAATGTCTCTAAGTATCCTGCAATTCCCCACAAATTTTAGTTTATCATTGTAGTTGACCAAAAAATTAAATCACTGCAAGAAACCAAAGTTAAAAAGAACACGAATCCACACAAATACTGTTTGATGGACAGATATAAAGTATATTAGCAACTATTTAACTGTTCAACTCAAAATGTGCTTATTTTGCCCACACCCCCACCCCAAAAAGAGGCTTGCTGAAAAGATATACAACTGAACACTAAAGTTAAGATTGTCCAAGCCATTGTATTCCCCATCACCATGCACATATGTGAGACCTGGATAGTCAATAAAACAGATAGAAAGAAAATCGATTCACTTGAGATGTGGTGCTGGAAAAGATTGCTGAGGATGCAGTGGACAGCCAGAAAGTCAAACAAACAAGTCCTGGAGCAGATCAAATCTGAGTTCTCCTTGGAAGCCAACATTATGAAACTAGATTGAACCAAAGAGGCCATGGTCCTGATTCTACAGTACTTGAGCAGAGCAGTTGAAGAGAGGGCTTGGGGGTGTTTCACTCATGGAATCACCATAAGTTGATGTCACCTCAGAGGCAAGTAACAACAACAAACAACAAACCTTCCAGCTATTGCTATTGTTTAATCAATTTAATCAAAACAAATTGAAACAAATTAAACCATGGAATGTCAGGCCAGAGTTTTGTGGCCAGAGCATGGCATAAATAGGATGCTTTCAAAATACATAGAGGGGAAAAAAAGCAAAAGAATTAAAGCTATGCTGTTGGATCATCTGAAATTCCAACAGCATAGCTTTAATTCTTTTGCTTTTTTTTCTCTCTATATATTTTGAAAGCATCCTATTTATACCATGCTCTGGCCACAAAACTCTGGCCTGACATTCCAGAGTTTTTCCAAAAGGAGATTCAATGGATTCATTGACAATGCTGAAATTCCATAAAAAAGTGATGGCAAGTGACCAGATTCCATGCATTATATTTACTCTTAATTAGATTAGGAATTAACCTCTAAATATGGAAAGTTCCTTTATTCACATTTGATATGATCTAGATATTCAAACAGCACAACATAGGGCATTTCCTGTTTGGACCTTATCAGATGGGAGGAATTTCTCTTTATTGCAAATGGAGCCAATTGGAGCCTATTCGAATTCACGTGAATTCACTAGTTTAGTGAATTTACGTGAATTCCAATTGCATTTGGAATGCATTCAGAATGACTTCCCATTTCCTGAAAATGACCCCCCATTGTCCAAAATTGCATGAGATGCTTTAATTCGCAATAACGTAAAACCCATGATTGCCTTCAGAATGACTTCCCTTTTGCCTGAAATTGCGTGAGATACTTTAATTCACAATAACGTGAAACCCCATGATTGCGTTTGGATTGCCATTAGATTATACTTCCAATTTACAATGTCTGATAAGGTCCTTTGACTCTCGTTTAACGCTCATTTAAATCCTGTTTGCCCCCTAGTGCACAAAGCAGACTGGTTTGGGTGGTAGAGGTTTAAGGGTCACATGGCTGTAGATAATTGATATTCACATTATAAAACTACCTTATTGGTATCAGCCTTTTGTGAAATGGGTGATGACTGTTTTGTAGAAATTTGGAGACATTTTGACAGCAACAACATTTCTGTGGAAGCATTCCTTTCTTTTTCTAGCCAATGGCAATCCATCACATTCAATATCTGGAGGGATAAAAAGATCAAGAAGTCAGTGAGGATATGTTGAATTCTGCTTTTTCACTTGGGAAAGAAATTATATTTTCTCTCTCGCTGTTTCCTCCAGACATCCAAGCTGGCTTCCAGAGATCTGGAGAAGCAAGGTTAATAAATAACCTCAGATGCAACATATAGCTAAGAATTACAAACAAATCCAACTCTGCCATTAGGTAGAAGGAGGCAACAGCCTCAGGTGGTAGACATTGGGCAAGGGGGAGTAATGAGAGCACCCCAGCCATCAATCAGTCTTCTGACAGAGGACAGAGTTTTCTTAAGAACAGTGGAGGAAACTGTTCCATCACCAGCACTAAATTAAAATTCAGCTGGATATGGGAAGGGAAGAGGGTCTTTGTGTCCCTTGCCTTCAACAGCAAAACATCTTGGGCTTTCCCTTGTAGGAAATCATCACCTCTTTATAGAGATGCAGCCCCCACACACTAAAAGTCTTGTAAACATTTTGAGCACTGCACTGTATGCAATAATTATTTTGGTTGGGAAATGTAAGGGTTGGGACTCAGCCTCTGGACTCAGGGAGGATGAACTCAAGAATTCTCACTTACAACCTGATGTAATTGTTCCTTCCAGGCCTTGCTTTTCATTTTAAAAACAACAGACTTGCTCTATCAGCAGTAGCAGTAGCATAGTTATCTTGAGAAGCTGACTTACAAATAAATGGGTTGTTATCTGTAGCAGAAAGAAAAAGAGATAAGGGACCTATAAAGCCAATGGACTGCAGGTGCCTCTGAATTCAGTACAGGCTAAATATTGTCCCAGGGCTGTTTTGGGCTCCCTGTGAGTATGCAAATCTAGCTTTTGACTACAATCCGTGATGCACAGCAGGGAGCACCCCAAGACTAGCTTGTAGCCAGCAAAAATTGTTCATTTCATTCGGTCACAGTAAATTTGAAGTCCAATGCTTCTGATGCTTTTCTGCACTGTTAGCTGACACTTGCTGCACCAAGTGCAATTGAATTACATTTGTGTGTATCAGGTTTGCACTGAAGGGCATAAGAAGCCCACTGAGGCAATTTAGGGAATAGCACAAGCTGGCATTTGGCTGATTTTGACTTCACTGGGCATGAAGACTCAGTCTTTGCCTCCAATAATGCATGGCAAGGCTGAGCTTTGGAGTTAGTACAGCAACAACTGGCTTGATAATTGCAATAATGGGTGCACAGTTCTTTATGAAGACCTTATCCTGCATCTGCACAAACTGTTTAAATGATCACAGCTCTTCCTTTTCTCCAGGGAAGAGCAATTGATTAGGAGAGTTAGCATCACTGTCGTTTGCAGCACTATTTTGACCCTAGCAGCTACAGTAGATTTAAAATAGGTGAACTATGTAGTAAGAGACCAGTGTTTGGTATCAATATGAAGTAGACCTCTATCAATGAAATCATTAACAATGGGGGCTGCTCCATTTTTGGACTGTGCTTGTAGCACATTATTATAAGTGATTTTGCACCCGGTGGAACTGTCTGGCTTGAAATAGCTCAAAGCACATGAACTGCAACATCCATTTAGAATGTTCTCACCCACTGTAGCAAATTTATAAATAGTGGCTGTTTCTCGTAAGCCAAAAAACTCTACAGTTTCAACAGTGCTGTCTCTACTTGTAGGAATGATGACGATAGTGGTGGTAATTGTGATTTTTTTAATTTAAACTCTACCTTTTCCCCAGCCCTGAGACTCAAGTGGCTTACAAAGTCAAAACAAACAGAGATTAAATTTCAGGTTTGTATGTTTTGTATAGACTGGAAGATTTTAACTGTATATGTTTTTAACATGTTGTACCCTGCCCCGATTGCTCACTCAGAGGGGCAGGTTAGAAATAAATATTATTATTATTAGTGAGTGCTCCTAGGCTTTGGAACTTGCTTCAAGTGGTCCTCAAGTCACTCAGCAACCACTCATGTGGTTGAGGGGGCTTTTTGGTGGCCTCCATGATTGGAGCCAGTATGCTTTGTGCTTAGCCCATATGTAGGGGATCATATGTAGAAGGTCAGTGGTGAGTCCATTTAAGTCCATCCTTCTTATAGATTCCAGTGTCTTATTTCTGATTTATGACCCTAAGGCAAACTTATCATGGGCAAAATTTAGATGGGATTTGCCATTGGCTTCCTCTGAGACTTAAAGAATGTGACTCGTCCAAGATCACCTAGTGTGTTTACATCACTGAACAGGGATTGAACCCTGATCCCGAGACTAGTCCAACACTCGAACCATTCCACTCCACTAGCTCCACAAGTAAAAATATAATTAAACTATTAACAGGCTTATGGGAATCATGAGTTTGGAATTTAATATGAATTGAATTGATATGAATATGAATTGACCTAATTTTGTACTTGAAAACCACCACACAAAGTGAAACACAGTTATCTCTGGAAATTTGTTATTCGCTAAATTTTGCAATGGGAGGATTTTCCCTATTAAAAATGCATAAAATGTGTATCCTATTTTTAATGAATGACAAGTATTACTACATATCAGTCAAAAGGCACTAGGGAAGAGAGAATGTGCAAGTTTGATGCACAGTTTGATGGACATTTGCACTTTCAAGTCAATACACAAACTAAGTTCATTTATCATTTGCAATGGGGTTGATATATATATATATATGTGTGTGTGTGTGTGTGTGTGTGTGTGTTACACACCATGTGTATATTAAAGAAAGGTAAACACAACAATGTGCATATTAATGAACATCATACTAAAATTCTTGCAAAAATGTAATTTCACATTAGACCAAAAATACGATGTAATTGGAGAAATACACTCACAAATTTTCAGGTAAAATTTTAAATATCTTAAAACTGGGGGATGGTGCACAACTTTAAACTGGTAAAATTCTCAAAGTTCGGGATAAGCCAAATCTAATGCTAGGTTAAAAATAGTGAGAAAACAAAATTGACAGATTTGCCCATCCATACCTCCTTGGTCATTAGACCTGGGATGGTGAACTCAAAGGGTGAAAAGAGTTTGGGAATCCCAAGTTTTAATCATTAAGTGACTTGGATGTTACTAAGAAGGGACATGGACTGTGTGGTATTCAAGCCATAAAATACACATAATGAAAAGGGCAGGAAATATGAATTGACAATATTGGCCCTGTGATCGGCATATAATATGAGGGCACTTGATTGAATGAGCTCAGTATAAATACTAATAGCCCAACTTTCAGCTTTTCCTAATGCCTTCTGCTTGCTTTTGTGTTTCTGCCTTAGAACATTGACTTTAGGACACATACATCTCTTCCACACTGCAGAAATAAAGCAGTTTGATACCACATTAATTATCATGGTTCCATCCTGTAGAATCCTGTGATTTGTAGTTTTGGTGAGATATTCAGCCGGGTCTATGAGAGAGCTCTGATGCCTCACCAAACTACAAGTCACAGGATTTTGTAGGATTGAGTCATGGAAGTCAAAGTGTGTCAAACTATTTTAATTCTGCAGTTTTAATTCCCCTGGGAAAAGTGTTTCACTAATAGGCCACTACCACAGCAAAAGTCTTATAACTACTCACCAGCTGCCTGGCATCTGACTGTGAGGACTTTCAGAGAAGTGCTCTAGAAAGTAAACTTCATGGAGTGGGCAAGGTCTGCTGGTAGTGCTGTCATCCTGAAATGCTCAGGACTTTATAGGTCAAAACTAGCAATTCAAATATTACTATGGAGTTTATCACACTGGGGCTAATTTTGGCATTAAAGAGAGATCAAAGCGCATTTAAAGCATCCCTCAAATAAGGCAAAAAGAGTGCGTAATTGCACAAATGATTATCACATGCAGTTGCTCACATGAAGTGATATCGAACATTATGCATTGTTGCTGAAATCTTGAAAGTAAAAAGATGCACATTAATGCTTCTTTGTGACCACTTTAATGGCAGGTTTTGTACGACGTCGTATGAAATTGTTTCACGTAATTACAGTTTTTCTGGGTATTCACAGGATAAACTCCCAATCTCCTTCGTGGGATACACTCCTAAGAAACAAACTGAAAGCCTGTAAAGATTGTTTAAGAACAGCACAATATGTTCAGATCAGCAAGTCCCAGTAAAAAGAAAGAAAGAAAGAAAGAAAGAGGAAAAAACAAAACACAACCTGGTTGTTATATTCTGTCGGAGGGAATTGTGTGACTCATTTGTATAGTTTTATCACTCGTGTTATCAGATGCTCTAAGGCAAGTTCTGAAGCACTGCCTAAGCAGTAATTACAGATTGGATACCCCCAAGAGAGAAGTGTGACAGTTAAAGCAAAAGAACTCCACATCCATCTAGGAGGAGAGAGAGAGAGAGAGAAAAAAAAATCTCCAGATTACCATCCCTATAAAATTAAGATGGCTAACACTGGAAGCCCAAATCTCTGTAAAAATGACTGAAGAAACAAATGGCTGTCATTATTGCAACAAAAGCCCAATATTAAATAGTGGGCGATAAAAGAAGATTAAGAGAGGTATGTTAGAAATTGCATTAATTCTATCTATGTAAGGGAATTATTTTTCTGTTAAACACTTTAGGAAGAAATGACAGCCAAATGAGATTTGAAAATGACTTGTTGGCGGGTGATTATTCCTTTTGAAAAATGCTTTAGGAAACTTTATTATTAAAGGTTGGCAGTTGGTCTTGTCTACCTGGGAAATCGGTGCCTGCACCAAAAGTTGTAACATGGAAATGACAGCAAAATATTCCAGCTTCTCGTCTTTCCTGTCAGTGATTTGACAAAATGAATGCAGCAACCATGGAAAAACATGTTTCTACAGTTATATTTTATTTATTTCTTTGTATTATGTTTCTGTCCTGTAGCCTGTCTCTTATTTAAGGAATGCATGGCAGGGTATACAATTTTTCTTCTTATTTTCTTCTTATTTTATCTTATCCCTTGTAAGGAGCATGGCAGGTCATCCTCTAAGCTTCATTGCCAAGTGACAATCTGAAACAAGTCTTATAAATCCTATTTGCATCTATTGGCTCCCATACCATGGGGTGGTTGACCCACTCTTGAGTTTGGGCCTGAACTTCAGAGGGTATCTATGGTGGTGGATGATATCCACAAAATAGGTTTAACATCTTGGATACTTGGATTTAAAGTTTGGTCTAAAAGCCTGGAGTGGATTCCCCTGACATGGGAAGTACCAGCCAGCATTTGCTCAGTCCTAGCCAACAATTCCAGCCCTGATAAACACTAGTTACTTTATGCCAGGTATAGGCAATTATGATAGGCTAGAGGGCCACATTGTAGGGTTGCACCCCCCCCCCCCCAATGATTTTAGGTCCGGGAGAAGCCTTTTTTAAAAAAGAAAAAAAAAGTGGTAAGAAGTCACTTATGTTTTACTTTGTTTAACAGAAGGGCCTCTTTTGGGCCTAAAGGTTAAAAAGAAGAAGAAGAAGAAGAGTTAGGGTATAAATGCGATATCTATATCTATGTATCTGTCTAAAACTTTACATCAAATATGATAAAACACTAAGATAATCAAGTATTCAGATTCGCCCTATACAGTCCACAATATACATAGCAGTATGGGAGGAGATCCATATGCATAAGTCATTTGTTGAAGGAAAAAAAAACCAAGGTCTCATCCAGTGCTTCGTTTAAACAGAAGCCAAAAACATTTTGATAGCAGTCTTCCTCAGTGACCAATGTGAATCTTGTGTTGTCCAATATTTCCTCCAAATAAAAGGCTGAAGGATGTTTCTTAAAACAAACATACAAACAAACAAAAAAACCAGTCCAGACTGCCCTCCCACAGATTCTTAAAACTGCGGGACCTCAAGACCTATCAGTTTTAATGGTAGTGCAGCTGTGTGCATTTTATTTATTTTATTTTTTTAGAGTATATACCCCGCCCCTCAGCCTTAAAGGCTATCAGAGTATCTTACAATTATTATTTTTAATTAGATGGTTCCCTGCCCTCAGGCTTACAATCTAAAAAGACACGACATAAAAGGAGAAGGACTGATGGGGTGGAAGGGCATGCGTCACCATTGGGGGCAATGGTGTGTGCCATTGGGGGCCATCCATGAATCCTCAAATCCACAGATTGTAAGCCTGTAGTTGGCAAGAGCCATCTCTACCAGCTTCAGTCCAATCCTTACCAACACCAGAGCATAGATTCTGCAGGTATGTAAAACACATACAAACATGAATACTACAGATGGCTTGCATTTGCATGTAACTTGGATACAGGACTTTTAGACAATGATGGCAATAGCAAGTATGCCCCATAATAGAAACCATTCCTAAATAGTAAAAAACAAAACAAAAACAAAACAGGGAAGAAGTATTGTCATCCAGTCTACATCTTCATGTAGCCACTGGGAATTAAGAGTATTCAGTTTGTGAATCCAATATAGTTCTCTTTCTCTCTAGTTATTACATGCTTCCCTATTTTTAACCACAATTTTCTCTAGGCACCAGAACTTAATATCTTTCTCCTCATGCTTAAATTCATAAAATGTTTCTCTAATGGTGCATGCATTTTTCTGGTTCTAATACAACTTTTATGTGCACAAACACGAATCCTCATTCATATTTGAGACCATAAAATAAATAGTATTTAATACATACTTATATTTGAATAATAATTGTTATTACCATAATTGTCTTCTAGTTGTGTATCCAGGGAACCTGTAGTGTTATATTTGTTATAAAACTTTATATATATATATATGTGTGTGTGTGTGTGTGTGTGTGATTTACATTTATGCTGTTTTTGTGTGCCTTAGGTGTTAGCCTTTCCTTTTGTCTGTTTTATCAGAGGGGCAAAAAACAATGCAAAAATGCCCCCATGCCTCCTAGGTTGCATCTACACTGCAGAATTAATGCAGTTTGACACCACTTTAACTGTCATGGCTCCTTTGGAATCCTGGGATTTGTAGTTTGTTATTGCACCAGAGCTTTTTGACAGAGAAGCCTGAATACATCAACAAATGTACACATCCAGAATTCTATAGCGCTGAGCCATGGCAGTTAAAGCAGTGTCAAACTGCATTATTTCTGCAGTGCAGATGTAACCCTTGAGGACATTTGTGGCATTTTTTGACCCCTGGGGGACCTGGGGGGGGGCAGATGAACAGCCAATTGTCCCACATTTTGCCTTTCATTACTGATGTTACCAAAATGCATACCTTGACTACACACAATCTTGTTAGGAAACAGAAATCTGAAATGTGGCAGCCGTAGGAGCATTGCCATCAGAAGAGAGAGAGGAACTTAATTGTCCCTCCCAAAATAGGAACAGATGCAGAAGAGCTCAGATCTTCCTGAATCTGCTCGGATACAGACAAGTGTAATGTGAAGTATTGGCCATATTAATCACACATTTGTATTCTATATTTATTCCCTAAGCATGCCTCAACTACTTCCAGGTAAAAGAGAATCTTGAATAGTAAGCCAGAGGTACATGTGTCTTATATTGTTCAGGGAAGCATTCCCAGGCGTATGCCCTTCTCTGCCCCAGGATGCTGCACCCTAATTATATGTTAAGAAGCCGAGCCCTCCCTCCAGTCCATCAACCTTGGTCCAGGCCTCAGAGGGAGTGAAGAACTGCTGAATTTGATCCCCTTCCCCACCACCATTCTCTTCTCCTTCTGTGTTGTGTCTCTTTAGATTGTAAGCATGAAGACAGGGAACCATCTAATTAAATGATTGTATGTACAGTGCTGTGTAAACTTACAGCACTATATAAATAAAAGAAAATAATAATAATGACTTTATATTTGCCAGAATACTCTGGGCTACCTCCTGAATATTCTAGCCTTTGCATTTCCCCCAAATTACCTTACTTGCTGAAGACGATGGCCAGCTGTGGCCCTTGCAAGCTGGCCAATGCCACTGCACGAGTCATTCATTCTGAGCTCAGACAAGGCCAGAGTGACTCACATCTGCTGAACAACTTGGCTGGGATGCTGAGGAACCAGCAGCCATTTTGCTTTGGGTTTTCTGGAAAATCTGGAGCAAAATATAAAATTTGAGACAAAGGGTATAAACCCCAAATGTGGTCCAGGCATTGTGTAAACAGCCCAGATCCAATTCAGGGTTTAGGGTTGGATGGTGTAAACACCATGCAGCCAGCTCAGAGGGGATTTAGTGTATAGAGCTAATGCAGAGAAGCCCTAAGTTCTATTGAGTATTTAGGTTAGCACTAACAGTCTTCTATCCAACAAATCCCTGTTTGCTTCAGCTCCAGTCAGGCCTTATGGCTTTAGAGCTGTGTATCTCTCTATATTACTAATAAGAAAGAATCAGGGAGGCTCTTTTGCTAAGCAACCATCATGTGATTAGTTCCTCACTTCACGTATATGACAATATGACACTCTGAAACTGGAAGAAAAATGGCCATATAGTAGCTGCACAAGATAATTGGAAAACATGATGTCCCATGGAGCAGAAGCTAGTTGATCAGGTTTCAGCAAAAGCTGAGTGAATGTCAAGCTCAGATGAACTTGGTTGCTCTCCATAGATGTGTTTGATATTTAAGGAATCCACAAAACTATGCAATCTCCTTTTTTTTTCAACAACAGCTTAGGAGTGTGTTGTATTGGCAACAGATTTCTCCACTGCAGTAACCCCTTGAATAAACTGAACATTTCAATGTCTAGTACTGTCAATATGACATTTTTCATAGGCATGAAATTCTTTTGCATTAGAATAACAAGAAAGAAGAGGGAGGGGGAACCATACTGACGAGCTGCCAACTTGGAAAGAAATGGATTGCATTAATTTCACAGTATAAATAAGAACATGATGCAGACATTTTACCAGGGCTTGTAAATAATTGCATGCAGCATTTTTAAGATTTCTTTCTCCCTAAAGCAAATAGTGAATGATCTGTTCTTGGACAAAGCAGGACAGCCTGTGTTCACTGAGGGGCTAGGAAGCTGTTTGCCAACAGCTGCTGCATCAGTATGAATTACCTGAACATGTATAAATTACTAGTTGGCATGTGAATATAGGGTTTACAAAGAGACTATAATCATAAGCCGCAGCCCCTCGTGTGAAAAGGTTTCCCTCCCTTTTCTTTGAAGGGAAGTCATGTGTTTTTGCTCCAGACGGGACCTTCTGTGAAACACTGTTTCAATATTGTTGCCGACATTGCCTGCTTTCCATTCTTACCCCGCTTTCCTCTGAGAATTGAGTATTGGTAAGGAAAAGCTACAGAGGTGTATTGATTTCCATCTGGGTTGTGTTCCTGCAATGTAAATTGAGACTGACATAAATGGGGGAGTCATTTCCACAGGGAATCATTGGATACCAGGGAGAGGTGTTCCAAGAGAGCTGAAACAGCCACAAAGTGAGTGATTTTACTCAACTTGCCACCAGTTTTAAAGAGGTTTAAACCATAAAACACCAAGGCTTACCTTTTCCCTTTAGATGATAAAACTTCAGTTGTTCAGCCCTTCAATTAAGCAAGCAGAGGGAATCCCTTCCAGCTCTACCCCAACTTCAAGAATCCAGTTTCTTCAGCATCTTATGCTCCCCCTTCTAAGAAAGCAAAGAAAACCAAGGCATGCTTAGAGCTTCTTCCTCCCCCCCCCACACTTTCCGTTCTAAGCAGGCAAAAGAACCCCCTTTCTTCTAGGAATACCAAGACTTTGGTGGCTTTCTCCCCCTAAGCGTTGTGGATGACACTTTTATTTATTAATTTGTTTTTTTTTCCTGAAGGAATATAACATTGAAATGTTGTAAACTGAAGCAGCACAGATTGAGATTCATCTGTAAGGATGCACTGATCCTTATGGGTGCTGGGTCACAGCTCTTTTCATCTTATAATTTTCTTCCTTTGGCTCAAAGCCTCAGAGTGTGAGGCAACTGCACTCAGGCAGCCGATGCTGAGGTTCAACAGTGGTAACTCCTCACCCTTTTCTCCTGAGTTACCTGGTTGTCCTGTAACCCTTAAACTAGCCTTAAACTGTAAAGGATCAAGGTTCACCACCACACTTGAAGGCAGTATCCTTCAAGTGTGGTGGAGAACCTTGCCCCTTTACATTCCACTGCCAGTCTAGTCAGCTTTAATACATGGAATGCAGGGGGTACCATCTTGTACCTTGTAAAATGTCTTGGGCTAGCCTTGCAAAACTGGCTTAAATAGGCTTTGAAACCTTTGCCCCTGTGGAAACACAAATATGGTAGCAATCCCTAACATATTAGGGAGGAAATTGCTTGTCCTGCATTGCATCTGATCTATTCCATTTAGCCTCAGGAAGTTTTCCTAATCTTTAATGTAGATCTTTTCTAGTGATTTAAATCCGTAGGTTCATGTTCCAAGATTCTTGTTCTGGAACAGCACCAAACGAGCTTCTTTTACATGGCTTTTACTTTATGTAAAGTAAAAGGCATTTTCCTATTTTTCTTTAAGAACCTAAGGAAATATTCTTTTCTGGACTATAATGCCCAGAATATCCCAGCCAGCATATCCATTTTTTCTCTTCCTGGGTGATATCAACATTTGGGCGGAAGATCTTTATGGCTGTTCATGAAACAGGGTTTAATTCAGGCTTAAGTTTCTTGGTACATGAAGATATAAACTTTTCATTCAGAGAAAGAAATGAAGGCAGTTGTAATCCTTTCTATGTCTTGGAATAAATGGAAAAATTTTGTCCGGAAGGAGAGATGAGGGAGAGACTTGCATTTATAGACTGGCAACTTGTGGCACCCATGCCAAGATTGTAGAGTATCCACTCTGGATTTTATTCCAGACATCCAAGGAAGCTGTCTAAGAAGCTGAATCCCAACCATCAAATAGGCTGCCACTTTTGTTTAACTACAAGGACTTCTCCAGTACACTATAATTTACAATGTTTTATGTCCTGGGGATTAAGAATGACATTTATTGTTGGCATCTTTCTTTGGTAGTCATTATGAGTGGTATTCATTACTGGAGCTTGGCTCCTTTATTATAATAGCAAACAACTTTCCCTTTTATGACACTTATCTTCTGCAGTCCTGTGGGCACCTTTTTGGAACAAAGTCAAAACCATTAAGATAGTGAAATGTGGACCAAATGAGCTGTAACAGTAATGTCACGTGGAAAAGTTAAAACAGAGTAATTTAGCTCTTTCAGAAGCTAAGTTAGAGGGCTCCTGTAACAAGTCTAACATTTGTTTTGATTGGAGCAGTGGAAAGAGAAGAGTAGAACCTTTTAACTAATAGATTTTTTGAACTTTAATGAAATTACATAGAAGTTACGACATAAATGGAAACCAACAGCAATGGTTAAGTACCACAGCTTGGAAAATTACTTATTAAAAGCAGTTATGTTTAAAGTCTCCAGAAGTATTCATTAATGTTATAATCACACTTTTTTTTTTTAAAAAAGCAACTCTTCACTTTTCCAATGTTCAGCCATCATGAAAATTGTTACTTTTTTTAAAAGTATGACTTCTGTAAGCCACTGCCCCATGCTGCAAAACCACTCTTCCCCATCTACATCATCATTAGCTACAACAGAATACAAAACAGTAGCACAAAGCACCACACAAGTCATCGTTAGAACTGTGTGATATTCCTCCTCCATCATTTAGTGAGGCTATACTCCTGTAGTTATATAAAAAATGTAACAGTTACACCACAATCAATGTAGAGTTATCCATAGTTGGACCATAATCCTAACATACTTTAGTTGTGTCATACTCATACATAGTTCAGGGGTAAAGTCTCACTCTGGGGCATCACTGGATAACTTTGAACCCATCACTATCACCTAGTTATTGGGAGGAAAGACAGGATATAATGCAAATGGCAAATGGCACGGGCAAACAAATTCCAGTGAGGTCAAGAAAGTTATTTCTAATTTAGCAGATTACCGCACTACATTCTTATAGTGCTGCTGTTCCAGTTTGACTGCTCTGGCTGCCTCCTGTTGTATTCTGAGGTTTGCAGTTCAGTGAGCCCTAACAGCAGAGAATTCTAAATGCCCCTCTCTAAACTGCAAATCCCAGAATGCCACAGGAGGCAGCCAGAGCAGTAAAAATGGAATAGAAGCACTATAAGTGTGTAGTGTGGAAATCTCTTTACACTGCAGCCTAAGGTGTTATAGGGGAAAAGGTGACTCGTTGCCAGACGCATTAATGCTGAGTTTCACCATAATGTGCAAGAACAGAGGCAGAGCAGCAACAAATCCTCATGTTTGTGTATATGTAAAACATAAGTGAAATACTTGTTGCATAGTTAAGGAACTTTTCTTGTCTATGCAACAATTATTTCACTAATATTTTACATATACACTGTATAAAAGATTGGTATATAACACAAGAAGGGGAACTGACATTTCTGGACTCCCTGTTGAATCCAGGGAAAGATAAGGAAGAATGTATCTAGTGCAGTGATTCATAGATATGTTTTAAGAAGTTTTCTAAGGGTCCTATTTAGGTCAAGCTGACCAGCATGGATCCTTTGAAGCAGAGTGCTGAGATGACCCATTTTTGCTTTACAAAATGCCCTCGTAACAAGTGCACATCAGGTATAATTTTCCCAATTTTTAATTTGCTTAAAAAAAAAACACCAACCCAAAATCAATGAAGGACATATGATGTTGAGAGATATCACTAACTCCACACGTGAGGAGTGCAGACAAACTACATTTCCCTTTTTTTTGGGGTGGGAGGTGGGTCCAAACACATTACTATAGCAGAACTAGTAGCTCTGAATGGGAGGGGGTCCCATAAATTAGTGAGCAGATGGGTTTGTAGGTGGGAGGGGATCTGAAATCTCACAGTACAAGTAGCCACCAATAAAATGAAGGTTGGCTTTCAGAAACTGAAATTGTACTATTATGATATTTGGAGAAAATACCTTCGGCAGGAATGTGGTACAGCAATGAATCGATCCATCACAAGCTGTCACATATGATGAGGATGGAATGCAAGTACATGTTTGTGCTCATTTGTCAAATTCACACAATCTCACCTTCCTTTCTGAGCCTGCGTGAGTATGAGAATCACTGCAATCACAATAATAATAATAATACCTCGTTTTCTTCAATAAAAGGATTCTATGTAACTCCCAGCATGGTTAAAAACAAACACAGGTAGCTATAATATTAAAATACAGTTAAAGCAATTATATTAAAAGAACAACAAAATTAAAAACAATTTAAAAACACAATAGAAAAAAGGTATAACACCTTTCATTAAAAATTTGACAAAGACCTGATTGAGGACCTAAATATAAGGTCTTTGCCTATGGGTAGAAGGACAAAATGCAGCCTAGATTTTCGCAGAAGAAGCCTGGGAGCAGCCAGAAAGCAGGCCTGTTTCTCTTCAATATACCTATATACTAGGGCTATGGAACATACAGTGTTCCAGGTATTTTCTGAATTGTAAAACCTATCGGTGCTAGTAAGCATAGACAATATTGAGAGATGATGGGAGATATAGTTAAATAACATCTGGGGGGCTGCACATTTCCTACTAGGCTTTATACTATAGATCCAGGATTGTATTGGGGATTAATGTGAAGCCATCATCATAATTACCATCATCATCTATCATCATCATCAAGCCTTTACACCAAGACTGAGACTCAAGGCAACTCATAAATTAAAATTATTATAAGTACAGACATAAAAAAGCCATTTTAAAACACACACACTTAAAAAAAGTTTTTAAAAACAGTTAAAACAGTACAGTACAGTACCCCCTCACAACTCTTATCTTAAAAGCCATAAGTTCTGAAAGCCTGCCTGGATACAAAGCTAGATTAAGGGCCCAGGATAGGATGTGTGGCCTACACACCTCTGTCCTACTGGTAGAAACATCTAGGGAGAGGATCAGTCATAAATCTGCTAGTGCTCTCCTGCTCAATATTAGCAGTCTAAAGATATGCCAAACTGCCCATTTGGTCAAGCAGTCATTAGACTCTTATTGTGACTGCCCAGCCAGTGACCATAAAAACATAAGAAGAACCATTCTCAATCTGAGGCCTGTTCACATTTCACAATTATAGCACTATATCCCACTGTAATTTTCATGGCAATGCCCTGTAGTGTTCATGGACTTGTAGTTTGATGAGGCGCTAGAGAACTCTGGCAGAGAATTATGAATTCCCCTTCCTAAAATTCAGATCCCTGGATTTCACAGAATGTTGCTATGACAGTTAAAATGGAACATAGCATTATACAGTTGTGTACTCCATATTAATGGCTTCTTTATCTACAGATTCCACCACAGTTTGAAAATATTAAAAAAAAATATAAATACCAAAAAGAAAACCTTGATTTTGCTATTTTATAAAAGGGACATCATTTTACTATGCCACTGCATCTAGTGGTACTTGAGCATCCATGGAGTTTGGTATCCATTGTGGGGTGTGTGTCCTATAACCAAACCATTGTGGTTATCAAGGGCTACACACTATATCTTTAATTGTGTAGTTTGAAAGGCCCTTAATTAAAATCCTGTTTAGTCCAACATTCTGTCTGTACAGTATCCCATTAGATACTTATGGAAAGCCTGCCAGGAGGACATTAATAGATCTGTATCCTCCATCTTGTGTTCCCCAGCAACTGATATGCAGGTGCACACTGCCTCTGAAACTGGATATGATATATAGCTATTGTAACAGGTAGCCATTGATGGCCCCATCCACAAATTTATCTAATTTGCTTTGTAAAGCCATCCAGCTTGACAGCCATCACTACATCGTGTAGATCCTACAGTGCATCCTGCAGTATATCAATGTACTGTGTGATGTAATATTTCCTTTTATTTATTTTGAACACTCCCCACCATATTCAGCTTCAGTTGATGATCCTGGATTCTGGTATTATAAGAGAGGATAAAAAAAATTATCCTAGTTTTTCTCCTGTGACCTGAATTCCAATATACTGTTAATGTAAAGCAGCTTCACACAGCTTGGATCATTTAGCATAGCTACAGGTGTTTATGTCTTATCTGAAAGAGGCCATCTATCACAGGTACTGTAATTGTGACTTTATAACTGTGAACAATGGTATAATTATTCGCTTCTCAAAACTATGCCGTAAACTTCTGAATAGTAAATACTTCAACCAAGAGTTCTGAGTATGTCACGAACAGACATACAAGCAATAATTCTGATATTTATAATATTAGAAATATTATTGATTCTGCAATCATTTATAGTGGGAACATACTGTACCATATAAATCAGTGCAACACACAGCATGTGTAGATAGTGATCAGCAAAGGCATATTTGCATCATGAAGGAGAAAGTTTTCACTTGGCATAATACAACCCTGCCATCCATTACACAAATAAATAACTGTGAAATTACAACTATAATTGGTGTACTTGGATTTCAGTTGCAAGCTATAGATATAATATTTCTTTTGCTTGTAAAATTGCCCACCAGCAATGGATTACATAGAATATAAACACTGTAGACACTTGTCTTCACATGTGCTTGCACCACACATTTTAACATTTAGTGTCATAACTGGACAATATCTTTATCTGACCATAATGAATAAATTCATTTCCAAATGACTGAGTTCACCTTGTCTTGAACGAAGGCTGAAAACACATGGTTAGAATAGCATCTCATGATTTTCCCTTCTGTTGGCTTTCACTCTGAAATAGAAATCTAGAAGAGAATACTGTTTCTCCGTGTGACTCCTGTCAGCCTTCACATTGTGGGATTTGATCTATATGTCTGTATATATCAGTTCCTGGATATGCCATGTTGTTGTTTAAAAAGTATGTCTTTCTAAATTTCATGGTGTAAATCTAATTACTCTTTATTCAATAAATACATTGCATCAATGGGATTTATGTAGTTGTTGACCTATAGTTCGGCAATAGTTTCAGTGACTCTTCTCTTGTTAGGATTAGTAACTGCATTTTAGCCCATGACTTTACTTTTAAGCTTAAAAGTCTGTACACAATATTTCTATAAAGTTGCATATTTATTTATTTAATTTATATCCCACCTTTCTCCTTATACACCTCTCCCATTGGCAGCCTTCTCCTCCTCTATCCAGGCAAATTATTTGGTCTACTTAGTGTAGTCTATGATGTATCACTTCCTTAATTTAGAGATGCTCCATTAAATGATAATTAAAAGATTATATAGCCTTGTCTATATGATTCAGAATGTGGAATTAAGCAGTTATTCCAGTTCTACTGGAAATAGATGAAATAAAAACCTGGGGAAAAGTATAAAGAAGGAAAGTATATCTGTTGCCTTTTCTATGAATGGTGTGTTTAAAAAGAAGACATTTATGATTATCTACACCAGTTCAGCTTGCACAGCAGGAATTTAACTTTACAAAGTGTCTGACTCCTAGAATTTAGCATAACAATTCATTTATTTTTTAAAAAGGAGAAATGCTCATTTCCTATCTTCTATAATCTATGCAATCAACTCCCACTAGTGCACAAGAGCTAAGGGCATCATCTATCAATGTCACTATCTGCCCAGTCCTTAATGAAGAAATTACACACACCACAAGTTTGAATGGGATGGAATATTCCTTGTTAAAATTATATTGTCATGGTGATATTAAAAAAAAGTGTGAACTTCAATGCGCTTCTCCTCCCTTAAACAGTTTATGAATGCTTAGTGAATCAGTCTTGTTTTCCTTTCCTGCCTGTCAAAATAATGATAGCAGGTTTACAATTATTTTGGAGTTGTCCATTGCCTTTCTGTTTCTTTTGTTGGTGAGGAAAAAGGAAAGAAATATTTTCTGCCATCAGGAGCATCTGTTTCCTTGGCAGGATCTTAGAGCCCTTGTGCTCTCAGTCCTGTAGTTGATTTGCTGTATAAAATAGGCATAGGCAGGCTGTCTGAATTGGCTTGCCCTTCATGAAACTCATTTATTCAAGCAAAGGTGTCTAAATATAGCATTGTTGTTGTGTGCATTCAGGTTGTTTCTGATTTATGCCAACCCTACAGCAAACCTATCATGGCCTTTCTTGGCAAGATTTGTTCAGAGGAGGATTGTCATTGCCATCCTCTGAGGCTGAGACAGTGTGACTTACCCAAGGTCACCCAGTGGGTTTATATAGCCTAGATATTCAAATCCTGGTTTCCATTGTCATAGTCCAATACTGAAAACTTTACACCATGCTGGCTCTCACTTTATTAACTAATCCAGGATCATATCCACACAGGTCAAATAACACATAAATAAATAAACTTTATTCTTATACCCCACCTTTCAGCTGAAGCAATCAAAGTGGCTTACATGACTAAAATATATTGGAATAATAGATACAAAGTAGGGAGAGTACAGAAATTAGATGGAACTGTTCTGGGAAGGCCTGCTGGAAGAGATCCGTCTTGACAGCTTTTTTGAAGCTGTCTAGGCTGGTTATTTGACGGATCTCTTCCGGCAAGGCATTCCATAGTCTGGGAGTGGCAGCGGAGAATGTCCTCTGGAAGGTTGCCATTAGTCTGACATGCCGTTAGTCATCCTCCCCCTATTCCCATGGTGATCAGTCTGGACAACATGACCTAATGTCCAGTTCTGGTGTGAACTGTCCAGATGATGAATGGCTAGTTCAGCACCAAACCCACTCCATACCACCTTTTAAGAAAAATCTTCGTTTGCTCCTGATCTGCTAAGAGAATTCAGTTCCTTCTGTAGTGACTCTGGGTGGTGGTACCAGGCAGCACAGTGGGATACACATTGTAAACAATGTGTTCCACTGTGCTGCCTGGTATCCCCACTGCTAGTGTGAGTCACTTGGTCAGAACAAGGCATCCAATCATTTGATCAACACTAAATCGGGGAACGCAGCATGTGCATGTGAACAGCCACACAGCATGGCAATGGAGAGTCCCAGATAACATGGGGAATCTGAGGTAGCTTCAGGGCCAGAATACTCCAGGCTGCTCTAAGAGTATTCTGGCCCATGCTGCCACCACCCAGGAAGGACAATATGTAGCCATGTCCAGGCAATCAGTTTAGAGTTAAGCATGTGAACCAGGAGCTCAGATTTCTACTGGGCAGCTCCACCTCCAGCTTCATTTATGGAAAGTAGCTCCAACCTTTAAGGTGCAGCATGAAGGACTGTGGAAAGAGGACCTCTGCATATGTATGGTGGAGCTGAATATCTGTATAAGGCTGTACATTTCCCTCCATGAAAGAAATAATTGGCAATGTTCTTATTCAAACACAAGTTCAACTCCTGGCCTTGATTCTTGAATGAATAAGTGTGCTAATTGGCATTTGGTTATAAACACTTCAGTATGAGAAAAGGTATAGAGTTGTGTTTTACGTGCCTGAAGCCCTATGAGGCTTTGAATACTCATGTTGAAAATGAACTTGAACCCACATGCTTAGCATGTCTAGAATTTCTGTTCAGTCTACAGTCATGGACAGGTAGACTTCATTTCAGAGTATCTCAGCATAGTTTGCCTTGAACTCAAAAAGCACTTCATTAGTATTGTTCAATTCTCAGTAAAATCTCATAACTGAAGCGTTATGAATAGGTTATTCTTTCAAACACCTCTATTCCTATTTATTATTTAGCGATAACCTCTTTTTTCTCTTACCTGGTGTAAAATTGCTAATTCATATTTTGCTTCTATTTTGTCTTTGAAAAAACTGTTAGGCATGGCTTATCATGAATAGTATACCATGGGCTATTGGTATCACTGGGGTTTGGTTCCAGGACCCCCCATGGATACCAAAATCCATGGATGCTCAAGTCCCATTATTTACAATGGCATAGGAAGATGGTGTTCCTTATATAAAGTTGTAAAACCAAGGTTTGCTTTTTGGAATTTTTATATTCTAAAATATTTTCAAATGGTGGATGCTTGAATCCGTGGATAGAAAAATCCGCAGATAAAGAAGGCTGACTGTACGTCTGTACTACACCTTTTCAAGGTTCTATCCTTATTCAAGTCACAAGCACATCTCTTAAAGGGTTGGTGTTTGGGAGCATCACACACTGACTTCATGTACGTGCCAATGCATGCTTTTGCAGGCTATGTTTTGGATACATTTTCCAAAGTGTAAGGTCCTGAAATGTACATATTGTAAGCAAGCAACTAAGGACTTTATCACACTGGGAAAATTGGGGGTTGAAACTGTAATTATCCTGTGAAAGTCGTGCGATCACACTGAAGATTTTCACATGATGTTGTAATTAAAGAGGACTTATCCCAGCAATAACAAGGTAATAATCAACAACAAATCATTCATGGGGAAATCCCATGAGTGAGTTGTTGCTGGTTATTATCTGGTTATTGTGGTGATAAGTACCTTTTCATCACGGTGTTTGTGAAAATCTTCCTGTGATCGCACAACTTGCCAGGGATAATGACAGTTTAAACCCCCATTCCCCCCCCCCCCCCCGATTTCCCCCCATGTGATAAACTCCTAAGTAAATGTGCTCTGTGGCTGATGTTTTTTGCAGCATCAACAGCATACGATGAAGCCAAATCTGGACACTCAGCAATCTAACTATAAATATTAGATAATATGAGTTTAAAATATGAGTTTAAAAATGTACTTTATTGGTGCAATAGTCCTTAATCATACTGAATCATAAATGATGCAATCATCTGGTGGCAACCAGTCAAAATGACAGAAACAGTTAAAGAGATTTAATTGATAGGTGGCATATTGAAAGGCCAAATCTAATTTCAAACTGGATCATAGGTGACCTTGAACAAATGAACAATAACTCTTTCTAAGAAGTTTATTGCACTCCCCCCCCCCCCGCCAATAGGAATGCTGTCAGGGTATCTGGAGATCTGATGTCACTGCCAAACAGATAAGGCTTTACCTGCCAAGTAGAAGATTATTGCATCCCATTCAGTGCTGAAGAGCACCATTTTTGCCCAACTGAACTTTTCCGTTGGACAAAAATGGAATTCTTCAGCACTGAATGGGTTTGGCTTGGTGCCAGGGGACAGAATGGGGGGCTCTTTTGAGAACATGTTAGTGTGCAATAAAAATCCTTTTTTTTTTCTCAGTCGTGTGTACACCCGAGCATCCTTTTCCCATTCCCATAATGGGGGGGAAAGGGGGTGCAATAAACTTCTACTTGGCTGAACAAAAGTACAGGTAAAGCCTTATCTGTTTGGCAGTGACATCAGATCTCCAGATACCCTGACAGCATTCCTGTTGGGTGGAAAATCAGTAAATGGAGAGAAAATGCTCATTTCATAGTTGGTCCTATTGACCACACTGAAACTAAGAAGCTCTCTGCTGGTTTCCATGATGGATGAGATTATGTTTAGGCTTGAAAACACTATTGTAATAAGTAAGCATGATAGTACTCACTACACATAAAGAGTTCAACTCTTTATGTCTCTAGCTAAGATGTATGCCTCTATCTTTATAGGGCTGCCAGTTAATAATGTATGGCAGATGCCTGTTGTGAGAAGTATTGTTTTCTTCACAAATGCAAATGTGTGAGATGAATGATCCCTTACTTAAGAAGCCTTTATGAAACATCTGTTGCAGTCAATTTATGTTTCTCGCTGTTGTGATCTGTATACACCTGCCTCATGTGGTGAATCACTGAACTGCATCTTATAAACACAAGGTGACAATTTCAACTTGAAGTGTTTGGATCTGGGCTAAGGAGCAAACCAGACTGCCCCAAAGGGTCAGTGTCATTGCTGCCCTTGAAAAAGCCGGGTGGGCACAATGGCAACCACACACTGCGGCCCCACTCTGGCTTTTTCTGGTGCAAAAACAAGAGGCAAAATTCTGCTCCTTTTTGCATGAGAAAAAAGGCAGCTTTTCTGCTGCTACTGCAGCTTTGCACAGCTCCTGAAATGTGTGGCACATAAATGCCACACCACTGGAATGCCATAAAGCTGCCTGCCACGTATATGGGCAGGCGGGCAGCATGATGACGGCTTGGAGGCAGCGTCAGAGCGTGCGGCATCTAAACATCACACTCAGATGCCAACCCCAAGCTGGCACAAAGGCGTGGCCTGCTTCACCTCTAACTCTACTTAATGAAGAACTATTAGAAACACTTGGCTATTGGGCATACCTGGATAGGAAAGAATATGAGAGGGTTTCCTGATTTAATTGAGTTTTAATTGATAAATAATGTCTTTCTGAGCAATTCATGTTCTTGTTGGACCCTTAATTTTTCTGTGGCCTTGCTTTCTAGCTTGGTCCTCAATTCTGCCTCCTGGTTTGTCATTCAGTGCTGACATCAGCCTTAGTTCTGTTTACTGGCTTGACAGGCTGCTGGTACTGGCCTAGCCCTGCCATTTAATATGGCCTGCTTTTGAAACCAATGCAGATAGGAACATGCTTGCAGAATTAATGCATATTGTACCAAAGGTAAATTTGGCAACATGACATATTTCAGGAGTGGATGATGCGGTGGTTCACACTGTGATTCTTGTTATGAACACAGAGGTATCATAAAACTTTCTGCTTAATCTGTGAAATGTTGAAGGTTATGTTCTCCATTTTCCAACATGCAAATCTAGCTGCTGAAATGTAGTGATGGAGATTATTCCTTTGCCTAGAAAAAATAGTCTAGTGTTCCAGTTTCTTCAAAATCTGGCACAATAATTGCTCATCTTAAATACATTTTCTTGGTGTGTGTGTGTGTGTGTGTGTGTGTGTAGGAGCATTCATTTTTGCATAGGAACTTTGCTAGTTCATTACTGCTTTGGGGGGAAATCTAACGTTGGGGGAGTGGACTATCCCTTTTAACTGTTCATATGGTCTTGGCCTTTATAAGATTCTATGGTAGATTCTGAGGGTACTTGTGGGTCTGTTAAAAGAAGAAATTGTTTTAGTAGAAGAACTTATACAATCCAATGTTTTTCTAAAAAGAAAAGAAAGTAACTGTGAAAGGGAATCAACTTAGAAACCTGACAGTTATAGAGATATCTTCACCTACTTCTTAAAAAATGCATATGTATCTAATTCAGAAGGATGAAGGATCATGTTTTATCTATGTTTATATCTTGCTTTGCTTGCTTGATGATTTCTCAGAGAAATAAGACAGGGAAACTCTGTTTGCTCACAATTTATTTTTTATTTTTTTGAAATTTTACAATTTGTTGGAGATAGACTCCATATCTGTTCCAACTTTAAATCTGCCTTTGTCACAACCTTTCTAATTTGGCTTATGAAGAAACAGTGTCACCAAGAATCTATCCAGACTGTTTATTTGAATTTGCTGTCTTTTCCTCTTTAATATCCAATTACACCTGAGCAGAAATTATTAATAATAACTAGCTATCACCAGTGATAGGAGAAGGTCACTGGAAGAGAGCCATTGCCTTCATGTATTGCTCATGCACTTTCTGTAGACATCTGGTTGGGCACTGTGGGAATGCTAGATGGACATTTATGAGTTTGCTCATGAAGAACTCTTCCCAAATTTTTGTAATCCTCATAATTTCAAAAGCCATTTACTATAAGGTGAGCCACTGGTAACCTGTAGTCCAAGCAGGAGCTTGGGCCACATGCTCTGTAGGTTGTTGTTGTTATTTGTTTATATCCCACCATTCTCCCAATATAGGGACTCATGGTGGCATAGACTTTGTAGGTTGCCTTTGGAGCCAGGGATTTCATTTTTTACAGCCTATATCCATGTAGCTTTGGGGCAGCTACAAGCAGAAATACAATTTTGATTAACTTTCTCAGAAATTTGAACAAGCAGGATTTTTTTTTTATAGCGAAGAGGTTAATAAATTAGCTGTTTCTGCTCTATAAAAGACTTGAAAATTGCAGTCCTAAATCAAAATAATGTGGCAACAAAGCAAAATAACAGATTGTTGGGGCCGCTTGAAGTAACCAAATTTTCCCGCAGTAATACACTTGTCTGTATTGCGGAACAATATATTCTTCATCATGTTTATCGTGGAAATATTTAATCGAGGTGGGTGATGAATTAGAATTAAGCATAATGTCCTCTTGGTGGCTTATACTGGGAACTACATAATATATATTAACTGGCAAAATAGCTCAGCAGTACACAAGCAATTACCACAGTTTTATGTTTAATGCTCTGCTCGTAAATCTTTGTAATGATGGCACTTCTGTTATGAGATTACAATAACTGGTTATGGTAATTGTATTCAAAGTAGAAAGTGTCCAGGCTGATAGGTAGAAACATTGGTTCCATCTCAGTCAAATTATGACCAATCAAGACTTTCTGAATAGCAAGTATTAAATGATCAATGAATTTATGATAACTTAATATGGAGATAATGTCAAATCCTGAGTGTCTGGATTTTAGTACTCTAGAAAGATATTCTGGAGATTCAATCTGCTTTCTAGGGAGCATGATATAGATACAGAAGTTGACTCTAAACCACTTGAAGTTACATATCATTGATTTGCATATTGTGCAAAATTCTCATTAAAATGACCTTGCATTATGGCCATCACTACCTCCATAGTTAGCATCATGCAGTTAGTTTGATGGGTCTTCTGTAAGTGTGCATGCACACAATCATGACAAAATAATCAAATGGAGGTAACTCTCTTTCCCATCTGGCCAACAACCCCACCAGACCTTGAAGAGACTGTCAGGTGGCAGCAACAGCACCCCACCCCCTCCAGCAGTCACAGTTGCTGGGTGCCAGACGTGTGGTATTGGTGGCAGTGGTGGCAGGGCGTCTTGGACCGGTCAGTGAGTGACTGCCCCACAGGGGTGTCACCCAGTGGAGTTTGTACCCCTGTACCCTGTAGTGATGCTCCTGCTCATGGGGTGGTCAGTTGTGAGAATCGCGGCTATTAACCTCCAGTTTTCAGTGGACTGAAAAATGTGGAATTTGAAGTGTCCTGCATTGCTCCCATAAGGGACAGGATTTTCAAACCTCAATACTGGATACCCCACACAAAACAGGAAGCCTGGAGACCCAAGGCCACTGAAGTTCTGAGGTTCAGCTGTGTTGCCAACAGCAGAAGCAAATGCCATCTTTGCTTCAGAAAAGACTGAAAAGTGTAATAGAAGTGTCAGTAGTTAGGATGTTTAGCTAGACACCGCTATATCCTTTAGTTCTGATATTTGAAAATCTCTATGGCCACAGATGCATTCTCATTTTCTATAACCCTAAAATGACTTATAATTCCTTGTAGTTTTACATTGTTTAATTGTTGGCAACTTCCAGTAATCCTATGGGAAATGTGCTTTTTCTCTCCTATTATAGGTGGGCAGATAGTTGTGCTATATGAAGGGAGATCTATGTCCATAGCTAATGGCTGCAAAGTCAAGAACCAAGACATTAGGGAGATTAAAACTGGGTTCATTAGTTAGGAAATCCAGTCTCTCTCCAAAGAAAAAGGATGTAGTTAGGAAGATTCAATGCAGGTAGGAGGATGCCCACAATTAGATGATTTCCAGTGGCATCATCCATAATTGACAGTGGCAGCAACAGGTAATCTAAAGGCAGATGAAATCTGTATATTGGGAAATCTAGAAGAAACTCACAGAAATCTAGAAAAGTAGCTTAGATTTAGAGATTGGAAACTTATTTTAAAAGGAAAGAATGCATATAATGAAATAATAAAACCATCCATAACAGAGCAGTGGTAAGGTGATGGTCTATATCCCATACCACCATCCCACTACTGTTCAGTTATGAATACCTTTAGCATGCCATTATATTTATTTTTAACATTTCTGTGCAAAATATCCATTTACTGAGTAAAAAGCTTGCTTATATGAACCTCTGGTGCAATCACATTTTACAAGGGGGTATCCAAAAGTTTCAGTGATCACCAATGTGGAGTGGCCAGCATTCATAGTTTTTTGTGGAGCTTTCGGGCTACGTGTCCATGTTCTAGAAGAGTTCCTTTTTGACGTTTCGCCAGCATCTGTGGCTCGCATCTGAAGATGCCAGCCACAGATGCTGGCGAATCATCAGAAAGGAACTCTCCTAGAGCATGGCCACCTAGCCCGAAAGCTCCACAAAAAACTATTTAATGTTCAGTATCTATACTTATACATTTTTCCCAGTGTATCTTGACCCTCCGAATACTTGATATTGTAGAAGTCTGCAGACTGCGCCTTACGAGGGGGGTATCGTAAAGTAATAATTATCACCCAGAAGTTATTATGGCATATTGATGAAATTTTGTCAGTGTCATCGTCGGTCCCTAAGTGCACGTTGCTGAGAAAATCAGCTCATTGTGTCCTTTATTTTTGTGACAGCCTGTGCCAGAAATGACTGATGTGTAAAATCCTCATCAGGCACAATCTGCAGGCTTCTACAAATATCAGGTATTCGGAAGGTCAAGATATGCTGGAAAAAATGTATAAATCTAGATAGTGACTAGTTAACAACTACAAATCAAAACAAACTTTCCGTCAATTTTTTAAAATGGTAATCCTTAAAATGTTTGTATATCCCCCTCTTAAACATCTTACATAGTTCTGGTTGCCTATCTCACAATATATCTCACAGATTTTGGAAAACTGTAGACTAGCGAAAACAAAACAAAACAAAAATCAAAGAGTTGACATAAGAAAGGAGTGAACATGAGAACATTATGAAAGATATGGGAAAAAGTGATAAAATCTATTTCATTATATTTCAACTAATGGTCATCACGTATGATACATTAGACAGGAATTAATTATAGTACAGACCTAATTGATTTAGATGGTTTAACTTGACTGAGTGGCTCCAACAGAATATAAATCTACATTGTTAAATAGTGCTTACACATTCAGAAACTCTTTGTAGACCATTGCCTGAATGTTCTCTTTCTCCCTTCTTGTCAGCATCTGATGCAAAACTGTTGGTAGGAGGATACTGGGCCTGATGAACCATTACTCAGGATCCAGCAGGGTTCTCCTTATGTTCTCTGCTAAGGCTTAACAAGGGTAGGTATTTGACAGAATAAGGTCCAGCTTTAACAGTCCCTCCTGCAGCATTGTGAAAGCCTGTCTTTCCTAGTTATTGCTGTGAAAGAATAATTTTATTTACATTTTAAAAGCATCCGATGAGTGACAGCATGGAATGAGAGATTCTTCTATTTTGTTTTGCCTTTGGCTATTCTTTTCCTTCCCAGCTCAGCTTGTGGTCCTGACTCTGTGTGCAGATGCCTCTACACACCTCTGAGTGCATACTGCATTGATCTTTATAAGAGATTGACTCTAGACTTTATGGGAACTGCCAATTATATAAGTCTAATGTTTCCAGGAAGACCTAAAATTCTGCTTCAGGTTGAAAAGCAAATGCTTCATTTAGTAAAATAGCTGGTATCTGTGGACAAAATGATTAAAACATGAATTCTACATTGTTGACTCACTACAGTTATGTATTAAAAATCACACCATATATTAATGGCTGTTTTTGTCTGATCTGAAAAATGGATAATACTTTCATTTGCATGAAAGTAGAGAAGAGCAATGCATTGTTATGCATATTTCTCTCCTTCCTTTAGCAAGCCTCAGATTTTGATTTTTGGATTTTATTCGTGATGCTGTTTTTGTGTAAAAGAATAAAAAAAAGTGAGACAAAGATCACTTTTGAATCTCCTGCCCTTTGAAGAAGCCTAAAACTTGTTGGCGGATGTTTTGACCTGCCAAGCACTTGCTTGTATTTGAACCATTTTATTGGTTGACAGTAAGTACCTAGTCAGGCCTGTCAGCAGGAGATAAGTGGATGTATGAGCAAAAACCTTCCTTGGCTTTTTAACAAGCATTTGGCTGCAAATTGCACATTAGTGTAGAACATCCAACTAAAGCAAAATGGACAAAGCACAGCAAGGCACCTTCCCCCAAGCCAGTTAACGAAGGTGTGAAATGTTAATGGAATATAATAATTTTCCTTTTCTCTTCTTTGGTTTAATATCAAACACTTTCTGGAAGTGGAAGGTGAATCCATGGCTACCTCTGATAAGTACCTGTCAATTGGCGTATTTGAGAGTAGTCAAAGTCTGAGTATGGCCAAAACAGGAATTTTAGATGCTGTTCTCAGATTTAGGACAATACTACACGTGGCTTTTAAACAACTTTTACACCAGGAAAGAAGTGGCATAGGCCATGCTTATCGCACACTTTCTTCCCCCTTGTGTTTTTTTTTTTTTTGACCCATCCCTTTTCATTGATGGGTGAAACCTGTCAATGACCTGTCAAGTGTGCACATCCCCAGTGCAAAACGTTGCTCCTAAGGCAGTTGTGCGATTGTGAGTCATGTGGTGTCAGTGTCTCTTCCTTTGCCCCTCCATTGCTATTCCTGATTACCTTTATTTATTTATTTATTTGTCTTTTCTTTTCACTTGAATCATGAGAGCAGAGCTCCAGAACAGTGAATTTTAAAAAAAAAATTCCCAAAGACATGCTGGATCAGGCACGAGGCAGGGTTAAGGGAGAATAGGAACAGAGCATGATAGAAGCATGATAGCTATTGGGGCAACAGAAAGGAGGTGTGGTGATGGCTTCTTTGAAAGCAGCATGTTTGCATTTTATTTTTACTACTGTATTTTTACTATCTATGGCTATTTCATTCAAAAGCTTTGTCAATTCTTTAGGAATTGCTCCCAGAAAACCTGTGTGAGAAAAGAAAACAATGATGATTCTGTTGTTGTTGTTACATTATTATGGAAGCTTGTATACCTTTTACATTGTATACCTTTTACATTTAAATTTATCCTCATGTCTAGTAATTTTTCAAAGACTCAAGTAATTTTTTTAAACTTTTACAGATGACCATTTGGTAGACTGATGATTTGGTTCAAACACCAAGCTCTGCCTTATTGTTGAAGCTTATGGCCTTCCTCCCTAAAGGAAACCCAGAGTTACTTTTAGTCTTCTTTTATAGGTTAGGTAACTGTGGCGGTTGCAGACATGTTTCTTTACTCCCATTATCTTTGATTTAAAGCTTCTCTCACAGTCAAGCTCTAGAGCTCCATCATGTTATAAAATTATTTGGTCTGCATTATTTAAGAGCCTGAGCTGTAGAACGATGCCTACTGACATATTACTTATATGTTCTAGCTTTCATTTCACCCCCCCCCCCCCATTCTGCCTTTTAAGCTAGGCAGAAAGATAGCATCAGGTCAAAGGGACCCAGTGACTATATAACCAGGTGGGGAACTGAGCAAAACAAAAATGAGGATAGTAGTTGCAAGGGAAGAACAATTTGCCCCAAAGCACTCAACTGAACTCTCTTGCATGTACAAAATTAAAGCACGCATTCTAGAGTGTGCAGTGCTTAAGGGATGTTGAGCAATTAACCCCATCTGAAACCCCTGCCACACTGGAAACACATTTGTATATTTTTATAGAAATAACATACTGACAGAAGCAGAACTGGGAGGAAACAAAACATGAGTGGAGATTTGAACCTGGACTAGCCTGAGACTCTTTACTGCATTGGCCTTTATAAACAATAGCACTTTCCATTTACAAGAACTTTTCTGGAAAGAAGAGAAAGTGGAGGTTTCAATGAACTGTGACACGTTTCACAAACTGACCTTCAAGCTCTTTTTATTTATTTTTTTTTCATGTTCCCTTAGATAGGGCAAATGTAGTGATCAACATGATTTACAGTTTGCCCTTTTATTTATTTATTTATTTTAAAAAATATTGTAAAAAGTCCCCAAAGATGTTTCTCAGAACTCTTCATTTATGGATGGTAGGTGAAGCCATTATTTTACTCACGGAACTGTTCTTGAGCCTGGTATACCATCCTACTCCAGGGAAGCAACTGAGACACAAAGGTGCTGGTATTAGGAGATCATTATTCACTTAATATAGAACAGGCATATCTAATTTTGTTTTATCAAATATTGGAGGATATGCAATGTGCTGGACCTCAACAGGGTAACTCTGTCGGTGAGGGAACAGAAAAGGTCAGGGTTTGCTGCATTTTTGCTTTCCACATGCAGTGGGTGACAGCTGGCATGAAAACAAGGTCTATTGACTAACCTCAGATGATCCCTAGAATGAAGTATGAGAAGACAGAAAAGTAAAGATAGCTTCCCATCCCAATGATGCAAATTTACACAAAACTTTTAGTTGTGGAGTTGTGAGCAATGTTTTGAAATCTTATCTGTTGAATATCAATATCCTCTCAAATTCTTCATGGCAAGAAAGGAGGAGTGTCACAAGCAAAATGCTATTTTGACATTTGACAAACGTGATTTGACTTCCTGAAAAATATTATTATGCATTTACCCTAAGCGATATGAGTGGTGCAGAGAAAATAGGAATGCCAAGTTGAATGCCATACACATTCTGCCATTCCTGGACTCATTATTCCCTTCTGTAGAGAGGACATCATTAGATACACATTTTAATGTAGATCTTGAGTAAAGTTACAGAGACCTCTGGCTGAAATAGTAATACTAATACAGATGTCAGCTATTGGAATCACACTCAAGACTCTTCAGCTAGTTGTTTGCCACAGGTAAGAAATTTACATAGATATAGATTGACCATTCCCCCCAGTGTGCTGTTCAAACTACACTTGGATATACAGAGCAAAAGTACTTATGAACACACATCCTGGAAAAAATACTGTACTGGTGGTGGAGTGACCACTTCCTTGAGGAAGTTCAGATTTTAGTCACTGAAATGTTGAGTTTTCATTTCAGTGAAAAGGATTTTCTTCCTGCTATGCTTAAATTACCATTCTTCATGCAATTACTTGCTCAGTCATCTGGTGTGTGTATTTCTAATATCCAATTATGTTTATCTCTCTAATGTATATTTTAAATAGCTCTCACCAACCCCCTTGAATAGATACCTTCCCCATATACGGCCAAGCAAAAACAAAAAAGGTTTGTATAATTAGATTGCTCTTTCGCCGACAACTTAAATATCAATAGGGGTTTTAAAAGCTTTTTAGCATACATTTCCAGGCATGTACAACAAGGGCGGGGGTGGAAGATCATATTCTTCTAAGAAGAGTCAGTTGAAGGCTGCACTCTGGAGCTGGGCTCTCTCAGATTTATGTGGGTGGTACCCTTCCTCTCTGCTGAAAATAATTTATTAGAATTTAAACCCATATAGCCAGACAGACCAGAAGGCCCTGGTCTGTTCAGCCACTATAATTAGATTGCTTCATTTTTCATTACTTAGCTTTTGTATTATTTATCTTCAGGTGCAGACAATCCTGTAAATCGTTACATTATGAGTTATGAATGTCATAGGGTGGCAAAATTGGAAGGTGTTGATGTCCATAGTAGTGTCATTCCCAGAGAACATGTCACTATATTCACTTTTTTAAAAAAACTATATTTTTGAACATGTGGGCTACTGTTATGTGAAAGAGGAAGAACATGCACAATAATGGCAACCATGCAAATTATTCCATTTCTTGGCTGGCTGATAATAGCAAGCAGTTTCCTAGATTGCCTGGGAAATGGCGGGTTGATTTTTTCCAGTCTAGGCACCAAGATGGTCATCAAAGCACTGCCATAAAAGACATGTATCAAAGGGAAAGAAAACAAAAGAAAAGGCCCCATTCCCACTTACATTTAAACCAGTTTGTGATTTGATTTCTCTCTATGCCGGTGAATTGATTCCAAAAGGTTCATCATTCCCACTATGAAAGTAGATCTTTTCATTATCCCTTTGTAATCACTTCTTTTTTGTGATTGTTGTCACCACTGTGCCACTTCAAAATACATGTCAACCATCTGCACGTCATCAGTGACATAAGTGGCAGCCCAGCTTGGGAACTTTATTTTTTTAAAAGTTGATAGAAGATTCGATTCATTGGTTTTGCAACTACTTGCCTCACTGAGCTGCTTTTCGCCTGGCTTGCTGCCCAAGTAATTGTAAATAGTTGCAAAATCAATTAATCAAATCTTCAATCATTTTTTTTAAATCGTGCACCTATAGGTCACACCACAAGCACAAAGGCAGCAGTGTGTGTGTGTGTGTGTGTGTGTGGGGATGTTGGATCTACCAAAAACTCAGGAGGGTTGGTAAACACCCCTCTGCCGTTAGTCCCTCCTCTAAAGAATGATGCTATTCAGATCTGTTCTTCCCACTTGTTGAATATGCTTCGGAATCAATTTTTTTTCAAAAGAACCACCAAAGAACTAGTGTCAGGAAAGAGCAGGTTTTTTGTTTTTTCCTTGCTTCATCATGATTGAAATCAATCACAGTAGGAACAGAACCAGTTTCAAATGGGAACTATGGTCATATAACCCGACCAGCAATTCGCTTTAAATCATAGTGGAAACATAGCCTAAATGCAGTTACATAAAACTTGAATATGCTAATATTTGTTAACAGACATACACTCAGAAAAACAGGTGACTTCTGTAAGTTAAATAAAAAAATAGTGCACCTCAGCATAGTCAAAAATCTGTGAGTCTGTTCACTTTCTGTTCTGGTCCTTTGAGGACCCTGGCTTTCATTTCTTAGGTTGTTTCATCTTTAAAAGGGATTTGGATGGGACAGCCCTTCAGGAAGAGGGCAGTCATCTAATAGTCCTTTCAAGAGAAGCAGGCCACTTGGCTGTCACACTAGATTGTCTGGTGGGCTGGCTGGATCAAGCAGGCTCGAATTATAAACCAATGTCAAACATTTCTGTTTTTAGCCAAAGCGGTTAAGTAAGTAGGCAGTGGCTAGGCAGCCCCAAGTGCTCTTGGGTGAAACAGATTATCTAGACCAAATGAGCCCTTTCAATCTGGCTTCAGTCACGGATTTGGAACTGAGATTGTTTGATTGGCCTGATTGCTGATCTTCAACAGGAAACAGACAAGAAATGGGATTTTGCTACGTTTCATGGAACTTTCAGCAGATTTTTATATTGTTCCCATGATATCTTCCAGAATCAAATACTAATGGTTGGTGGCACTGTTTTTGTTTTTTGTTTTTAGCGATTACAATCTTTTACTGGGAAGTATCAAAAGTAGTGTTGGGGAAGTTATTTATTTATTTATTTGAGAATATAGTCTTGTCCAAACTTGGTTCAAAGTCTTTTTCTCCCTAAACTAAAGATAGTGCCCCATTTCATTCTGTGCTGGATTAACTGTTCAATTTTTCGTTCTGATGGTAAAGTATCTTCCTGCCAGAACTGGAGGATGCAGATTATTTTAGGGGGACATGGCAGGCTGCACACTACATTCCTTAGCATCATCCAACACTAGGTTCATTCTGCCTTCAAAGGCCTGCCAGGAAAAGTATACCCATTTAAATGAAGGAATTCACTGGTGTTATTAAGATTAGTTCCAAGGACAGTGAGTAAATAATTGCCAGAGAATGGAATCAAAGTGTATGCATATCAGATTAGGTAGGAAAGGTGACTTAAAAAGTCACAAACTACAAATCAGTATCACAGACGTGCATTTGATGAAGGCTCTAAAATGTAAATCTAGCGGCAGAATTATTATAGTTTAATTAATCTGCTTAAATCTTAATTTCATTGTCTGACCATTTTAACCTACTAATTCTGTTCCCCTCTGCAGCACTAATGTTCCTGTAGTAATAATGCAGCCAGGAATGATTGTAACAGTTATAATTAAAAATGTACTTAAATGGATCTTTTCCAAGCTTACTCCCTCTAGCAGAGAAATTATGGATTTGAAAACACAGAGAGATTAATGCTGACTACAAGCAAAGGATTAAACCCTAGGACATCATCCCTGTGGATGATAACGACTGGGTAGAATACACACTTTAAAAGTAACTAGGCTTGTTTGGTCAGCCCTGAATGCTGCTCTTTCACTTGCTCCATGTTTTCTGTTGGAGGTGCTTTGATTGTGAGTTACTGCATGGCAGGGGGTTGGACTTGTGGCATCTTCTAAATCTATGATTCTATGATTCATTGCTTTCAGACGTTTCAGCCAGCCAGCCAGCCAGGACTGTCCTCCTCCATGACACTCCATTATATCCCTTGACATCATCATGCCACCTAGGTAGCATGGTCCTCACTTGGCTGTCTGGGGAGTTCTGCTCAAGCTAGGCTTCTTCCTAAACATGTCTGGCATTAGTCCAAACTTTGGTGTTTCTTTAATCCCATTGATATCTCTTGTCTTGTCCATGGGTCATGTTACTTTGGCTGCCTAAGCATCAGTACTCCTCTCTGCACACTGGGATTAGGGGAAGCACATGGAACCTGAAGCAGAGTGTTACAGTGTGAGGTGCTACTGTTTATTAGTCCAGTCAATGACACCCCTGTGTCCCTTTCTGCATGCTCACTTTGCATTGGAAATTGCATAGAATGTATTTCTGCAAACTTTTGGATTCTCTCAAGTCTTGCTTGTGTTATGCATGGGTACTGCTTCGGCTATATGATGAATACCACTTCCTTTGAATGTCAGAAACTAGAACTAATGTAACACCAGTTCTTTGTGAATGCTATTCAAATACAATTTTCCTCAAGGATCAGAGGTTTTTTGTTTGTTTGTTTGTTTGTTTTTTGTATTTTCCTTTCTAAGCCCTTTATAGCCTGGTGGAATTGCTTATATCAGAGGAATCACCTTCTCCCACATACTGTGTAACATTCTGTACATTATGACTTTGTCACTGTAATGGAGCTTCAAGGTGGTTTCAACATATGGTGACTCTATTCATGAAGTTTTATTTTGGAAAGTTTTATTCAGAGGAGGCTTGCTATTTCTTTCTCTGAGGCTGAGAGAGAGTGACTTGACCAAGGTCACCCAATGAGTCTCCCTGGCTGAGTGAGGATTCATTCCCTGTTCCCCTGGACTCCTAATCTATCACTGACATCTGTACACCACACTGGATCTCACATTGTGAGTTACAGCTCTTCCATACTGCAGAAATAAAGCAGTTTAACACCCTGTTAACTGTCAAGAGCTGCATCCTGTGGAATCCTGGGATTCATAGTTTGGTAAGATATCCAACCTGGTCTATTAGAGAGCTCTGGTGCCTCACCAAATGACAGATCCCAGGATTTTGCAGGATACAGTCATGGCAGTTAAAGTGGTGTAAAGCTGATTTATTTCTGCATTGTGAATACAACTTTAGGGAACTCATATTATGAGTGCCTAGTACTGTTAAAATCATTGGTGGTAAATGAGACAACCTTTTCTTTTATAGTCCTAAAGCCAATGGTAGCTGGTGGCTACAGTGTCAGTGAGAAAGTGGGTCCATTTTGGATTTGAGTCTAAATTCTGAAGATGCTATCTAATGTACTAAACCCTATTCCATGAGTAGGATCAGCAGCTTGGCTTGAGCCTTTAACCAAAGCAGATTCACTGAAATCACCAGCCACTACTGCCCCAAACCTAACCATGATAGATAATTATCACTTTATGTAGGACTTGAAAACTCTTCCTTGGTCTGTGGTTACTAGAGAAGAAATTACATTGAGCATAGGGAGCTGACTTCATAAGTTTTCATTACATGATTAATTTTGGACTTCTGGACTCCAAAGTTGTGTTTACTGCTTGCTACTGGTGTTCCAAATTATTTGACTGCCCGTCTTGTTTAGGTGATTGTTTTGCTGATGTTACAGTTTCTACTTTATTTATTATGTTATTGTACTTTTTTTCTAGGAAGATGGAATTGAAAAGTGGACTAAAAATATGTTAAATATATAAAATATGTTCACAGGTGATTGGTTCATCTAGACTAGTACATGCCTGTCCAGATCTCATGCTACCAGATATCCTTTTTCCATTAGAAGTGCCAAGGACTGACTTTGGGACAAGATGTATGTGAGACTTTTGCTTTTCTGCTGAACTATGGCACTTACCCAAGAAAGCTTAATAGACTGTGTCCTTACTTAGATGCATTCACAGGGCAATAAAATCAAATTCCAAATTAGACTCTACAAGAAATGAAACCATTTCTTAAAAACAGAAAAACCTGCTGGATGCATTTGTGTCTGAAAACCACTTGGCACGGGGTAATTTATCTGTCATTTGGGACCATCCAAGTCTCTGCTAAGCTTACATTCATTTTTATAGTCTCGCCATCAAATGTAGAATAGTTCTGTGCCAAAGGTATGTGCATACTAGTGGCAGATTAATGGAGAATTTGTGGCTCATGATGAGGAGAAAGAGTCTGTTGACTCTGCACTTTCTTTATTTAATGACCCAGTGTATAGAGTTTTGGCTGAAACAAGTATAAGGAAGTCTTAAAAACTGATTGGCTTTGCAGTGTGTTTGTTCATTTTGCTGTTAAGCTGAAGATTCTGAATGAAATATTTCCAAGTTTGGGAAAAGAACTTTACGCTCTGAATTTTGAGATTCCCAGCTCACTGAATATATAGATACAGACATAGTTTGATTGTGATGATTGCCAGTTTACATGTTTCCCAGTTTGTGATGGTTTGTTTTTCTAGGAAATATTGTGGGAATGTCAAAACATAGAGGGTCTAAATTTGTGTGGTCTTAGGAAGTTAAATCCTAAGAACTTAATTCTTAAGACGTTAATGCCTAAACCATTTACGTTGCCTAATCGGCTCTTGGCTCTGCATGCAAAATAAAAAGCCAAAGGAAAGGAGAAGATGTAAATAGAAACTTTGCAAGTGATCACAAGAAATGGCAGGACTGGAAGAGAAACAACTCCAAAGTGCCAAATGCAGAAACCATTTTCTCCTACAATTAAAGCACCTGCTGTTTCAACATCAAGCATCTTTTCTTAGCTGGCAAGGATTTCTTCCTTGTTTAGCTGTCTCTGAGCATATATTTAGAGACTTGCCGTCTCATTGTGCCCCTGAAACTTTTCCAGATCAAATACTGGCTTTACTTTTCCTCAGGGTCTGAAACTGGAGGGAAATTATATGCAAACCATTGAATTATATTCTACTTCAAGTGGCTCAGGCCAGATAAAATATATTTGCTTTTTCACTACTACTGAAAGCACAATGAGCCGAGGAGACAGAGAGAGGGTGAAGAGAAGGGTGGAGGAAACAATCAGGCTGATTTATGTTCCTCACTTAACCTTTCAGTGTGGTAAATGATGGAATGACTACCTTTTAGAGAACTGTGTTCTCCACTGTAGGCCCTGGGTATCTCAAGGAAGCTGCTTTGAGTTATATGAAGCTGCCTTTTTCTGTAGACCCTTGGTCCATCTAGCTTGGTATTGTCTATTGTGACAAGCAGGGGTTCTCCTGGTTATCAATTAGAGACCTCTCCAAATATTAGCTGGAAATGGCAGGAATTTAATCTGGGAACATCCACATGCAAAACACGTGTTTTGTCAGTGAAATAGGGCCTTCCCTCTGGACTGAAGATCATACTCATTAAGCAGAAGTTTTCTATGTATTTAGATAGGAATCTCTTTCAAGGCACAGCTGAAAATGCCAAGGAATGTACCTATAACTTTCTGCAAGGCCACAGAGTTATGGCCCTTTCTGTATCTTTCTGTGACTGTATTACACAAGAGAGAAACTCAAATCATGAATAAAACTACACTGCTAGGATTCCATACAACCAATTGCGGTTCACTTTTTAGATCTGCTCATTTGGCTCAAGGCTAAATACTTTAGCTTGGTAGGAAATCCAAATACCTTCCTGATTTATGGGTTAAATTGTCCCATATATAATTGAAAACAAACTAATATCTCATGGAAATCATTTGCCATGTTTGGAAAGGAAGCTTCAAGCCAGATCACATGCATACTAGTGTTTGGCTGTTATCCATTTTGGAAGAATGAATATGACAATTGCTAAGTCAATGCCATGAATTATATGCTAATTTAAAAATTGGCCAGTGACTATCATTAAAGTTGACATACTTAAAATTGCCCAATACAATAGTAGGTGTATGCAGCCCAATCTGGATTGGACTGTAGCGAGGCCCAAAGACTTAAGGCCCCGTCCTTGCTTGAATTCTGACTGAGATGCCCCCCCCCACAAGTGATCTTTGTTTCCCCCCCAAAAAGCCACACAATTGCTAATTGCATAAAAGGCATGCCCTTTCATTTGGCCTAGCTTAAAGCACATCTGATAGACCAGCAGAAATTTTCTCATGCAAAAGCCATTACATTGAAATTAAAATGTGGTTAGGAATAATACAGCCCTCCAGTGGCCTGCTAGACTTAAAAGTCCAATCAGAGTGCATCTACACTGGCCCCATTAATTCAGAGTGTTATGCTTTGAATCTGTCCCAGGTAGACATCATGAGGGCCAAACAGGACCAGAAAGACTGCCAGGCAACACCACATCATCCTGCTGACCTTTCCCCTTTGGTGCTACTGCCACTGCAGCTTCACTGGCCAAGCAGCTTCCTGTGAGAACTGGATGTTGTTTCTACTAAGGTAGAATGGGACACATGTGATCAATGATCAGGGAGTAGAGTGACCCTCTCCTTATTGATCTCATGGTGTGGCACTCCATTCTGACTTCAGCAGAAAGAACAGCTATGGACAGGCTCTCACAGAGAGCTGCTTGGCTGGTGAGGCCACAGAAGTGGTGGCACTAAAAGGGACAAGCAGCAGGATGATGCAGTTATTATACAGATGTGTGGATGGTTGGGTCTCTTTGGATTCATCCCAATCCACCTAATTTCATGCCCAACAGACCTAGGAGTTTTATCGCACAGACTGTTAACCTGACCACTCTAACAGGATGCAGCCAGAATGTGGGATGCAGGATGCAGGTGGGAATTGTCACAATTAATTCATATTTAGTTTTACCAGATGAGTACATCCTGGCTGTATTCCGGGTCCCAGGCGCCGCTTTTCAAAGTCAGAAAGCTCCTGGCTTTGAAAAGTGACTTGCTCAGTGTGCCTGGGACCCAGATGCAGCTGGACTGTACTCAGCTGGTGAAATTAAATGTGAATTAAGTGTGATAATTCCTGCCTGCATCTCGCATCCTGTTAGGGTGCAATCAGGTTAAAAGTCCATGCAATAAACTCCCTAGATTCACTCCAGAGTTTCCTGGAAGCTGGCTTGTCTTAAATGAGATTAACAGCTTAAAAAAAAGTGGTTTTGTTATGAATGTGGCCATATGTTATTTGTATAGATCACAATGGGACAGGGGTGAGTATCCAGTGTATATCCTTAGTTTAGATAGGCCTTCTTCCCACATCGTCAATGGTGTGGAAATTGTGGAAGGTGCAGTTCAGTGACATCTGAGGAGTGAGGAAGAACATGCTCTGATTTAAATAGATCTTGGAAAATTACACCTATAATTAGTTTCTAGAATCCCATATGCTTAATTATGCTGGCTAGGGGATTCTGGGAATTGTAATGCCAAAAAGAACCTATCCAAGCTCTGTGTTGAATGATTCAGAGAGATGGGTTTGCCTTACATGAAATATTTCTGGTTGAGAGCAGATTATGATTGGATTTTTATACCTCAGTCCTATATCCACTTATCAAGGAGTAAGCACACAGTCAGCTCAGTGAGGTTTACATCTGAATAGATATGTATAGGACTAAGTTCTAGTTGTAGTTCCTTTGAAGGGCTTATTTCTCTTCTTACTCTTCCTACTTACATATATGGGCTTTCCATGTGTCCATAATTCTTCATGCTGCAGTGGGGACATAATACTAAAGATGACCTCTCACAAAGTTTATAGCTCTGGATACTTAGGGCCAAACCTACATTAAGCAGAGTAGGACAAATACCTCAAGCAGCTGAATTTAATTTTCATGATAAGATAGTAAACTGTTTTGCTTTGGGGGAAGGGAGTTATTTGCTTCTCTACAGCAGGCAGTAAAATATTTTCATCCATTTTTCCCTCCTCTGTCCACCTCCAAGTTGAGTTGACATTGCAAATAGATTTAGTCGTATAAGGACTCAAAAAACAGCTTTGAAAGAGCATGTGTTTCTTACCAAAAATATAATGTATTCACTACTTTCTGTTAGGATTCTATACAACTGCTTCCTGCTAGTAGAATAAGGGGTGGCATGCAGGTGCCTCTATTTTCACTAGATCAGGGCTGTGGCAACCACATGCCACAGCCCCAATCTGGCCTTTCCAGTGTGCAAAAAGGAGCTGCACCGTGAAAAGGGTGCAATAACTGCAGAGGCATGGCTTTATGGCATTCCTTTGGTGCTGCATCATGTGGATGTAGTGCCAGAGGAGCACAGTGATGCCACACACCATGTGGTGTGGCATGTGATGGAGCCAGGCATGCATCCTGTAGATGCTATGCTTTGACCCCATCTTATTGGGGCAACAGGTACTCTCCAGGTCAGTGAGGTGATGAATCTGCTTGGAGTTTTATCCTAAACTTTGGATGAGCTATCTAAAGAGTTGAATCTGTTTAGGAGATAACATTCAACAAATTGGATAACTTTTCAAAAATATGAATTAAACCCCAGAACATTCTCCCTGTGCCACTTGTATGAAAGCCATGAGCAGCTATTGGGCTTTAGGTCAGCTAGATGCCAAGTGAAAGCCAGCATGGCATAGTGGTCTGATTGTTGGATTAGACCAGGGTCAGAATTCCCACTCAGCAATAGCTGGGTGAGTTTGGGCCTCTCAACCTCAGAGGAAAGCAAAGACATATGTACTTCCTCTGTATATATCTTGCCCAGAAAACCTTAGGATAGTGGTGCCATATGTCAGAGATGAACTGAAAGCACGTACAAACAACAAGAGATGTCAAGTCCTCCCCACCCCCACCCCAAGTTCTTCTGAGAAAGTACTGGCATTTCACTGAGGTTGGGTGCTTCCAGTTTTTTTTTAATCTTGCAATGTTCTTCTCCATTTACAAACCTTTACAGGAGGAAAAGACAGAACAGGTACATAGTGTCTTTTGATTAGCAGTGCCAGGTACCCTCTGACTAGGATAGGGCTGGAAAATGTGTGGCCCACAAGATGTTTCTGAACTCCAGCTCCCATCAGCTCTAATCAAACTAAGTAATGAGGTATGGTGGCAATAGCAGTCATTTATGAACATCTTACAGTGCAAAGGTTCTTCATCCCCTGCCTAGCTGTATCGCTAATTTCTACTGAAGAATTCATAATCACCTTAATGGCTCCCTTTCTGGCCTCTTTGCCCACTAAGTCAATGAGCTGTAATGCCAGTTATCTACCCTAGTATATGAAATCCCTTGAGTTTCCTTGACAGTGGTTAAATTCCTCTCAGTGGCAGTAAAGACTAGGAAGCAGATGGTCAAATGATGGCTTGATTTTATGGTTCTGGAAACGGCTCTTGTGGGGATTATTACAAGGCTGATGATATCACTTCATTTTGTGTTGTATCTGGTTTTGGGGGTTTTGTTTGTTAAGGACTAACTGAAAACAAATTGGTAATGTTTTCATTTTGGTATAGTGACCATAATAGTGAACTCAACTGAACTGATTGTATGCTAACTTTCCTGAAATCAGCTACATGTAAATCAGAAACTTTTTCTATTCCCCCTCTTTTTTCAAAAAAGAAAAAAAAACCTATCTCAAACTGTAAGACACATTATTTTAAGGAAACAACGTAAACTTGTGTTCTCATCCCCTGACTCTGCTCTGATGCTCTAAAATATTGCAGGAGTAAATACCAAGTGAGATAAATTTAGAACAAATCATCATTGATTCATGCAAAGTCTTGCCTTCTGGCTTCCATTCAGGTATTGCCTTCTGTAGTTTATAAATATACTATCCACAGCTGAGACAATGCAAGGAACCCACATTTTGAACTTAGCATCATTTAACATGTGAATGGTTCAACTTTTGGGGGTGGTAAGTTCTTAATAGGTAAATTTCTGATAACTCTTCTGTAAAATTGTTAGCTTTGATGGAAGATGTGACGCTTTCTGTATTAAAATGATACAATATAGAGCAATTTTTTTTTGAAATACTAGACAAGTAGTTTAGTGGGATGGTGGTTTTTATATGCAGGTGGCAGGTGCACAGATAATGTTTTAGTATTTCACATGTTGTTTTTGTTAGGGCTTAGGCCTAAATCCAACTGCTAGTAATAAATACAGTCAGCCCTTCATATCCACGAGAATTCCGTTCTGAAACCCACCCACCTCCTGGATGCCAAAAAGCCATGGGACCTTAAGTTACATTCTTTTTAATGGAGGTGCACCACATTTGTGGCTGCGTTAACTCAGCTGTGTAAACACACCACCATTAGGGAGAATGAGGCAGGCCATCCAATCTGCTGATGGATTAGGCAGGGCCAACTGTAAATCCATTGAATCAACTTCTCAGTGGTACATCCCACTGTCTGAATGGGTTTAATTTAGACGGGAACCAGCAGTTAGATTCAGACATCAGTCCTACATGTATTTACTATAGCTGGAGTATTAATCATGAGGCCCTCCAGTCAGTGGCATCACTAGGATTGCATCAACCCACCATTGACCTCCTAACATGCCACATCATACAGAATCCTTAGTAATGTTTTTGTAATATCTTACTCGTAAATAATAATTCCCATATATCACTGAATGTTATGGCAATAGTTGTGACATAAATAACTAGCAAAATTAAAATTATACTTGTAAATTTCAATGTCATATGCATAGTCTAAATATATTTACATGTACATAGTTTCATGTGGTTAAAGTGAAAATTTGGTAAGATGTGAATCTTTTAAAGAAAATTTAAAAGAATGTTTGTTTAAAAATTATTTGATTTTTAAAGACATATTTTAAAAATTAAAAATTAAAATTTATTTTAAAATCTGAGTCTCTCTTGCTCCTCTCATTGAGGGTCCTGTTTTGCTCTTGAAAAGCTAGCCAAATGACCAGTCCAAAGCCTCAGCATCTTAGCAAGACATGAGAGAGAGAGTTCAAGCTCACCAAGGCATCTGTAGAAAAGCAGCAGCCATCTAATCCAGTCCAGGTGCATCACAAGTCAGTAGTCAGTCCAGGAAAGCAATCCAAACTGTAACCTAAACAAATAGTCTGTGTTCTAGGTAACTAGCAATCAATCAAGGAATGGGGCACCAGCATGGCTTTCTCCCAAGGAAGATGGATGGTTGTCAGTCATACTGGACCAAGGAAGGCCCATCTGGGCCTTGTTACTTAAATGCTGAGAGCGTTGGCATATTGCTGTCCTGGTGCAGGTGTAGACACTGTTACAGCTGTCTCCTCATCTGAAGGCTGTCATAAACTTTGTTATTGTGGCTGCTGGGAACTCAGCCACTGTTCAGGCTCCAGGCTCACTCGCTGGGGCTGCTGGAGTTGCTGCAGCCTTCACATGTCCCCTGGGACATGCCAAGGCTGCATCAGACTCAGAAGACATGCCAGGATCCTAGAGGCAGAGAAAGCCATTGAGCCTTACAACACTTACATCATATCTTCAGCATTTTGAAGGTACATGCCACAAATCTTTTCTGCCCAAAGATAACCAGTTTGTGGAGAAGTGGTGTCTCTCTCTTACACACACACCGGTATCACCTGGCGCAGTCCATACACCCCACCACAATGACACCCCTGCCACCAGTTGCTGTTTCACTGAACCTCCAAATATCCCTTGCCCATAGTGACACTGGCTAGGGACTGTGGGAGTGGTTGTCAAACATCTGGAAAGCTGTATGATTTCCACCCCGTGTTAGAGAGTGAGCCCCATTGAACTTAAATGAAAGACAGCATTCTTTGAACCTCGGCAGTTGATAGCCTACAGCAGGAACCTATTCTAGCAAACTATTTGGGGCTAGACAGCTCCTCTTAAGAATCATTACACACTTTTTTAAAAACAAGAAACAGTGCACTTGGATTACTGCATTTTGCTTCGGTACTGAACCAATATCATATTGCAGCTATGATTTCAGCAACATAAATGATTTGTTTGCCTTACTTCATTTTCTGTCTTGCTGCTCTGTGCACTTATTTTTGCTCCATTAGTTCCGGCATCCTGTTTTTCTGATTAACAGGCCAATAGCCATAGCATGACAGGGCTAGGTTTCTATGGCACATACATGACTATTCATTTCTGACTTCCTGTCAAAGCTCGCTCTCCCAAGCTGTTGTACAATGGCCCATATTTGGCTGGCATGTTCAATTCAGTACATATCAGTGATTTTTGTGGCATTTTATTGTTATCCCCCCCCCCTCACCACACACCCAAATAACACACTAAAACAATAGCAGGCTAAAACTAAACTAAAACCATCTGTAAAATATTTTGCATTGTTTTAAAAAGGATAACAGACTGTCAATTTTCCCATGTAAGGAGATTTTTAAATATATTATGTGCTCCTTGATGACATATTTGTTTAAGAAAGTTAAGAGGCGATATGATAGCCCCTTTTAAATATTTGAAGAGGTGTCATATTGAAGATGGAGCAAGCTTGTTTTTGCTGCTCCAGAGAATAGGACCCAGAGCAATGGATTCAAACTACAAGAAAAGATAATTACCTCTTTTAAACAGAGACTGGATGGCCATCTGTTGGGGATGCTTTGATTCTGTGTTCTTCCATGGCAAGAGGTTGGACTGGATGGTCTCTTCCAACTCTATGATCCCATGATTCTAATTTACTAACCTTCAAGCATAGGATTGAACAAAGGAAAAGAATAGAAAAGTTATATTCTGCATGTTGTGGAGGGTTTTTTCTTCCTGATTGCAGTTATGACTCCACTGTGGAATTGAGCAAGAGAAGAAATTTTGATGCCCTCCAAATGGGATCAATTGTTGCTGCATCATGGGGCATTTTTGTCGGCCAGTATATTATATTGTTTAAAAATATAATTGTTTAAAAATAGATATTGTTTAAAAAACCCCGCTCCAAGTATTTATTAGAGGAGCGGGCTATAAATAAACTATTATTATTATTATTATTATTATTATTATTATTATTATTGTATTGGCTGAGGCAAATAAGTACCTCAATAGCAAAACCCCAGCAATTCTCACTTCTAAATCACAGAGGAGAGAAAAAATAAGGTCTAAATGAAGGATGGACAACTATTGTGGGTGCAAGGGGAAGTATTTTGCCCCAGGACACTCTGTTGTTATTATTATTTTATAATTTTATTCACTTATACCCCACCTTTCTCCCACTACAGGGACTCAGTGTGGTATTGTAGGAGCTCCAAAAACAGAAAACAATAAATCCACATCTAGTTCTGAAAATTAGGTCCTAAGAGTCAATTTTCCTCATGCCTGGTCTAAATGAACCTCTATATAATTATAGCACTATGATAGATGATGATGTGTGTGTGTGAGAGAGAGAGAGAGAGAGAGAGAGAGAATTTGCAGATGAAGGGGGTTTATCAATAGATACGTAATCGACATGTATTATGTGATAATTATAGGAAGAACTGTATTTAATGTATGGAAGTTTTATATATTTGAATTGTGTTTTGAGTAAAGATATTTTTAAACAAATTATAGCACTGTGATTCCACTTTAACTGCTATGGCAATATCCTGTGGAATCCTGAGATTTGTAATCCTGTGAGGCACTAGGGATCTCTGGCTGAGGATTCTAAATACCCCTTGCTAAATTGCAAATCCCAGGATTCTACAGGATGTAGCTAAGATAATTAAAGTGGGATCATAGTACTATAATTGTAATAGGGCCTCAGGAATTTCCAAACAAGAAGATGCCTCACTTTCTTATTTCATATTTGTGCACTCAACTCCCAGCAACTTTTTGTAGATTTTGGAAGCTTGAGTCCTTGTCAGGCCATTAACACACACACACACACACACACACCCCACAATCTTTTTGTTTACAGAAGGAACATAATATAAGGAGTCTCCTAAGCATGTAGAGCTGACTATCTTAGGGTTAGCCCTGTTTCTTTTAAAATGATATACACGTGACTATCCAATTTTGCTGCTAGAGGAGGTGATGCTGATGGTGATAGTGGCAACAAAGTGCCCTTCAACATGACTGGCTCAAATGGCATTTTATACTTGAAATGGGAGCATTTCAATTTACAGAGATCTGCTATACTGGAACCCAAGTGTTCAAGAGGCAGACCACTGAGCTTTCTTTTATAAATATGGTTATTTCAATGGTGGTCAAATTTGACAGATGGTAGGAAGGGATTGGGGCGGGAGTGATTTTGTTCCACAACTCTCTCCATTCTCACTCCTTTCTATACATCTTTGAGGCCATTGCTTCAAGCAGAAAAAGAAAATGCCTTCTATGTTAAAATGATGGAACATCGGAAACCTGAAAAGGAGCTGAGGACTGACTTTTGCATGTGAAGAAATGCAAATGTAATATGTCTGTTGGTGCTCTGTGTTAGCATAGTCCACTCTTTGCAGTTTTTGCCCTGTAGTACAGTTTCCTAAGGCAGCCTCTCCAGAACACTCTGGCTCTGAGGACTAATTCAGAAGCCAGGCGTGGGAAAAATGGGCTGCTTTGAGCTGGCAGACTTGCATTCCCCATTGACAATGCAGATGTGTTGCCTGCTTTTTCTTATGGTTACTGTGGCCTAGGCCTTTTTTCCTTGTGCTGCACTATGCCACTACTTACACCACTATGGTTATGTCAGTGTAGATCACTGACTGTTCATTGATCTGTGAGACTGCTGGTGGTGCTTAAACACTGAAGGTGACTGTGGTGAAACTGAAGAATGCTAAGACCATGTTTGATTAAAAGTGCTAAGGCACACATTTGGAGTACAAAACGGGTAGAGGTGTGTTATGTATGAAATGTGTGTAGCATATATGTGTATGTATTTCCTTGTGATATAGGAAAAATGTGTGCATATATCTAAAGCAGTGTAGCCAAGGTGTAATAAAGTAGGCATTTGACTCCAAGGCCATTTTTTTGTCCCCAAGGTTTCAATTTTTTTTCTTTGCTCCAGAATGTCTCTAAATGCACTATATGGGGTGTGGAGCACATTTCCACCACATTTCCCCTTTCTTGGCCCCCAGGGATCAAATCAACAGGTTTTTGCAAAAATTAAAATATTTATTTTGTTTCTAAGTGCTCTGAAATGTTCCCTTGCCCTCTAGAAGTGTTTGAGGGGTATATATACATATATATTTTGTGGGAGTTGGTGCAGCCTTCCAAGGATTTCTGGGAGGGGGGGTAACACAGCCCACCTAGCCTCCCACAGTTGCCCACTCCTGATCTAAAGATAGTACTACAATCCTTATTGCATAGTAAATAGCTGACATATGTATGTACATCACTTGATTTCTTACTGGAGGAATGACTCAGTCAAATGAGTGAATGATCTCCCCTGGAAAGCAATGGGTTCCATATCATCTGAGATGACAGCCACTATATTGATTATGGTTATCTGAAGGGGAAAAATAACAATTATGAGCTCTCTCTCTCTCTCTCTCTCGGCTTCCTCTTGATGCAGATTGCATTGCATCTTATTCATAAAGAGTTCTATACATTTCTCTTCTTCTTATATTCATGCTTGACTTACAGATAGAGAGAAATATGGCCAAGGAAGTACCTGATATCCAGAGTCTTTCCACTTCTTGTTAATCATATGGATTTTTTTACACATACTATACATGGAAAAGACTCGTTTGAAATTCTGGTTCAGTCAATTGATGTGTGGTGGGTCATTCCCATGTGAAATTTACCAACAGATGGTATAGGAAAGAATATGAATGTGTGGAAATGGTCTAATTTTCATGTACTTGTTCAGATTTGTTCACAACAAGAATGTCTAGCTGAGCTATATCTGAGTTGTCAAACTGAGCGTATAGACATTTACACTTTCTGGACACTGGGCTAATCTTTTGAATACCATGTTATTTTTTCTTCAAGCAGTATATCTTGGAATGCCTTATTTTACAGAAGAAACAGTGCAGGGTGATTTCTTGTGTTCTCAAGCAACTTACATTATAGAATCAAGATTTAGCACACAAGCTATCACAACTGAGCTCTTAGAGATAACAGTGAAAAGTATGGTCAGCAAATCTATTTACAGTCTTTTCAGATGCACTTCAAAGTCAGACATTTACTTGTCCTAATTCAAATCTTTATCCACATGTCCTTAGGATCAGGATGCTCTTGTCACTCTAAGGGACCGATTAATTTTGTTATGTGGAGCAAATGAATTTTCATAGTTCATATGGGTACTGTTTGATCCATAGCAAGTCTGTCTTATTCAACACAGTATCAAATTATTGCAGCCTATATAGTCAGATCAGAGGAGAGAGAAGGGATTCGTTCAGTGACTTTGGAAAGTTACTGAGTAACAGCATTGTATTTTAAGAGAGAGTTGATTCATCTTTATTTTGTCTTCTCAGTTTTATGGAAAACATATTCAGTGGTAGCTGTGGTTGGCAATACAGCAAAGTACTGTACAATTACATCCAAAATCCACAAAACAGCAATACCTTTATTGGGACAACCATGAATGCACATTCATGCAAACTTTCAAAGTTCCACTAGGTTCTTCATCAAGCAAAGGAGATAAAAATTATTCTGGAGAAGAAAAATAAATAATGATATTAGAGTCATAAGTCTACATTTTGACGAGGTGCTTTTGTTGTTGTCAGCTAGGATGGTCTAAAGCAGTGGTCCCCAAACTTTGGTCTGCCAGATGTTTTGGACTTCTTCTCCCAGGATTCCTGACTGTTGGCCAAGCTGGCTGAGACTTCTGAGAGTTGAAGCCCAAAAATCTGGAAGACCAAAGTCTGGGAATCACTTGTCTAGAAGGATAACAATGCATGCAGAGGGCCAATATTCTTTTTGGCCATGTGGGCTCTGTGAGACAAAATCTAGGCAATTAAAATTAAACTCCAGGCCAAAGACAGGTGTGTCCTCTGCCTGCATTGATATCCCTCCATATCATCATAACTAACTAACAACAAAGCAACATCTTGAAAAAACGTAGGCCTGTGACTTTAACATTTCTTCTTCTTCTCTTGTATACTTTTTAACACCTTTGCCTCATGAAGAAGCCCGCGATGTATAGCTTATGTGATGTTATTTTGTGCATCATTCTCAATAAAGGCATCAGTGTTTTGTGAATTTTGTGCTGGTTAAAGGTAAATGATTGAAGGTTATTAGCCACAACCATTACATGGATTCAGTAGCCCTGCATCATTTTTGTGCCTCTGCAAAGTTTCCCCCCCTCACAAAATGGGAAATTAACTAGTGTGTTTTCTGATTTGTGGTTTATTGCAGTTTACTGTGAAACCCACAGTGGGTCCTAAATTGGCCCCTGAATCTGTATATGGTGTCCACCCCAGCCTATATGGAAGCAGGTATTTGGAAGCATCAACAAAATACAGTCTTTAGCAAACAGAAGATTTTTCTAGAATAAACTCCTTTCTTGGGAGAAGGAAAATATGAGCTCAGATAACTCTGGTTCCATCTAAGGAAAAGGAAAACATATGTGGGAACTGATCTTGATAACACACAAGTGTACCAGGCCTGTTTATGGCTGTGTGGCAAACACAGCACCATCCTTCAAGAGAGGAGAAACCCCAAGAAGATCAAGAGAAAGAGCTGGCGGGCTGCTGCCACCACTATTACCTTTCATTTGAAGCAGTTGCTTCACTGCTTAATGGCGGGCTCAGACTTGAGAGAATAAACCTCTATGCTGTAGCATGATTAGTGATAACATGGAGGGTTCTACAATCATTTAAACTGGTGCACATAGAAATCCCACCCAAACCTTCCAATTAAATACAGAAAGGATTGAGACGGGAAGGTGTTGGTGGTGCTCATAAGGATACTGAATTAGGACATTTAAAATTTCTTAATGTGTGTGATACTAGAACTTTGTTTTGTTTTGTTATTGCTGTTGTGTGCCTTCAAGTTATTTCCGACTTATGGCAATCCGAAGGCAACCCTATCATGGGGTTTTCTTGACAAGGTTTGTTCAGAGGAGGTTTGCCATTGTCTTCCATTGAGGCTGAGAGCATGTGATGTGCCCAAGGTGGGGTTTCCACGGCCACATGGGGAATTTTTGTTAGGCACTATCATTTTTTTTATTATTGATTGCGATTTGTGAGTAATGAATCAAATAATGGTTTGATGACACGTTAGTTCCACATTTATTTATTTATTTCTCCCATTAAAACTGTATCCCTGCTTGTTTTTGCATTGTTTAACTCCCTCCAAAGTCTCTCTGCTGAATGTGTGATAGAGCCAAAAACAAAAACTCTTTTCTCTTTTTGAGGGAAACACAAGCAGTGTGGGACACACCGACCTTCTGTAAAAGGGTAATCGTTCTCTGGGGAGCCTGTCAGCAGCACTAATTCCAGCAGAAGCTTCTGCTGCAAGGCTTCTCAAAGTGCCAGTAGCCTTTTAGGGTGCATCCACACTGTAGAAGTAACGCAGTTTGACACCACTTTAAATGCTGTAGCTCCATCCTGTGGAATTGTGGCATTAGTAGTTTTACAAGGTCCTTCTCTGCCAAAGAGTGCTGGTGGCTCACAAAAATACAAATCCTAGGATTCTGTAGGATGGAACCATGACAGTTAAAGTGATGTCAAACTGCATTATTTCTACAATGCAGCTGAACTCTTAGAGAAAGTGCACGTGTCCTGCACTGCTTTGTGAAAAAAGGGGTGTTTGTGTGGTAGTTTTTGTGTGATGCTGTGGTATGTGTGGTAGGCTTGCTGGGAAAGGAGTGACTTTGGGTTTGGACTGGGTAGTTTTCAGGAATTGCCCACTACTCCTCCCCCTACCCCAGACAATAAAATAATGAACCTGAATCTTCTCCAAACATATATTTTGGAGCAAGGGGTAAATCTTATTGGTTACACCCCAAACTGAAGTGTTTAGGTTGTTCTCATTTTAACTGGCATAAGAAGCACCTCTGGGCCTGCTACTGGGGGAAAGTAATGCCATGAGTCATGGTATAACCTTTAAAGTTTTACTCCCAGAGTCTGAGTGCATCTGCCCTGTGGACAAAATAGAGCCTTGAGGCTGCATGTGTAGAGTTTCTTTATTCCACTTCCTTAACTCCAGCCACCTAATTTGCACATTATGCAAATTACTCTGATTTGCATTCTAATTATACACATTGAACATGTTAATTGTTACATTTTTTTCTGTGTTTCAGCAACCATCTTTTACAGTTACAAGTGAATCGGTAAAGTGTGATGTTTGAAATGTTTGACTTGGAGCAGGGAGACTTGAGTCTAAATCTCCATTTTGTCATGGATTTTACCATGAGACTCTGGGCCACTATTACCTCTCAGCAAACCTCACTTCCAACCCTACTTCCTGAATACTGCTCCTTGCACCACTCACTTTCCTTTTCCTCCTTCTTGCTCCCTCAACTCACTTTGCACCCTCACAATGCACCCCTTTTCCTTTTCCACTCTGCTAGCCTCACATTTTGCTCTCCCTTGCCTCCTACTCCCTCCTTGATCTCAACTCACACCCTTGCAGTGTATCCCTCCCTTGCTTCTTCACATTGCCAGTCACAGTGCTGACTCTCCCTTTCCTTGACTCATCTTGTGCCCTCACAATATCAATCACTCATGCTTCTTACCTCTGCTCACATTACTCACTCTCCTTTCCATTGTATTCTCTCTGTCCCTCCCAATTCACCTCCTTGCTTCTAGCAATCTGCTTTTTTCTATCCTCTCTCTTGGCCCCTTGCAATGCATCCTTCCTTGGCTTCAGCCACCTGCACCACTCAGTTACTCGTACTGCCTTCCTTGCCTCATCTTCCCTTCCTTGCTTCTTGGACATTGATGCCCACATCACTTCCCTTCCCTTCTTTCATAGTTCTTCCCTCACTTCATCTCATGACCTCAATGTGTGTCCCTTCTTCTGCTCACACTGCTCAATCTCCCTTCCCTCATAGTCCCTCTCTCACTTCACATTCTCACAATGCACCCTTCCTTTGCTTCTTACACTCTACTGTTGTCCTTCCCATTCCTTGTGTCTTGGCAAGCAGGGTTGCTATATTCCAGCCCCTCATATCCGGGCACCTAATTTGCACATTATGCCAATTATTATGCATATTATTAATTTGCATTCTGATTTTCAACACATAAATCACTGTACTTTTTCTCCCATTATGCTTCATCCTCAGTACCAGTATCAAGCTAAGAGTTCTCCTTTTCTCTCTCGGTGTTAAGAGGAGGAGGCTTCCAAGCAGCCTCAGAGAGTAAAAGGATTCCCTTTATTCTCTTAAGGCTGTTTGGAAGTGAAGTTCCTCCTAGGCTCAAGCACCAGATACAATTACCACAAAACACAAGGCCATCTCTGCTTGCCTCCTTTCCATTCCTGCCTTCTGGGCCTGTTGGGAAAGCAGTAGCAACTGGAGCCTGTAGGGCAGGATGAAGCTCTTGCCAGTGCGTCTTCTTGCATGACATCCTTTTTCATTACCATTGCCGTATTTTAACCTACACGTTGGCCGGCAACAAAGGAGAAACCCAGGATTTACTGCTTCAATTGACACAGCTTTCTAGGATATGTTTAGTCCCTTCAGTTTGGGATTTTCCGGGTTTTCTGGGACCAATGGCAACCCTACTTGCAAGGCTTGCTTTTTGCATTCTGTCACCTGCATCACCCAGTCTCCCTTATTTCCTGTGCCCTTCCTTGCCATTCCTCTTGCCCATGCAATGCACCCCTCCCTTGCTTCTTGGATTCTACTGTCCACACTACTTACTCTCTCTCCTCCACCTCATATTGTGCCCTTGCAATGCACTCCTCCTTCCTTCTTTTACTCCACCAGTCACACTGTGCTTCCCCCACCTCCACATCTGAAATTCATGAGAAGGCATGTTTCTTACACAACAGTTTCACCAAAGAGTGCCTCCACATTTTGCTCCATATTTCAGCTCCTACTAGGGACAGAATCTTAGATTTCTTTTAAATGAAAGTTTGGAATCTGTGCCAGGTGATGAACCAAAAAACGTGATGGTTGGCATGACTAGAACCAGGAAAAACCCAATCAAATTGTATGACAACCCCATGCATATGGCTTCCCCCCAATACTGCTTTTGCTACCCTCAGTGACTGCGAATTCTCCAAACTGCTTTTTCTTGCCAAAAAAGAGGTGAACTGGGAGCATCCAGTAACAGCAGTTACACTCTGAAATAGGCTGCCAAGTGCCCCTGTTCAGTTTAGCTTAAAATATACTTGTTTTTCAAAACCAGAAACAGACATTCAGCACTTCTGGTCTAGATGTGTTTTCTCCCTCCCCCCTTCTCTCCTTCCTTCCCTCTTTCTCTTTTGCAATTTTTGCATAGTCCATGAGAGGGTCTCAGGGGTAGAAAATAGGCAACTCAGCCTGCTGCAGTTGCCAATCCTTCCCCTATGCCCCCATGGGTTTCAATTTCAGGCATGACATCTGGGTCCCTTTCACATTGTATGGTTATAGAGGTGTGGTCCCACCACTACCATGGTACCTTGCTATGGAATTCAGGGATTTGCAGTTTAGGGAGATTAGGTATTTCGAATTCGCATCCAGAGAGCTCTAATACCTCACAAGACTACAAATCCCAGGATTCCAGAGGATGTAGATACTGTAGTTAATATGGAACCACAGCCCTATAATTAATTGTGTAGTCTGTAAGTGCTCCTGAACAGTGCTATGCCCTCTCTGTCTTTGTGTGTGTGTTCTTCTGTTCTGTGCTGTTCAAAATGGCTCATCCTTACACTTCAATATGTACCTCTATAAAACTGTTTGTTGTTGTTTTTTTAAATTAAGTCTCTACATTGGGTCGCAGGTGCACACACAGCGGGACCAGGTGCTGTTAAGCTCCTCTTGCCAGGATTAGTCTTTTGTGTAAAGACATTGGCAAGGAAAAGTGTATCCACTGACTGTTTCATGAAGGATGTACATGGAAAGGTGTTAATGTCTGTACCCAGCCAGAAAGAGCAAAGGTATATTAAGGATGAAAGTAGTAAAGCAGAACATGAAAGACTAGTATGAAGTCCTAGGCTTTTGCCAATAATGGCCTATGTGATCATTTAGATTTTGGGGGGGTGGTGTGGTTGTGGGTGACATTACCTTAAATAAAAAGTTCAAAAGAAAAAGGTTTGATACTTGGGCTGAGCAAATCTTTCTTGACTCTGATGTTTTTCTTCTTCCTATTCTACTGTGTGTGTGTTGGGGGGAGGGAGGATGTTACAACTAAAATCTGAGGGAACCCAATAGATAGGCACATCCTATGCCTGGAGCGGATGTGTGTATTTTTCTCTGTATTCAGATCCCGAAAGAACAAGTAGGAGGAATGATGAGGTGGTGAAAGAGCGGAGAGAGGGAGAGGATCTGTAAAAATGGGAGAATGAACAGAAACTACGCACTACTAGGAAGTACTCACTGCCACTCACTATACCTTGCGGTCATCTCTGGGTTTCTACTGGGGCTATGGTTTCTCCCCAGTAGTCCTTTGTTGAAAACCTCAGAAAGATTACTTAGTACCAGTGTTACATTGACCCAAGAGGGCTTTTAAGGGCACAGGCAATATGGGCTTTGAGAGTTCCCATCTATAAAAGTGCTAGCATATTATGGGCTTGTGGTGCACCAAGCAATGCCTTATTGTGATCAATGAAATAGAACAAATGGAACCAAGCCAGAAAGGTATCAGACACATCACTGTTCATTGTGTTGTACTTTATTCTGTATCAGTTACAATGTCTTGTACAAGGTGTTGAACAGAATACGTCCAGATGATTTAATTAGATGTTTCTGCAAGTGCTTTATGTCAGGGTGTGGCATTATGAGGCATAACACATGCTTTGGTTGTAGGTATAGAAATATGAGAAGAGCTTCCATTTCCATTTCTACTTCTCTTTTTGGTTATATCTGTTGCTCTTTTTTTTTCTTGTAAATGTCACAATAAAGAGATGGAATTTATAGAAATCTGTGCGAGGTTTTTGACAGTTTCCATGTGCGAAGAACTAACTGTGATATGCAACCAAGACTGCAAATGGACTACAAATTCCCATTTAAAAAACAACAACAGAGGCCTTATTCAAACATTAGAGAACAATATGCCATCCAGATTGTGAAGCATTGCATTTATTATATAGTTAATAATTCAATGAAACAGCAAAACATAAAGTGGTTTTTAAAATGTTTGCTTAATGGTAGCTTAAGTATGCACTCTTTCCCACTAAGGTATATATTTTCTTTGACTTTTAACAACACACATTTTTAATAAGTTTTTTTTTTTGTCTTGTGCTTATTGCGGTTTGATATTTATATTGAGATAATGGGTATGAGTTTTCACATTAATTAATCTGCACATTTTCTTTAAAAGGTTACAGAAACTATAAGGAAAAATGCTATTAGTGTGAGTTGACGGTTTCTAATTTAGTTTGATGGTCTGTACTAGTAATGCGGAAGAAAGTTTTTGGCAAGCAAAAATGATTGACTGTAGAATTCTTGTAGCTTTTTTTTTTTTTTAAACTCCATATCAACACAAAGAGGACATAATCAGAACATGTGTATTTATTATATTATAGAGATATTTCAGACTATTCAACTCAATACTTTTAGTGTTTTCTTCCCTTCAGGGATCATTTAATTATTGTTTTTAAGTGTCATCATCTGCTGTGTTTGTAATTGCCCAGCTTTCTGCACTTAATTTCAGCCTTGAAAGAAAGCTGCTGCCACATAAAGAGGTAATGAAGCCATGGGCAAATAGCAAGGAGCACCTGATACCTAATTCAAAAACAAAAAGTTGATTCATTGATCGTTAAAGTTGTCAGGAGCATCCAAGGCCTTGATATTTCATGGCCAAAACCTGAAACCCACAGATAGTGCCTGAGAACTAGACTGCATCCACACTGCAGAAACAATCTGGTTTGACACCACTTTAACTGGCATTGCTCAGTGCTATGGAATTCAGGAAAGTGTAGTTTGTTAATTTCAGTGAGGATTAGCCCATTTTTTTTTTTATTACAACAGGGATAGCTTATGGTAATACATTGTTGCTAGGAAAACCCCTTTCCTTTCCCGCATTGCATCTGAGCTGCAGTGTGACAGATTATGTTATAGTCCTGGGGCTTCAACTCTGACTCCCACATATCATCCCTTACGAGACCTAACTGGGAAATGTGACAAGATAACTGAGCTGATGGCTCAATGAATGCTTCCCAAGTTTGCACCTCATTTCAAGCTGAATTCTGTCTTTCTATTCACAGGAAAAACAAGAGAAGGAGTAGAGAATTCAGACTGAAATACTGATTTGAGGAAATGTCCTTGAGTTTGGAACTCTGCTTTGGCAGTCACTCTTGCTTTTGCCTTGCTTTTTCCAATGATCATCTCTCCTCCCTTCTGCAAGTGAGGGAAGCTTTGAGGAGGCCCACCAAAAAGGGCTGGCAGGGCAAATTCAGCTGAGGGCCAGAGGTTCTTCATCCTTGGGTTAAGGATACCATCCCTTTTTCAAGATAATCTGAGCTGATTTATTCTCAGAAGTGACTAAAAACTTTACTACCCTGTCATGGGACAAAGCAATGTTCATATCTTTAGCCTTGTGAGAGTGTCTATGTCTGTGTCATGAAATCCACATGCACTCTTTTAATTAAGCATAGCCACTGATAATGAACATTTGACATTTTAAAGTAATTTCACCAAGGAGTGGAAATTGCTTGCATCTTTGCTGGTTCTGAGAGTGACAATGAGAATGTTTCTTCAAAAACCATGACCTTCAGTACTAGCACTTTAATGGATAATTCATCTATTTCTCTTCATTTTTTTCAGCAACCAATTTTATGGCAGGGCTCACAATTTGCTGACTTTCTTTCAGCATCTCTCCCACTTCTGCTTGGAGGCCCCAAGTTATTGGCATTTATATTGGTCAGAGTTATCACAAGATTAGCAGAACGTCAAAGCCAAAGTCTAAAAACATGAAAATCCTTCCTTTCACTCACAGTACAGAATACACACAGTATTGTAAACTAAGGATGAAAAGATTTGGGGAAGGAGCGAAAAACGGGCGCCCCAAATATTGGGAAACCTTGATAAGGAGAATTATCCTGAAGTTCCTTTTTCACCCCACCCCCCTGCCCTAGTTGTCAAACAGACATGAGGACTTCTCCTGTCCCCCAGCCTACATTCACCTCTTACTGGCAGTCTTCAAAATGTTTCTAGATGGCAGAAATGGATCATCTCTCATCGTAGGCTGTGCTAGTTAGGAATGATGGAGTTGATGTCCAACTGATGGGCCACATGTTTCTCATCCTTGATCTAAACAGAGAAACCAGTGTGACTTCTTGGTTTTAAATGTATGCAAATACTTAAAAATTGCGCTGAATTGAACTGGAGAACATTGTCATTCTGAATTTTTCCTGTATGAAGTAACTCTTGTGTATTATTTTGGAAAACACTTCTGCAACGTACAGGTCTTTTTAAGGAGACTGTTGTGTCCTTCAGTCATCTCCACATTTCATGAGATTTGCAGCTATAGAAATCATTTGGTGAGGAGTTATCTCATATCTGGAAGAAAAAATTCAAAAGAAACAGTGTTTGAAAGATTTCAGTCCAATTCTAAATTCTGATTTGTGCTGGGAAGAGCTGCATGGAATACAGAGCAGAAGATGGGAAAGAGTGAAATGTATTAGTCCTATCTTGCTGTCAATAAAAATCTTTAAAAATCACAACCTGCATATTTTGCTCTCCATCAGATAGTAGGAGTACACAGGAATTCTCTCAAAGCCATACAATCTGGAATCAATGAAAACATTGAATGCAGTCATTTTTGTATCAGCATGAAGCTGCCATGAAACAAAATACTTGTGATGGAATCACATGTGTTAAGGGCAGGGGCAACTTCTAATGATTACCTAGTTCTCTCAGACTGTACATCTTCTTGGGTGAAAAAATGTTTTGCTGTCCAAGAAGTCAAACATGGCATGCTATTTAGTTCTGGAATGTGCATCTTTGTGTATGTATGGGAAAGATCCTTTCTTATGATCACCTATGTGAAGTAGAGCAACAGTTGAAAGTACTGGCAGGACCTTCTAAAGCAGCTTTTCTCAACCTCAGTCTCTTCAGAAGGTTTGGCATACAATCCCCATATTACCAGAATTTATGTTTCTGGATTTGATGTGAAAGGTTGGTTGTCATAAGACCTAGGAATGGACAGATTAAATTAATCAATCAGTCAATCTTCTGAGACTTTGTGTTACTACTGCCTATAAAAATAATGCTTTATTTATATATTATCTTTTCAACTTTTAATGCAATGAGTCTAAAAGATAGTATAATATAGACTGGTGGGCAAACAGATATACTTGTCTTTACTCAGCAAAAGGAACTCCTTTAATTACTTATTATTTGCCTCAGTAGCTGGGTTGTTAACTTTATTGTTGCTGGGCTTGTCAATATAGATTGTTGTGTTACTAATGCGTCAGTGTTAATGATTCAAAACTCTTTTTGCTTTAGAAAGCCACCTTGTTCCAAGAAAACCAATAACTTCTGCGTCCATGTTGTATGTATCTGACTACAATGGAAACTGACTTCTGTTTTTTCTTCTTAATTCTGTCTTTAAGCATAAACCTAAGCTGTGTGGGATACCTGCAGTTTCTCCAAAAGGCCGACAGAACTCTAGGAAGCTTCCTGGTTTTCTTAATCATGTAATTTCCAGGACTATATATAATTATAGTTATAAGTTGGCCTCAGAAATCCCACCATTAGTGCTTTGGGGAGAAGCTGTGCATGACCCATTCGGGTTAGTATTTAGAATTAGAGAACAACCACAGGGCAGTTTTTAATGGTTGTAGATTTGGACACACTCCTGCAATGAGTATAACAGGAAATACCAGTGGCTGTGCTGGTAAGGGGATTCTGGGAGATTTGTTCTTGTTTGCTGTTGTATGTCTTCAAGTTGCCATCCTACTTATGGCAACTCTATTACACGGTTTTCTTGGCCAGGTTTATTTAGAAGGGGGTTGCCATTGTCTTCCCTCTATGGCTGTGAGAGTGTGACTTGCCCAAAGTCACCCAATAGATTCCTATGGCTGAGTAGTGATTCAAACCCTAGTCTTCAGAGCCATAGTCCAACACTAAGACAATTACTCCACACTGGGAGATGCAGTCCCCAAAAGGAACATTTTCAGGCTCTAGGCCTTGGAAGCAGATTGTAAGCTAAAGGCAGATTTATATGAGCAGGTATCATATTTCATATAAGCCTGTTTAGGAAAGAAATCCTTCATAGGAAAGAATATAGCACTCTGAATTATGGGGAGAAACAAGTTAAGTCAATGCAAGTCAGAGGGCTGATGTATTAGGATGGTAAATGGTTGGGTTATAACATAGGTGTTGTGTAATGAGTAGTTACTGTGTGGTACTCTATCATCTGAATCCTGTAGCTAGTTATAACCACAAACACATTTTTCTTAAGCCCAGTTTATACCATATCAGTTTATCTGACAGACTAAAACTCTATGCTAATTAACTTTTTAAACCTTCTAATACACATGTGCTCCAGTCAGAGCTGTTGTTATTATTATTATTATTATTATTATTAATAGGATTTATTTCTATTCAGCCTTTTCCGGTGGGGAATCAAAGCAGATTACAGCAGTCAAGCAAATAGCTTCATTTATATACCACTTCATACCGCCTAAGCAGTGTCTAAGCAGTTTACAACTGTAAGATACTTGCCCCCAACAATCTGGGTACTCATTTTAGCAACCTTGGAAGGATGCAAGCTTGAATTGAGCTTCAGCCCTTTTGCTGGTATTGAACTGGCCACCTTATGGTTTTGAGTGAGTGGCTGCAGTACAGGCATTTAACGACTGTGCCACCATGGCCCAGTTGCAATGTTGCTCAGTTTTTTTAATTGTTGCTTGTGATATTCCATTTGAACTGCTGCAATCCACATTGAGTCAACTCTAGTGCTAACTAACATATGTCAACAGACACAGAAAACAAAATGATGGCCAACAGATTGGAAATGATCAATATACATTCCCATCTACAAAAAAGGAGACACAAAAGACTGCAGCAACTATAGGACCATAGCACTAATCTCCCAGGCAAACAAAATTATGCCTAAAATTCTGCAACATAAACTCCAACCATACATGGAGATAGAAACCCCAGAGGTCCAAGCAGGGTTCAGGAAAGGAAGAGACATTAGGGATCACATTGCAAATATATGATGGCTAATGGAGCGCACCAGGGAATTTTAAAAAATGGAAAAATCATATGCTTTAAAGCATATGCTTTTATAGACTATAGCGAAGCCTTTGACTGCATAGATCATGAAAGGCTGAGGAATGCCCTTAAAGACATTGGGATACCAATACATCTTATAGTCTTGATAAGGCATCTGTACTCAGGACAAGAGGCTACTGTCAGAATAGAACATGGAGAAACTGAATGGTTCCCAACTGAGAAAGGGGTCAGACAAGGCTTCATCTTATCACTTATCACAACTTATATACAGAAAATATTATAAGAAAACAGAATTGGACACAGAAGCAGACAGAGTGAAAATAGGAGGATTAACAATCTAAAATATGCAGATAACACCATAGTATTAGCAGAAAGACTCATACACCTGGAACAGATACTGAGAAAGATCAAGGAAGAAAGTGCAAAGGCAGGCTTACCGTTGAACATAAGGAAAACAAAAATAATGACCATGGAAAATCTGCACAATTTCAATCTAGGCAACGGAGTTTATTACACACAAGGGCTCCCATCACCCAAACATCACCAAACTGCGATGGAAGCACTATGTGGGATTGCACCTGGTGTTATTAAAGTGTAACACTTTCGTTTTCACCATGGAAGCCTTGTCATAATCGTCAGGAAAACAGCCCTTTCTTATTAACAATTTAATCTGTTAATAAGAAAGGGCTGTTTTCCTGATGATTACGATAATGCTTCCATGGCGAAAATGAAAGCGTTACACTTTAATAGCACCAGGCGCGATCCCACATTGCGTTTCTGTTGCGCCATGTTTGGGCGATAAGACCAGGTCAGGGTGACCAGAGGTCATCCTCCTTTCCAAGTAGACTCCTTTCCCAGTTTGTTTGCACCTTCTGTCCAGGAGGAATTACAAAGGGTCCCCCATTTGGAACAGGACTAAGAAGCATGAATTGACTGCTTTTAGCGCCGGAGTCCTTGCACTCATATTTAAGGCTGGCATCACATGAAGTCACTGGGAGCTTAATGGCAAGGGATTTGGGCCATGGAGGAGCCACCAAGGGAGGGAAGGAGAGAGAAAGAGAGAGGAGAGATGACAGAAAGAGAGAGAGAAAAGAGTGGGTTTCTTTTCCCAGCCAAACCTTCAACTCAAATGGAGGACCTGCCAGCAAAAATGGGGGACAACACACACACACACACACACAAATTCATGCTTCCTAGTCATGCTCAGAATGGAGGATGTTTTGGTGTTCCTCCAGGACAGAAGGTTGGAATTTAGGAAGCTTCCTGGGAAAGAAGACAACCCTAACGTAACCCTATCCCAGAGTTTTCTTGGCCAGTTTCTTCAAAGGAGGGTGTGCCATTGCCATCCTCTGAGGCTAAAAGCATGGGACTTGCCCAAGGTCACCCAGTGGGTTTCCATGGCTCAGTGGAGATTCAAACTCTGGTCTCCAGAGTTCTAGTCAAATGCTCAAGGCACTACACCAGCCTGGCTCTCTGTATATACTGTATATGAACCCAGAGCTCAAAGAGGGGGTTTCCCTAGATAAGCGGGGATTTGAACCCTGGGTCATTCGCTGGCTGTCTACTTTATTGCAATGGCACTTACTCATGGGTAAGTGGCTATTAGCACTATGGTGTTGGATTCTATAGGAACCCAGTGCTCTGCCATAGTCCCTCCCCTCCAGCACGGTGCGATTCGGAATCATCATTCGGAATCGATTCTTTTTAAAAGAATTGCTAGGAAAATAGTGTCTGGATTTTTTTTTTTTTTTTTGCATTTACTTTGCTTTATTGCGACAGAAATCAAAGTAGGATCGGAACTGGTTTCAAATAGGAACGACAGTCATATACTACAATTAGCAATTCGCTTTAAAAATCATCGAAGGAATGCACCCTTGGAGATGTCTCAACCACAGGGTTGTCATGGACTGAGATCAACTCAAAGGCAGTTAATAACAATAAAGGTTGTGTTTTATAGTCACTGATTTCGTCAAAGTACTAAGGATTCTGTATGGTCTGCTACTGGAGGAGATCTAGGTGTGTGTGTGTGTGGGGGGGGGAGGACACCATTAGTTCTTCATTGGGTTATACCAAACACAATGATGTCACTGGGGCAGGTTCGGGAATCTAACCTGAAAACTGTTCATCTCCATGCACACATAGATTATCAGATGTGAGGGCTCCTGTCACCCAAACGTCACGAAACCGCGAGGGAAGCGTCATGGTGGGATCGCGCTTGGCACTATTAAATTGTTCCGATTTCATTTTTGTCATGGTCCTGTTATCGTAATTGTCAGGAAAACAGCCCTTTTTTATTAATGATTTAATCTATTAATAAATTTCCTGATAATTATGATAATGAGCCCATGATGAAAACGAAAGCAGAACACTTTAATAGCATCAGGGTGCAATCCCACCATGGCACTTCTGCCTTAAACCAGTTTCTGCAAATTTATCCTTAAACCAGTTGCTGCAACTCACTGTATGAACTTCCACATAAAGAAAACCAGTGTTTTTGCTAGTTTCTGTAAGTGAATATTCCATTTTTAAAGCATGCCAAAGTACCACTGAACATAAAAGACACCTTTTGTTCAAGGGGCACCACAATTCAATGAAATGTAATTGATGTCCTTTATATCAAATTGCAAGCTGTGAAAGGTCTATTACTTTTGAAAATTAGTTTTGACAAACTTACAACCATATCCATTGTGCCAGAAAGGTTCAATAGTGCAAATGTGTATATTCTTTCTCTGGATTACTTAATAATTAAGATAAGGACATTATGTGTAGCTTTCTTTTCTAGTTGACTCTGCAAGACAAGCAACAGTTTGTCACATTTCATCTAAAAAAATTACCAGGTTGCAGGTTCTTGCAGCTTACAGTATATTCGTATTATAACTGTATTCTGAACAGACAGTGAAAATGTATTTTTACATTTAGATACAGATATCAGATATCCAAGCCTATTCTCCAGAGATCCTTGGAGATGGTCAGAAGAACACTGTATGTTATCCTGTGCATTTAATAGATAAGCAAATAAAGGCTATTAATCACTTCTGTGTTATCAAACAACTTTACTACTAAGCTGTGAAAATGTACTTATTCTTCTAAATAGTGGTATAGTGGTTTAAGAATTGGATTATGATTCTGAGGAATATTGTTCAAATCCCCACTCGAGCACAGAAACCCACTGAATGACCTCAAGCAAATCACACATTCTCAGTCTTAGTGAAAGTTAATGCCCACCTCCGAACAAATCTTGCCAAGAAAACCCTATGATAGGTGCACTGTAGTGTGAACATAAGTCACAAATGACTTGAAGACACACAACACCAACTAGATTGCAGCTGTGTACACAGTTTGTTGCTCTACCTGTGACATGATGAGTGTCTTGTAAAATTTGTGTGAGGATCCACAAGGTAGATGAAATGGGCTAATATCTAGTCACTGTTTTCATGGCAGTGCATCTTCAAACAGTCTTGAGAATCTCAAGCTGATACAGTTGGTTCTACATCCATGGCTTTAAACCGCCCCCCCCCCCAACAAAACTTAATTTTGCTATTTTATATAAGGGGTATCATTTAATAGGCAATTGTATATAATGGGACATGAGCATCCATGAAACCAAACCCCAGCAAATACGAAAGGCCCACTGTACTAGTCAGTTTGAATTTTGTAAAGCTTTCTCTCTCTCTCTCTCTCTCTCTCTCTCACACACACACACACACACAGAGTGACTCATGAAAACAGGTCTCCCAGACCAGTTTCAGATCATGACGTTTTATTGGGCTTCAGTACATAATGAAACACAGAGTACTTCTTTCCATCTGAAATTTCCAAACCTGAACTGATTTTTCACCAAGAGGGTTTGTATGGTTTTGTAGGTATAGATGACAGAATTTAGGTTCAAGTTTGATTGTTCTTGGGACTCATTCACATTTCATGATTTCAAATGCCACCCAACAATTGTTAGCAAGGTTGTTGAGTCTCTTTATACCATCAGAGTAGATAAACAAGTAATAGCCAGAATGTTGAAACAAAATTTATTGGATTTAATTGTGACATCACAATATTTGGCAGTGGAAGCAGAGAAAAAAGCAGAGGAAAAGAACTCAAAGATAGGCGCTATTGAAGCATAATACTATCTTGATGATGTAGCATTCCCTCTCCACCATCTCTTACCGTGCAGAGAAAGCTCTTCTCTTCAAACCATGGCTCTCCATATGATTAAAGTGGAAGGTCTCTGTTCCTCACATGATTACTTAATCCGAATAACATTGGAAAAATGTGACAGATAGTACTGCATCTCTCAAGAACAGTAATCAAATTGACAAAGCAGAAGCTGAATAAGAGCTAGTCTCACATCCATCCATGCACACACGGGATCTAGCAGAGAGAGAAAGAAACATAGGGGCTCTATAGACAACTCCTAAAGGGTGGTGGGACTCCGCTCCTTACCTTGCTGGATTGGGGCCACAGCAACTGCACACAGTGCCCCTGATCTGGCCTTTCCACAGCTACTCCTTTTTGTGCTATGAAATTGTTGCCCTAACCAGTTCCCTTTCACTGCTTCTTAGGGGCTGCGCATATAAGTGCTTCACTGGAGATGCAGCGTGACACTGACATCCATCTTGTCAGGCGGGCAGTGTGGGGGCAGTGGCCAGGTAGCCAGCGTGCAGATGCTATGCCCCCTCTCCACCCCGAAGCAGGTTCTTTATGCCAGTCTGTTGAGGTCCTTAATAGTCTTTGTAAAACATCTAAAGAAGGATTTACATAACAATACTTAAATATATACATCTATAAGTAAATAAATGGTACAACAGAGGGGAGAGGGGAGATGGAGAAGAAGAAAAGAAGAAAATGGATTCATTTATTGATAGATGCTCTATACTGTGTTTCCCCGAAAATAAGACAGTGTCTTATATTAATTTTTGCTCCCAAAGATGCAGTAGGTCTTATTTTCAGGGGATGTCTTATTTTTTCCATGAAGAAGAATTCACATTTATTGTTGAACCAAAAAAAAAAAAAACAACAACATTTATAATATAGTGTACATAGATTTATATACAAAAACTTTGCTAGGTCTTACATTCGGGGGAGGCCTTACATTTAGAAATTCAGCAAAACCTCTACTAGGTCTTATTATTTGGGAATGTCTTATTTTCGGGGAAACAGGGTATGTCTTAAATACAGAAACAATAATTCTTAAGTACAATGTTTCACAAGCAACTTAAATCTTTCTGGAAAAATTGTATTGGTCTGTGAATTCTGTATGATTGCTAGTTCTGTGAAGATGTGTCTCAGTGACAATGCTGAGACTTGCCAGTTGTATTTGGTATTTTCAGCTCTTCCTTGCCATAATATGTTTGGTAAGTGCTGATTTAGTTGAGAATTTTTTCCCCAATAAATAACAAAGTATATTTATATCTGGCTACCCTATCAAGTTCAAGAGTGAACCACTCAAGAAGCAAGCATAAATCAAAATTCAAAACTACATCACAGAAACAAATTAAAGATGTTAACATAGGAATGGCAGGTGATAATGAACAAAACTACAAAAATGGTAAGGTCAGGAATTAATTGATGAAATAAACCAGGAAACTTAGCCAATATGTAGGCTCAGGTCTGCAAAGGGTAGACATGACCTTGCTTTCCTAAAGAACCTCTGACCATGCAGGGAACTTTTTTCTGTGAAAAAGCAGTTACACAAATGGATGCACATGCTGGTAGAAAATGAGAACTTGCATGTTGATCAGCTGCGGATGGGAAAACACATTGGAATATTCATTCCATTGCTACTAAGGCGGTGCTGTCAGACATCTACAGCTCAATGAGTATTTCAATTTCTCCTTGCATGTACATTCAGTCAGTTACCCTTGCACTCCACTCTTGTTTTCATAAGCACCACTGCTCATTTGCTACTTCTGAAAGTAAATCAGATAGAATTATACATAAGGAAGTTTAGAAAGAACTGTCTGCTCCAGCAGGTGGAAAAAAAACCCCTACAACATTAGGATCAGGGAAGTGAACCTTACTGTGTTACCTTACTGCAGCATTTCTGAGTACTCTGTTTGTCAATACAGACTGAACATCAATGAGTGTAAAATGCAGAGAAGGAGACAAACTTTCAACTTTGTGGGTTAAAGAAAGTGTAGTTAAGGGAAATTGATTACATGAAAAAGATTTTAAAACCAAAATTCTGTTTCAAAAACCTCCAGAAATGTCAGCCATGGAGATAAGGGATTTCATCTTTTTGACCTGAGGAGAAGCTCACATTGTTAGTTGCCTATTAGAGCAGAATTGCATTCACAATGTTCTTGGAGTGAGATAATATGCCACGTACATTTCAAGATTATTTTCTTAATACGACAAGGTGATTCAAAAGAAAGGTGCAAAAGTAAAGCTGTTCTTATTTAATTTTATACCATTCTTTTGAATCACCCTGTAAGTAAGGCTCAGGCAAAATTATCAAATCATAAAAGAGAAGAATTCACCAGTGCTTTTTCCATTCTTTTTGCTCAAAACTGGTCTTCTAAAAAAATCACATATGGACTGAAGACTAGATGTAGATTTTTCTTCATACAGTTGGTTTTCTAAGGAAACCAACTCTATGAACTCATAATGGAATTTTCATGTTCTATAGGTCTCACAATACCATGCATACTTTATAAGAGTCCCACCTAATGATTAATATACCGTAACTAGAGACCAGCAAAGAGAATCTTTCTTGGGCTAGCTGTTCTTAAGCCCCTGCTTAGCTGCCTTCCTGGGACAAAATGGAGTTGACAACTGGGCAGTCTCCAATTTTTTTTAAACTATAATTCCCATAGTCCCAAAACTATTATAATTTTTAAATATTTTATATAATTTGGAAATAATATATAAATAAATTGTTTTAATATTTTAAAATGTTTTTATGTTGTTATTGATTTATTTTAGATAATAATAATAATAATAATAATAATGTTTTTATTTATACCCCGCTCTTCAGCCAAGACTATCAGAGCGGCTTACAATTTGTTAAACAAACAGCTTCATTTACAATTGTAAGCTATAGATGATTTACTGATTTAATTTAAGCCAAACTTTGCTTTAATTCATATTATGAGCCTTTGTTTATATGGTCAGAGATAATATATGTAAGCAAAAATATAGTTCAACTATCAATAAAATTTAAAGCAGTTATAAGCAAACCAAAACAACTAGTACAAACAAAATCATATTTGCTGACATTTCACAGGTGAAAACTGGGACACAAATGGCTGAGCAATATCAGAGTGTGGTCAAGACAGCAAAGGTTATAATAGTGAGGAACACATGAGCTAGGAGTTTTCTTTTTCCTGAGCCTTCAAGGCAGGGCAAGATTCCAACCCTCTCATCTAATGTCTCTCTTGTAGAGTTGAATGGAAACTATTTTTACAATTTGAACTCACTGGGCAAGCAAAAGAAAAGAAAGGAGAGAGTGGGAAGAGAGGAGAGAAATTTGGATGTTTAAAAAGCATCTTAAAAAAAAGTATGACAGAGGATTAATTAAAACCGCCCTGCAAAATCGGGACAGGTAGCGGATATGCAACTGTTTCTTTCACAGTTTGCTTTATTGCTTATGGAAACCCGCTCCTGCCTTATGGAGGCAGCTCTTTTGGGAGATTTGCTGTGTCTGAAGGGGAACAGTGTGGAGAGGGCACCTCTCCTCCTCCCATAAGTGTTTTTGGGTTTTTTTTTTCCCTCTGAGTGACCCTAAAGGAAATAGTTGCATAAAATTAATTGGCTGTAGTTGAAGTTTCAGAGTTGTAGCCCAAGATGGTATTTTGCTGCTGAACTGGCATGAAGCAGAAAATGTAGCTGCAAACTCCCAACAGGCCCTGCAGTGTATTTAGATCTGTTTGATCTCATCATAATTATGTTTCTATTGCTAACAACCACAGTATATGATCCCCCACTTTCCCCTGTCTGTATGGATCCTTGTCTGTATGGATCAGGCCTGGCCTAAAGTGAGGATAAGTACCCTCCCTCTCTGCTATCTGGCCTCAGAGGGAGAGAAAGGCTGGCCAGCTCCATCAGACCTGGCCTAAAGTAAGAAGAAGAGCCCTCCCTCCAGTCCATCTGCCATGGTCCAGGCCTCAGAGGGAGAGAAGAACCAGTGGAATTATTCCACCCCTTCCATACTGCCATTCCCTTCTCTTTTTGTGTCATGTCTTTCTTAGATTATATGCCTGATGGTGGGGAAATGTCTATCTGTAAGCCACACTGAGAGCCTTTCTGGCTGGAGAGCAGGGTATAAATAGAATAAATAAACAAATATAAATAAATTAACAAATATTGTTCCTTTGCTAAACAGTAATGGCTGCAGAATGGGTCTCATCTCCAGAGCTATTAATACCAGAACACATGTTCTATGCTTTCATTTTTACTGTATTATTTTATGTTTTTAACTCCCTCCCAGAACTATTGTGTCTTCCTGAATCACATTTATGACAGCTGTCATAACATCTCTAAACATACTCAGCACCCTAAGCTATTCTTCATAGGGCATGGCTTCCACACTTTTCATCATTTTAGTTACCCTCCTCTGGATATGCTCCAGTGTGTCAATATGCCTCTTGAATTGTGGTGCCCAGAATTGGACACAGCATTCTAAGTGAGGTCTGACCAAGGCAAAATGGAAGGTATTATTACATACCCTTATCTAGACACTATACTATTGATGAACCCTAGAATCACATTGGATTTTTTATCTGCTTCTTCACACGATTGATGTTCAACTTGTGACCGATTAAGACTCCTAGATCCCTTTTACATGTACCATCATCAAAGCTGGTGTCACCCATCCTATATTTGTCTGTTTAATTTCTTCCCTTCCTAAATATAGTACCTTAGAGTTCTCCTTGTTGAAATGCATTTTGTTAATTTTGGCTTACCTCTCTGATCTGTTACAGTCATTTTGAATTGTGATCCTATACTCTGGGGGAATTATGACGGAATATAGGCTGTGCTTATAAAATTTGCAGATGAGACCAAATTAGCCACCCCTCCTAATTTGGTCTCATCTGCAAATTTCATAAGCATGCCCTCTATTCCATAATCCAAGTCACTTAGAAGGATGTTGAACATCACTGAGCCCAGGAGAGAATCCTGTGGCACCCCACTAGTCACTTCACTCCAGGATGAAGAGGAGCCATTGTTGAGCACCCTTTGGTTTTGGTTGGTCAACCAATTACAAATCAAATAGGTTTTCCTTGCTGAGTGGCCTTTTGTAGGAGTGTTGCAGTGTGTCTTTCACTATATCAAATCTACATTCAGAACTATTTCTGCTTGACTGCACATCTGGATTTCTGCTTCTATGTGGATACCTAGTTTGCTTCACCAAGGTAAATATTTTCAAATAAATTTTATATGTTTTGTGGTACACAAGTAAACAAGTTTTATTTAGTGGAGTTACTTTGATCAAAGGCCACTTGCTTGACCCAAAATTCTCTTCTAGAGAGTTTATTATTAGACTCCCCATCTGTATAACAGAGTCAGCATGCCCTGGACTTATGGAATATGACAACATTTTCCAACAGTTTTCTCAGAAAGCATGCTTACCTGATGCTGTTTTAGAGCACTCTAAAGAGCATTGTTAAATTGTTAATAATTATTGCCTATATCTTTCAGAGTTCCTTTGAAAGACAGTGTGTTTTGCCCTGCAAATCTGTATTAACACAATCATTCCATATGAATATTTTTTCTAAGGTTACATTATTGATTAAGGCACAAGTTCCTGTTGTAAGACATCAAATGTGAGATGATCTGCTAGAGAAACAAGAGCTCTATTGATTCAGCTTCGTTGTAGGTCCTTAGGTACCTGAATTAAAAATCTAGTGTGATGTCTGGCAATGAACAAAACCTGATGCCTAACATGCATTTGTGCCAGCTGTGTGACATACACACTTTAGAAATATTGCTCATAAGGAGAATGAAGTCAAATCATTACCTACTGAAGCTGAAGGAGGCATTGTCTTTAAATGAAACATAGACCTGGTACAGATTAGCAGAAAAGGTGGACAGAGGCAATCCCTTTCTTCTCTGGATCATTGCCACAGCAACCACAAGGCCACAATGATGATCCACTGCAAAAGGCGCCTTAAGTGCCTTGGAGTGTCGTGGTGATGTCATGTGCGCGCCACACCATTTGGATGCAATGTATGTGGGGTTCAGGATTAGGTTGGGTTTTTTATAAGAGCAAATGGGTCTTAGTTCCTCATTTCAAGACCATGCCACTCCCAAATATGTTCCATTATAACAGGCATGGTTGACAACAATGTTGTTGGGAAAATCCATTTTCTCCTCCTTGCTGTGAGAATTACAATTGAACTCAGAGAGACCAGGAAGATATGGAGAGATGTCTTCATTACCCTGCTAATCAGTGAATCATGGTGCTTTGACTCGGTAAGCACTTGCTCCACTATGACACTTATTTAGTTTTTTACCATAGCTGCATCAAAAGCTCTGACCACTGTTACTGTTAGGCATTGAGGCTCAACTATGAAATGTACAGATGTGCACAAAAGGAAACCAGGAATCATGGGCATAATTGTCTGCAGCTGAAGGCTGGAACAGCAGACAGTGTTCAAGGTCAGATATGTGCTTGATTGCACGTAAGCCTGGGTAACATCAAAAGTCTTCCTGAGTGAAGGGACAACATTGTTGGTGGCACAAGGAAAAAGAGTCACCAGAAGAGGAGGGGTTTGTGACCGCATGGCACAAATCTATAAATAGCCTGCACACCGCAGTGTGGGTTGTTGGGTAGTCGGAGTGGATAGATGGTTGGAGAGTTTTGTTGGACGGGCGTGTATATACTTGTAAATATAGCAACTTTAAGAATAAACACCTCTGAGGAGAGAGATTTGGCTCCAGTCTGTTTCATCAGCAGTGGGCAGGAGGAATTCCTGATAAAGCCGAACAGCTCCAAGGTCGCCGGTAGTTCCAAAGGCATCGGAGATTGCTTTACCTGTGCATCTGCTTGTTTACATCAACAAGGGTTACGGGCCCAGATCGTTATCTGATAAGGCATCTCCGTTTGTGCTGAAGAGTTCAACTGGCTGTGTGAGAGAGGTACTTTGTTGCTGTGATGTGCTGTCAGTGCCGGAAGGCTGGATGGTAAGATTTTTGGACTGTTGTCTGTGTCTTATCACAATTGACAGTAGAAGCTGGGAAAACTGCCAGGACTCTATCTTTACACTGCTTAATGATGGAGGCAGCTAAATTTCCCAAACTAGACGAAACTAATTATGCAGCTTGGAGTTCCTATTGTGAGGCTTTGCTGGTCAGAGAAGGACTGTGGGATGTTGTTGAGAGAGGACCCACAGCAGATACTCTTGACCGAGATAAGAGAGCAAGAGCTACAATTTTGCTTACAATCACGCCGTCGCAGATCAACCATGTCCGGGAGAAAAGAACCTCAAAGGCAGTTTGGGATGCTTTGAGGGAAATTCACCAATCTAAAACAGCTCTGTCAAGAATGATTTGGTGTAGGAGACTGTATGCCTGCAAAATGCAGAAAGGACAATCACCAGAGAAGCATCTGGAGATCATGGCTGATTTGTTCAGCCAGGTGCAGATGAGAGGTGTCGTCCTTGCATCTGAGCAGAAAGCATACATCCTGCTTGGGAGTCTTTCTGATGATTTTGAGAATATTCTGTGGAGTCTTCAGTGTTTTGATGAATCACAGATTACTGCAGAGCTGGTGGCTGCACGTGTCTTGGAAGAGAGCCAACGTCGGCAGTACGAGGCAGGGCTCCAGAGGCAGCATGCAGTACCAAGACAAACACACCCAACCGAGGCTTTCAAGGAGCTGCAACCGGAGAAGGCAGCTGTGTCCAGGGAGAGAAAGTGTTTCCACTGTGGGAAGCCAGGCCATCTCAAGAAGGACTGTAGAAAGCTGGCAGCAGCAAGGAAACAACAGCCTAAAGATCCTGTGAGCAGGAAAGGTGTTGTTGCTGTGGTAAAGAACAATGACTATAAAGCCCATCAGGCTGTAGACCCCATTTGGTTATTAGATTCTGGAGCATCGTCGCATATGATTAATTGTGATAGGCTCCTGAAAGATAAGGTGCCATCTAATGTACATTCAGTTGCTTTGGCTGATGGTGCATCAAGGGAGGCAAAAGTGATGGGAACTGTGTTCATCCCAAGTTTTGGAAAGGACTTTTCAAATGTTTTGTGTGTTCCTAAGTTGCAAAACTGTTTGGTTAGTGTGTCTGAATTAACCACCAGTGGGTATGCATTGAGTTTCAAAGGGGATGATTGTACTATTAGCATAAATGACCAAGTTTGTGCTAAAGCAATCAAAAGAGACAAAATGTACTATATGGTTGACAAGGCAGAATGTTCAGTAGTCAACAATGTGCCTTTGCACTTAGACTGTGCTCATTACTACCATAGAGTCATGGGACATACAAGCTTCACAAGTTTGGGGAAGCTGGGGGAAGTGTGTCCAGAATTTAAAATGTCCACTTGTTCAAACCACCTGGATTGTTCAGTTTGCAGCAGGATAAAGCTGAAGGCTTTTCCTGTGGCCAAACGCAGCAAATGCACCACACAAAGACCTTTTCAGGTTGTGCATGCTGATTTGGCTGGTCCTTTGGCCAAAACCATGGGCAAAAATCAGTACTTCATGGTCATTGTGGATCGTCACACGCGGTTTTCGTATGTGATGCTCATGAAGGAAAAGAGTGAAGCTGCTGAACACATCAAAAATTGGGTCAATATGATTGAAAGGGAGTTTGAATACAAGGTGGGATCTTTGGTTACAGATAGAGGTGGAGAATTCCTATCTAATAACCTGAAAAATTGGTTGAGGAGGAAAGGGATCCGCCACAACACGACGAACGCGGCCGTTCCCCAGGAGAATGGCTTAGCGGAGAGACACATTGGAGTCTTAAAGCAAATAAAAGATTGCATGATGCTCGATGCAGAAGCACCAGAGCAGCTTTGGGGGGAAGCAATTTTGACAGCAAACCATGTTGCCAATCGCACTTGGAATTCTTTTGTAAAGAAAACTCCATATCACATGCTGTATGGGAGACCACCAAATCTCAAATATCTGAGAGTTTTTGGGCAGTATGCAAATGTGTATGTGCCTGCAAACTTCAGGAAAAAGGGGGATCCTAAATGGAGAAGGTTGATGTTTGTGGGGTATTCTGGGAACAGCTATAGATTTTATGTAGGTCATGGGGAAATCTTGCTGTCCAGAAGTGCCAACTTTGAAAAACATTCAGGTTGGGAAAAGCTCCATGCCAACAAAGAGGTTTTTCTCAAGCTGGGGCAGAGTGACATAGGTACTGGAAATGGAGGGGTGCTAAAACAAGAAGCATCTACTGAAAGTGAACCCAGTACTTCTGCACACCATCACACACAAACACATCCAACTTTGCACTCACCAGTCACTACACAAAAGTTTGAAAAGGTGTCCATGAAAGACACAGAGGTGCAAACTAGTTCTGACAGTGAGGATGAAAAAGGCAGAACAAAAGTGATTGTGCCAAGGAGAACTCAGAGGGTGAGGAGACCTCCAGATAGATTCGTAGTGCAGGGTGCAAGAGCTTGTTCAGTGATGGCAGATGAGCCAGAGAGTTTTGAGGAATTGCAGTCATATCCTAAGGAGGAGCAGGAGAAATGGTTTTCTGCCATGGATCAGGAGTACTTGTCTTTACTAGATAAGGAAGTGTTTGAGATTGTGGAGAGGCCTAAGAACCACAAGGTTGTAGGTTGCAAATGGGTTTTCAAGAGGAAGGAAATGCCGGATGGAACCCATAGATACAAGGCGAGACTGGTTGCAAAAGGTTTTTCGCAGCAGAGGTTTGAAAATTTTGACAAAACTTTTTCACCTACTGCAAAGCCAGAAAGTTTAAGGCTGGTATTAGCTTTAGCAGCTAGGAAGAATCAAGTAGTGAGACACTTTGATTTTGAAACTGCATATTTGAATGCTCATCTTAATGAAGAGGTTTTTATGGAACAACCTTTAGGTTTTGACAAGGACAGAGATGGAAAGGTTTACAAGTTGAAAAAGGCATTGTACGGTTTGAAACAGAGTGCACGTTGCTGGAACCTTTGCATTCATGAAGAGTTGGTAAAATTGGGATACAAACGCAGCATTGCGGATGCGTGCGTGTATACAAAAGGTGATGTGACCGTTGTGATTTACGTTGATGACTTGTGTGTCGCAGCGAAGTCAGAGAGGGAAATTACATCAGTTCAGAAAGAGTTGTCTAAGAGCTTTAAGCTCAAGGATTTGGGAAATCTCAAGACTTACTTAGGGATTGAAGTTCAGTGGACTGAGAATGGCAGGTGTTTGTTGAGCCAACAGAAAAAGATTGAAAGACTGATTGAAAAATGTGGCTTGCAGAATGCAAAAGTTGTAAAGAGTCCAATGACTTCTGGAACTTCTAGTGCAGAATCATCAAAGGAATTTGAGAATCCAGAATTGTTCAGAAGTGTAGTAGGTAGCTTGATGTTCATTGCAAACAACACTAGGCCAGACATTTCGTTTGCTGTTGGAGTACTTAGCAGAAAAGTAAGTGTTCCAAAAGTAGAAGACTGGACTAGAGTGAAACATGTGCTGAGATACTTGAAAGGAACCAAAGAAAGAAAGTTGGTGATACAGGGCAGTGAACAACAGCTGGATTGTTATGTGGACAGTTCATTCGCATCAGAATTGCACGACAGAAAGTCAGTGTCAGGTTTGCTTGTAAGATTTGCTGGTAGTCCAATAATTTGGCGCAGCAGGAAGCAAAACTGTGTGGCTTTAAGTACTACAGAAGCAGAATTTGCAGCATTGTCTGAAATTGCAGGAGAGATCCAGTGGATAAGGCAATTGCTTGTGGATTTGGGAGAAAAGTGTGAAGAGCCTACTGTAGTCCATGAGGATTCACAATCATGTATTGCAATGTCTGAAGCTGAGAACTTGAAGTGTAGGACAAAGTACATTGGTGTGAGGTATCAGAATGTGAGAGAGATGGTTCAAAACAGAATCATAAATCTGGAGTACATTGACACCAGGGACAACATTGCTGATGTTCTCACAAAAGCTTTGCCAATTGAAAGGCATGAACATCTATCATGTTTGATAGGCATGGCACAATAAACACAGAGTTTGGCTGTTCAACGAATGTAAACATCGGAAGATGGCAAACACATATGTGGCAAAATGATACACATCTGTACATTTTGGAGGGGCATGTTAGGCATTGAGGCTCAACTATGAAATGTACAGATGTGCACAAAAGGAAACCAGGAATCATGGGCATAATTGTCTGCAGCTGAAGGCTGGAACAGCAGACAGTGTTCAAGGTCAGATATGTGCTTGATTGCACGTAAGCCTGGGTAACATCAAAAGTCTTCCTGAGTGAAGGGACAACATTGTTGGTGGCACAAGGAAAAAGAGTCACCAGAAGAGGAGGGGTTTGTGACCGCATGGCACAAATCTATAAATAGCCTGCACACCACAGTGTGGGTTGTTGGGTAGTCGGAGTGGATAGATGGTTGGAGAGTTTTGTTGGACGGGCGTGTATATACTTGTAAATATAGCAACTTTAAGAATAAACACCTCTGAGGAGAGAGATTTGGCTCCAGTCTGTTTCATCAGCAGTGGGCAGGAGGAATTCCTGATAAAGCCGAACAGCTCCAAGGTCGCCGGTAGTTCCAAAGGCATCGGAGATTGCTTTACCTGTGCATCTGCTTGTTTACATCAACAGTTACATATATGCCACATTATTGCACTACACTCCTATAGTGCTGCCCTTTCACTATAACTTCTCTGGCTGCCTCCTGTTGCATTCTGAGGCTTGTAGTTCAGTGAGGCCTAAGAACTCTCTGACCGACAATTCTAAATGCTCCTACTTAAACTGCAAATCCCTGAATGCATCAGGAGGCAGCCACAGCAGTTAAAGTAGAATAGCAGCCCTATAAGAGTGTAGTGCTGTTATCAAGAGATCCACCTAAGCAGAACTTAGTTGTCTGTTTATGAGACACCACTAGATGGAAGATAACTCTCCTTCAATATAAACATAGAACAAGATAGTTTTCTGTGCAATGTTGTTGATAGCTGTTTTCAAGTCAACTTCAACCTATGAATGAAAGGAACTTCTAGGGAAGTTCAAACTTTATTTGCTCTTAGAATCATTTATTTATTTTTGGCAGTCCGTGGTATTTTCAGACCCACCTGTCCTCCAGCACCACATTTCATATAAGCTGATTTTCTTCCTGTCAGCTTTCTTCACTCTCCAGTTTTCACAATCATCTGATATACAGTGGCATGAACAATCCTGACAATTTCACATCTTCTTCCAAGTCTAATGCAGCTAAAAGTCTGGGAATTCAAATACCATCATAGTGTTATCATTTGCATCAGCATTATAAAAAAAATACCATAGTTTGGGACACTTCCACCATGAATGAAACAGAGCTTCCTCATTTTTTTTCTTCATTTGATTTATTGACATGAAAAGGCTGAGATGGCCTGGGGTGATTTCTCAGGTATCCTGGTTGCAAGCCACTTAAGGCAGTGAAAGCAACCATCAGTTTTGAACAGGGCTGAGAAATCTGAGCTTGGAAATAATTAGTTATAGAATACAGGTATCTACAATATATTATGGCTGTAACTTAACAAGGCATGAGTGCATTCTTTTTGCAATGTAACTATTATTTTTATATTATTATTATTATTATTATTATTATTATTATTTTATATGTTTTAATTGCAGGTGTGTGGCTTCACCATATCATGGTATTGGTGTGTGTGTGTGTGTGTAGTGTTGTGTTGTGTTATGGTGCCCCATGCAACCTTCTGATACTCTGTTGTGCATACTCAACTGGCTGCAAGGTTGAAAAGGTTGAAATTTTAGTTACTTTTGGGAAATAATAATAATAATAATAATAATAATAATAATAATAATTTATTTCTAGCCCGCCCCTCTGAACAGGCAATTGGGGCGGGTTACAACAAAAAGATTAAAACAATATCAGTTAAAACGTCCCATCCCTTCCCTCACCGCCTCCCCCTTAAAAAGAGAATTAAACCACTATATAATTAAAAACATAAAATAAAACAAATTACAACAGTAAAAAGCAGCAACAGGGAAGCAGACCTGAAAACCTAGGTAGTAAAGGGGCGGAAAAGACACTAGAGAAGGACATCTGGAGAGGCACTAAAGCCTAAGTTTGGAGCCAGGAAGTGTTCGCATTCTCTGGGAAGGCCTGCTGGAAAAGATGCGTCTTTAGAGCTTTTTAAAAAGCTTTTTAAAGATGAAATGAGATGCATCTCAACCGGCAGGTCATTCCACAGCCTGGGGGCAACTGCCGAAAAGGCCCTCTGGGAGGTCTGCACCAGCCTGGTCTTCATGGGCTGTAGCAGGTTCCTCACAGAGGACCGGAGAGTGCAGGGGGGGGGGGTTCATACGGGAAGAGGCGGTCCCTAAGATAGGATGGGTGCGAGCCAGGTAGGGCTTTAAAGGTCAAAACCAACACCTTGTACTGTACCCGGAAACTAATCGGCAGCCAGTGGAGAGATTTGAGCACAGGTGTTATGTGCTCTCTCCTAGATGTTCTAGCGAGATGCCTGGCTGCCATATTTTGGACCAGTTGAAGTTTCTGGGTTAGGCACAAGGGTAGCCCCATGTAGAACACATTACAGTAGTCCAAGCGTGATATTACCAATGCATGTATCAGTTTCCAGATCCCTCATCTCCAGGAAAAGGCACAGCTGGCGTATCAGCTGAAGCTGGTAGCAGGCACTCTTGACGGTCGCATTCACCTGACTAGTCATGTGGAGCGACGGGCCAAGGAGTACCCCCAGACTGCAAACAGAGCCCTTTGAAGAGAGTGTGACTCCATCCAGGACTGGAATTTGTATTCCCAAACCTGGTTTCGGGCCTGTGACTGTGAGCACCTCCGTTTTGTCTGGATTAAGCTTCAAACGGTTTTCCCGAAAGAAAGTACACCACGTCCTTTATGGATCTTCATATCTCAAATAGTTGTTGTCTCTGTGCTTATATGTTCGGTAATGTCCCATGGATCTTTTCCAGATATTCTCTCCAGAACAGAAATGTATATACAAATATTATTTATCTTTCCAAATCCCCATATTTGCAGAATATATGAATATTAATAGATAGTATGGAAGTTAATACATGCCACTTCACTTTTTTCATTTATGGGAATGCAAGGGATGTGGTATCCTAAATCCCTTCTCCTTCACCTTTATCCACAGAAACTGAAGTATAACTTTCCTAGTTTAAATCTATTTTAATTATCATTTTTGAATTCTGGCCCCTGTCACTGGAGAGAAAGGTAGGCTACAAAAGATAAAACCATTTATTTAGAATGATCCTTAATTTAAAAGGTCTTCATCTAGAGGGGGAGCATTTTTTGAATTACAGTTTTAAGCTATTTATATTTTATTCCAATTACTAGGCTTATCTATCAAACGTCAGGAGAGTAATACGTTTGGATTCATCACAGTTTGTACCAGAGTGAATGCTGCAATTTACAGTTCTTAAGAGAGAATATTAATAGTGTGTGTATGTGTGGGGGGGGGGGGGGATATAATTGCTATAGTCCAACTTTTTCTAACATAATGTATTTTACTCCATTTTGCTCAGTTCTTTCCCTGTCTAAAACAACCAACCTAAAATGAATAAATGCAATATGCACAGTCAAGGCTGGTTATTATATGGAAGGTTTTGACACATTTTATTTATTCTTTGGTTTGTTCCTATCATAGATGCGAGCAAGTAGAGAAACGAGATGTGGAAATCGATGCAATTAAGTGTTTGATGCTGTTTGAGAAGATTCTCGAGTGGTTTTCATTTCCTGAGAATGTGTGAGATTGTGTTTAGAAGTTGAAAAGAAAAGGATGGTATAGCATACTGAGCGAGTCTCTGTGCTACCCTGGTAAAAGATCAAAAGATGGATGCTGGGATGTTGATCCAGACTCTTCAAGACTGGTCAGACATTGATACCTTATTGGGGACCTACTGAACCAGCTGGAGAAAAGAAGAGTGGATGTTTGTTTCTTTGTTCATTATCTTAAAAGGCACAATGATTTCAACCCAACACACATCTGATGATGGGGTGATTTTCCAGCCAAATTGTTAAATCCAATTTCTCAGTTCCTGTGGCTATATATCCTCCCTTTTATGGGATTTCCATTTGGCCAAGAACATGGTAATTGATAGAAAAAGCTGAAGTCTTGTGGTTATGTTAGGATCATGGGCAGGACAACATCAGCCTTATACAACGAGCATCATGGAGCATAAAATATTTCAGTGTCAGAACCAGATTAAAGAGCTGTGACACATTGAATATTGAAGTGGAATCTCTTTTCCAGTACTTTGAATCCATAGCTCCAGATTCTATTCTCTGGAGCTGCAGAAAACAAATTTGCTCCATCTTCAGTATGACATCCTTTCAAATATTAAAACAGAGCTATCATATCACCTGCTCTCTCCAGAGTAAAAATACCCAGCTCCTTAAGCCTCATAGGATATGTTTTCCAGACCTTTCACCATTTTGATCACTGTCCTCTCGACATGCTCTAGCTTGTCAACATTTTTAATTGAGGTTCCCAGAACTTGACACAATATTCCAGGCAAGACCTGACCAAAGCAAAATAGAATGGTACTGTTACTTCCCTCAATCTAGACACTATACTTCTATCAATGCAGCCTAGAATCACATTGGCCTTTTTTCCTGTTTCATTACACAATTTAGCATGTTTTGGACCCAGTGACCTAGGATTTTTTTTACAGCAGAATCTCTGACTCCAGGTCACTTCCTGTTATAAAAACAGTATGGGTCCAGGGAAGGGCCCTTTGTTTTAACAACAATTAATTCCTAGGTCACTTCTAGTTTTTAAAAAAGGGTCATCTCAACCTAAAAGGATCCAGCTCTCCGCTCCTAAAATGACAAAATTGTCTCCATGCATCTAACAGGTATTTGGGGACATTTGGTGGTGAATGTTTTTGGACCCTGGAGGTTCCTGGGGGCCACACGTGGTCAACAGGTCATATTTCCCCATCCTTGCCTCACAAATTATTTGGTATTTTGTGACATGATATAGTCAGCCTTGTGTGATCATTGTAAATCTAGGGAGAAATGCCTTTTCCCAGACATACTTCCACTTTTTACTAAACGGACCTAAGAAAATAATTGATTAACACTGGCATATTGTAGATATTACATCAATCTGTCTGAGGAATACGATTTTTGATTTCTGTCAGACCTGATAGTGGCAGTTCATTCAGAATTTGGTAACTGAAGTATTACTGATCGTCCAGTTTTATATGGAGATTCCCAGTGTCACAGTCATGTTTATCAGGCATAAGCATTTCAAACTAAAACATTTTCACATTCACCCTAGGCAGAATGTGTGCATTAGAATTGCTCTAATAGGAGCATGTCCCATTTTATAGTATGAGATTCTATTATGTTTATCTGAACAAACCATAACATTCACTTTCACACTCTGGATCACAAAATTAAATCAGAAAAGTCGCTTTAGAAACCTATTTGATCCAACATTTTGTGAAGTACATCATTTAGATGAGGATGTTTGATATTTAGCATTGGCGCAAATGCAACTGCCTTCATATAAGAAGACATTGCAACATGAAGTGTTTTGGACTTTTACATTAAGCATGGTACAAACCCGAGTAGTCAATAAAATGCATGGTATCAATGCTTTCTTTCAAGAAACTATTTTGGGTACTAATTTTTACAGGATTAAGTATAGGTATGTGATGTACATTTTTACAGGAAAGGTGAGCAAATAAGAGCTTTTTTGAGATGTTCTTGCTTTTGTTGTATTTTCAGTTGACATGAAGGGTTGAAGCAAGAAGTTGATTGATTCCTACTTTACATGGGTTTGTTTACATATATACATTCACATGTGAATTAGTACATTGCAGATTTTCAAACAAAACATACTTATAGTAAGGCACAGTCTACCATCTGTAGCATTACATACATTCACTGAATGTGCTGAACGTGTGGAGAAACAGCCTGAACCTGTGAAGAGGTCTAAGGATGTTTCATCATTATACAGATAGGCTTTTGTATAGATAGGTTGGGCCCCTGATATTAATAGCAACTACAGTTGGCCCTCCTTATCCACAGATTTTTTTTCATCCATGGATTCAAGCATCCATGGCTTGAAAATATTCCAAAAAAGTATAAATTCCAAATAGCAAGCCTTGATTTTGCCGTTTGATATAAAGGACACATTTTTCTATGCCATTGTATTTAATGGGACTCAAGCATCCACGGATTTTGTTATCCACAGCAGGTCCTGGAAACAAACCCCAGTGGATAAGAAGAACCCACTGTACTCATTCATTCCTGGAACTCTAAACTTTTACAGAATTAATTTTTTATACTTTGCCTGGAGATGTTAAGAACATCTCTGCTTGCTTATTCATATGTTATCTAGTATTTTCATGCCTTTGATTGTAGATGTTCATTGGATGAGATGGATTCTTTCAAGTAAATAGGCATCTCATGGATTTTGAATAGATTTTTTCCTCAGTGACTGCAGAGAAATTGCATCATGATCTTGCAAGCCGTAGATGTATGTAGCTTTGTGGCTGCTATTCGTGAACATTTCATTTATTTGAACATAAGGAGAGTGTGCTTTGAATTGTCAGTCACTTTTACTTACAGGGGATTTGCTATTCTCTTTAAAGGTTCCAGTGTATCTGGAAGCTGTTTTCTATTTTTATCCATCCTAATTGGATCAAGTGGATGTTGTTACACATTTGGATATATTTCTCATGAATCAGAGTGGTCTAAAATGGGCCAGCAGACCAGCCTTCTGTTGTGTTTTAATTTTCACATTAGGTGGCTGGTGTACTTTGGGCCATACTGACATTTTTTTGTACAATCTTATAACTTGGTATTTTTCACAGTGTTCTTTTTTATGTATCTCATATCTTTCATACGTTTGACTTGGTGGTGATGCAGCAGCATTGGTGACCTGTAAGAAAGCGGGCAGCCCCTCCTTGCATTTCCCCCATAGATTAGGAGAATACTGTATTTGTAAACCAAATCAATGGGAATAAAGATGAATGTAAAAGCTCCTGAGATAATCTCAAACAAATAGTCCAGCCAGCATGCAGAAGGTAAAAGAAGAAGCTTAATGAGGAAAACAATGACAGACTAGCTGACAGACCTTATTTTAGGCAGAGTAATGGACAAATATTATGGGAATTATATGTGGGTGGTGACTGATGTGTGTATGTTGGATGCTGGCCTTACTGCAGAAGTGAAAAGAGAGGTATTCAGCATCTCTGTGGATACTGTTATACTGGATCAATTTGAGTTGGTGAGTACCGAGGAAGTGGACAAGCTTCTTGGCAGTATGAAAAAGACAACCTGCTCCCTTGATTCCTGCCCGTCTTGGCTGGTCATCCTGGGGGAGATACAATTGAGATCCCACTAAATCATATAATTAATGCTTCTTTCAGGGAAAGCAGACTTCCATCGTGCCTAAAAGAGGCAGTGGTCAAACCACTTTTAAAGAAGCCTTCCGTTGAACCCCTGGACAAAAATAACTATAGGCCGATGTCGCCTTTACCATTCTTAAGCATTCTTAAGCAGGGTGATCGAAAAAGCAGTCGCCAGTCAACTCCAAGAAGTCTTGGATGAAACTGATTTTCTAGATCCATTTCAAACTGGTTTTAGGGCAGGATACAGAGTTGAGACCACCATGGTCACCTTAGTTGATGCTCTCCGTCTGGGCACTAGCAGAGGAAGTGTAACCCTGTTGGTGCTCTTGGACCTCTCAGCGGCCTTCAATACGATGGTCTAAGGTATCCTTCTGGACCGCTTGCCCTACAGTGGTCCCATTCCTATCTCTGAGGCAGGTTCCAGATGGTGATGCTGGGAGACAGTTTTTCTTCTTAAAGAGAGCTAAGATCTGGAGTCCCTCAGCACACCATCCTGTTTTCCATGCTTTTCAACATTTACATGAAGCCACTGAGTGAGATCATCCAGAGGCATGGGGTGGGTCTGTTATCAGTACACTGATGACACCCAAATATATTTCTCTATGTCTCGGACTGCCACACTGACTAAGGATGGCATCTCTCCTCTGAATGACTGTTTTAAGGCAGTAATGGACTGGATTAGGAAAAACAAACTCAAACTGAATCCAGGTAAGACAGAGCTACTTGCTATAGGGACCCCTAATCCTGGAATGGAGATATGTCCACCAGTTCTGGATGGGGTCACTGAAGAACTGTGTTCACAGCTTGGGAGTGTTCCTAGACTTACCTCTCCAGTTAACAGTACAGATAGACGTCAGGAGTGCCTGTTATCAGTTTTGGCTGATAGGCCAGCTGTGACCCTTCCTGGAGCCGGGTGACCTAGAAACAGTGGTACATGCACTGGTAACCTCTTGACTAAACTTCTACAACATGCTCTACATGGGGCTACCGTTATGCCAAGCTAGGAAACGTCAACTGGTACAAAATATGGCAGCCAGGTTGGTTGCAGGTGCATCTAGAACTGACCACATAATACCTGTTTTGAAATCTGTGCATTGGCTGCCAATTAGTTTCCAGGCAAAGTACAAGGTGTTGATCATTACCTTTAAAGCCCTACATGGCCTGGGTCCAGACTACTTGCGGGAACACCTTCTTTCACATAATCCACCCTGCATATTTAGGTCCTCTGGGAAGAATCTGTTGCAATTAAAGAAGACCAGACTGGCTGCAGTGATCCAGAGGACCTTTTCACCTGCTGCTTCTAGGCTTTGGAATGACCTGCCAGATTAGATCCATCATATTACTACTCTAGAAGCATTTAAAAAGGTTGTTAAGATGGATCTCTTCCAGCAGGCCTTTCTAGATTAGCCCTTCTAGATAGGCCTCCCCCTCACCAACATCACAGGCCCCGTTCCCCCATTGAAGAAGATATTTGTCCCACCTCAAATCTACCTGAAATTTTAAACAAATTTTGTATTTGAAATTTCTAATTTAATTAATTTTAATTCATCTGTTGTTTAATTTCTATTTTATTGCTCTTCAGTTTATGCTTTTATGTTGGGGGAGAGGGTTGGGATGTGGGATTGTTCTTAATTGTGAATTTTATCCTTATGATATTTTATTGTTATACTTCTGTTGTAATCCACTTTGATTCCCCAGGGAAAAGGTGGAATATAAATTGATGATGATGATGATGATGATGATGATGATGATGAGTGGAAGAAATATGGAGTGACCTGAGAGGTGGAAGTGCAATATCTCAGAATATGATACATGAGTGTACTATGTACTGCATAATACACTGCTTGGGATACTTGCCATATCTTCAAAGGCTGTGTTATAATTTGTAAAGGGTTTTTATTTGAACTGAGAATCACATAATAGCTGGATTCTTTAAAATGCTTTTTATTAAACATAAACAGAAATGCAAACATATTTTATACATATTGAAAACAAACATATACAAACATTTACAATATAATTAAACTTCTAAACTAAAACTAACAAATACTACTGACTGACTAATACTATATTTGTGCTTCCACATATACTGTGGAATACATTCTGGAAACACAGTATAGCTAGATTTTACTTGTAGGCCTTTTAGAAGTGTCTGTTGTCCCATCTCTGCAAATTGTGAATCCTCCTGTCATAGCTAACATACTGTTTTGACAGAATGCTACACAGCTGAATAGTGAAAGTGGCCATCAGTGAATGGCGGTTTGTTGTGGTACCAAAGCTCTTTGACAGAGAAGGCTAAATGTCGCACAAAACTACAATTGCCATATTTCCATAGCATTGAGCCATGGCAGTTAAAGTGGTGTTAAACTGGATTATTTCTGCAGTGCAGACAACACTAATTCTCAGGGGCAGACAACAAATACTTCTTTATTGGCAGGATCCTTTGACATTCCTAAGGGCAACACACCAATTTTAGGATGTGAAAGGCAACATGTGACAGGGATAGCTCTGTCCTTTGAGAGCAGAGTGACTGGGAACAGAGAAATCGTGTCATCTGCAACCTGAGCCAACCTCTGCTTAATGGTAGGACTACCCCTACTTGGGTTGACATTTTCCATCAGTTCTTGGTTCCACCCAATGGGGAAGCATCTGCAACAGTCAATGGTGTCTACTCCTTCTTATAAGACAAATGAAATGGTTTGTCTGACATCAGCTCCAGTGTAACAGACTTTTGGTTGTGGGAAGGCATAGAAACCTTTCGTGGAAAGGAGTGAGGGAGGAAATTCTTGTCACTGTAGCCAGAGTCTGCTAGCTTGATATCAGATTTTCATCAGATCGTGCAGAATAACAGGTTATCTTGTACTATTCTAAGGTGACTGCTTCTGAACAGGATTTGCCACAGGGTGGAGTTAAACCAGGGCCTTCTAATAGGCAGTTAAAACCAGCTGGTGATAAGTTCCAAATGGATAATTAATAAGTTTCCAAAGACTTGAAGGGGGATAAAATGCACACATCTTCCTGCTGGATAAAATGACTCAAAATAATATTCTCCAGGGGAAGCCAAATCTTATAATGACCTCAATATGTAGGCTTAATTATACACAAGGAAATATAATATAAGTGTCCACAGTGTAACAGTGACTTATTCATCTCTTGGAGGTAATCCTTGGTAGGCAGTTCAATGAATGGAATGAGATTAGTGCCACACAGTCCTGTTTTTATGCTCCCACGCTGCACACTATGTTCATCTGTTAGCTTGAATGCTAAGAAGTATGTTTTAAACCAGCCAGCCTTTTTGTTAGCTTCCGACTGTTATGACATCTGTGCATATAAAGCCAGTATTTCAATCTTCCTTTAGCAATTTAATGTTAATCGTTGCTTCAGAGTATTGCAGGCAAATTAAGTCCCTTTAACAGGATAGGCATTTTTTTAAAGTGAAAAGCTTAGAATCAGCAGCCATGTAAATCTGTAAAGATTTGAAGAAGTGCATATAAGATGAAAAATAATGCCGATTACAAATTGTTCTGTTTTGCTGTGGGACTGAATTTTGTATGGGGGGGGGAACAAATGAAATGTATCAAAAGCAAATAGGGAATCATTAAATGATCTGTTGCTCTGATTATTGTGACTGTAGAGTCTGGAATGCTAATCTTACTGGTATGTTTTCCACAATTGTGACAGTGTGTAAAGTCTAGCAATTGAAAGCATATTTAAAAATATTTCCCCAAAATTATTGAAAATGTGTTTGTAAAGCATTTGGAAATCCTGATGAAGAAAATCCTGAATTGGCAAGATGCTTAGTGGTTCAGGAGTTCTTCTGCACAAATAATAATAATAATAATAATAATAATAATAATAATATTGCAGAAAACAACAACATTTTATTTTATGTGCAAAAAACGCTGCTTCCAGCACAGAAATACTATGTCCCACAACAGAGATATGATGGGTGATGCTGAATTTTAAAGGTAGCAGTGTGATATATAGAAGACAGGGGAGAGGGGGTTCAGTAGACTGGAAGGCAAAGACTCTTTGAGGGAAAAGGATCGGGATCACAAACGCTTAATTTAGAACAGATATTTCAAAATAATAAAGAGCCATTTTCCGAGTGGAAGCATTGGGACCATGGAGTCTGGTTGGTTTCAGTCCATGCCTGAGTGAACCTTAGCAAATGAGCAAGGTTGTGACTCGGGTAGGAGATGTACATCTGTGAAGGAGATGAGATATCACAAGGCCTGTGAACAGTTTTCACAAGTTCACTTAAACTGGTTGTAAAATTTGTCAGATTCACCAAACTGCTTCTTGTGGGGGCAGAAAATGAAAAGTTTCATTGTGCCTTTCCCTTCCAACTGGCACACACTTTGATTCATTCCCAGCAACCCTCTCCACCAACAGTTGCAGCAAATTGAAAGGGTAGGGATAGAAAATAATGAAAGGAAGCTAAATGGGAAAGAGAAAATGAAACTCTAAAGTAGGAATGATCTGATCTCAAGTTCCAGCTTAAAGAAAGAATATGTGAAAGTGGAGGATAGACCCCAAGATAATGTCTTTATTTGTTTGGACATTTTCAGCATCCTCTAATTCTGGGTAGTGTTTTTTTTTTTAATTCAGCAATATTGTGTGTGCCCAAATGACTGCGCTTGCAAGACCAACTGCAAGACAAGACAGAAATTGTCACAGATGTAATCTCTGATTCATGGTGAGAGTATAATATTCTTGTTTATATGTGAGTTCAGAAGGCACATAAACTGCTCATGTAATTCAACTGCCAGGAAATATGCCCCCAGTGTCAGAAGTCAATGAAATGTTCTGAGGTCTTCATAAAACAACCACTTTTATCCAGGATTAAATTAACTCATTTAAAACTAATTTGTTGCCAATAATTTGTTATGATTTTAAGAACAACGTTATTTGACTTTTTAAAATGCCAGCATCTTTAATGGTTTGAGTATGAATGAACATTTTTATGTTATTTTAATGTGCTCCTAAAGGGGTAATTTGGAAGATTCATGCTTGTCCACTTTTAATAATTCAATTTTGTTTTTTAGAATTCAAAAATGATATGTCACTAACAATGGGTGTGATGAATTGATTTTGTAATATTCATTAAGTACTAAAGAGTCCATTTTCAAATTAATGTTGATGACCTAGCTTTAACACTATTGCTGTAAAGCTCTGCCCTTATTTCAACTATAACATGGTCTAAAATATGGTGGATGAAAAAACTCAACCCATGAAAGATAGGCTGTCAGAAAGATTCAGGAGGAAAAGAAGATTTTTTTTAATTATACAGTAATATATCTCAACAAATTTTGCCAATACAACCCCATGATAGGTTTGTCTTGGGGCCACAATAAGTTAGAAACAACTTTGAAGGAGTACAACAACACTATTGCAGGGACAGTTGGCAAATATTGTCTGGACCACTTTTCCTTTTAGAAGGGTCTCTGAATTATCTATCTATCTATCTATCTATCTATCTATCTTCCATCTATTTTCTTCCTCTCCTTACGGATTGAGGTGGTTTACAAAACACAATAATATACATGAGAAAATTATGTAGCAAAATATAAATTACATAACATCAATAAAACATAATCCCTATCCCCATACCAAAGCAGAAACCATAACATTAGATTGTAAGCCTGAGGTCAGGGAACCATCTAATTAAAAGATTGTATGTACAGCACTGTGTAATTTTACAGTGCTATATAAATAAAGGTTAATAAAGGTTAACAATAAAATGTGAATTAAAATAGATTTAAAGAAATGCATTTTGAGAGAGCCCATCAGTGAGGAGGAAGAACAGTTGATGTAAAATAGTAGGTGGTGGGGTAGTGGGGGTCAGTTCGGGAAGGCCTGCCAGAAGAGATCTGTCTTGACAGCCTTCTTAAAGGTGTCAAGAGTGGTGATGTGATGGATCTCCTCTGGCTTAGAAGCAGCAGATGAAAAGGTCCTCTGGGAAACTGTAGCCAGCTTGGTCTTTGGCTGCAGTAAATTCTTCCCACAGGACCTAAGTGTGTAGGTTGTAGGGAAAAAGGCACTTCTGCAATTAAGCTGGACCCAAGCCATGTAGGGCTTTAAAGGTTTTGTTGCTGTTGATATATTTTTATTCATATGAATATCCACACACATATAGGATTACAACATTACAAATAACTACATACATTACAACTACCCACAACCACTGCAATACTAATTTATAAAGACAAACATTAGAAATGACTTCCAACTTGTCAATTTGTGGTATTAAATTAACTGTTAGTTCTGATTCCCTAATACCTTCTATCTAAAAACGATATAAAATTTTAGACTAAATTTCTAATAGTAAATATTAATTATTTATAAATGACACACTACTTAAGAATATTATCTATACTATTCTGCAAATGCTAAAATGGATATTTCTCCCAGCAACCAATAACTAATTTTTCCCATAACCAATCACTAGTTTCCATTCATCTTTAAAGGACTCTATGGCCCGACACAGACGGGCACGAAGAGGCACTGTAGTGGCGTCTTTAGGGTTTGGCAGCGCGCATCATTCACACGCTCCCAAACCCTAACATGTAATGGCGCCACCACAACTGTGCAGCGTCCAGATGGAGCTGTGCAGTTGCGACGACGCAAAGGCATGTAATGGCACCTTTTTCTCTTGTTGCGCCGCAACTGTGCCACAAAAAATGGAGCGGTTTATCAGCTCTTTTTTGTGGTGCAACAGCACAGCAGCATCTAGCTGCTGCAGTGCAGTTGCACCACAAAAAGAGTTGGTGCCAGACCGCCCTTGCACCACAAAAAGAGTTGGTACCCCCCCCCCCCCCTATATTTTTCTCTCTTATAAAATTAGTTAATCTGTACATTTCTACAAATTCATTAAGCTTTATCAGTCATTCTTCTTCGGAGGAACAACTGAGTCCTTTCAATGTTGTACAAGTAACATTTAGTTACTGTTACCATGTATTGTATAAGCTTCCCGTTCTTCTTTTCTGCTTGCTCTTCCAAAATTCCAGGCAAAAAGTATCCAGGTCTCAGCTGAATTTTAAATTTTAGTATGTTTTCCACCACTTTATGTATTTGTGTCCAATTTCTTTTAGTGCTTTCACAAGTCCAACACATGTAACATTTCCAACATAGATTAGAAATATATTTATGCATCTTAGAAATCTTTTCTGGAGTTTAATATGAATGATATATCCTCTGATAAAAAAATTCTTTTACCATAATGCAAATTTCATACCTTTCCCCATGCATTTTCCAAATGGTATGTTTGTATATTATGATCAGTGAATTGTGTTAAACTATTTAAGCACACACTCTTTTACTTGTTCATCTTCCATTATCAATTAAAAAGCAACTGTATTTCAAATTCTAATCTGGCACTCTCAGAACACACTCTATCCATTTCAAAATTGCTCAAACAATTGTCTATACAGATACCACTGAATCTTTTTTTCTTTCCTCATCCAGTTCTTCTACATATTTTATTCTATATCCATTTTCCTCTAATACTAAGATGTTTCCATATATAATCCATTTATCATTAAGTTTCTTTTCATTAGAGGAGTTTTTGGAATTTAGATCAGATTTCTTTTGCTGGTATAATGCTGTTATTTAGTGAACTAGATGGATTTCCAATGACATTTGACCATCATTTCAAACCAGCAAAAGTAATTGGTTTAGTGGGTAGACCTGGGGTGGGCAGCTGCATTGGACTATGGTTTTTCTGTCTCCCAATATGGCAGCACCAATATGAGGCTAGCAGTTTTTATTTTAGCTGTAATTAATACATAAAATAAAACTGGTAGAATCACAGCCTCTTCCACTTTGGCCTCATTTTTGTTGACCACAAACTTATCGTGAATTCTTTGAAATCATGGAGGGCAACAGTCTGGAACGGTTTCTATGGATACTTTTCCTTGGTTTTCTACTGAAGTACTGGGAAAGAACATGATTATCCTTGCAAATTAAAATTCAAATGCTTTTACAGTACTAATGAGTGAGTGACAAAGAAAAGAAGAAAGTTACTAATGTTCTTGCTATTTTATAATTTTTTAAAACAAAACAATATTTTTGTTGATGAAGCTGATTGTCTGTTAATCTTTTTTTTTCTTATATCATACCATTCATTTTAGAATAATAATACTGAACCTAACCACCCCATCCACAAACTAATAAGGTAAAGAGTTCTCAGCATTTCACGTATCCCTGACCCCTAGAAATGTGGCCATTGAACTTGGTTTCCAACATGAAGTGTAGAATAACCTCTTGAACATGCATACCAGCTTTCATTCTGGTATCTCAGTCTCCAAAGCATACCTTGTATTGCAATATGGTTTGTATTTTCCCACTCCCTTTTGCAAGTGAATATGGAGCCAGACCAAGTATTAGGCTTGGTTGTCCCATCTGTTTGAAAAAATTGACATGGTAATACATGCTTTAGTTAACACTTTTTGGATAACTGTAACATGGTGAACATGGGGTTGGGTATGAAAGATATTTATATATTTCCTATAGTCCTCAATGCTTTCTCCAGACTGTTAAACAAAACCAAATACTTGGGAATATCTGGCCTCATTCATAGACCAACTTTATTGGAAATCAGTTCATTTACAGCATAGTTATTGCACAGTTAAAAGTCTAAAGGGTTTCCTTCTCCAATACAAACTTGGTCAATGATCAAGGCTGGGCCATCGGCAGAATTCTGAGGTATTGTTCAAATAAAGTCCAATTAGAACAAACAACCTTTTTATATTTCTTCTTGTTTAGGAGGATCTGTTGCCTGTAGGGTTGGGGTGGTGTCAGTCTGCTATCTTCATTTCAGTGATTCACCACAAGTGGGAACTGCATTCACCCAACAGCTCCCAAAACCATGAGTGCATCACCACTGTAGAAATGATGCAGCTTGACACCACTTTACATGCTGTAGCTTCATCCTATGAAATCCTGCAATTTGTAGTTTTACAAGGTCTTTAGCCTTCTCTGCCACAGGGTGCTGGTGTTGCACAAAGCTACCAATCCAGGATTCTGTAGGATGAAGCTATAGCAATTAAAGGTGTGTCAAACTATATTATTTCTATAGTGTACTGTACATACTGTAGAAAGTGATTGCACCTATAGGAGAGAACTTTCTCTACTTCTTACATATCTGTACATATTTAATGGGAACTTGAAGAAGAGTCTCATGAGTGGCTGCTCTAAGCTTTGGGGCTTTACAGACCACCCCTTTTCACACTGGATTGGGATCACAGGAGCCCACTCCAAAGTCCTGATCTGGTCTTTTGAGGGTGCTAAAAGGAGTGGCTCTTTTTTGTGTCCTCAAAAGGGCACCATAGCTGCATTGCCATGGCTATGTGGTGCTCCTTTGGTGGTGCATCGTATGGACACAGCACTGGAGGAGCACCATGACACCACACCATGACACCACCATGACACCACACCACATGTGAAGTGGTACACATGGCGTCCTGGGGGGCAAAGTCATGACGACTCTATGCCCCAGTTCCACCCTGTGCTGGCCTTAATGGCTGGTGTGTACAGGGCCTTTGGAATTCTTGTCCCAGAGATGACTGTAGCTAGGCTTTAGTTGAGAAAGCTTTTAGTTTAGATAGGCCTTGGCCTACATTTTCTGTTGTTGGCTTTTATTTGTTTCTGTTTTTAATTCTTCTGCTATTTTTTAAATCTATTCTCTCTTTCATTTTTTACATTTAGAAACTATGTCTTTATGTGTTATTTTTACAATAAATATTTGCTTATGTACTCTCATTTGATTTAATTATTAATAGCTGCCTTGGGCCCTAGTGCAGATGGGTGGGTTAGAATATACAATTAAGTAAATAGATAGACATTAACTTAAAAATTATGAATTAAGTGCAGTGTTTGTACTGGTATTCAGCACATGGGTATGCAAAGAAAATGGTGTTATGCTCAAAAAATGGTTTTGCTTAAAAACAATGTTTTCTGTGCTGTTTGTTCACATATGTGTAATGAAGTAGAATCTGCCAGCCTGACCTTGCAACCTAATTTACCTGGCAAAAGTCAAACTGAGGGATCATTCCCACTACAAAATACAGCGAATTGACAGTGGAATTATATGACCATTTGAAACTGGTTCTGATTCTGGTACAATCAATTGCAATTGCAATGAAGCAAGGCAAACACAAAAAACATCGCTTTTTTCAGAGAGTCGTTTCTGTGTGGTCCTTTTCAGAATAATCGATTCTGAAGTGAGTTCAATAAGCAGGAACAACAGATCAGAATCGATTCATTCTGGAGGGGAGGGACAAATGGCAGAGGGGTGTTTACCACCTGTCCTCCATTTTTGACAGATCCACCATCCCCCCCCTGCTGCCTTTTGTATTTGTGTTTTTTCTAAAGAAAAATGATTGAATATTTGATTGATTGATTTAGCAACTACTTGCAAATGTAAATAGTTGCAAAATCAATCAATTGAATATTCAATCAATTTTAATTTTTTAAAAAGCAAAACCATTACCCTCCCCTTCATCCTTCATCCCTGGTTCCATCCCTGGCCTGCTCCCTCCCCCAGCCTTGCCTCTGTTTCCCAACCTTGCCTCCGTCCCCTGGCCTTGTCTCAATCTCCTGGCCTTTCCTCTGTTCCTCAGCCTTGCCTCCATCCTCCACCCTTGCCTCCATCCCCAGCCGCCTCCATTCCCCAGCCTTGCCTCCCTTCCCTGGCCTTGCTCCATTGCCTTCATTCCCCCTGGCTCTGACCTTTCCTTGTCACTCTCTCTCAGCCTCACACTATCTCAGCCTCAGATCACACTCTCTCAACCTCACACTTTCTCAGCCTCAGGTCACACTCTTCAGCCTCCAATCCCCACCCCACCCCAAATTTCCAAGCTGGGGTGTTTGGGCTACTGCTTACATAACAGATAATTGATAGGGAATTTTGAAGCGGCTTTGCTAGTGGGGATGATAATTGTGCCAAAAAAACAAAAAACAAAACAGAGATTACACTATGGTAAGGAAAAGATCCCCTTTCATAGTGGAACAAGGGACCTTTTCGAATTGATGTCCAATGTGGAGCAAGGGCTATTCAGGAATAGATTTAAACTGCAAGTGGGAATGAGCCCTGAGAGAAGAAGGTGTTGGTGGATAATGTTTTACCCCTCCCACCAGCCAGTGAGGGTGCAATATGAGGTTTGCTTTTTAATTATCACAGCCCTGCCGGATGATGGGAATGTGCCCTGATTTCCAGCAGAATAGACCTCTTTGTCTTGGCACAGGTGATGCCCAGTAAAGTAGGTTGTTGGGAAGGGGGGATAGTGCTATTAATATGTATACTTAGGATTAATTAATATGGATCAGTTATGGATGCAAAACTCCAAGTCACACATCCATAAGTATGATACTTCATTCTGGCCAATGTTCTTTGTGAAAATGAAATTTCTACCAATTTTTAAAAAAAATCTTTGGATTGGAAAACAGATGATGTAGTTGTTAATGTAGAATAAAGGAACACGGAGGAGTCACATGGGAAAAATCTTACTATGGGAGATGATTAGGTTCAGGTAATTTTATTATGTATTTTATTTTCTGTATTTCAATGGTATCGCAGACAGATCAAGACAGAATAAGAATAAAGGAAGCAAACATAAGAGAAACTACTGACATTAATGTAATAGAGGGACAGGATTTAGAAGTGATATTTTACTCGATTTACATAGTACGGCAAATATAAGTAAGTGTTTATAATGGAATAATATTTTTAGCATAATTTGTTGAAGTATATTTGGTTATGTATAAGCAGTATAAATCAATTTTTAAAAAGAAAAAAGAAAACAAATTCCCAAATACAATAAAATTTCATGAGCAAAACATTTTTGGTGAGGTGTCTCACTGTGTTGGGCATCCTTTCTCACCAAAGATGTTAAAGTTTGTGGATATTCTTTACATCCCTGGAACCAAATTTCATCCCACTATGTCAATATTCAGTTAACTTCATACAAGTTTACAAATGCAATGTTGAAAGCTGAGGTTAAATAGAAGGCCGGTTTCTCTAAGGCAATGAAGTCAGGTATGTTTGCAAAAATTAGAATTCTACCATTGGATCTGCAGAGTTCGGAGTCTGAGCAAAGCAACTGGCATAATAATAATTTTTAAAAAGAGTTCCCTCCAATAAGTAGAAAATGAATTTTAATGGTTTAAAAAATCCCTTAGGCTATCTGATCTCCTTTTGATCTCCTGATTGGGAGGGTTCTAAAACTAGAAAGGAAGAGTCAGAAAACCCTTTACAAACTCCACTTTCTACCCTATTTTCTTCCCTCTTCCTATGAATATTGTTCATTTGATCTTGAGTTCATTCATCTGATACTGCAGAAGATGGACCTTGCTTTGGATTTAAAATATTTAGAAAGAAGTTGCTTACAGATGGTGGGATATTTAATGTGCAAGTGTTTAATGTAGTTGGGGTTTTAAGAGAAGCAAGAAGCTGGATTAAAATGATGGAAGTACTAGAGTGCTGCTCCCTTGCTGAGAAAAAGGGACTGTTAAACATTTATCAGTAGGCTTTCTTGCAGAGGGAAACTCTGCTGACATATCAAGCTGTCCTTAGGTTCATTCTCATCTTCTCAGACTTGATTGCAGTGCACAGTGTATTAAGATTAGCTTATTTATTTTAAAAAAGAAATGTCTTCTGCTGTAAAGCTGGAATGGTCAGCCAGAGTCTTGTAGATTTGGATGTGGCTTGCCTGTTTGTGCAGCCTTCACAGATCCCAGCTGGCCAGTATTGAGTGCTGTTGCATATATCTACTGGGAAATACATTTTTAGGAGCATCTGCCTTGATTTCCAGCACAGTTGGTTCCCAGTGGGTTGTTGTGTGCAATTTTCTGGGAACTGTGATGTATGGAGGACATGTACATTGTTTTCCTAGCAGACTTGGGCTCCAGCAGGCTGTTGGAATGCAGTTCTTCTAGGAAACTGTGTGCATTTCCCAGTGTTTCACAGCTAAATTGCTGGGATTTTTGGTGGCAGTGAAAAGTTTGTTGGTGCAAGGCGAAGATGTAGCTGCTGATCAGAGAGGCAGACATTCTGAATTGTAGCACTGCAGGACACAGAGGGGGTAATTTTCCTTCTGTTATTTCATTCAGTCTACATCTAATTATATGATTCCAAATTTCAGTATCAAATTCCTTTGCATCTCTTCTTTTTAAATGAAAAAAAAAAAGCCTTTTAATGAGTCACATGCTTTCATCTCTCTCAATAGAAAAAAATTCTCAATTCTTGTATCTCACAGTACAGGGTCCTTTTGTGTTATAGCACACAAGAGGTGTTTCAAAGCCTAACATGCTGTGGACTACTTCTTGGATGAGAGAAGTACCTGTTCATCAGCATTTAAAGCTAGATTGCTTTAAATACTGCTGTTGATCAGCATCTTGGAGGTGCATGCTTTCAGTTACTCCAACATTATTATTTCCTGTATATACAATTGGCCCTCCTTATCCACGGATTTTTTTATCCATGGATTCAAGCATCCATGGCTTAAAAATATTCAAAATAGTATAAATTCCAAATAGCAAATGTTGATTTTGCCATTTTATATAAGGGACACCATTTTGCTATGCCATTGTATTTAATGGGACTTGAGCATTCACAGATTTTCTTATCCAGGGAGGGTCCTGGAACCAAACCCCAGTGGATAACAAGGGCTCACTGTGTTTCTTTAAAAATCATTTTATGCTTTTTTGAGGGGAGTATTTTTAGTGCCCGGTTCTATTCAGAATTCTCTGTATATTTATTTATGTATCCATCCATTCTTTCATCCACCCATTCACCCATCCATTTGCTGCACTCATATCCTTCCTTTCCTCCAAAGCTTTCAGCCCCCTCTTTTTTATTCCTATGATAACCTTTTTGGCAGATAGTGAGGATTACAAGGGCTCTGATTTCATAGTTCTGCTGTAGTTGGGTCTAACAAGTGCAAGATGGGCCTACATCATTCAGTGGATTTTATGGTTGAGTGAGAATTGAACTGAAGATATATATTGCTAGCAAATGGACGAGTAACAGAAGGCTCAAAAATTGCAAAGTCTTTAATTTTGAAATGAGTTGTCATAGGTGTCCTTTGGAAATTGCCTCTGACAAGCTCAGAGAAGGTGTCATTGTATTTTTTTCTTCACACAACAGAAGTGTAGAATTTATAAAACGGTGCACACTGAATGGCAAGTGACATCTTGTTTTATGATACTCATGCTTTGCAACATGATATTCATAAGAATCTGAAGGAACAAGATGCTGAGAACAAGATAATCTGTTATGCACCACTGCCTACCCATGCTGTATTATGGGGTCCTCATATTTTGATGTCTCATATTTGGAGATAGCATGTTTTTGAGAGATCAATGACCTTTCTGGAACACTAAAGGTCAGATTCATAGAGGAAAAAAAAAAGAATCACTTCCCCAAAGTATGTATACATACAAGTAAACAAACCCATCAAATCAAAAGTGCTTCATCCTTTCCCAAAATAGTCTGCATTTCAAAACAAAGTATCTCTTTGCACCTAAAGTAGTAAGCCAATCTTTCTGTTGTGATCCCAGCCAACTTCTCAATCCACCAATCTGAGGGATATCCCGATCCATCCACTGCTTTTGTTAAAACCCACAACCAGTCTGGAATCCCATTGTCAATTTCTGGCACAAACCAGTCAGTCTTTGTTACATTGGCTAGATAGCCCATTGCCTAAGCCTAGATTTAAGATATAAACATATCTTCAAACCTAACTGCTGCTCATACAGCCACTGCCTACATACATGCCCATGCTCTTGACAGTCTGCCATCTGCCCTCTCAGTCTGAGCCACTCCAGCCTTCCATGGTGTTTTGTTCAGACTGGTAAATTTAACTCCTATAACTCTACTATCTCCTTTCCAAATTTTATTTTGGTTAACTCTGTATGATCTCTGTGTGTTTGTGTGTGTGTGTGAATTGCTTTCTTGTGTGTGTGATTGCACTAAATAAAACCTTCTTAAGTTGTCAAGAACCTGGAGTCCTCCTAGTTAGTACTGGTATATATTGATGCTCCCTGATCCAAAGGTTTCCAAGCCTCTTGCAAAGCTAATTGCCCCCAGCATTTGAAATATCACTAACAATTGGTGGGGACCTGTTCTTTGGGAACAAGAACCTCTGGAAGAATTATCAGTAAGTTTCATCTCAGTATTCTAAGAGCTACTACATCAAAGGCAGTGTCAGAGTTTTGTTTACTTTTGTTTCTGATTGCTTCCCAATGTCACTTTGGAAATCAAAAATATGACCCATGTACTTGGGTTGTGAATTCAAGAATGGCAGGAATTGGTTGATCTTTGAATAAGTAGTGTCTCATATGCCCAAGATGTCAAAACATAATTACTTTAGATGTGTTGTATTTTTAATGAGGTGGGCCAACCTGAAAACAGATGTGTCTGTCAAGATCCTACAAGCTAGTGCAACTATACTGCTGTAGACATGACAGAGGCATGGTGGCAGAGGTGTGGTGGTTGCGGGCTGTGATAGCTGTTAGAGAATGACGGCAAAAACCATCTCTTCCAGGAGATAAAGCTCTTCTTATCATTCCTAAACTATAGGGTTTTTTTGTGGAGCTTTTGGGCTATGTGGCCATGTTCTAGAAGGGTTCCTTTCTGACATTTTGCCAGCATCTGTGGCTGGCATCTTCATTTCTCTGAAGATGCCAGCCACAGATGCTGGCAAAATGTCAGAAAGGAACCCTTCTAGAACATGGCCACATAGCCCAAAAGCTGCGCAAAAAACTATGGATGCCGGCCATGAAAGCCTTCGACTCCACATTCCTAAACTATTCGGGAGCTGGCAGGGTAACTTGGTCTGTTGACAAAGGCAGCTTTCATTGTCATCGCTCTGCTATCCGTATTCACATTTCCTCTGTTTCATATGAGTTACATAAACAATGCTGCATCATGTGCAACTACTGTGTTCCTTTTCTGAATGTTTGTGGTTTGCCCATCTGCAAGCCAGATGACAAACTGCATCAGCTGGTGTTAAATTGCTGCATGGTGACAGTTTTGCAAGAATCTTTGAGTACCTCCTCTCCTGTTGTAGCTTTTTTCACTTCATAGTTAAGGGCCAATGTCACTTCATCTTTCCCATCACAGAAAACAAACTAGAGGTAATGTTTATTTTAATGCAACTCTACTGATTTTAAACTTTTTATTGAACATTTTGGGTTTGCTGAAAGTGTTCATGAACTTAGCTCTGGATGAAATAACTGCCTGTTTTATATGAAAAGTAGGCTACTTCCACACTGCAGAATTAATGCAGTTTGACACCACTTTAACTATCATGGTTCCATCCTGAAGAATCCCAGGATTTGTAGTTTGTTGTGGCACCAGAACTCTCTGATGGAGAAGTCTAAATATCCCAAAAATTACAAATCCCAGAATTTCATAGCATTGAACCATGGCAGTTAAAGCAGTGTCAAACAGCATTAACATGTAGGTGCAGTAGATACAGCTGTAGTGATAAATTTGATTTGTGTTTGTTGTTTGACATCAAACTACAAGGCACTCTATTTATGCAAGTCCAACAAATGAGGTTTTTCAAGTATAAAAAGTATGATACAATTTGTAGTGCAGTCATAATTCTGATTTTTTTTTTAAAAAAATGCACAGTGTCCTTGTCTATGCAATACAGATGCTACTGTCTAGATGTAGCTGATGTCTTTGATCAAGGCATTTGTCTTCTGTACTGCTAATCTGAGGAATTTCAGTGGAATCCTGAAAATTGTAGTTTAATAAGACACTGTGTTCTTTGGCTAAAAATTCAAAATACCACTCTCTCAAGTGAAACTCCCAGGATTCCACAGGATATTGTCGTGGCAGTTAAAGTGGACTCATAGAACTATAACTGTGTAGTACAAATGGGCTTCCGGATCCTAATAGTGTACAGTAGACATTGCTCAAAATCCACAAAAAAGCAATACTTTTACTGGCCAACTGAAATGCACAAAATAGAGGAAAGCTTCCAAAGCTCCAACAAAATTTTCAAGCAAAAGACGTTAAAAGAGGAAAAGAAAAGTGATAATGGTAAAGTTACAAGCCTACATTCTGTAACAGATGTTATTTCTTTGTAGTTCAGCTATTCTAGAGGGATCTCTATGAAGGCAATGGCCACCCCCCTTTTTGACCATGGTGGAGGGGGGCAGGGACAAAGGGCATTAAAAGACAGGTAATAAAACTTCAACTCCATATAACATATGCTGAGCACAACTTAGAAAGATTACTTTTTTGGAATACAACTTCCAGATCCTCTGGCTCTGAAAGTGACTTTTCAAAGCTCATTTTGACAATGAGTGTGCTCAAATGTTATTACTGAAGCTGTGAAAAATTAAAATTGATCTGATTTCGAAATATAATCAGAAGTGCATTTGGAAACAAACTGTCATAAAATCTGCTAGTTGCAAATTAACCACCCTCCTTGAAATGCAAGAGATGGCCACTTGGGACTTGTATTTCCAAAATCTGAGTAATTTTGTTGTTGGAAGTGCCATTCAAGCAGTTTTGCAGATGAAGTTGTATTTTATTAGTTTAATTCATTAACTCAGCACTTTAATAAGTTTGACCAAATATTTACATTACAGTGTACTGGAAAAAAAATGCATTGAAAACACCAGATAATGAGCTGTATAAATGCTGGAAGCAGGGGTAATGTTGCAGCTATCAAAGGTGGAGGATAATATGTGGCCAATATGTAACCTGAGTAGGTGAAATAACTTGATATCCAAAAATGCCCACTATCCTTGTGGCCATTTTGGAAAAAGGCTGCCATCAGGACTACTTGCACATTTGCAGGGGGCTTTGTTGAAATCTATTCTAGTGAGCCTTTTCCTCTGCTGATGGTCTTTGGCAGTCAGCAGCATCTGTGGATGACTGATTTCTGCTGTTGTAAGTTTCTGCAGTGTTCCACTGTGACACTATGTCAGGAGTAGTTTAGCAGTTAGTGAAGGGGAAACTAACATGGCTTCACATGTGCTAACCCCCCAAATGCTTGCATCTCTTTTATTTGTGTATCCTTGTGCTAAGGAAATCCTTCCAAAAGGACAAGCTGATACTATTATGCTTGCATGGAATATTTTTCTTAATTCAGAATAGGCTTATTATTTCTAAGCCATTGCAGAGATCTCTGTGTTGTTACTCAATGATCAGTTTTAGGGAAATTCAGAGCCATTCAGAATGGCTTTGCAGAAGCCTGCCTTAATTATCATATATTTTGGAGTGGCTGACATCTTTATTTAATAATGAGTGTGATGCTTGTGTTGGTTGTCACGTCTGAGTACACTCCTTCCTATCCAGAAATTCAGTAACATATTTTATTTCCAGTACGAGAATCTGTCATCTCAGTCCTCTCTATCCCCATTTTGATTCAAATCAGCTGTCTGATTTACCTTTTTTGCTGTTGTGAAACACCTGGGTATCAAAAATCTTTGCTAGATCTACTACCAATCACTTAGATCACAACAAGTAGATCCCAATGTACTTTCTGTTGATTCTTTGAAGAGTGCCAAAATCTTTGGCATCCTTGGGTTCATTAATAAATCAAAATTGATGTTAATGCACAAATTTTATTACACATTAATGATAAGAAATGAATCATCATGATCACTTGATATTGGCATGAAGGAACATGGTACAAAAAACTAGGAGTGCACACTTTTACCATCAGTACAAATTCCTGCATAACTAATTGGAACTAATTGGAGATATTTCAATAAAGTATTAATGCAGTACAGTCCAAACATACACAACAAAGAAAGACATAAAATTTTGTACCAATACTTGCATGTTGGTGCTGAGTACATTTAATATCATTTCACTTACAGAATCCTATATTGCCAACTAGGAAATATGACTAATAGCTGGAAAGGGTGACCTTAATTCTCCTTCATCAAGTGTTCATTCCCAAGGCCTTTTAAAATTCCCATTAAGCTGTTGTGCTCACATAGAAATTCCTCTCATATAAAAGAAGGTGATAAATATCTGAGAACACCAATAATTTTTGATAAACATATAATAAGAAAACAATTCAGCAGCAATCTGTACTTTTCTGTATCCCCCCAGGCCTGTTAATGCAAATTTGTGCTCTGAAAGATTAAAATATTCCTGGCGGATATCCTGTTTGATGCAAAATGATACTAAGTTTGGACTACTAGGTAACCAAAATCAGCATGGCAACTGATGGACTAGGACTGTGGGAAACCAGATTTGAATCTCTGTTTAGCTGTGGAAATCTACTGAGTGATCTTGGAGCTTCAGAGGAAGGCAGTGACAAACCTCTGAAGAAACTGTGATGATAAAACCTTGTGATAGATTTATTTTAGGATTGCTCAAAGTTGGAAATAACTTGAAGGCACAGAGCAACAAGGTAACCAAAGGTGTGTTCCTGACATAATATATGGAGGTCATTGTGTTCTGGACTCCTCTAGGGAGGCACCCATATCTGAATTGATTTTTTTTTTTTGTTAGAAGACCTCCAAGAGCCAAGCAGCAATAACAAAAAAGTAAAAATTGTTACCAAAGGATGAGAGGAAGCTCATGGTTTTAGTTGGCCCAGAACCTTTGACTCTAGTAAAGTTATTAGGGCTCTCTTCAACTGATTTGAAAAGTATATTTTTTTCCTCTATTGCATTGTATTTAAAAACAGTGAATAGGTGTATAATATCGAATGACTTCTTACTGAGTTAACTCTGACCAGCATTGCACATTTTTACTTCTCTGCCTGGTACTTTCCCCCATATAGTAACTGGTGATTGTAAATACTGAGATTTACCATCAAGCTTATTTCTAAAAACCAGGGACATTGAGGCATTTTTTCGGCTACTGTTGCATTGGCAAATTTGGTTATCTAATTCAGTAGTGGAATGGCAGTGGAAAAGGGTAGTGTAGCTTCCAGTAGGTTCTAGGGTTCAAAGTTGGCTGCTAGGCCAGGGCTAAGAAAAGTTATTGTTTTGGATGAGAAGTCTTACAATCTACCAGCCAGCATGGCCATTAGATGACAGAAGTTATCTACCCTGGTCTGCTGTGTTTAACAATGGCCCTCCAGGGTCCCAGCACCTCCTATTTGAAATTTATTTATATTTATTTCAGTGTGTTTATGTCTCTGTGATGAATATATGGAACAAACCAGTGAAGAGATTTATAAAATCTTAAAAATGAACATGTTCTATGGGAAATATCATTTGTGGACTACAGCCCACTGCTTTGGATACAGCTAATGAAGTGGACTGTACTTCATAAATGCTTTTGCCAAATGAGGGGGCTGTATAAAGAACCCTGAAGAGGTGGTCTCCAGCCACCCCTTCTTCAGCCAGATCAGGGCTGCGGTAAATGTATGCTGTGGCCCCAATCTGGCCTTTCCAGGGTGCGAAAGGGTGTGATAGCCATGGTGCTGCAGCTATATGCCATTACTTCAGTGCTGTGTTGTCTGGACATAGTGCTGTAGGAGCGCTGTGAGCACATAGGAGCGTAGGAGCACATGGCATCATGGCACCCTTGGGGGTGGAATCAGGGTGTGAATAATAATAATAATAATAAACTTTATTTCTAGTCCGCCCCTCTGAACAAAGCAATTGGGGCAGATTACAGCAAAAGTTAAAACATAACAATTAAAATATCAATCCATCCCCACCTCTCCCCTTAAAAAAGAATTAGAATGCATCATGTGGATGCAATGCTCCGCCTCTGCCTCCAGGCCAGCATTAATGGCTGTTCTGAAGAGCCCCTTAGGGGCTTTCTAGATTGGCAAAAAGAAGTGTGTTCATGGCTGCATGAAACTCTAGCCTTTAGATGAGAAAAAGGGAAAGTGTGCCATGAAAATGTTTTTTTTTCGTTTTAGGGGAGAAGAAGCGCCTTTAAAAAGGTGCGGGTTTTCCCAGCTTCTTTTTGAAAAACTGCGGAACAGCGCAGCTCCATCTAAAGGCTGTGGTGCAGCTGCTAAGCAGTAAGGAAAAGGCAACTTCATGTCACACTTTCCTGCCCATCTAGAAAGCCCCTTAGTTAAGATACCATCTTGGTTTTTTAATTCATATTATTCATTCATTCATTCATTCATTCACTGTGCCATTCTCTGGTCATATTCTGAAATCCAAGATCCTAAACTAATGACCAGATCATACCGAATGTTAGGTATTTGAAAGAGAACTTTGAAATGTTTCTGGGATTCTGGGTGTGTGCATCCCAGAGCCTGTCTGATATGAGGTTTTGGGGATTACCAGTAAAAATAGAAATAACCTTTCCAAGTGGTGTGAAGGACTAAGTGGACATGGTTAAATCTACATGAAAGACCATGTGGAAGTCTACGTGGAAAGCCTATTGTGCTAATGGCTCTCTGATGTGAAGCAAGTGCAAGAAAAGAATGGGTAAAACATAGGAGAATTAATACAGTAGAGTCCCGATTATCCGACATAAACGGGACTGGCTGATAGGAGGATAACCGAAAATGTTGGATAATCTGGAGCCTTGAAATCACTATGAAAAGACTTGAAATCACTATGAAAAGCCTTGCAATCATTTTGAAAAGCCTTGAATTGACTATGAAAAGCCTTGCAATCATTTTGAAAAGCCTTCAACTCACTGTTCAACAGCTTGTTCTTGGGCCTGTTCAGGCTCCTTGCCCATTGTGGCCGCCATTTTGGGGGCGTGTCTGGGGTGTGTGTCCTAATTCAGCCAACATTGGATAATCCGGAATGTCGGATTACCGAATGTCGGATAATCTGGACTCTACTGTAATGCAAAACCTGAAAGCAGGCAGTGTTTCAGACACCCCTTTAATGTAGGATTTTAAAAAAGTATGCCCTCTACTAAGAAAGTAGCTAAGGATGACATATTTTTTCTTGCAGGAGCCTGTTGTTTTAAATGCCTTGTGTTGATAATAAAATTCAGTGTATGGAAATTTGGTGATGGGAGAGCTGTATGGCTGTTGAGGCAGTGTCAGCAGTGGCAACTGTGAAGTGGGTTCATCCCCTTACCTGTGCTGCTCAGCACAGGGCAAGGAATATGGCACTGTGTTTGTGGTCTGGATAACTGGATTTGGGCTGAGTCAGATCCAATCCAGCTGTCCAGAGAGCCAAGAGAACTGGAGGCACTCCAGAGCTTCCTGGAAACTCCAGAACAATGCAGGTTCTCATTGTAGAAAATATTGGTATTTACATTAATCAGAGTGCAGTGTGCTCCAGTGCAACATGAGCTTCTGGTGATAAAAATATGTTAGAACTATGCAGGATGCTCTGGTAAGGTTAAAAAGTAAACCTTACATTTATTGTTGCAGTAAATCCATCAGAGATAAGAATGTATATAGACAAAAGAAAGATTACATCTACTTTGGTAAAGAAAGCCCTCATGCTGACTTTCATGTCTGCATGTATTAGACATTCTGAAGCTGAGAAGCCTGAGGAATTCTTCCTTCTCAGACAAAGGGTTGTAAAACACTAACTTTTTGGAGAGAAGGAGGGAAGAGAGCTATTTAGGCAAAAAGGAGAAAAGGCTTGAGTTGCATTGCTCAGAGAACATGGAGGTGAAAACAAGATATGGACTTCAAAGTTTCTACTATTAATTACTAAAAAAAATGTCAATTGCCCTTCACTTCCAACATATTTCAATTGATTTGTTTAAAATGGTGGTTTAGCTCTGTCACCTGGACAGGTTGTATTGGTGTGGTGAGTTTGGTGTATATCCTTAGTGTAGGCAAGCCCTGGGAGTGGTTTGGATTCAGTACATGTTCAGCTGGTCTTGTGTCTCTTCAGCTTGTACTTGGCCAGTTAGGGGTGCTTTCTCAGGCTCATAAAGATTTGCTCACATATTTGACTGAGGATGGCATCTCTCCTCTGAACGCCTGCCTTAACTCGGTAATGGGCTGGATGAGGAAAAACAAGCTCAGGCTGAATCCAGAGAAAACGGAGGTGCTCGTAATAGGCTCTCCAGGCCCAGGGATGGAGATTCATCAACCAGTCCTGGATGGGGTCACACTTCCCCTAACGGACGAGGTTCGTAGTCTGGGGGTGTCCTGGACTCGTCTCTACAATTGACATCGCAGGTGGAGGCGACCGCCAGGAGTGCCTGGTATCAGCTTCGGCTGATATGCCAGCTACGCCCCTACCTGGGCAGGGAGGACCTAGAAACAGTAGTACACGTGCTGATAACCTCTTGTTTAGATTTCTGTAATGCTCTCTACATGGGGCTATCTTTGTACCAAGTTCGGAAGCTTCAACTGATCCAAAACACAGTGGCCAGATTGCTAACGGGAGCATCAAGGATGGAACATATCACCCCCATTTTGAAATTCTTGCACTGGCTGCCAATTTGCTTCCAAGCACAATACAGTGTTGGTTGTCACCTTTAAAGCCCTATATGGCTTGGGCCCAGATTACTTGAGAGAGAACGCCTCTCCCTACATAATTCGCCCCGCACCCTAAGGACTACAGATAAGAAACTGCTGAATCATAAATATACGAGACTAACATCTACATCTCATTCAGCTTTCTCAGCTGTGGCTCCAAAGTTATGGAATGACCTGCCAGAGGAGATCCGTCTGATACCTGCTTTGGAGGCGTTCAAAAAAGCATTGAAGACGGATCTCTTCCTGCGGGCATATCCACCCAATCTTATTTGACTCCCCATTAAGCTAGAGCTACCCCCAGACACTACAGATACTGTGGATGTTATAGACACTGTAGAATTTATTGATGTAAAATAGTTTTTAACCTGAGGTAATGTTATACCAATTTTATTGTACTGTACTTTTATTATGTTGTAATCCCACTCGATCTGTAGGGAGAGGCGGGAGATATAAATAAATTTTATTATTATTATTTTCTTTTTTTGACCAAGTATGTACTTCACATTTTGCTGCCCATTTACAACATATCTTGTCTGTATGAAAAACCACAGAACTGGCACAGGGAGCAATATTTTGCTTTAAATTCAGCCAGCTGGAAAGCCTGACTTGAGGTGAGAAAAATAATAACAACAACAACATTTTGTGTCACCTTAAAGACAGTCTAATTCATTGGTAAAGTCACATTCATTTGTCTTTAAGGTTAGTCTTTAAGGTTGGTTTTGTTGCATATCTGTAACAAGGTAACATGGCTACCCTTAGTCATGCACAGTGAGTTTCCAAAATGCTTATTCTTTGTCACTCTTATTGATAAACAAAATTAATGGAATTCATACATTGAATACCAATTTTAAATTACCTGCTATTTTGTTTTTTTCCATTCTCCAGCAGCCTAGATAATGAACTTTCTTTGTTTTAAAGAACACCCTGAGAGTTTGATATGCTAATTCCACATATATATTACTGCCTGATGTAGTAAAGCAGACTTCAACCCACTTTCTCTCTCACGGGATGGGGACCATTGTCCAGTTATTTTGGTGCCTTATGCAAACAAAAAGTGAGCTAACTGACAAGGATTGGTATGGAAATAAATGAAAGAAGAGATCAATCGTGTAAGTTGCTATGAGATCAAATGAAGAAAGGCAAGGAATGAATGTAGCTTATAAGTAATTACGGTAATCAAATTACACAGATTCCTCTCCCTCAGAATGCAAGCTCAATGTCAATAACTTAATTTATTAATTTTTGTCCCTTTTTTGGTACTTAAAATTTGCTGCCTGAAGTGATTGTCTGATTTCTGCCTTATGGTGGGACCAACCCCAGTCTTCTCCATGGAGCAAACATCTGGGGGAGGAAAAAAGAGATGAAGGTTATTTCAAAACATCAGTTGGGGGAAAAGGATTGCCAGTGTAATTTAAAGTCTGGTGTTTTTCATCGCTCCTGTCTGCAGACAAATGATTCTAAAGCCCAATTCATGTATTTTTGTTTTAAAATTATGTAGCATAAGGGATGCACTGAATCTATCTCCCTCCACTCCAGACCACCTTATGTTGATGGTGAAAGTATGGAGTGAAGCATCAACCAGTCTTAATCAGTTAGTCTGAATTTGACTACATTGCTCTTACAGCCTAATCAATATGGAGATCAGATGTTGTCTTTGTACAGGAAGTGTGCTTCTTTACTAGGGATGCAATTCTTTGATAATTTCATTCTTGAAGAAAGGCATGAGTAATTTCAACAATTTCCTTCCGACTGTAAGAAAGTCCTTGAAAACTGCAAAGTTTTCAAAGACTATTTGTAGGCTGGGACCTATTTGCTCTTTTTTATTTTTTGCACAACCCCCTCCCCCTACATTTTTGGTACAAACAACAATTTTTATGCATATAAACACCATTTTCTGTGCAGACAATGCTTTTTCCTGCATGGGGAATTTGTTTCTGCACAAAAAAGATGTGTACAAATTTGTGCAGAAAAAATTCTGAACTATAAAGATTCTTGTCATTAGCATTTTCAGATGTTCAGGAAACTCAGTTTTAATCTTGTATTTTAATATTATAGAATATGCTTTCCATCCATATTCTCTACTACCTTTACAGAAATAATGTCCAGCTGGGTAAAACATTGATTTTGTGGCCCATCTGTTTTCTTCAGAAGCATCCAAAGTTTAATGCTTGATGGGTAGTCTGTAGAGTCTATATCCTTGGAAAGCTAACATTAAGAAGAATGAATATAATGACATGCTGAAGCTATCTATAACTGAGCAACGGTGAAACAATGCTCTAAGTGCCAGAGCATCACCCTACCACTATTCAGTTGTGGATAGTTTCAGCATATTGTTAACTTCATTCACCTTAAAAATAACTTCCTTAGTGATGGTCAGAAGGCATCTTAGTGGCACAGGAAGTAAAGATATATGCCCTCTATGTATTAATTCAACAGAATCTAGACTAGCCATTGTCTTTGATCACACATACTGACCTTATTTGCTATATAACACATGCCCAACATATGGGTGGCAGGGGTAGGTAGAGAGGTGAGGCCAGTTGTCATAATTTTCCTTCCTTTCATTCCATTAGATGACTGGAGGGGAAGAAGGCATAATGTGAAAATAGTGCCAGTTCATTCTCAGGACAACACATTGATCTAATGGCCAGCCTATATTTTTCAGATGTATACAGAATTTAAGTACCCCAGAGACATCTCCCTAGTGTGGTTTATTGTGAATGTTACTATCACCCTAGCATTCCATTCATCTTTAGCACTGATACCTGCAAGTTCAGGGTTCTCCCTCTCGTTTTTACTCTTTCTCGCTCTTTTGCTATATTTGTGTTTTTAAACGTCCTTTCCGGTGTCAGAAAGTTATTGCTTTGATTTTTCTTTAATATGGTGTGAAGATTGTTTAGCTGCCCTGTGGGAGTCATTAAACATGTTTCAAATCATGCAAGTCAAAATCTTTAAGGTCCTTTAGAGTGTTGCCCCACACCGCAGGAGTGGGAAAATATTGGGGAAGGTTCCTAACAAAATCTGCTGTAAATTACTACAAGACTCTGACAAGAAAGAAAATTGAGTATAAAATTTCTATCATAGGACTCTTGTACCATAAATCTTCAGATACATTTTTGTTGCCTTGACCTGCACTGGCATGTACTTGACTGAAATAAAGCTGATGATATTTCACAACTATTAATTGGGCCAAAGAGGCTGTTGGCTGTGTTAGGGTAAGAAATAAGGAAAATGCATGTAGCATGGAGGACTATAAACATTTGGAACATTTTAAGACATGTTTTGTTTCTACTGCTCCAGTTTATTTTGCTGTACTGATATTTCCAAAGTGGTTGCTACCTTTTAACAGGACAAACATATTTCCCCCAGTACTCATTCACAGCTCAGCACATTTTTATGTTCTAAAACATATTTAAATAATAATAATAATAATAATAATAATAATAATAGGATTTATTTCTATTCTGCCTTTTCCGGTGGGGAATCAAAGCGGATTACAGCAGTCAAGAAAACAGCTTCATTTATATACCACTTCATACCGCCTAAGAAGTCTAAGTGGTCTACAACTGTAAGCTACTTGCCCCCAACAATCTGGGTACTCAGTTTTGTGAGCTCAGAAGGATGCAAGCTTGAGTTGAGCTTGAGCCCTTTTGCTGGTATTGAACTTGCCACCTTATGGTTTTGAGTGAATGGCTGCAGTACAGGCATTTAACCACTGTGCCACATATAACTTTTAATGAGCATTTAAAAAAAAAGATTATTAAACTAATAGATAGCAATTACTCAGGGTAGCAAACACTGTATATCATAAATATGAGTGTACAATTACGTGAGAGTGAATTACTGATTAACTAACTAAAGATGGTATAATAATGTTAGAATCCACATTCTTGATTCTTAGATAATGGAACTTTTAAATTGCAACAGGTCTTCTGCCAGCCAAACATTCTTGTGAATTTTGATAAATGTTATAACATTTCATAAGTGGTTTCTTGACTAATGTTTCTTGACTGAAGTCTTTTCATTGTATGTTCCAGAATTTCTACCTGTTAATTGTAATTTTCATAGATGCCGTGATTACAAAGGTTGGAGAACCTGGTCACATAATTTTCTCCCCTGTTGAATAAGCTAGCCTGAGGGGGAAACTGCTCAGTCTTGCACAGAAGTATAAATGTTTTGATTTGGTAGCTGACCGCATCATCTCTTTGCAGATTATTTTCATCCCTGTAAAGAATACTACTGGCCTAAATCCAATTGATAGTGTTCATATAAAGTCAACTATGGAACTTACATGAATGTTGACTTTTACTCCCACTGATTCGAAGGATCTACTCTTGCTGGGTCTGAAATTGAATTTAGGCCATTGATTCTTATGAAGTTTTCTGTCCTTGAAATGTGCTGGTCCTAGCTGGTACTAATTCTTTCTGATAGCAATTCTCTATCACTGATATAATTTCTAGATTACTTCCTGATTATGTGTTGCTTTTGGGGCTTCTTGATTCCTTTTGCTGAATCACAAGATAAATTATCTCTATATTTTGTTTATTTATTTATTGTATTTTTCCCCTGATGAATGGGATTCAAAGCAGTGTAAATTAAAATCAGAGCAATTAAAACAATATAAAGTACAAAAGTTTTACAAAGCATTAAATAATACCTTCAATTAAAACACTGTTTTTAAAATATTAACTATTAAAATTTAAAACAAAACATTTAAAACACACAATGCATATTAAAATAGCACACCCAATTACTCCAACTTGGTCACCCTGTTTAAACAAGAAAGTCTTTTCCTGCTGGTGAGAAGGAAACAGAGTAGTCAAGGAGAAAGACATAATAGAGTGGCCAGAGGCTTCTCATCCTGTGATTGCCCAGCAATCACCCAGGGACCGCAGCAACCTCATGGCCTGCTCTTAAAGCAGGACACTGGGAAGGAGCGCTTTCCCCTTGCTCCTTTCTAGAAGCCCTGGATTGGCTTCCAGCCAATCCAAAGGTATACGTCATCTGCACGTCATGCCCCCCAAACACCCAGAAGCCGCTCTTTTTTGCCCATGTGTTTTGGGCCCAAGGAGGGGACAGATTGAAGAGGTAGCTCCAAAAAACATAGCAGCCACCAAGAAGACTATCTCCTAGGTCTCTGCCAACCAAACCTAGGAGGATGGTGGGTTAAAGAGCTATCTCCAGAAGATCATAAGCTCACTGGGACATGGGGGACAAGACAGACACTTGAGGGACACCTCAGGTTTGTATGAGGTGATTTGAGCTTTCAGATAGTCTGGGCCAAAGCTATATATAATGACCAAAACTTAATGTAAATAAATATAGGGCTTTATATAGGTCAAAACCATAACTTGGAATTGTGCATGAAAATGGACTGATAGCCAGTGAAGCTTTGTCAGGAAGGGAATTATACGCTCTCTAAAACCCTAATAAGCAGACTAGCTGTAGTATTTTGAGCCTGCTGAAGTTTCTGAACAGTTTTCAAAGACAGCTCCACTTAGAATTAATCCATCTAGGATGCAACCAGGGTATGGATTAATGTGGTCAGATCTGGTTTCTCAAGAAACAGGTGCAGCTGGCACACTAGTGCTCTGATGAGTGCCCTGGGCAGATAGAGGGATGAATCCAATAGTACTCTCAAGCTACAAACCTGAGATTTCAAGGGAAGTGTAACTTTGTCTAGCATAGGCTGAATCCCTAATTTCTGATTAAGATGGACTAACAAGAGTCACCTGTGTCTTGACTGGATTAAGGAGATTATCACCCTGGCTGTCTCCCCCCCCCCCCCCCCCCCCGATTTGGGCATGGGCTGAGACTGTGTCTTATCACACAGCTCCATCCCCAGATCAGAGGCATCCCATACCCAATCGGTATTTCTCTTGTACTTTTTAAAAAACGGGTCTTTTCCATTTGTAGCAAAGTACATTCTGGACCCCCCCTGCATAAGAGGAATTCCGCATAAGCTCAAGCCCCATTGAAATAAATGGGGCTCATGCACACGGTGGTGTGTGGTGCATGTGGCACAGTTGCACACGCCATTATCCCTTCCGGGGCACACCAGCTTTACTTCCATCGCAGCTTTCAGTGTATTCTGAAAGGCGTGTATGACACGGGTGCACTGTAATGGGAGAAGTCCTGATCGCATACAGGATGCCTCCAATCTGGGCAAGGATTTGTGTGGTAACACATGGTCCCAGCACGGTCTCAGTCCTGCCTAGATTGAGGAAAATGCAGTGCAACAATCTCCTACATTTCAGTTTGTACTAATTCAGTGCATTACTGACTATAAACACTGGTTTATCACAGAGACAGCTTCCTTGGAGTTAGATGCAAAAGAGAAACAGAGTTGAGTGTCATCTGCATATTGGTGACACTGAACTCCAAATCTCTGGACAGTTTCTTCCAGAGCTTTCATGTATATGTTAAATAGCATGGGGGACAAGACAGACATCTGAGGAACATCTCAGGCCAATGGCTAGAGCACTAACAGGAGTCTCCCAGCACCACCTTCTGGAAGGAATAGAGGAATAGAGATTCTGTAAAACAGTGTCCCAGAGGCCAACCCAGAGGTGGCCCAGAAGGATACTGTTGCGAATGGTATTGAAAGGTCACTGAGAGGCTCCAACAGAACAAACAGGAATACCCTTCCCCTCTCCATTCCACGTGTAGGTCATTTTGACCAAGGTAACAAAAACTTTCTCTGTCCTATAGCCAGGCCTGAAGCCAGATTGAAATGGATTTAGATAATCAATTCTGTCCAGGAACCTCTGGAATTTACAGGCCACAACTTGATCCAGAGGCTTACCTAAATAAGAGATATTGGAGAAAGGCTGATAATTATCAAATAAGGTGAGATTCAGGGAATTTTTAAGACATTCACAACTTTAATAAAACAGGAAGGGCAAGGGCTGAACATACATGTGGTGGCTGTCCCTTCTCCAAGGATCCAGTCCATATCCTCAGGCAGCACACAGTGAATTTTTTAAAATCATTATGGATAAACAGGTGACAAGATTACATCCACTGGACCTGCATCGACCACAGCATCTAGGATGGAGTGGTTCTAAGCAATTTTATCTGCTAAGTGTTGCACAAATTATTTTATAGCAGGCTGCTGAATAGTCTGCATGGTGCTCCTGTGTGATACAGCATAAAAAGCTATTGACCACTCAAGACAGCTCCACTGGATGGCACTGTGGAGATGCAATGGTGACAAAGAAGAATAATTTCTTCACTGCCACCACTGCCATGTTATAGCCTTTCCAATGGGCTCTAGCCCACTTTTGATAGTGTTTTCCACCATTGACATTAGTTTTCCACCATTGACATTAGTTTTCCACCATTGACATGTTAGGATATGGAGCATGGGAGATATAGTAGTTGAAATGCAAAGCTGTATGTGTGAGAACCAAAGTTCTGTAGATTTCCAGTCTGAGATGATACAGTGTGGTGAGGCACGTACACACAACAACAGCTGCACACATAGTCATAACACACAAAGGAAAAACAACACAAAGCTTAGGGAAAGAAGGTCGAGAGAAGTAAACAATGACATCACTAGAAAATATCACATGGAAAATAGAGTCATAAAAAGAGGTTGGACTTAGTATGGGAAAGTGTGAAGGTAACCAATGATAATGTTTGTACACACCCAGTACACACCCAGTGGGTGGCAACTAATAACAGCAATATTTCTGTATTGTTCCGGTGAGCTAGTGTGTGGGTGATCTCAACTTGTAACCTGAACTTGTGATTGTGTGTGAACTTGTAACTTAATCATGTAAGCCAACTGAGAGAACAGCCAACCTGGCTGAAACTAAGTTTCTTGTGCAGGAGGAAGATGTGGATGTATATAGTTTAATTAGGATAGCAAAATAGTGCTTAGCAAACGTGTTGCAAAGATGTTTGTTATTTTCTTGTTCAGTTGAATTCTACAAATAGCAAATAAAGGTAGTTATAGAATACAGCTCATGTGGTTTATTGACTGCTGGATGCAAGAAGAATTAAGCAGTGACTACAGTTCCAGATGTTCCAGAGCTGGCGTTTCGTTCCTGGAAAGAGAGCACTGAAAGATGTTGTCAGGATCTTCAGCAGCCTCTCGGTAACTCTGCTACAAGGTTTGCAACACATCATACTATTGACCAACACTGGTCAGCACAACTTTACCAAGATGGTGAGGAATTAAGCCTGGGTAAAGTGCAACACCTCCCGTCATCCCTGACATGACATTAGTGCCATCAATCCCTGGGGGCTCACTTGGCTCCACTCTATGCTTAGGATTGATTGTGCCCACTACCCTGGTTTTTCCCTGTTCCAGAGGTCAGCTATTGCTTTGACAGAATCACTTGCCAAGATAACAGGAATTCTTATCAAATTTATAAATGATAAAAATGTGGGAGGGGTAACTAACACATTGGAAGATAGGAACAGAATTCAAAAGGATCCAGATAAACTAGAAATCTGCCCTTAAATTAATTAAATGAAATTCAACAGAGACAAATACAAAATTCTACATTTAGGCCACAAACGTGAAATGCCCATTTATAGGATGGGGGATACATGGCTCAGCAGTACTATATGTGAAAAGGATCTTGGGATTATTATTGATCATAAATTGAACATCAGCAATGTGATACTGCAGCAAAGAAGGCAAATGTTATCTTAGCCGGCATTAATACAACCAATGGCCTGATCTAGATTGGCAAAAAGAAGTGTGTTCATGGCTGCATGAAAGTCTAGACTTTAGACGAGAAAAAGGGAAAGTGTGCCATGAAAACACTTTTTTTGCATTTTAGGGGAGAAAATGTTTTCCCAGCTACTTTTTTAAAAACTGCGGAACAGCACAGCTCCATCTAAAGGCTGTGGTGCAGCTGCTAAGTATTAAGGAAAAGGCAACTTCATGTCACACTTTCCTGCCAATCTAGAAAGCCCCATAGTTTCCAAGGTAATAGTGGGAAAAAAGGGAACAAGTGAAATCACCTGTCAAGTCATTACTCAGAACCTGAAGAGGCTGACTCCTGGAGGGAGTGGATGGCCAGAAGGGATAACAGTTGGATCTAATTTTAAAATCCCCATGGGAGGACTTTTTTGTCCCATTACTATCACAGGGATGTTTGGTGAGGACATGGGAGAATTGTTTCAGTGGCTGCTCCCAGGCTGTGGAACATGGCAGGTTCAGGTGGCCTCCTCCCTGCTCTCTTTCTGCTGGCAGGTCATGTGGCAGAAGTTCTTAATTCATGTGGCAGAAGGATCTTTTAAGGTGTTGTGCTGTACTCTCATTGTTTTAAATGCATTTTAAATGGTTTAAACTTTTTGGTGTTAACTGAACTGTTTCTTTAATTTATTTTAGCTTCTGTGTGATATGGCTGTGCTTTAATTTATTGTAAGTGGCTTTGGATCCCATGATGGGAGAAATGTCCTTTTGCTTTCTGAATGCTGGCTCTGTATGCTGGCACATCCTTCTGTAAGTGAAGTGGGCTGGTCTTCTCCAGTCTCTTCCCACCTGGATCAGCTACCATGGTGGCTTCCAGCCTTGGAAGGGTGGAAGGAAGATTAGGAGATCACCAGCATCCACTCCTTAAGCACTTTCACTTTATCACCTGAGCTGTATATGTGTGTGGTGGGTGTCAAAGGAGTTATTATAAGTTACTGTTCCAAGAGCATTCAAAACAGCTTGATTGCTGCTTGTGTATGTGTTGTTGGTGGTGGCAGAATCATTGGTTTTTAAAAAATAGTTAAAATTAAACAGAGGGCAAACAAATGTAGCCTTTTACAATGAAAGTCACTGTCAGAGTAGGAGGAAAATATCCTGAAAGATGCAAGGGAGCTTGCAATATCAAGTGATTTTCAAAACACCACCTGGAAATTAATAATAATAATAATAATAATAATAATAATTAGAAGCAGTAAGTACAGGAACAGATCCTGCCAAGATCTGATACATTTGCCCTATGTGGAACAGCCATAGATTGACCAAAGACCCATATAAGAGAGCTTCCTATATTTAAGAAAAAAAAAAACTTTGTGATTTTGCTATTCTCCCATTGTAATATCTAGATTTTTTTTTTGTATTTTGCAACTTGTGGATAATGTACAATTTTTTTTCTTTTTCTTTTTGTCTCTTTGGCTACCATCACCAGGCAGTGTTATTAATCACTGAGTGTTCAAAGATCCATTTTGGTCAGTCTAGCCCACCTCAAGGTGTCTAGTATAGTTACCAATTACTTAGTGTTGTACATCATTAGTGCTTTGAGAAGGAATATTTTTATCATACAAGAAGTTGAACATGGGCAGAGTAAAATTTTAGTTGAAGGGACCCGAGGGACCTAGTTTTTGCCTGGGTTTTGTCCATTGCTTTAAAGTTTGTTTTTGGAAAACCATTTTGAGAATCAGTTTTTATTATTCCTTCAGGTCCTTGACTTTTCCAAGTGCTTTCTTGAGAGATACTATCTGATTAGTTATTAACATACAGTGTTGCACAAAAGTAACAAAATAATAAAAGTAATTCTTTGGGTGGATATTTTCTAATTAATATTGATATATACTGTACCAAAATGGTGACAGTAATTTCTTGGTTCAGCATTTTCTTATATTTTCATGGGGTTGTATTGTTTTGCTTTGCTTATTCCTCCAGCTTGCCCAACTGCTCAGTGGACAGACAGCACACCCATTGTTGTTGTGTACCCTCAAGTCATTTCCATCCTATGGAAAACCTAGAGGAGATTTGCCATTGCTTCCCTCTGAGGCTGAGAGAGTGTGACTTGCTCAAGGTCACCCATTAGGTTTCAATGGCTGTGCAAGAATTCAGATCTTCTTCTCCAGACCACACCACTAGCTGTGAAACAGAAAACAACAACAACAACAACAACAATAACAACAACAACAAAAAACAGAAAACAAAATCCAACATCTAAAATACTGACTTATTTTGTCACTGAACCAAAGAGTTTAATGGCATTCTGTTTGTAATTTTAGTCCACTCACCCCAGGCTTATTTTTGCAAAGATTTTCTGGCAATGTTTAATGTGCTTGTAAGAGGCTCAGTGTTCCAGGTAACCAGTTGACTCAGCCATAGCTTTTAAAAAAATCTGTCTCTGTCTATTTTATATCACTTCCCAGCACTCTGTCATGCCCATGAAACAGAAATCAGGCAAGGATTATGGAAGCAAGGACAACGTTGATGAAATGGCTGCAGTTAACAGGCACAAAGAATAGATGTAGCTTCCATTCCAGAGGTACCTTGAGATTGTTGCATTCTTTTCTTCCATGTAAGTCAGTGGTGGGCAACTGGCAGAGGTTGGGAAGCTATATTCCTTCCCTCCAGAGGATCGTGAGGTCTTGTGTCCCACCCTGCTGCTCCCTTAATTTTTAAAAAGTTGTTTATTTATTGCCTGTGCTTTCCACACCCCAGTGTAAATACGTGACTTACATCAGGGATAGGGATTTATTCCTCTGGAGATCAACAAGATAGGATATTGTTGTAGTGAGGCCAGAACCTAATTGATAAAAACCAGGAAGATTACTAGAAGTTTGAATATAAAATAATAGCAGTTGATGTGACCAGGTTAAATTCCAACAGCGAACTTCAGTGGGTAGAATAATCATAAAATGAAATTTGTAACTACACAAACTGGACCTAAATCTGTGAGCAAAATACTACAGGGATTCTAGATTGCATTTTGCACCATCTGGGTTCTTTCTTAGACAATAGGTATTTACAGGTCAAGTCATCAAGAGGAGTCCAGCCATTATTCGCAACTGTGCTGGTGTCATGGTTACAAAATGTGTACACTATAGAACTATCTCTGTGTAAATTCTGCAACAAAATGTGACTCAGAGAGATTAAAATGTCTCATACCACAACTGCATTAGGGTTTTAACCCTGGCTTGTTCAAACTTCTTTTTTTCATGGAGAACATTCTGTGTTTTGAATGTTGCCTTTTAATATCCTTCATGTCTAAATAGTTATGTCTCCCTAGAAGCAATGGAAACAATAAACTAGACTCCTAAAATACCACTGAAAAGAGATGGGACTTTGAAGGGAGACATTTGATCAAGGTCACTCAATGTCAATGACAGTTATGGGACTTCAGGCCTGGCTCAGATATTTTTCGCTTCTTAAATTGTTCTCTTGATGTTACAGAGTTTAGTGCACCTTGAGGAGATTTTAGGGCAATTGCACACCTGGATTGTTTAAAGTGGGTGTTTTTTAAAAAACTGATAAGAGCTATCTGACATTTCACTGAATGAAACAGAAATGTATGAATGATGTTATCTTCTCTTTGACTTCATCAGTGGTTTCTCACATATGGCCTTCCAGATTCAACACCATCTTCTTATATATCAGGGACATCAGATCCCATCAATTCCAGCTATCTTGGCTAGTGGACAGGAATAATGGAAGGTTTAGTTCAAACTATTTAATGGGTACCATGGTCTACTCCTTGGCATTCAGAAATTAAGAAAAAAATATATATATATTTAGATTTGCTTTTAAGTACTTCTTGTTGCAATATGGTCTTATGTCAACAATATGGTTTTATGTGCTCACCTACAGATTCTGAAACATGTTGGTGGGCTTATTGTGGTAACTAAATGGATGATTGAAACTCTCAAATGTTTTACAATGATTTACAGGTCTATTACTGTGCTAGCATGAACTAGAGTAAACTAGCGTAATATCTAGCCTTGATTGAAAGGTATGTTTGTTAATTACAGTATCGTTTTTGACAATAGGGAAAAATCTTTTGAAATGTGAGGTCTTTGGGCAGTATGAAACAATACACAATCATATTAAATGTAAAAACAAATTATTCAGAAACAATGCACAATCATATTAAATGAAAAGGCTTCAGGGTCTTCAGATTATTTTTAAGGGAAAGAAACCTGCACATGTAAAAATAATGTGAGGTGTCTGGGGAGCATAAAAACATTGAAAACTTTTTTTATAATAAACAACATGGTTCATCTTCAGTTTATTCATTCTTTATGAACATGCAATGTTTTCAAACACTTTTGTCTGTTCTGATTAAAAACACATTTTGTTTAATCCCTTGAACATACTGGCACTTGGCATGATTTGTACTGGTAGTCCCACAACACTCTGATGCATAAGCCAGTTTCAGGATCTGAAGTCACATAGAGGTTTCTGAACTTAGAAGCTGCACAAATGAAAACTGTATAATTTTAGTATTTATTAAATACTGTGAGAAGTTTATTGTGTGATTATTTAGATCTCAAATTCTAAGTTATTGTTGAATTGTCTGTAAATGTTGATGCTTACTTTTTTTTTTTTTTTTTTGGAATTCTACACTAGACCACTATAAATATGGTCTTATGGAAAACTAGCATACAAATAAATATGATGCTGATCTTTCTGAGTAGTTGGATAATTTGAGATGCCTCAAGCTAGATTTCAAACTTCTGGAATTGCCATTCCAGGGAAGGCTATGCTGTGACATATCTTATCCATACTTCCTACAGCTATTGAAAGCACAGAAACTCTAAGGAGAAAAGGTAGCAAATAAAAGGGGCCAGACAGGGTGCATCGGACACCTTGTGGTCCAGTTTCTGCATCTCAGCATTGTATGTAAGGAATTTAACACATTTCTTGTTTTCTGTCTGTGAAGCAACTTTGAAAGGAGTGCTTCTGAGCTGGAAATTAGCAGTGTGTGTACTTACTAGTCAAATTTTTCAGCAGATGATTTGCATAATAATCATATAATTTTCATAATATGAAAATCTGGCTCCTTGGATTTTGTGAACTAAAGCATGGCAACTCTGAGAGAGACTGACTAACCGCTGCTTTCTAGTAAGGGTAGTGAAAGTCAGGAGGTTGAAAGGGCAAATAAGAATAGAAGTATAGGAAGAATAGAACATGTAAGAAAGAGAATAGAGGAGAAGAGGAGAGAAGCAGCATGAGGATGAATGGGATAAAGGGGAGAAACTAGGCTGGTATAGGCTGAATACCAAGCTGGAGAGAGAAAAAGAACAGTGTGAAAGAAAAAGACTGTGGGGGTGAAGGACAAGAAAGAAGTGTTGGGATGAGAATGTAACTAATGGATTTTTAAACCTGGTTGAAGCCAGGTACTTAGGCTACTAATAGATTTCAATAATGTATTACACTTTGATTCCATATAATTGTGCTTATTATTATGCTAAATAACAGAACAGTATGTGCTCTCTCTCTCTCTCGATATATATATATATATATATATATCAGGAAAACTTTTAATCCTGACAATCACAGTGAACAGTATCATAGCAATCCACCTTTCTTTCACTTTTGGTCGAGTTTCTAAAAAGTCAGCTCTTTTTTTGTCATCCATGGCATTTGGGAAATCAAAATGTGTATTTTTAACTGAAATATTTGTCTTCCTGAAAGTGGTCAATACTTTGGAACGGAGAAAAAGACACTATTTTGGGAGATGATGCATGTAGCTTTTATTAATAGACTTTCCCTACATCAAAGTTTTTTAGAAGTTAAATTTTAGACATATGAAACCCACTTATATGCTGTTTTTCCCCCCCAGATACCTCAAATCAGCTATGCATCTACAGCTCCAGAGTTAAGTGATAACACCAGGTATGATTTTTTCTCTCGGGTGGTACCTCCTGACTCCTATCAAGCCCAAGCCATGGTCGACATTGTGACAGCACTTGGATGGAACTATGTTTCAACACTGGCTTCAGAGGGGAACTATGGGGAGAGTGGTGTTGAAGCATTTATGCAGATCTCAAGGGAAATAGGTAAGCCGACATCTATTTTAAAACAAAGACAAAAACAAAAACAAATGTATTTAGGGCTGACAAGTTAGCAAACTCTTGAGCATTGTTTTGTGGTGTCTGTCTGATTGTTGTGGAATGATTAAACTCTTTGAGGGAAGCTCAATATGATACAGCTGGCTTTGTCATTGATCTGTTAATGTGGCATTGTCATGGTGGGTTGGAGAGCAAATAAATCAAAGTTGTGAGAAGCCAAATAAAATCATAACACTATTGTTTGGAAAGCTGGTAGTGGAAATTAAATCTTTGGCTGATGATTGTTTGGGGTGTGTCTGGGCCATTTGTTTCTTCATTGTGGAAAGAGAAGGGACCAGGACTAAGAGTAATAAATGCCTGATAGTGTTTGGAGTCTGTTTTCCCCTCCTATAGCTTCAGTGTGGAAAAAGGAAACATTGAGAGATACTATACCTCTTTGAGGCTTGTCCTCTCAGTATCCATAGATCCTTGGTGATGTACTGAATGAGTTGTCACCTTGGATTACCATCTGGATTCCTCAGTACACTTTTGTAACAGAATGACATTTGCATAGGATGAAAAACAATTATACTCTGCCTTTCATTGCTCTCATATTAAATGGGACATAAAAATGGAACTTTAAAACACATTAGGAAGAGTGAGAATAATACATATTGTGATCATCATGAATATGGGGGCATTAGACACTATAGCTGGTAAATCTTTCTGATCAAAGTTCATGCATTTTAAAAACCTTGTTGATCCAGTTTTTACTTGCTTAACTAACTCCTGACATACCCTAGTTGTTAATTTTAGGATGAAATGTGCTATATAAAAGCAAAGTCATTAGCATGAGGTGTTTTTCTCTTGTCTCTTTGATCTTTATCTATCGGGTGCTCATTAGAGTAGTTATTTTTTGTCTGGAAAACTGGGGCTTTTTAAAGAACAATGGATTTTTAGTGTGCATTAAATGATGAAAAGAGAACTGTGAATAATGGGGTGTTATGATACTGGTATTCATAAATGTTCATCAGTGAGTTTCAATCTCTTAAGTAATACTTATGTAACAGATCTAAAAGAAAAGTATTCAGCAAACTTGTGGTGTCTCCATTTCAAATGGAAACAAACAAACAAACAAACAAACCTTCAGGCAAACTTTCGGGTTTTCAGAGTGGCATGCATGGTGGCATTCGTTTTACTAATCCAGCAACTTTGTGAAGTTGATGAGTCTGAGAAGAAAGAATGGCCCAAGGTAAACAACTGAGAGTTATGGATGAATGGAGATTTCTCAGTCCAGATCGGGCAACTGTTCTTTGCTGGTACTCAGCATGGCAGTATGTCCTAAATATTCACAGAAAACTATTTCATCAAGTTGAAATAATGGAGATTTTTTAAAAATCTGGTAAACTGCAAAATAATTCAATTCAGTCTTCAAATCTGAGGGTACTCAAATGAAGCAGCATATTGCATTTAAAACAGTGAAATCCTGCATCTTGGGCTGCAACTCCTAATAGTTTAACCAGCACAGCCAAAGGAGAGGTGGCCTGAGACCTGCAGTCCAGCATGATTTCCATCTTACGTTAAAGGATTTCTATATCAATGCTTATGTCAGTGCATAGATGTACAGATATGTGGTCTGTTGAAGATGTTTGGAATACTCTGCTGTTTTTTAGAAAATGTGTATTTAGGACTGTATTGTTAAAAAGAATGTTATGTATACAATGTGTGATTATATGTTGTACTGTGATGTATGTGGAAAAGCAAATAATAAGAAAAAAGAAGATGTTTGGAATACTCCAGATCAGAGCCACTAGGAACCAACTGTTTCTATTCAGTGCACACTTTGCAGTGATCCTCTCTTGTCAGTTTAAGTAGCCTGTGCAACAGTAATCTGATTGTGTGTAAATGATGGATGGATGGTTCCAGTAAAGATGACATTACCAGAGGAACCAGAAGCAGCGAGGTTACCTGAAGTGTGGCTCATCAACTGAAAAACCTTTTCAGATCTCTGATACCCAAGTAACTTATATTAAATCTCACAGGTATACTTGGGAAACAGCCTTCTCACCATTGTATCATGATTTATAAATTTTGCAAATATTCTTCGGCATAAGAGTCAGAAAAGACATGCCTTTAAACTTGTATAGATTTTGGGAATATTTGGGGTTTGACCAGTTATTTAATAACTTGCTAACAAAGAGACTAAGAACAGAACTGATTTTGGTAAATACTGCTACTAAAAAAAAAAAGAAAAAGAAAAAGAAATTCTGTGTTGTTTTAGGTTACAAGCCTTTAAGAATTCTGTAAATGCATTTGGCTGTCCTTTCCGCTTGTCATTTCCTTAAATATTCAAAAGGGAAATGAATGGACTGTCGACTCAAAGCGGCATAATGAAAAGGTCAATGTGGGACCTCAATAACATGTCACAGGTTTCTATTAGGCATCAGCAAAGATCACATGTAGTGCACAACCCAGCTGAATATTAATAATTCCTAGGACAATGGTTGTAAATGAATCTGCAAAACTACTGGTTATAAAATGTCAAAATGTGAATTATTGTCTGGAGACAATGTAGTAGATAGAGATACTTGATTCCTGGCTTTTACAAATTTGACAAGGCTGACAGTCTGCCTTCCCAAGCTCTGTGTTCCTGTACTTTTGACCAAAAAACGAAAAAAGAATTGGTATGAAAGAAATGAGTGGAATGTAATTAATCTGTTTGTCTAACATGTGAATAGCTTTAATTTTGAACAATTAGAGTCAGAAAAAAATAATGTAAAAATATAAGTGCAATATAAAGAAAACCCTCTCTGTATCAGATGGAACTTGGTAAAGTTACTTTTTGGGACTATAACCCCCAGAATCTCCCGGCCAATATGGCCAGTGCTGGTAAGTTCTAGTAATAGTAATTCAAAAGGTAAAATTTGCATAAAGGGAAATCTCTGTACATCTTCCACATGCTGCTTCCCTCTACCCTTCACAAGACTGTCATGAGGCTTAGGGGCCCTCAAGCAAGATCTGGGTTATGAACTAGTAGAGGGAGAGTGCTGATGGGAGTAGATCAGGAAGAAGCAGCTTATATAGCATTACAGGTGAATCAAATCAATGGGATACAGGGTGTTAGTCTGGAATACAGCATGCAAAGGGATCTTGTAACACATTTGAATCTAATTGTGAAAGAAGATGTAGCATAGTTTAAGTTTACTTCCTCGGATGCAGTGGTGGTGGTGGTGGTGGTGGAGAGAGGAGACGCACAGAACTTGCATATGGGATTCCTGTTGGTCATTTGACTTGTGGAAAAAGGATGCTGGTTGTTTCAGTTGACTTTTTAATGCAAACATATTAGCTCCCACCCAAACATGTGCATGAACCATGATAGCTATCTTTTAGAAGTCATGCTTTTTGAAATTTTATGCCTGCATCTGCACTGCAGAAATCATCCAGTTCAATATCACATAACTGCCATGGTGCAACCCTATGGAATTCTGGGAACTGTAGTTTTGTGAGACATAGTCTTCTCTGTCAGAAAGCTCTGGTGCCACAACAAACTGCAATTCCCAGAATTCCATAGCACTGAGCCATAGCAGTTAAAGCGGTGTCAAATGAAATTTATGAAAGTAACATAAACAATTTAACTATAATAGGGAACATGACTTGCAAAAATGTGAATATTAAGGAGGAAATGGCTCCCCGAATGTATATATTAAGTAAAATATAAAGAAAAATAAGAAAATGAATGACACCAACACTGAAAGGTTTATCTACTCTTAGTTACAAATTTGAAGGGCTCCTAGATAATGATAGATGGAATATAAAAATATATTCAACAAATGGCCAAAAATGTATTTCTCAAATGTCAGGAAACTCTGAGGAGAATCTTGGACTAGCGAGAATCCTTACAGTTTGGAATTTGTTTAGTAAATAATAATAATAATAATAATTATTATTATTTCTCACCCGCCCCTCTGAGCAAGCAATTGGGGCAGGGTACAACATGTTAAAAACATATGCAGTTAAAATCCTCCAACATACCCACCTCCCTCCCCTTAAAATAGTATTAAACTAATCATAGTTAAAACAACCAAGATCTAAAATACATGATCTTTCAAATTTCCATATAGGCCGCCGGATAGGGGACGGGGCAGGAAGGCCTGCCAGAAGAGATGCGTCTTGATCCCTTTTTAAAAGCCTTCCAAGGTTGTAATAAGATGCATCTCATATAATAATATTTATTTGTATCCTGCCTTTCCCTGTTATGGATCGGGGCAGGTAACAACAGAACCAATATACAAAATAAAAATACAGATATTAATAACAAACATAACAATAGCAAATCCCATCCCCCCTCCCTCCTTCCCACCCTATAAAAGCATACAAGTTAAGTCTAAAAACTAGTCTGATCAAATGGGGAGAGCTAAGTGGATGAGCAGTTAAGTTTCATTACAAGGTCAGTTTGGTAAGGCCTGCCAGAAGAGATCTGTCTTTATTGCCTTTTTAAAGGCATCTAATGATATTATAAGGCAGATCTCCTCTGGCAAGTCATTCCAGATTTTTGGAGCGACAGCTGAGAATGATCTCCGGGAAGTCACTATCAGTCTGTTTTCTTTGACTGAAGCAAGTTCTTCCTGGAAGATCTGAGTGTGCAGGAAGGATTATATGGGAGGAGGCGTTCTGTGCAGAACATATGGCTATTTCCATGGAAAATTTGGTATTCTGCACAAAAGATCATATACAATTTTGTGTTGAATGAATCCTCAAATACAGCATTTTCTGTGCTAGAAATAGCATTTTTTCCACAGAAAAACAACAATAAGTCTGAAACTGCAAATAGCCTTTGAAAATATGGGCCCAGGCCCCATCAACAGATTTTCAGCCCCTTCGAAGTTCTGGAAAGGCAGAGATATGCTATTTTGGCTATCATTTTGGGTGACCAGAAGAGATGTTATGTCAGTACTTCTTACCTTTTAAGTGATTTTGTGAAGAAGGCAGAAACAGTTTGTTTATTTTTAGCAAATTCTTTTAAAGGGGATTCAGTAATATCAATAGATGTATCACTGTCTGTCTGTCTGTCTTTTTCAAAAATCCTGCAAATATTTGGGTGGGTGATGGAGCCTTATGAGGCAGGATTGCTGTGGACACATTTCACATGGCCTTTAGTCTGCATGATCATCATTTCTGCATTAACTGAGTGATGAGGCATGGTACTTTGTTGGTATTTCCTTTTCTAAAAGTTTTATTGGGCTGGTCAATAGAGGATTCATCCTCTTTAATTATGTGTACCTGCAGACACATATACACACTCTGGTGTATTTCATTCAAGCATCATGGGCCCAAATAAGTGACAGACGAAGCCTGGGCTGCTAGCAAGAAAAGCACAGTGATTGGCCTTTCATTTCTCAAACTCTGGCAGCAGAGAATGATTAAACATTGTCTCTCTGGGGTGCTGCCTTTTTGCTTGGTTCAGTTATTGCAACGTTCTTATTACAAAAATCCAATCCATCGCCTTAATGGGTGTGGAATGCTGGAGGACAGGTTTTATCCCTCCTAGCGGCCAGTGAAGCATCAGCTTGAGTCTTGATGGGAAGTAGCTGCCTCTTATGACAGGCACTTAAAGGAGAGAATAAAAACGACAAGGCAGAACACTCCAGCTTATTATTAAGGGAAAACATTCAACACCTTTTGAACTCTCTCTCACTGTCTACTCATAATACTGAGAAACCAGATAATCTGTCAGTGTAAAAGCATTGATAGAATGATTTTCCATCAGGGCTAAAAACTGTGGAAGGTTTTGGGGGAAAATGAAATTTGTTCTGAGGCTTCGAGGGTTAGAGTTAGGAAGGTCAGTAACATTATTGGGCAATAATATGAACGGGTCTATCCAGTTTGTCATTCTCCATTTCTCTTTCTTGATCTCCCTCATAGTAGCAGCTCTTATGTTCCTGGGAACCAAGTTTGGAAAAGTCACTTGCTCCCAAATACAACTATCATTATCATCCATCCAGCATAAAGATTCAAGGAATTGTACTGTGTTTCCCCGAAAATAAGACATCCGCAGAAAATAAGACCTAGTAGAGATTTTGCTGAATTGCTAAATATAAGGCCTCCCTTGAAAGTGACACCTAATAAAGCTTTCTGCAGCCAACTCCAATGTTCCCTTCTGCAGCGAGCGGAGGATAAGGCAACCAGCAGCAAGAAGCAGGAAGAGAGAGCTGCTTTGAGCAGCTGCAAAGGGCGCCTGGCTGCTTTAAAAAGCTGCAAAGGGTGCCTGGATGGCGGAATCCCCGGGCGCCGCTTGCGCTCCTGCTGCTCCTTCTTTTTCTTCCTGCAGCAAACACAGAGGTGCCAAGGGGAGAGAAAAGCAGGGAATTGGAGGTGCTAGGGAAGGAGGGGAAACACGGTAGTTCAAAACAGTAACATTTCCAAGGTCTGAGTTGGATCTATATGTGCTGAGTTTTTCTTGCCCTAATGGTAATGGATACCATTACTGTGGACAGAGAAACTTAGCATGGCAGACATGACACACATACTGTTTTGATCTACATGCTATACTTAGGAGCAGGTTTAGCAGAGGTAAGCAGGAATTATTGATAGAATTCAAAGATATAGCTGTGTTAATCTGTAGAAGCAGTATGTAAAGAGATCTTGTAGCACCTTTGAGATAGACTTCAGTCTACTTCCTTAAAAAAAGCATCTGGAGAAGTAGATTGAAGTCTATGACAGCTCATGCTTCCAACCTCTTTCTTTCAGTTAGTCTCAAAGGTGCTAAAAGATCTCTCTACCCACAGCAATTATTGAGATAGGGGAGCAGCAGTGAGGGGCTGGGAGACAGATAAGTTTATCACATTCCTGGCCCTGGAACGTTCTGAAAACAGAATGCACGGGGCCAGGAACTAATGGGGGACAAATGGGGGATGCATTTTACTGCACACACTGTCCGTCACTCAATGCGTTCTGTTCCCATTCAGCCCCAGAATCTGTCCCAGGGAGGCAATTTTTTGATAACTGTTCTGAACAGTTCTCAAAAATCGCCTCCCTGGGACGGATTATGGGATTATGGGAACGGAAGGCACTGAGTGAGGTGTGTGCAGTAAAATGTGTCCCACACTCGTTCCATCCCCATCCTGGGCCCTTTTGTAACGCACAAAGCACGTTCCAGGGGCCTGTGCGATAAACTTAAGAGATTTGTGTGTCCCCATAAACTATCCTTTTCTCTTTTGGGGATCAGTAGAGGACAGTATCCCATTTCTAGTGTTGTGTTGTAGCTTCACTTGCTCAGTCTTCAGCCTCTATACTTAGAATGGACTATATTTTCCTTTGCTTCAGCAGAAACCTGTCTGATATGAGCCCTGCTCAGTAGCCCGGGAAAACCCCCACCATAATTACATTGATTCTCATATCAGGGGTAGCTTTTAGACTATCCTTCCATGTGAGAGAAGCATGAGTAAAGATGGAAAAGTGAGAGGACTGAGTAACAGTGGAAAACATTAAAATGCTGCATAGAATTTGATAATTCTCTTTCTAGTATATATAATAATAATAGGCTTGAACACAGAAGGATGATTGCTTAAAGTCAGGGCACTGGAAAACAGAGAGAAGGAGGAAAGGTCTCTGAATTATCCCATCCTAACCACTTTTCTGTGAGGTCTGGCCACCTACTGACAAGCAATTCAGGATCAGTTATTTGTGAAAAGAGAATGTGTGAGAGACTGGTTGCTTGTAATATAATGTTTTCTTAAGAAAATTAGCTAAGCAGAGGGTGAAAACTGATCATTTTCATGCTGAAATAAAATAATTTCTGTGCAAAATAATCTCCTGGAACTGTTGTGTGTGCATTTACCAGGTGAAAATGTTACAGAAATATTCATTGTCTTCACAGTGTGTATAAAACTGTGGAAATAATTCATTATTAGCTGCAAGGATGAATAGCTGAATAGTAACATCCCTACATATACTAAAATAATTATTCTTGTCACTAGATTCCCTCTTACATTTCCCATCTTTTTCATTTCCCTTTTTAAACGTTTGCATGGTTACCAATTTATAATCCTATCTGTGATAGCTGGTCCATTTTTGCAAGCCATTCAGATGTAGTAGCTGCATAGATGCAGACTTTTCTTCCATGCTACTGTAGTACTTCTCTTTCCTGGTGCCATTTTGTACTTTTCAGTAGCTTGGATGGATCTGCTGGATCTGCCTGGCAAACTGCTGTACATGATTTTCTGGTTATGTCAGGCAACAACCACAGGGAACAATGTACAGAGGTAGCACAGTAGCCACTTGGGCAATTGTGTTTTTTCTGTGCCCTGAAGATCACCTTGCCTTTTCCCCTGCTTGGTGATGTATAAACGATAAGTAGAAGTGTAGGTGGTAAATGTTATACATAATGAGCATAAAAGCATAAGCTTCACTTTTAGAGAGAGTGTGTGGGAGTGTATGTGTGTATGTCAGACAAAGACAAAAATGATACAGGAAGATGTCAAGCAGCTTAAATTGCTGGTTGACATGTGAAATGTTTGCTATTAATATGGAGCTAAAATTGTATATATATTAAAGTCTGATACACTCAAAAGATACTATATAATGCACTATGTTACATACCTGGAAATAGTGGTTGTTACTTTTATGTATTCATATTTTTCAAATTACCTTGAAATGTCTTCTTAGATTGGTATGTAACTGATTGTTCCACATGCTTTTTTTTTTTTAAAGGCACACTTGTGACAGTGTGTCCTCCCCTTTAAGTAAACAAATCCCAGGTAACAGCAGAAGTACAATATATACCTAGTAATCTTTCTTCTCTGTAGCATTGAAGTCAAAAATTCAATTCATATGGAACAAATTGATTTATACATTAAAATATTACTTTACAATCCCTCAAAGGGGGAAATATTGGGGCGGGGAATGCCAAGATTGTTTTTACATTTTTTTTCCCAACTCTTTGTGAGATCCAGAATAAAAGTCTGTCAGGAGATGCTTAATAAGGCCTCTTTATGGATCAAAGTCACAATTGCAGGCCAGAATCTAAAGCCGACTAGGACTGTATTTTGGGAAGCTGAGTAAAAGCAAGCACATTTAGAATGACCGAATTTTTGGTGGCCATTTCAGGACTAAAAACCCTTGCTCTGAGATTCATCCCTCACACCAGGGCCAGAGAGAGGGACCAGGTCCTGGAATCTGGCAACCCTTGGAACCTCACAGATGATGTTGGGTAGTAACCACCATCTGCCTTTCTGAATATAATCAGTGGTAAGGAGTTATAGTCACTGCATTTGAACAATACCTGGAGGGCCATATACTCCCCAGCTCTATGCTGAAATAAGATGGAGAAACAGATTTCATCGATTAGCTTTTTAATTTCTTTTCTCTGTGCCAGTCAAAAATATAAGGGAATAGTCTGGCATAGGGACATGGGGAGAACTGCCTGCTCTGGTTTCCCTAGTGGTAGACTCCACTAGATCTCAGTTCATTCCATGAAGAAAGACATGCCATGATTTAGCTAGCCCATAGGCAACAGATCACTCTGGAAAAACACCACAGAGCAATATACTATCACTAATTAAGGGAATATTAATTATGATCATTCATATATCATGGGTAAGCCAGTGGGAAAATTGACCCCAAGGCACAACTTGCTAACTGTTTAGAGAACTTGAAAGTATAAGTTATGTAGCGGAATCATAGCCAGAAGAATATATTCAACTTTGTTAAATGATCAGAACATGGTCAGAAAACCTAACAACTTCCATAGAGAAGATGAAGTGATAGTGCTGTTACATCAGGCATCGAGATGATGCTATCATCAGGCCTTGGTGGAAGGCCAGCCCTCCCATTAGGCAGGTGAAACAAATGTCCAAAGTGGCAGATGCTAGGGGTACAGCAGTGCCAGCTTCTGGCTCCTTTTGATTCTCCTTGCCTTTCTTGTATCTTGGAAAAAAGAATTGTGTGTCCACATACCATTCTCTGCTATGTTTAGGTGTGGCGGAGAACCATAGCCATTACCAGCACTGAAGTAAGTTTCAGTAGCCAGTCCCATTGGCTTTCTAACTGGACTGAAGGGCCCCACCTTCTTCTTTACCTCAAGCAGCCAAATATCTTGGGCCAACCCTACTCAAAACTTGATTCTTCCCAGGTGGTGTCTGCATGGGCTAGGATACTCTGGGAACAGCCCATTACCAGCACTGAAGTACGTTTCAGCAATGAAGTAAGTTTCAACATCACTTTGCACTGAGATAAGAACAAGGCACTCAGCCTTGATCACATTGACGAGTATCTCATTCTGACCTCAAAACGAGTGAGTGGGATGCATTTTAAATGGACACCTGGCATTGCCATGGAGGGCTCCAGATCTTCCAGGAAGATCTGGAGCCAGCAGGAGGTTTTTACAATTTCTGGAGGACCAGCTCTATTCTGAAATAAGGAGGAGAGTCAGATTTCACCAATTAGCTTTCAGTTTTTTCCCCACTGTGCCTGTCGTAAAACAGTCATGAGACTCAGGAAATCCCCTGGAATACTGGGTGTAAGGACAAGGGTACAACTGTCCTGTTTTCCCTAGAGCAGGGTATACTGTGAGTTTGGTGCTGAACGGGCCAGACATTGTCCAATCTGTTTGCATCAGCACAGGGGTTTGGGTTTTGCGTTGTCCAGCCTCCCTGTTAAGAGAATGTGGGAAGGCCATTTTACTTGGCCTGTGGAGACAAGGCCTCAGTCTCATGAATGAATTTACCTAAATTGAGGACATAATTCAGGAGAGCAGCCATGAATGGCAGCTTTTCTTCCTTTTAAAGCTCCCGTAAGGCCCAATTTTCTTAACTTCGATGGCAGCCTGATCTTCCATCTCACTCTTCTGAGCAGACATTGAAAGCATCCAGGGTCTTTAAATATATATCTTCAGAATATTGCTGAAGCGGGATACAACTGATAAATTTATTTCAGCTTGCAAAATGTAAGTAATATTAAACACTCACACAGATAAACAAAACCTTCGCTATATTTGAAACACTGAAATGGAGAAGTCTGAGTGCATTAATATTGCAAAAGCATTAAAAGGGTTCCAGGAAAAAAAAGTAATTTTACCAGATAATGCAGAAGGCTTTTAAAAAGTGCAACATAATTTTTAGGCGATTATTATTCAATGGACAATTTTAATTCTTACCGTTACTACTGTTAATAAACATTATGTTCCACTGCTTCAGTAAGGTGTTCCCCTCTCCCTAATTGTTCTTCTGTTTATTTGAGCAGAAGACAGCTATATTAAAAAAAATTACCAGTATGCAGAAAGATACTTTTCTGCTCAGTATAATTGGATTTTTCACTGCATCCTTGTGGCAATGCTGAAGGCTGAGATTTTTCAAATTCACTTAAGGGAATGAAGATACCCCTTCCCATTAATTTAGGAAATAAAGCTTTGACAAGCTTGGGTTGTGTGATCAAGATCTAAAATTTAATTAATGGAATTAATTAGAATATATGATTTCGTCACCCTCTTAGGCCAGAGGAAAGTGGGAATTTTAAAAATGCATGATATCTTGAATTCAGTGACTGTAGTATGTATGCAGGTTTTGTAACCCACATTATGCAATTTTGACCCTGCCAAGATTTCTTCTTTTTCCTTTGCATGGAGAATATTGTTCATCAAAGGCTAAAAAGAGGGACATCTTTCAGTGTATAGAGTCACCTATGTGTATGCAAGAGCCTGCACAAAGTTTTGGGATGATGCTATTTATATATTTAGAGTGACTTTACAAGGTGAACCAGTTTACAGCATGCCAACCATATGTTTTCAAGTCTGACCCTGTAACATCTGAAATGGAGATAGATGGGTGTCTAGCAATGATGTGTCAGAGACGGACACAAATCAATTGTGTTCATTATGTGTTGCCATGAGCTTGCAGACCATTTATCTCCCCTTGAGGCACAATGGTATTCAATGGAAGAGATGAAGTAAAGAAGCATCAAACTTAATTATATTTCTTTATTTCTTAAATTATTTATATCCCACCCTCTCTATCCAGAGATCTTATAACGGTATACAGTAAAACCAACTTGACAAATTTGAAACAGTATAAATAATGAAAATCCTTTTTAAAGGCTAAAATATATTTAACAATTTACGAAGTTAAAATTTAAATGCTTAAAACAGTTAAAATAGTTTGAAATGATTTAAAACTATGCATACTTGAGGGTTAGGTGGGCCCCAAAAGGTTTAATGAAAATTTTTTTTTGCTAGGAATGTCAACAATGTTGGTGTCAATTTGGCTTCCAAAAATTGGTTTTTCTCCTTCGTGGGGTGCCACGGCAGAAAAGGCCCCCTCCCATGTCCTCCCATAGCAAATTTCCCTGATGAGGTACATAGGAGGTCCCCTCCAGCAGATGTTATGTCTCAGATGGGCAAATAGCTGGAGAAATGCTCCTTTCAGTATCATGGTGCAAAGCTATTTAGGGGTTTAGATGTCATTACCAGTACCTTGAATTCTGATCATTGGCAACCAGTACAGTTCCTTTAAAACCAGTTATTCTAACTCAGCACAGTGTAATCAGTGTAATCTGGTGACAGCCATACAAAACCTAAAATGCACAAGACACATACTGGATGTGAATCCCCAATATATGCATATTATCTAAATTCAAATTTGTGGATCCCCTTAGTGTTGCAGGACTTTCTTTCCTTCCCATCCCAACTGATCCTCCACCCCACCATGCTTCTGGAAAGCCTTACCTGAGGAGGATGTAGATTAAAACTTCTGAGTTGAAAATAATCAGATGTTCTCATTCAGTTCAGCACCTCTGACTCTTTATAGAATGTAATGTATTCATAGATGTTTGGGGGTGACAATGGGAATATGTAAACTAGTTATGAGAAGTTATTTTCATTTCGTTTGTACATAAATAAATACACTACTTGTAATTTTAGCAGCCCCAGCTAACCTGAATTAGGATCTTGGTTCACTGTTCTTATAAATGGGCCTGCTCTAGTAGTTCTATATACAAAGAGCCCATTCCCACTTAGTGGAAAATCCATTTCCTGAACCAATTCCTGAAACTGGTTCTGAAAAAAAAAATAGTTCCCACTATGTTTGCACCGGTTTCAGGAATCGGTTCAGTGGCAGGGGGCAGCTTGATGGCCTGTCCCAGCTCTGGCATCTCCTGGCCACAAAATGCCAGCCTCCTTACTGGCATATTTGGCTGCTGACTGGATTCCTGCGCCTTTTAAAAAATTTCCTGCAGCTGGGGAGGCTGGAAGGAGGTTGCAGAGAAGCTGGAGGAAAGCTGGGAAGGAGGTCACAAGACTTCTGGCTTCTTTGCGACCTCCTTCCGGCCTCCCCAGCCACGGGAAATTTTTTAAAAAGCCCAGGGAACCCAGTCAGTGGTGAAAGAAATCAGTAAGGAGGCTGGGCCAGAAATTTGGGGGCCAGGAGAGGCCGGACCATGCCAGATACCTCCCTCCAGGACGGGTTGCCAGTGGAAACCAGGGCAGATTTGATTCCTATTTGAATCCGCCTGGTTCCCACTTTGGCTGAATCGATTTATTTCTAAATAAATTGATTCAGCTCAACAAAAAACCTAATTTTACTAGTATCTTTTTGATGTGAGTTAAATGGGAAAAATGGGGGGAAGGCATGGCCCCCCTTTTTGAATTGATTTCTGAAATTGGATTCAGTGGGAATCATGATCCGGACTTAAACGTAGTGGGAGGAAGGCCACAGATGATTAAGTGATATAGACATAGCTGTCGTATAATTAAAATAAAGTGGATTCACTCAAAAAGTATCAAACAATGCTGCTTTAGAATACTAAATCTGCATAGTCTACTTGGCCAGAACTCAAGAAATAAGGATATTGGCAGAGACTATATTTTGTCCAGTGAAGATTCACTGTTTCGTTTTGCATGGTTTGCTTTAATCTAACTCCTTGTGTGTGCAGTTTTTGTCTGGGTGAAGAACATGAGATTTTAAAAAAACAAATATAGGTCACTATAAGTGGGACAGGCAAAGAAAAAGAAAAAGAAAAGTGCTGAGTAGAGCATTCTTAATCAGTATTCAAGGCAGCTAGTGCTGCCTTCCTTCAGGTACTATGTTCTGTTCTGCTCCCCTATTCCAAAATTGTCATTGTTGTGTCCTTTCAAGTTGTTTCTGACTTATGGTGACCCTAAGGTGAAGTTACCATAGGGTTTTCTTGACAAAAGCATAAAACAGTCTCAGTCTTTCATGTACTGCCATTTTGGAAGGCTTGCCTCTAGGCTCCCCTGATTTCTAGAAACATTATTATTATTATTATTATTATTATTCCTTAATTGGGGGTCTTTATTTTTTAATTTTTTAAATTTATTTTGATTATTAAACTTAATTACAATCAACATACCATATCACTGCCATATCACAATCGATAAAAACAATTATTAAAAAACCCAACCAAATAGCTTATTTTAAAAAAAATTTATTAAAGCCCTTTTACTATTTCCCTAATAAAGTGCATTAGGTTCCAGACCACTGTTGTAAAGTGAATATCACCTTAATCACAGCCTTTTTTTATTTGCCTGTGCTTATAAAAGCCTAAAAATATATACACTATCCTTTATTAAGTGTAGAATAGAGCTAGGTCTGAAAAAAATGACACAAAAATAAGAATAATAAATAAATGCCTGAATGTGACACTGAGATACAAATTGCACAAATGCTGTAAACAGACTGACTACCAGTAACAAAACGGCACTGTACTGCATAATTGAAAAGTGCCATGTTAGTGATACACTCTCAAAACAAAGCAACCTAAAGTGGCTGTATTTCTGAGTGATCCGCTTTTGACAACATAGGCCTTGGCACTCAGCGCCTCTTCTTGGAGGGACTGATATTGGCTAACAATGGGGCGGTACAGACCACCTGAAAAAGGCGGTCTGCAGATGTCTTGTTTTGCTGGCAGCAGCGCAGCAGCAACCAGAAGGAGTTGCACCGCTGCACACCAAAAAAGGAGCTGCCTAGTGCAGCTCCTTTTTGTGACATCATAAGGGCTGCGCTGCAGCTCTTATGACGTCCCTTCTGTGTAGCTCTGTTTGTGTTCTGTGGTGCAACTGCGCAGCTGTGTCATCTGCTGTGTGGGCAGTCGGTCGCAGCTGTGATGTCACCGCAATGTCATGTGTCTGGACGCCCAGGCCTTTTTTCCCCTGCCTTTCTATTCTGTTACAATTGCTCTGATTTTTCTTGGAAGGCTGGACTCAGAAGGTGTTGCTGGAGATGCCTGTTTGACACTGTTTAATATTTACATGAAATCTCTGGAATTCTGGGGTTCAGTGTCATTAGTATAATAGTGCCATACGACTCTATCTATCATTTCCATCCAGTTCCAAGGAAGCTGTTTCTGTACTAAACCAGTGTCTGCTTGTTAGTAATGGGCTGGATGAGGGTGAATAAATTGAAACTTAAGTGGCGTGTTGTATGGTTATGTTTTTGTTTTTAGGAAAAATTATGTTTCAAATAGGTTTAACTGGTTTTAACTGGTTTTAACCACATTTTAAAATCATATTGTTATTTAATTCTTTTTAAACTTTTATAAACAAATGTTTTAGCTTAATTTTCCTAAAATTATTGTAAGCCTCTATGAATCCCATCTTGGGGAAAAGGTGGCATAGAAATTCAAAAATAAATAAACAAATAAATTGAAATCTCCACATATGTAAAAGTACAAATAACATCATACTTTTTATTTGATGAATATAACATAACTCATTCACATATTCTTTGATAGGAACTTGAAACAAAATGCATTAAAAAGGAGAGATACTCATATACTCAAAGATAGGCCAGAATTATCTCCAGTTATTTTTTCCCAAGCAATTTAATACATTTTTAATTATGCAATATGATCAGTTTCCTGGGGAGTTTAGGAGAAGATAAATTACTTTATAGTAATAAAATTCCAAGGCTTCTGATTTTGAAGGTTACTGAGATCTGAGTACAGCACTGATGCTGAGTTTTTCCTCAGGAGAAAAAAAAATCTGAAGAAAAAGAGGATGGCTTCTTTTGAAAAGTGCTCTATCTCTCTCTTCTACACACAAACACACACACACACAGTGGAGTAAAACTGGAGTTCACAGGAAGGTCAATCAAGTATGGGAAAATAGACCTGGATTCGAGAACATGTTCATTGAAGAAAGTAGTTGGTTAATTGGTGTCCATCGAAGGATATCATTATATTCATAAGTGTCATGTGTATCATTTGGTGACTCACACTTAAACATGTGAACTGCAGCCATTGAAAAGTTCTGTTTTTGAAGGAATAGGATACCTCTGTGATGTTTGATCTGCAGTGACTGTTTCATATACATTTTTCATGCTTTCACTGTCAGTGAGTGTTGAGCATGTATAATGTCATTCCTTTTTCCTTTTGGATCCTGCCTGATCCTCATGCAAATCAATATTTTCTCTACGTTTCTAATCTGTGGAGAAGAATTGTAGTTTAGATTTGACCACAGTTATGTTTTACTCAAACATCCATTTCTTCAGACTAATAAACAAATAAGACTCAGCATCAGTTTGGCCTGTAGATGGTTTCAGACACTTTCATTCAATTCTTGGTATTTTCATTTAGGATTGGGAAAGAAACTATGAAAACCTGGAGGCAAATCTAGTTGTTAGTCCAAAGTAGAGTAAACCCACTGAATCACAGACACCACAAAGTCCTGCAAGACTTCAGGGCAGAGTGGCAAGAAAGAAAGATAGGACACCACACTGTGTTGTTAAGGGCTGCAAAAGAGAAGGCGTATTGTCCAACTTTGAATGAGCTGGATCAATCATCTGATTTGGTGCAATGTAGTTTCTTTCTTTATATTTCCAGAAAGTTATATTCAAAGAATATTTTCCTTCTGTCCCTATTTTGGGCCTTGTGTCAATCAATTTTATAAGATAGTCTTCAACTACAGAAGAAGAATGTGTGGTTCTCCAGAAATTGTTGTAGTCCCTACAGTCCTGGCCAGCTGGCCATTGGGAAGGATGATGGGAGTTCTGGCCAGTCATTCTCCATTCCTGTTAGAAAATGAATTTAATAGTTAAGCATTTAATTCATTAGGACTAGATTTCATTCAGCCAACAATTATTAAAGAAGTCATCTGTCAAATTATATGCCAGTCTTCTCTGTATTGTTTCAATGTTAGTATGTATGCTGCTGAAGCAAGCACATATTGTCTCATCAGTTGCAATTTGTCCCTTATGCTCATGTCAAATTGACTTTTTGGGGAATCCAGATTTGAAAGTTGGTAAGGAACCATTTTTATGGAAAAGATGGACAGACAATGGGATTTTTACCTTAAAATCAGATACTTGATGGTGATTATGAGTTTTTGTCCTTTTCAGTTTTATAAGAGCAGTTTCAACTGACTCTGTAATATAAATTGCAATATTTCCAACTGAAATATTTATTATGATCCAGATTTGGCCCTTCAGCTTTAAATGCATCTGAGATTTCCTTAATATTAGAGACATTAATTGAGGTTATCCAAGTATCCAAACCAACTATATATATGAGTTAGTGTGTGTACACACACACACACACACACATATTTGTTAACTATAAATATGATATGATAGGTTTACAACAAGAATGGAATAGAGATAGAGAATTGTAATATCCAATTTGGATTAATCAATGGTCCTTGGTTTTAACATCTATATGTCCTGGACTGTGGCCAGCACACACCAACCAAAGCTGATAAGGCAGTTCCACAAACCTAAATCTTGTCCCTAAGAATAGTCCAAAAGCCAGAGCTGGGGTCAGGGTTGGAGAAAGTCCAGTCAGAGGTCAGGGCAAGGAGAAAGCAGCAGAAGTCCAAGTCGTTCCAAGATCAAGGCAAACCAGAGTTACAGAGACACGAAGCCAGCACACAGTCACACCAAGAGACTTTCAATAAGTTTTGGCAAAGGGATGGTGTCCCACAGGTGATTAAGTAGGAGACACCCTCCCTGTTGTCAGCTCTGCTTTATTAACAGATTGCTTTTCTGCAAGCCTGCGGGACCGATGCACGCAAGCACTCTCAGCCCTCCTTTACTTAAAAGAGGGAACCTTTAAGCTGGATTCTTCCTTTGGAGCCACACTCAGCTGCTAACCATCTGAAGGGAGCTCCACAGTGCTAGACCCTGGCTGGGCTCCCACTCCTGGGGCTGAAATGTCAGGGCTGGGGTCTGGCATGGCAGAACTGGGACCTGGTCTAGCCTCCAACTCCTCTTGCTCCTGAGGAGCCATGTCCTCCTCCTCATCCTCCGACTCCATCTCTTGGCTGGCCATGACATCATATAACTAGTATGGATCTAGATCTCTGACTACAGCAGCAATTGCGCTTTCAGGTGTATTGACCTATTCAAAAAAATTATTTACATTAAAATTTTATTTATATTAAAATAAAGTCAGCAAATTGGTCAAGGTATAATAGTGGTAATGCTTTATTAATGTGTATATGGTGGAGTTGTCCCTTAATAGCTACATTTTGGGAGGAAGTAATGACACAAGTAAATTTGGTTTTGGAAAGGTCCATAATAGTAAGGGACATGTATATTCTTTTGAATTATTTATCCGTTTCTTGGAAATTAACAAACAGCAAGTAGAAGTGCACCCGTTTAACTGCTTTCTCCCCCCACTATCTGTCAGTGACCACATATTTAAGGCAGCACCCTGGGCCAAATTCCCATGTTGACTGTGTAGGGTAGGCCAAAAAAATCATGAAAAAGGAGAACATTATTTATTTATTTATTTATTTATTTATTTATTTATACCTCGCTCTTCAGCCTTAAGGCTATCAGAGCGGCTTACAATTATTATTTTTTAAGACGGTTCCCTGCCCTCAGGCTTACAATCTAAAAGACATGACATAAAAGGAGAAGGGAATGATGATGGGGAAGGGGATCAGGTCCAGCAGTTGTTCTCTCCCTCTGAGCCCTGGACCAAGGCAGATGGACTGGAGGGAGGGCTCGACTTCTTAATCTAGGCCCGATGGAGTTTGGCCTCTCCTGTCACTCCCTCCTAGGCAACCAGATAGTGTTGTCATGAAGGGAGGGCTCTTCAACTTGAGGCCAGGCTGGATGGTGTTGCTATTCAGTTCCAAAGCAACCAGCAAACTTACAAGGGAAAGGAGGGAGAAAACAGGAACATTTAAAGGCTCTGGCTTCATCCCCATGCTCTTTGTTATGGTGCTTCATGCCATGATGCAGTTTGTGTGGCCTCTACTTAGGACCTTATCACACTAGATGAATCCCATTCAGAAACTGGATTTAAAAGTAGAAAACCCCCGCAAATGGGGTATGTTTTTCACATGATGCTTCTTTTAAACAGCAATAATGCGAAAATAAAGTGAACGGAAAGTTGACAAAAACAACACCTTTTTAATGTGAAGTCAAAGGCTTTCATGGCTGGTATCCATAGTTTTTTGTGGGTCTTCCGGGCTGTGTGGCCATGTTCTAGAAGAGTTTCTTCCTGTTGTCTCACCAGCATCTGTGGTTGGCATCTTCAGAGAATGCTTGCTTGGAAAAGTGGGTATATATACCTTGTATATACTGTGTGACCCTGGGAAGGGCAGAGTGACCCTGGGAAGGGCACAAAAAACCATGGAGACCTTTTTACTTTCTGGCACTTCCCAAAAATAAAAGGGTGTTGTTTTTATCAACTTTCCCTTCACCTTATTTTCACATTATTGCTCTTTGGTGCAAACACATCTGAAAAACATCCTGAATTTGTGGGGTTTTTTTTCTACTTTTAAAATATTGTTTCTGAGTGGAATTCATCTAGTGCGATTAGTGGAGGCCAGCAAATGTGCCTCTCCCCAGTGACGCTACACAGTGTAGGAAGGAATCCTAATTTTCCTCTTCTTGTGTTTTTCTCTCTCCTGCTTTGTTATGCTGGAGCATTTTTGTATATAACTGAGATACCTTTTTAATGTAAATAAAATTTTATTTTAAAAAAAGAATTCACTTAAAAAAAGATAATAGACAAGGCCAGCAAATTTGTGAAGTAAATACAACAGTTAATGCAAAACATATTTAAAATTAAAATCAATCTGAAACATGAACTGTTCTTATGAGGGATGCCAGATGATCAGATCAGGCATCTAATTTATAAGATAGTACATTGTATAATTTTGGCAGTAAGGCAGTTTTATACTAGTAAATGACAATGTATGGAAATTCCATCAAAAGAAGACTTGCTATTGAAAATTCTAGAGATGGCAGAAATGGATAAACTGTCTACTTTGATCAAAGAGAAGTCATTAGATGGCTTTCCAAAAGCCTGGGAACTATTTGTACATTTTATAAAGAAGAGAGAAGGAAAGGCTATTCTTGTGGCATTTGGATGCTGAATATGGAATGTTTTTTCTTTCATTTGTTCATTAAGCAGTGCATCTATTTAGTAATAACACAGAATTGTATGCAAGTCTGATATTTAAGTCTTTAGTTTAGGAGTGTGAGAAGTCAAGTATAAGGTTTATTGGTGTGTATTGCTGTGGGGAGATTAGGGGTTGTTTTGCTTTGTGTACTTAATGTGTATGTGATGTAATGTATGCAATAATAAAATAAAGATATTTAGGGGAAAAAGAATTTACCTGTACAGTCAAAGAATTAATTGTAGGGAAATGTGAGAGATCCCTTGAGCAATGTCAACAATTTGGTAAGGAAGAAGCTGAACAACATCCAGTCCTACCCTATATCCACCACAAAATCTAGTAGATAAAAGAATCAACTTTAATCCTCTTTGTAAAACATTCAGAAGTCACCTTATTTACAAGTTTTTTAAATTGCTGTGTGCCTTCAAGCCATTTTTGATTTATGGTCACCTTAAAGTGACCCTATCATGGGGTTTTCATGACAACATTTGTCATGTGTTTGCCTTCCATTGGGGCTGAAAGTGTATGACTTGCCTAAGGTCACTTGGTGGTTTTTCATGGGGATTCAAACTCTGGTCTCCAGAGTGAGGTTGAGAGCATCTGTGTAAAAATTAAGGGTGAGAGAAATAATAGGGATGTGATGGGTGTCTACTACAAACCTCCAAGCCAAACTGTGGACTTGGATGATGCTTATCTGGAACAGATGACCACACATTCAGAAAGAAGAGATGTAGTAGTAATGGGAATTTCAACTACCCTGATATTTGTTGGAAGTCAAACTCTGCCATAAATTTAAGGTTTAACAAATCTGTCATTTGCCTTGCAGACAATTTCATTGTCCATAAGGTGGAAGAAGCAACTAGAAGATCAGCTATTTTATATCTGATCTTCACCAATGGTGATGATTTTGTTAATGGAGTGAAAAAAAGGCAGGATTCTTAGGTGGGAATAACCAACTTCTCCTGGAGTTTGTTAAACAGCAGAAAGGCAAAGCCAAGCATAGTCAGATATGCATTCTAGACATTCGGAATACTTATTTAAGTAAACATAGGGAAATACTGGTGGCTATCCCATGGTCAGGAATGCTAACAAGAGTAGGGTTCATGAGGGACAGGAGTTTCTGAAAAGTGAGACGTTGAAGGCAAAATTTCAGTTCTAATGAGGAAGAAGAATGGGAAGTCTCTAAAGAAACCAGGATGGATATCTAAAGACTCAGGACATGTACAAGAAATTTAGAAAGGGGGGAACCATCAGAAAAGAATTTAAACAAATAGCAAGCTCATATATCGCGAAAGTCAAAAAAGCTAAAGCACAGAACAAGCTCAGCTTGCTGGAGAGGCTAAAAACAATAAAAAGGGCTTTTTTTGGTTATGCCTGTAGCAAAAGGAAAAGCAAGTAACTGATAGGGGTGCTGTGTGGAGAAAATGGTGAAATGCTAACAGGGAACATTGAAGAGACAAACCTACTCAACACTTTCTTTGTGTCAGTCTGAGGAAAATGGAGCAGATGAGGCAGTAGTGGAAATGCAGCAGAATAGGTAAAGGAACTAGTACAAAAATACTTGATTATTATTCTAAATGAATTTAAGTTTCCTGGGCAAGATGAACTATATCCAAGGGTATTAAAAGAACAATCTCAGAACCACTGTCAATAACCTTTGTTTCTGATTCTTTGATTCTGATCTGGGAAAACAGGAGACGTCCCAGCGGATTGAAAGAGGGCAAAGGTTGTCCCCATCTTCAAAAAGGCAAGAAGAAAAAAAGGGAGTTATAGTCAAGGGGAGTAATAGTACCAGTCTATTCTGCTCTAGTTAGACCTCACATGGAATATTGTGAGGTCCAGTTCTACACCAGAATCCAAGCATGATGTAGACAAGCTGGAAATCTGAATAAAATCTGGTTAACAAGGTAATATGGCAACTCAGATGATGATGATGATGTGGTGTAGTACTTTTTTTTACTTCCCTCCAGGTGGTAGAATGCATCTAATAGCTGGAGCAGCTTCTGCCATTTTCATTTTGAATGTCCTGTGGGGCTTTACCTGCACCATATGATGAGCTTTCCCAGAACCTACAGGGATACAGCCCCACAGAACATTCAAAATGGGGCTTAGAAGACACACTGCCGGCCAACAGAACATCCCCCCCCCCACAATTCCTATGCTACTGCTGGCATCACTTGTCCAACCACTGGCACTCCACTTGCTCCAGGTAGCATGGTGCATCCAAGTTAATGCACTCATTGGCTCTCTTCCTCATGCCCTATCTTCACTCCTAGCCTTTGGGCCTCCAGCATTCTACAAGTGCAACACATATGCAAATACTTTCAAACTGAGCTATTGAGCAGCTGGGAATGGGTGGTTTATGGGTGCCCAGGCTTTAAGGCCTCCTTTGTCCCATGCCACTTGTACTGAGATTTGTCTTTGTGACTATAGGAATTCCCTGAGATCTAATAAGCCCGTTTCAGCCTTACTGTTTTAGGTTCCTATTTTTTAAAAATACTTCTCCCTAGCTTAGCTCTGAAAGTGACCCACAGTCAGGACTGTCTGGAGCACAACTCCTCTGGTTCCTTACTACTGGCCATGCTGTCAAGGCTCATGGGAGCTGCAGACTAAAAGATCTGGAAAGCCAAAACTTTCCTTTCCTTGTTCCAATATCTATAGAAACTAGATAGATCCAGAAGAAAGATAATTTTCAGGTCATTGACCCCTTTCCTGAGTTTAAAGGCAGTGAATGCCTTGCTTTGTACTGAGCCATGCTGTGCCAGGCAAAGGTGCTGTCAGAACTCAACACAAATCAAATATTTTTAAATAAAAAATAAAAATAAAATTATGTTTTGCATTTCAATTTGATTATTTTCTGTTGATTGTCCATATAGAGGTATTGCACATCATATTGGACAAGGAAACCATACAGACTTATGAATAACATTTTTAAAATTGTGGTAATAACTTACACTCTCTTTCCTATCTGGTGTCCCTTATATTTCATTTGCTAAGAGAACTACTTACAGAGCTGCTGAAAAATCAGTGCTAATTCCAGACTAAAAGCACCACTTTTCATTACTCTTTCAAGAAAAACGGTCATTGGTTTGTATCTCTGTGATATTTGGAAAGACTACTATGTCACTTTTTTTGGCAAAAAAGGGATGCCTGATTTAAATGCAAATTACGAGCTGTGATACAATCACTATAAATTGAGTTTTCAGCAATATGCATATTCTGTGGATTTTTAGAAAAGCTTTTATCCCTGGCTGGAAGACAAATGGTTTCTCCAGTTAAACTGATCTTTCTCTTTTCCTCAGAAGTTCTGCTCTGCCTCCTACTCTGTCATTTTGTTCCTTGCTTTGCTGCAGCAATTAGGATTTTCAGATTTCTGTTTCATTGAAATTCACTTAGAATACACTGGTTCAGATACTGAAGTGTTGTCTGATATAGTGGTGCCTTTCTTTATCACAACAACAAATAATCCATCCGGTGTTCAGATGGTTCACAGAAACGGGGATAGGAAGTGTGTTTAGATTGTTTCCACTGCCATTTTGATGCTGTTAGGTGTGTCAGACTGGGGATTCACTACATTATCACAGTGTTAAGATACATGAGTCTCAAAGGCTTCATGCTGAAAGCAAATCCCCAACCATCTTAAAGGGTGCAGCTCAGAAATAAAGGTAAAGTTCCTAAATGTGAACCAGCCTTGGTAATATGGTCTTTTAGATTGTAAGCCTGTGGGCAAGGATCCGTCTGACTATAAGATTGTATGTACAGCACTGTGTAAACTTACAGCGCTATATAAATAATAATAATAATAATAATAATAATAATAATAAGGCTTTGCTGGAACACTTGGAATAAGAAAACTAGTCACAAGATCTGGGTTTAACTAGTAGCACTTCAATTATGCTATTTACATGATTTGCAGAGGGAGTAATTCCAGTACAGATTATTGCTGAGGAACAGAAACCATCCTGGTCTCTTCCTTAACCAGCTATAACTGTCCCTCATGGCAAGCCATAACCCCTAGCTTGCTACTGGCTAGGCATCATTAGTTTAAGGGAGGCCTTTCCTACAAGTCCTGTTACTCCAAAGAGGGACCTTCCCAAGCCAGATGTAAAGGTTCTCTTCTTCCCCAACTTAGATCCCACATCCTGAGGATCAAGTCTGGATACTCCCACCACAGATCCCTGTGAATTTAGACCTCTACTGCTACAGTGGGTCCTTGTTACCCACTGGGGTTTGGTTCCAGGATCCCTGTGGATAACAAAATCCGTGGATGTTCAAGTCCCATTAAATATAATGGCAGAGCAATTATTTTTAAAATAGAAAAACAAGGTTTGCTATTTTGAATTTATATATATATATATATATATATATATTGGAATATTTTCAAGCTGTGGATGCTTGAATCCGTGGATGAAAAATCCATGGATAAGGAGTGCTGACTGTACAAGTGACCAAAACAACACAAAACCATCCACAATCTCTTCCAGGGCATGTTTACACAGGGCATTTACATAGGTTTATCCCTGCCCTCACATTACCCTGTCTTCATGAGGCAGGGTCAAAAGTCTGAATCAACTATGGATTGTCTTTTTCCTCTTTTCCATCATTTTTATATAAAACCCCACATATTTCTGGAAACTCTTTCTGCACAATGATATAGTGATTCTTCAGCATAAAAACACCATTTTGGTAAAACCTCCTATGTGTGTTTCTTGAAAGTGTTTTTCTATATGTGTTGGAGCAAAACCTACAATTTTGATGTTAACCCCCCCTCCCCCAATGTATTTCTGTTGAATTGTACAGAACAGGCAATTGGACCAGAATAGTATAGTGATTTGAATATTGGACCAGGACTCTGGGAGATAAGGGTTTGAATCCCTGCTTACCATGGAAACCAAATTGATGATCTTAGGCAAGTTATACTCTCTCAGTCTAAGAGGAAGGCAATGGCAAACCGTCTCTGAACGAATCTTGTGAAGAAAACATCATGATAGGGGCATCATAAGTTGGTGTTAATTTTTGCAGAAGAACTTCTAGAAATACTTAGTATGTGTGAGTGCAGATGAAAACTCTGCAGAATTCTTTGCCATATCTTATTCTTCTTGAACAGATTCCTCAAGTGTGGTAAAACCAATCTTTTAACCACAAAACAAATAATAGCACATGTTCTTCCCATCCCAATTGAACAAAATGCCACTTATTTTGTCTTTAGCAGCCAGTGTTTCTTATAACAAAGAGAGAGAGCGAGAGCGAGAGCGAGAGAGAGAGAGAGAGAGAGAGAGCAGAGTGATGTGGAAAAATAATGTATTCCTTGTTTTCCTGCCACTTGAAAGAGAAGGCATGTAGTCCCAATGTACGAAGCAGTGAAATAGCAGCAAGGTTGGTACAGTAGTTCACGGCACTGAGAGGAATCTGAAAAGGGGCAGTCCATATAGGAATGTAATAATGATTAGAACTGATAGTTGTTACAATCAGAATGGAACTGTCACAACAAGTGATCTTGTTACAATCAGTCTGGAGCCTTAAACATGGTGGTCCTACTTAAGGCTTCAGCATGGAATTATTCAATGTGAAATCCTGTCATGCCATTCATAGCAAATAGGGAAATTCCTTTCTTTTCATCAACATACTCCCTTTTATATGTAACAGGTGCTGGGTTAGCTACAAATAACCATAGCAAGTCCCACCATTTGCTATTATAGTGCCCCATAACATCTTAGGGTTGCTGTACTATTAGGTAAAATGAAATAACCAATGAAGATGGCAATTGCTGGGTGGATGGCATAAGTGACAACCATTTGGCAATTCCTCTTAAGCTTTCAATTTATTCTCCTTTGTTTACGCACAGAGGTCTCTTTACATATATTCCAGATGGTTTACATGCAGTCCCTGCTGTCCATGGTGCAGGATGCTGTTTTGTCACCAGCCTTAAAGATCAACTAACTCTCCAGTTTGTTTCTGTATTTGGAGATTGTTGGAGATGCTGACTTGTCATTAGCCTGAAATAGCAAAGTATTCTGGCTCAGCCTTGTCTTGATTATATAGCCACAAAGTCCTTGGTAATATGTATTTACTATTTTGCTCTGCTGCATCTTCTTGGATGAATTCACATCGAGAGCTGATGTTCAAATCTTGACATTGTAAACAAAGAAATTTAATACAGAAAGCTTTTGTCAAGAGTAGATACACAAACTTTGCAGTGTGTCATTTGCACTTGACATGTCAAATTTGTTTTTCTAAATCCCAGTGTTCTTCAAACACTTATACTGAATGTGAAGTTGAAGGCTTTCATGGCTGGCATCCATAGTTTTTTGTGGATTTTTCAGGTATGTGGCCATGTTCTAGAATAGTTTATTCCTGACATTTCACCAGCATCTGTGGCTGGCATCTTCAGAGAATGCTGGCCCAACCTTCTCTGAAGATGCCAACCACAGATGTTGGTGAAACGTCATGAATAAACTCTTCTAGAACATGGCTACATAGCCCAAAAAACCCACAAAAAACTATTTATGCTGAACTTTCCAATAAATACTTTAAAAACATTTTCAGGTTATAGACATCAATATTTCTATTTTTATTTTAATATTTTAATTCCATAAAAATGAAACAAATTGTGTGGTGTTATCACTCCTTTGCCCACCTTTAGTTTTCCTAATCTCATGTGTTGCTACCAATTATTATTTCTGAGATATGGTGCCACGCAGTGGCTATGTGACTGATCTATGGATCAAAGAAGCCCTGATATGAATGTTGGCAGCTATTGTGAATTCATTAGATAACTTAGCACCAGAATTTATCTCTCGGCTAAAGGGGACAATAATGTCCACTAACTTAATGGGAACAACAGGGGGCTGTTGTAAGGGTTGCAGCAGAATTATGCCTATGGAGCACTGTGAATATTTGCCATTATCATTAAAAACGTTAAGGATAATAACCCTTAACAGCGGCCCCTTCCAACTCTTATGATTTGTATGACGATCTTGCCATTCAATGGGCAAATGGATCAGTTTCATTTTTTTTCCATATCTGATTTTTTTTAAAAAAAAAATCCCTTCAAGTTCTTTCCATCCTGAATATAAAATTTATGAACTTTCTGTAGATTCTTCATAACGTACTAAAATGAAATCTCTACTGGCCTAATTTGATAGGTGGAGGTATTCCCAGCCTCAAGAGGACCATGTTATGCCTACCTGCTGTATATGTGTTAATGCTGAGGATTCTAGAAGAGGTTTAAAAAGGTAGTTGCCTCAATTGATTTAATCACTAAAATGACTGAATACACAGGGATTCCAACCCAGGCTTTTAAGTATTAAACTGTCAATGTCCTGGCCCCCAGTGGATGAATCTGAAGACTTTGACCCTCAGCCTAACAAAGTAAGGTGCTGAGGATACAGAGTGATCTTGATTCCACGTTCTGTAAAAAGTTCAGTATGACTAAGGCACCCCTGTGATTTCTATATTAGCTATTGTGCTGGTAATTACCCACTATTGTGATCCTAATTGTAGTTGGGTCCTAAGGTATTTCTTTTATAAAATGGCTGTTGATTTTTATTGTAGTATGTTTTATTTATTTATTTCAACTTGTATAATGAATTTGCTTTGACATTTCCTCGCCCTTGTAAAAACTTATTAATTTTCTTAAAATCAGAATAGAGAAACAGTATTCTTGTCCTTGTTTACAGAATTTGTTAATGACGGATTATTGGGAAGTCAATCTTGCTTTGGCATGCAAAAACAAAGAATTTCAGAACAAAGAATTTCGCAAGTTTTCAAAACTTTTACCAGATGGAGCAAATTATCAGAAGTTTTTTTTTGGTCTCTCTGTGTGTATATGTGCGTGCACAAAACTGTGTTTTGTTTTGTTTTTTGCACCCTATTGGATTCATGCAAAAAGTTTTTGTATTGAAAACTAGATGAATATAGTGTTTCCTGAGCAAAACTGGTTGTGCTTTCTTTTGGCAAAACAATAGTTATTTTGAAAAATAATTGAAATATTAATATCAATCTTGTAGTGGTCAGTCCTCTCCCCCAAAAGGTGTCTTGGTGTGTGGAGATACCTTTTATCATCAAGGAAATGTATATGCATAATTTACAAGCTTTTGAAGGACATGAAATAGATTTCTTAACATATACGTGCTGTGGATTCATCAGGCTCTTGAATGAAGCCCCTTTGGCTTAACTGACTTTCAGCCCTTTCCAGGTCATGAGGCTTTCTAAAAAGCAAAAAAAGAACTGTCTCTTTTTTCTAATTGCTCACTCTATGTGAATTTAGCTGTAATGAAATTTGTATTAAAATGCATAGAATCACATTATTGTTCCATCTCACACAGTACAGCAGAACTTGTGGCTTTCCAGATGGTGAACTGGATTTACCATCAGTCATAGTTAGCATGACCAAAGTTCTGGGATAATGAGAACCTTCAAACAACATCTTGAAGGATTTTCATCTGATGTTGTTGGACTGTAACGCCCAGCACACCTAACCAGCATAACAAATGGTTAGGAAGTCTGAAAACTGTAGTTCAGAACTATATGGAAAGACAAATAATTTCCACCCCTGGACTACACTTAGTGTCAGCAATAATCCAGAGTTTTCAGCTTTTGTGTTTTGCAACCCTGTCTGGGACTATTTTTCTTTTTCTTTTGTAGATTGGCTTGAGAATATTACAGCTCAAATTCTTTTTTTCTTTAACGAAGTAGAGCCTTCTTTCATTTAACATGCTTTATTTAAAAATGATTTACTTAAAAAAATTAAAAGGAGAAGCAATAATAAAATAGAAAGGATTTAGGAAAAGGAAAAGAAATACATGTGGCACAGATTTTTACTAAGCTTATTTCAGCAAGAAAAAAAGAGAGAGAAAAGCAAAAATGAGTGGAGTATTCAAGGCAATTTTCACAAAAGCACCTAATAGCTGGTTTGAATTCCCATCAAGCATTTTAGATTCAAACTCAGCAGTGGAGTTTCTATTCCCTCAGTAATTGATGTTTGGTGAAAAATGTATTTCTTTTTTATCCCCTTTCTCTGAACGGGTAGGCCAGTTTTCAACCTGGTACTAATCTGAAAATGGGGTTTCTCATTTAGCAGCTTTCTTTGACTACAGACCAAACATGAGGTTTAGAGGTACATTAGAATTTCTTGGATTACAACATAAATGCTGATTGAGGCTTGTAAATCAAGTTAGTTTCATGATTTCTTGCAAATTTCCATAATAATGGATTTGGCAAAAAACAGTGTGTGGGCTTTCATTCCTTCTGTCCCAAGGATCAAAAGAAGTTGTATTTTAATCCAACCATATCACCATCTTTTATATTTCATTTTTGTTTCTAACTTAATATATTCTTCTTATATCTCACATTTCCTCTGAGGAAATTTCTCAAGGCTTTTAAAGGTCCCATCATTTTGTTTCCCAGTTATGTAATTTAACATCTCTTGAAGATATATCTTAATGATTTTAGTATATTTTGGTTCCCATGGTATTGATGGTGATTCTAACTCTTTTTATGTGCCTACGTGGCTATAGCTCCTGTGCTTTACATATTAGCTATTCTGCTGGTTGTTGTACTTTCGTGCTAGATGCTAAGTTTTTTTTTAATGTGTGCCAATTTTTAATTGTATTATTTTTTCCAATTTGTTAAAATATCTGTTTATAAAAGTGTCTGATCTAAACCTAAATAATAAAGAAGTAGTCTAGTACCTAGGCTTCTCCACCTGTACCTTCCAGATGTGTTGGCTAAGAAACCCATAAACTCCTTGCAGGATTATTACACCACCCTGGTTCTCATTTCTCAATGGAAATAATATGAGACTCTCATACACACTTATGATTGGGATGAGAACATCTTTTTCTGTAGAATCTAGTTATTGGGAAATCAAACCAGACAGGAGATGTTTTTCATTCCCCTTACCCAGATGATTTTGAAATTGTGAATTTTAAATGATGAATTTTAAAGGTGGATTTTTAATATGTGTATATCTTGTCTTTTTAAATTGTATACACGTCCTTTTAAATTGAGATGTATTGTAATTGAAGTGCTTTAACTGCCTCAATCCACTGGGAGAGACAGGTAAGAAAGAAATGTGATGATGATGATGATGATGATGATGATGAACAACAGCACGCACAATAGGGAGGAGGTAAGAGTTGATGCTTAGGGCTACCAGTGACACCAGCATATTTGGTTTTGAGCTGAGAGGACAAGAGGTGCACTTATTGTAGCAAAGGGCTTGATTTTGTTTCATTTCTTTAACATTCTGGCTATTGTGAGAGAATCAGTCTTAAAAGCACACCCCAGACTGTAAACTTTTCCTGTGTATGATACCAGGAGCTTTTCGGATGAGACGATTATGGAGTATGCAGCAGGAAGAGAAGTTTAAAAAGAAGACTCCAGGCAGCATTTAAAAAATCTTTTTAAAAGGCAGCAGAATAGATTGAAATCTGCCCTGTCAGCTCCTATAGTAAGCACCACTTTTACTCTAGCAGAAAATGTATTTATTTATTATCTCAACTTTTTAATGCTTTTCAAGGTAAAAATAAACCATCTCAAGGCAGCTCACGATAGCATAAAACAATTTAAAATGCAAAAAGACATAAAATATCAACTCCCTGTCTAAATCAGCAGTGCACATAAAATCTACTGAAGAACAGCAACAGCTGAAAAACTGAACCAAGCATGAACATAAAAGAACAAAAAGTGTTAAGGTGCACTACACAATGGCGAACAAGCAGGACAACCATCTTGTTGAAGATAATCCCACTGCTGAGATGGGCTGTCAATCTAATTGATCCTGAAGTTGGTCTCCACAGCTAATCTTAGGATGTGAACTGAAATTGATATAAGTACAAGGGCTTCAAATATGACTTTCGATGTTTAGGCACTTCCACTGTGCAGAAAACATAGCATACGGATGATGAATTGGGTATGTGTGCTGTTTTGAGGTCACTCTTACCTCAAAGTTTATATGAATCAATTCATTTGAAATATCATGCTGGCAGAGAGTTCTGCAGGTATCATGGATTTTCAAAAAGACTGAATCTGAAAGTAAAGAAAGTCTGAACTCTTCCTAGAAGTCAACCTGACTAAATTGAGGCTATTGTACTTTGGAGACATCAAGCGACAGCATGATTTCTTAGAAAAGATGGTAATGCTTGATTGATACATTCGATGGACAGTAGGAAAAGAGGAAGTCCAGATTCTTTCTGCATGCTTTCAAGCCTTTTCCATGGGCTTTCTTGGCAAGATTTGTTCAGAGGGGCTTTTGCCTTTGCCTTTGCCTTCAACTGAGGCTGAGAGAATGTGACTTGCCCAAGTTCAACCAGTGGTTTTCCATGGATGAGTGGGTATTTAAACCCTGGTCTCCAGAGTTGTACTCCAATGCCCACATTGGTTCTAGGAAGACCATGCTATAGATCAGTTGATTCCCTAAAGAATGCTCTTGCTTTCAGTTTCCAACAACAGAGCTGTTGATGACCTGGTTTCTCACTCATAGAGTCACCACCAACAACTACAATCTCTAAATTGATGTTCATGGCTCTTGTTCTTCCCAGACATCTGTCTGGTAATGTAATAAATATAGGTATATAAATGAAACCTAATCAACAAAATTTGAAATTCCACTAAGGAAGCGATTAAATTAGGAATCATGTAGTTCATGTTGTTTTGAGAACACCATTCAAAGTCATTCCCGTAGAGTATAAATATAGGAAGATAAAGGCAGATTGTAGTTGAATATTAGATAAAAATGATCCCATAGCCACCCACATTTGTACTTTCCAAAAAATTTTTTTTTGTTAAGATTAATTTTTATTAATTTTAGTGCAGTCTAATTTACAATCAAAATAATATACAATCAACAATTTAAAAAGAAGGAAGGAAAAGAGAAGAAAAGGAATATGCAATAAGGCTCTAACCCCCCACCAATTCTGATTGTAATTTTAAGAAAAATAAAAAAGAGAAAAATAATAGTATTCTACCTTTATAGATCCATCAAAATAATACTACTAAAATTACTAAAAATCCAGATTATTACATTGTTAAATTTTCTATTGCACACACACACACACAAAATCCATAATCAGTTTGCAGTCTTTCAAAAAGTCCTCAGTTGGGTTATCCTTTAAAACTCACATTATTCTGGCCATTTGGGTTAACTCAGCAACCTTTTTCATCGTTGGTGATTCAGTCAATCTCCAAGTTTGAGGAAACAATATTCTTGCTACTGTAGTTGTATATCAAAGTGATCCATACATACTATCCAGTTCTTTATCAATAATGTCCGACAGAAACATTTCTAGTAACATTACACAATCTCCCTTTATAATTTTTAAAATTAACATATACATTAACATAGACCAGTAACTGTTCACCTTCTTAACAAGTCTGCCAAATATGAAGAAAGGAGTTTCTTTTATCTTGACATTCCCAACATTGACCTGAAACATTCTAGGCCATTTTCGGCAACTTATTTGTGTTCTATACACTTCTATACACTTTGTAGACCATTTGATAAAACCATCCCTCTGTTGCATAACTAAAGTAAGCTTGTGTTAGGTTGCATCCAAAGCTGAATTGCTGGTCTTATTAATAAAAAATGGTGGAGAAGGGGAAAAAATGAATGAAAAATAAATTATTACTTTTAAAAAAACCTTGCTATTTTTTGGCCATCAGTCTTGTTAATTGCTAAAGAAGCTTTTCCCAGATAAGAAAATTATTGTACAGAAGTATCTTTTTGTGAACTACTTTAGGTATTACATGACTGCTGATTCTATAGACTGAAGTATGTTCCTTTTTCCCCCTTTTTTCTTTTTTTGGTTTTGTTTTAAAACCGCTTTCAGTGTAGCAGATTTCATTTGGATGGGGTGGAAGCAGACAGACAGTGACACCTGTTAGTATTAAATTCACACCTCCTTGTCTGAAAGCTATTCGGAGTAGATGGAAGGAAAATGCAGTGTCATATATAGTCTGCCATTAGGCTCTTGGCAAACTAAAAGCTTTACTTCAAGACAGCAGCTTATTGCTCTCATCCAGACAAAACAAAGATGAGAAATGTCTTTGTCAGGAGAGAAGGAGCGGAATAAGGAGGGAGAATCGGGGTGATTTACTATAAGACCATAAGAGCTCCATTTGGGGATAGGAAATGCTTCCCTTAAGAATCGTGACAGATACTCCACTAAAGAAAGATTGCTTTATCTGAGAAATATAAATGCAGAACATCATAAAGAACATTATTTGTATGGTAAAAGGGAGACTAAAAATGTTCATGCTGTTGCCATATGCAAAGACTATGAAAACTCTTGTTAGATCAGTTCAAAGGCCTACCTGGGTCATCATCCATTTCCCCACAATGGCTCACCACAGGCTCATGGCAAGAGTGCAAGCAGGATATGAAGGCAGTTCTCAAGTGACTCATATTCAAGAGGTATGCCATTCTTTTCTCATTTTCTTCTCAAAGGAAGCAATAAGTAATTTTAGCAATTTTCTTCCTTTTGCAAGAAAGCCTTCAGAAAATCACACACGTTTCAAAGTCTATTTGCAATTCACTACTTATTCTGCACAAAATCCATATGTCATTGGTTTCCAAGGAAAACAGCATTTCTGCAGAAACCAATAGGGGAAAAAAAGTTGTTTCCTGTGTAGAAGATGTTGTTTTCTATCCAGAATGACCATATGCAAACTATACAGAAAAAGCCCTGAATTACAGCATGTTTTGTGCAGGAAATGATTTTTTTTTTCTGTGAAGATTCTGAACAGCCCAGGATTCTTCTTGCCAAGGTTTATCGACACTTGGAAAACGTACTTTTAACCATTTTGCAAACATTTGCAAATAATATTTTCATGACTAATATGCAAAGATCAAAGCCTGAAAAGTTACTGTTAGGATTACTCTTCAAAGACAATTTGTTATTGTTCCAAATCTCTTCAAAAGTAGTTACTGTTAACTTTTTTTTGTGGGGGAGGGGCAACTCTCATGTTTCTTAAAACATTTAAATTGGGAAAATAATAAATTATTATTAACTAGGGTGGGTTTTTTAAAACTTTCTAACTCTGGCTTAATCTACACTGCAGAGTCAATGCAGTGTGACACCGAGTTAACTGCCAAGGCTTTACTATGGAATTTTGGGATTTGTAGTTTTGTGAGATATTTTCTCTATGAGAATACTCTGGTGCCAAAACAAAGCACAGATCCAGGGATCCAGTGGGATGGATCTATAGTAATTAAAGTGGCATGAAATTGACAGCAGTGTGGCAGCAGCCTAAGTCAGAGTTATATTACTTCATATTCTGGAAGCTGCATATTGCTGTCCTGACCAGAAGCCCTGTCATTCATTTATTTATCTGAACATATTTTCAAGCCTTTTGAATGTTTTCAGTGAACATTTTACATTAAAAAGAAATGAATGAACCCAGTCATAATGAACCAGGAGTATCTTGTGAATTTCTGAGCTCTGTTGTGCATGTGGAATTCTTTTGCCTTGTAATGCAGTGGCATTCATTACAGAAGGGGCAACAGTGGTAGCTCTTTTACTTATTTATATGTTTATTTCTTCTTTGGCTCACCTAGCCTGGGGAATTGTACAAAGTTTCTGACAACCAATGATAAAACTATAAAACAGGAATCAAAGAAATTGTCCAAGGCAGGGTGCTGTAACCCAAAACAGCAATTTTGATTTGTTAGGTGTTGTGATCAGGGGCCCTCTCATATTGCATGATTACAACACTATGATTCCACTTTGACTGCCATGGAATCCTGAGGTCTGTAGTTTGGTGAGTCACTAGAGCTCTCCAACTGAGAATTGCTTCCCCCTAAATTGCAAATCACAGGATTCCATCATATGTTGCCACGAAAGTTAAAGCAGAATAAAAGCACTATAACTGTGAAGTGTGAAAAAGTCCTAGTAAAAGGACTGTTTCCATGTTTTTGCTCACAGTGTACAAACTTAGTAATTGTGTTCCTTGGGTGGCTTGTCCTAAAGTGATCAGGCTTAGAAGGGAATAAATTCTAAACAGTGTAAGCCTGGATTTTACAATTGTTCAAAAAGTATACTCAAGTACCAGCATATGTTTGGGAGTTATGAATTAGCTCAATGGTAGTGGCTGGGTTACTTAGCCATGGGATCTAGTCCCTGTGTATACCAAGTCCAGAGGCACGAAGAGTTCTGGAGGCGAGCTTCTGAGTAGTTTACTGTAGAAGAGAGAAATACATACAATCTTGCACACTCACAAGGACTAGGAAATTCAAAGGTGTTATGTTGGAACAGAGAAGGCAAAACTAATAGAAATACTGTACCTGAAATGAATAGTTGCTCCACTTGTTACAGGTCTGGAGATAAAAGAAACTCACTCGCTTCTGAGACAAATGGAAGTTAGCAAGCAAGAGAAGGGCTACCCAAGCAAAGTGGCAGCATGGATGCCTGATACTGGACTAAGCTGGGGAACCAAAGAAAAGCACTGTTATATATAGGGAATTTTAGTCCTGTGGCACAATTCAGGGTATAGAAAAAACTAAATGTAGATGCCTCCTTTGAAATGGGGTTGAATCACTTTGAATTTGGTTTTCAAAGGTGGTTATGTTGGGGTGAGAATATGAATGATGGAAGTGCATTTCTGAAGTCAGACAGATCAGTGAGCAATGATGCCAGGGCTGTTGACTCCTTGGCATCATTCCATTGTGGCCATTTCACACCTCCTCAAATATGTCCAGAAAAACAGGGCCCAGGCGACTCCTATTGTTAGCTTACATGCACTGAAGGAATCTCAGTAATGGCGTTTACAGTACAGCAAATGGATTAACCTGCATTTCTAATATCAAAAGAGGAGGGATGTAAGGATGCTAACACCAGCACTTTGAATGGTGTCTGAAAATGAAACAACTTCCAAACTAATTGGAATATGAGCGAAGTAATTTGCCCTCAAACCAATGCCAGTGAGAACTTCCCCTGCTGTGCTCCATGCGAACTAAAATGCTGTTCAATCTTCAGAGGCTGATTTCTCAATTTCTCAATCAACCAAGGCAATCTTCCACAACCTTCTGCCCTCCATGTTTTAGATTCAGTTCCCCTAATGTCCAAGCATTGGGCTTAGGACAGTTACAATGCAATATACTAAGGCACATTAAACTGTGGGCCTGTCCATATTCTTGCTTGTAATTGAGGCAGCTGGTGGAGTAGGCTCTGGTGAACCAAAATGCTCTTGGGCAAAACTGCAAGTGTGAAAATCAGGAGCAACTTTGGACCTTAAATGAGAGAGCTGATTTTTCAAGGCAGGTGCAACCTTGTCTAAAACAGTCTGATCCAATATCATTGGATTAGTACTCCTTCTGCTCAAGAACACTGTTGACTTGCCTAGATTATTTGTGGCTTGTTGGACAACATCCGGCCTTCATTGATCTCAGAACTGAGTTGCTTGCCTTCACTTGCTCCAGACTCACTTAGTGACTGCCTGCCTGTTCATATGCTTACATTGTATCCCCTTGCAGTGACATGGATTTTGGCATCCAGATTAGTTATGAATGGGTGGGGAAAATGTTAGACTTAAATCACCAATGAATAATTCATCAACTGTGAGCAGTTAAGACTCCCCAAATGCTCCCATGTTATTTTCTGCTGCTCTGTTTACTTTGCCAGTAGAGTTTGTTGGTATTCTCTGCGTTCAGTGTCTGGCATCCTGTAAATACCATTGTAAAATCAACTGCTGTGGATTGTAAATGTCAACATTTTAATTGTCCCTACTATTACAGTGGGGTTTCCTGTAGCTTGTATAGAAAAAGCATGTAAGAAAGGTCCCCTGGGAAGTTACAAGATGAAGAGTTTCATCAGCATGGTTTACTCGCTGCTGCTGCTCAACAGGCGTAGCAGTTGGTATATTGCTCTGAGATGTGCAACTAGGAACAAGGGACAAAAAAACAGGGGAAATGTGGTAGAGGGATAGGTTTCAATGAGTCTGTCTCCTCTGCTTGAATGCAATGTTAATAAAATCGCTAAGTAAATTGTCAGCACAGAAGTGTAATCTGAAATACTATAATGAGCTGCTTTTGCCTCTCTTCAAAAAGCTTTTGCAAATGTAAATTAACATTTCATACAGTTTATTGTCAATGGATGCAAAAAAGAAAATAAATGCTAAAAGCAGCTCATGGAAGGCTTTACTCTATGAGGACTCATAGAACGTCTCACAGAAGGTTTTACTTGCAGTATAAACATGACATTGTACATCTTTCATTCCATGTAAAGACAGTGTTTGAAGGCATGTGCTGTGGAGATATTTCACTAGTTTAAAATCAGGGCATACATGGGTTTGTGACACTTGTGCATTTGATGTGCATTTGATTGTTGTACAAAGTTCCTCAAAGGTAACCTATATGTTATACTAGCAAATTTGGATTTAAATATGGAGTGCAAAAGTGGAAAATATGTGGCTTTCCAGATGTTTTTGGACTAGAGGTGGCATGATTAATTGAAAAATGTGTTTCTCAAGTGTTGGGAAACCCTGATGAAGCGAATCCTGGCCTGACAAGAATCTTTGTAGTTTGGGACATTAATAATAATAATAATAATAATAATAATTCCTAACCTGCCTCTCTAAGCGGGCAATCGGGGCGGGGTACAACAATTAAAAACATATACAGTTAAAAATTACAATCTATACAATCCATACCCACCTCCCACCCCTTAAAACAGGATTAATTAAACTAAGTCATAATTAAGTATCAAATCTAAAAAACACTCTTTGCCAAATTCATGCATGGTTGGTTTTTGCAGAAAACAGCACTATCTGCACAGGAAACGGCATTTGCTGCGTAGGAAAATAGCAAAAAAGGCTATTTCCCACACAGAAAATGTTTTCTTTGAAAAGGAAAATCCAAGTGAATTTTGCTTAAAATGTTGTTTTCTTTGGGGAAACAAACCCATGTGAATTTTGCTTTAAATCGTGTGGGGTGTATGTGTGTGTGAAAAGAAATCCATGTGAAATTTGGGGTTAATTTTACTTAAAGCTGTGAATAGTTGCAGTGAGAATTTTTTTTTTTTTAAAAAAATACTCTTTGCTTCCCTTGAAAGTGAAGAAATCAGATACCCCATGTTGGCCTACAGTGTTTATCTACTCTTATCAATGGTTGTGTTGACTAGGGCTGGTGGCAGTTGTAGTCCGGTAGGATTTGGAGGACCACACATGCCCCTTGCCTAATGTAGCAGATTCTGGCTGGAATCCTGTTCCTGTTAAGCTATGCTAGTGGTTACACTTTCTCCAGGGTCACACAGTTGTGGTGAGAGAAGGCAGACAAGATCTACCAGCCTCAGTGTTTTACTTGCTTTCAATGCCTATTTCTTTCAAATTGCCATGGTGTTTACAATATTTTGGAGTTATTTTCATACTTTTAAAAAATAAATGTTATGGCCTTTGCAGATTGTAATGAAGAAAAGCAGTAAATAAATAAGTAATAAGTAAATAGTGGTTGAAGAATGACAACCATGCCTGATCTTTTGATGTATATTGAAAAATCACAGTTAATTGAAAGGGACACATTTTGTATACTCCCTTGTATTGATGAATGGACAGGATCCTGATCCCTTTGCCTATCTCACCTTGCAAAAAATAACCCTACTAATATATTTGCAGTGGAATAAAAGCACACATTTCCTCCTAGATCTATTGCTTTATGAAGGCTTCTTCTTCATTATGAAATCCATTACTACTGAAAAATAGCAATCTGACACATTTTCATTGAAATCTCATTCCTCCTCCCTTTGTTGGTCTCTATTACATGTCTCTGATGTCTCTTTCATTTGCCCTTTACCAGTCTCTCCCTTTTCATTTGCTCCATTGTACTGCTTGCTTTAGTTATTTTTGTGTAGTCCCCCCAATTTTCCTCCCTAAATTCTGCTGTGAAATTGTCTCTCTTGCCTTTCTAAGATGTCACCCATCTGCCACTTCATCCTTTAATGAGCTTCTTCTTCCTTAACAACAGCATGGTCTAGCTGTTCTATCCTCCCTGCTGTTTCATTTCTCTCACCTATATGCCACTTTACCCTTTTTTCCTATTAGCTATACTCAGTAGTTTTCCTGCTCCACTTTTAATGCACTTGGGGCCCAAGTCATCTCATATGCTTCTTCGACTTGTTAATAGAATGTTGGTTTCTCCACACTACTGTGTCTAGGACAAAGTAAAAACAAAAACCTGTTGAAAAGTTATAATCAAAAAATTGTTAATATCTATTCAGAATGTATTCAGAATCCATTTACAGGGTGCAGAAGTCTTGCAGTAGAAATGAACTAACAGAAGATGAAAATCTGAGTGCTTACTATAAGAATTAACAGTAAATTGAACAGATGTTTTAGGGTGAAAACAGTGGACCTTCCATATTCATGGCCTGGTGATCCATGGGTTTGTTCACTCATGGATAGTTACTGCCCATATTATTCAAAGGTGGTGTACATGAATGCACATGCACATCACAACCACAGAATAATATGGGGTGTGATCATGCACATTTTTTGCCATCCACAGAGGCGTGTGTTTGTGTGTGTGTGTGTGTGGGGGGTCTACTATGTAATGCTTTGCATTTTGTTCTATTCTGTTTTTGACAATACTGAACTTCTCTCAGGAAAGAAAAACATAGGTAAAATAAACAGACATGGAAATGAAATTAAAATAAAACAGTTGACCACATCATGAGAAAGCATTACTCATTAGAAAAGACAGTAAGGCTAGGAAAGGTAGAGGGCAACAAAAAGAGAGGAAGACCACATGCCAGATGGATAGACTCAATCAGAGAGGTTATGGGCATGGATCTTCAAGAACTAACAGAAGGCAGGAGGTATTGGAGATGTCTCATCTACAGGGTCACCATGAGTCGGGCCAACTTGAGGGCATTTAACAACAACAACAACAACAACAACAGCATGAGAAATAGACATGGATTACTCATCAGAAAGGGAAGAATCCAGAAAAGTAATTTTGTGGAGAGGAAATAAAAAAATGGATAACAATGGACTCTTTCATACAAGGCTAAATTGGAAGTATAATTTAAGGTCAATTCGAATGCAATCATGGGTTTTATGTTATTGCAAATTAACTCTTCGCATGCAAATTCGGGCAAGAGGGAAGCCAATTCGAATGCAATCATGGGTTTTACGTTATTGCGAATTAAAGCTTCACATGCAAATTCGGGCAGGAGGGGGTTATTTTCGGGTAATGGGAAGTAATTCCGAACGGAGCAGGGGTTCATGTAAATTCGCTAAACAAGCGAATTTACATGAATCCACATTGGCTCCATTCGGAGTTGGGAGAAATTCCTCCCCGTTTGAAAGAGTCCAATGAGGAATTAAACTAGGCCACAATTTATTGATCTTGACAGTGTACTTCAGCTAACACTAACAACAGCGTTTTTAGAAATAACCTAAACTGTTTATTTTAATACTTTAAAACTGTATTATGGTCTAGATACTTTAACTATGACAAGCCATTTTAGCAGAGGCCTCTTCTTTCCACACTGCCTCTGGGAGGCAGATCCTCCTCCTTTAAACATGAACTCTATCTACCACAGTACTGTTAACATGTTGCTTTTTGAAAAACAGTGAATGATATATAATTGAAACAAAACTAAGACCATTGTAGAGTTGCAACGGATACTTAAAGCTGAATCACCAGTACTTTATCACCACACTAGATTGCCTATGATGTTTTGGTTTATGTCTCCTGGAATCCTTGACCATTGGCCATGCTGGATGATCAGAAGTTGAGAACCAATTAACACAATTGAGCATAAAACCTATTTATTTATAATATTGTTATACAGAGTATTTTATATACTGTATATGTTATGTTTCTCAAGCGTAGAAAGTAGTTGCAAATTATGAATTCAGCAGCCACCAAGACTTGGATTTCATTTTTGAAAACATATTTGTAGAGCTTAAAGTTCTAGAAATAAATTTAAACTCAGATATGTTATTCTGAGAGAAAGGAGTGCCTGAGAAATGTGCCTTCATTTCCCACTGTAAGAATGTATACACACTGAAGCATGAATAGCAATTTGATACCACTTTAACAGTGATAGCACCATGCTACAGAATCCGGGGTTCCGTAATTTGTGGAGTTACTTAGAATGTTGTGCTAGAGGGTTTTGGCCTTGTTTCCTGAACAAAAAAAGTACCCCCTCCCCACAAGCTACAGATGCCAGGATCTGTAGGATGTAGCCATGACCATTAACAGTGCTATCAGGCTGTAAGAATTGCATAGCAAATACAGATTCTCAGCTGTGGGTGGGCAAACAAAGTGATGTTTATATATACTCTTTGTCCTGTGCCAAGCCTCTTCTGAGGGTTATTCCATTTTCTCCCCAGGCTGCTGTGATAAAATAATGCAAGAACACACTTGCATATAATGCCAGAGGAATTTTTACACAATGACAACATTTATTTATTTTTATTTGATGTCTTTTATTATTGCAATTCAGAACAGTACATTTACAACATAGCATACAATTATAGTAGGCAGAGAAGTTCCCTTCCCCTCCTCTCCTCCCCAAATTAAATATTTTCTCACCCCATTCACTTTTCTCACCTCATTTCTTAAACCATTCACACTTATCTTTTACCTTCTATTCAACTTTCACTTCGTACCTTATCACTTATATATTCTAAATATAATCTTCTACTATTGTTATTCTTATTGTACTTAACCACAAAATAATAACACATTGTTTCAATTCCTGGATGGATATACTAAAAAATCTAAAATTTAATCAAAAGAAAAACATATAATACTTACAAGTCTAGAAAACTATATCCCATATACTGTGTATCTATCACAGCAATATCCCCCATTGTTCTTTTATAAATTTCCTTACTACTTCCTATTCCATATTGTAATCTTCCATAGATGTTCCATTAATCATATATCACTATTTGTCTATTTCCATAATACCATAAAGTTTAAACAGCCAATCCTTTATATCCAGAATCACTTTCGATTTCCAGTTTTGAGCAAATAGTATTCTAGCTACTGATGTCATATAGAATAGTTTTACCAAAAGCAGAAAAAGTCCCCCCCCACACACACACACCAGTTACAGATGCTAGGATTCTGTAGGATGTAGTCATGACAGTTAACAGTGGTATCAGGTTATAAGAACTGCATAGCAAATACAAATTCTCAGTTGTGGATGGGAAAACAAAGTGATGTTTATATATACGCTTTGTCCTGTGCTAAACCTCTTCTGAGGTTTATTGCATTTTCTCCCTAGGCTACTATGACAAAATGCAAGAAGAATTTTTACAAAATGACAACATTTATGACTAGCTGCATTGAAATACTGGACTCAACAATATCCTTGAGCAGAAATCTCTGAAACAGCCTTCATTTTAAAGGGACATATATAAATAGTTAATAAAGTATTAATGAATGATTAATAGATGTTTTATTAAATGATAAATTTGTCAGAGTACAACAGAATATGGGATTTCTTAGCAGAGTTTTCAACTAATGCTAGTCACAGAATCTTCTACTGAAATACATTCACTAATAATCCAAGCCCAAATAACCCTCAGTCCTTCATATAGCACTTCTGTGAGCATTGTAGTGTGGTTGTGTTATCCTCACTTGCAAAAGGACCAGAAACAAAAGTCCTAACAAATCAAACGACCATTGGGGTGCCTCCAATCTTCGAGTCCATAACTCTATATTAATTTTTTAAAGTAATCATAATCACAGTCACAGTCACAATGATGATGATATCATGAGTTTATCTGTACCAGGGACAGGAGGGAAATGTTTGGTCATCCAGTTGTTTTGGATGATAACCCCCATAATCCCTTACTCTTTGCTATCCAGACCAGGATGTGTGGAAGCTGATATCAAAAACATCTGAAGTAACAAATATTCCTTGGTCTGTATCTCTACAGTGAATTTTCTGGAGCCCACTTGCAAGATTGAAAGATCTTACATATTGATAAATCAGTACAGCTGATTTGGACAGAGTGGCAGAAAGGGCTGCAGCAACCAAATGCCAAAGATGGAGGCTGCAGCAACCAAATGCCATGACCTCTGGGAGGCCTAAAAAGAACCCACTCCCATTGGGTTCTTTTTAGGCTATGCAGGGTGCCATTGGTGCGGAGTTGCGCTGTTTTGGTGCTGCACCACATGGGCATCATTGTGGTGCACCCTGTATGCATTCGGGCATGCCAAGATAGTGCCCGGTGTGTGTGGTAGGGCTGCTGAACATGTAAATGCCACATGCGCCCCTAGTCCAGGCCCTGGCTGGCGCAAAGTGCCGGTCTATCCAGAGCCAGAATCTGGCACAGAGTGAGTGGGGAAAAGAGAAAGGAAAATACCTGTAAGATGGGAACTCTCTTTTTGTGCTGGATTTAGAAATCCAATAGACCTGTTTGCCCCCACCCGCCAAGTCCTTATGATATGATGTCTACTTGCCAGGCTCACAGAACATTGTAATCTGGGGGATTCTGATGCTTGAGCATCAAATACCTACATATCATACTGGTTAGGAATCATACTGTTACACAGGACAAAGATTGAGGACTTTCCCCCATTGTTCCATAATCCATTGTTTGAATTTCTATTGACAGGAAATTTTCTGCTTGCATTAACTGGGGATTTTTCTCCAACAGAAAAACTAGTTTCTAGAGAAGAGATTCCCTTTAGGAGTACAGAAAAGAACAAAGAGATAAATTCCTCATTCATTCCTTCAATCTTAATTATTACCCCTTTACAATGATACATTCCATTTCAGTCTAGCTTTGTCCTGCATAACTCAGATTTGTGTTTGTGATGTGTTTTACTATCAGAATCTATGTACAAGATATCATTTGAGATGTCGTCCTAGCTTAAGAGACCACTGCCAATAAAAAAAGCCTTAACAATACTGTTGAGTTGGCATGTGTCAAACAGATAGTGCTTGTCTCATTTAATTATTTTCCACAGTATGTGCATATATCTAAGTATGTGCCTGTATGTATGAGGAGAATGAACTCCACTTCAGTTAAAACACTACCAAGATTTTTCCAGAGAGATGCATTTTTTTTTTAGTGTTTGCTGAGGGTTTTTTTAAAGGATGATTACAGTTTGTTTCAGGAGTCTCAAGGAAATATTGATTACTTTTGTCAGTGCTTCAAGTAAAGCAATTTTGCAGAGATTTTTATAACCTGTACAGAGTATTACTGCTCCTTTTTGCACACATCAGCTAATTACTTTATACATCATCTAATGGTACAAAGAGGCAGGTGAGCATAAAAAGGAAAATAAACTCTTGAAGTGGCCTAATCAGTGCCTTGTATTGCTTTATACAATAGAGTTATAGGTTACAGGTTTGACTTGTAACCACCTGGGGAGATTAACATTTGTTAGAGTACATACCTGGATAGCTGAAATTCTTTATATGACTTTAGTAAAGCTCCTTAGAGAATCTTTGTCAGTGGTAGATTCCTTCATCTATTGCTTAATTTAGGCTTTATCAAGGGAGAAATCATTTAGCCCAAATAAACTTGCAGACTCCACCACATATACATTTCTGAGTGGTGACAATTTACCTTCTGCTGCTCACAGAAAATGGAATTTATGCCCAAATGTTTGTATGTAGAGAGGCAGTCACCATATATCTCCTATATCTTTTACCTTTAGCTTAGGTCCTATGCAAACAGGTAGGATACTATGGGCCAACCCATGGTATCCTGCCTGCAATCCCTGCTTGTTCCTGCCCCAAGCCTGTGTGATTATGGGCAGGTGATCACATGCCCGCTGGTAGCCATGCCATGTAGCTACCATGTGCCATTTACCTGTTGCTACTGCTGCATTCCCTCAGAACGACCCTGCCACAGCAGATACGGGCAGAAACAGGGTTCCTGGCTTGACCCATGTGGCCAGGCACCCCTTTCCACCTTCATAGGCTGTGACTGTGGCCATCGGAGGGAATGCAGAAGCATTGGCAGGTAAGGGGCATGTGGTCATGTGGTTATTTTAGTCCAAGCAGAAGGTTTTGTGGGCAAGGGATGGGCTGGAACGGCTGGATCAGTGTACGGTCTGGCTAATCCCAGCTCAAGGCTATTGGTCTGCATCGTCTGTACAGGACAATACTAGACCAGGGGGATCATGGACCTTTGGGCCATTGCATTCAGTCCCTTAGAATATGTTCCAGTAAGATTTTTTTTTCAAGAAGCAATATGGAGTTACAATGTTTTCTTTATGGTGAAGAAAGAAATTTTCATACCATACTCTTGTGCAAAAAGAGGTTGTCCCAAAATCCTATGCCTACTTATCGTTCCTTGTGACCATTAAATACATTGCAGATATAATCAATATGTTCATGAAATGACTTTCAGGAAAGAAGCCATGGAAGTGTCTGTTGCTCATCTCTGTCTCTTGATTATTTTCCTTCACCAGTACATGTGATGCTTCCTGGTAAACCATGACTACGAAGAAGTCTTAGATGCACCCTTTTAAATACATCTGAACATGCTGTTTTTAGTGTAGGCCTTCAACAGCATTAGCCTTGCCAACTAAACTGATCAGTAGTACTTGACTGATCGATTGATCGATTCAGAGGATTTATACCTCTGAAAATAAAGGATATAAAAACAGTTTATCAGCTACACCAGGGTCAGTTTCTTTTAATGCCTCTTTTGTCATTAAAATAATCTTCTTAGTCCATTTCTTGTTGACACAGAATACCATTCTTCTCGGCTCAACAATGTGAAGAATACAGTCCTGAGACAAATGAATGTAATGAGGAATATATCATGTGGCAAACTAGTTTCCTGTAAGGTACTGGCAGATGAAATGCTTCTTCAGGAATTATGAGTTCCTTGTTCATTTTTCTTGCTGCCACAACAACCTGATGCAAATATTGCTGCATTTTGTCAGTGCTATGTTAGTGAAATGTTTGGTGGCTCCCTCAGGATTAATTCAGTGACAAATACTGAAAGTGTGATATGACTGATGGAGATGGTGGCCCAGTTGGGCAGTGGGATAAACAAAATCAGCAACAAAAAAAAAAGAATGGTGATTGGTGATACAGTGAAGTAGGTTTGCTATGGCAGATCTAAATTGCTAATATTTCACTTTGTCATTTGGAGTTCCTCATCATTAAAAAGGTACTATATAAATTACAAACAACTACAATTTTCTAGGATTTATTCTTGTAGAGAAAATAGCAATAATCAGTATGTACTTTGGTTTCACGGGCAACCACTGTCACAGAGTGTCACAGAGAACAAGTTCTCATCTGAGGAAAGAACCTGAACATGACCTCTGTTCAGGACAAAAATATCAGCAAATAAAAATTTGTGTGTGTTTTGTGTATGTCTTTCTAGTAATCTACCTTTTCCTCCTGAAACATTTAAGCAGCCGAGGCAAAAGAAGCACAGGAGCAGAGACAGTTTCTTATTTTACTTGTGGGAAGCCTCCCCCAACAAATTTCTCTCCCACAGGAATTTCTGCAATATTTTAATGTTAATTTGTTGTATCAGTTCTTTCCATACCTACTTGCATGGTTAATACCCTGGCACGAGGTAACACACTGCTGCTATGTATTCCATATTGCTGAATATAAATGTTGTTATTAGCACGAAAGAAAGATTTGAAATTTGAGAAACCATGCACAAATTGTGATTCAGATGAGTTTATATTAACAGAATTTAACATTCTATGAAATGACTAGCAAATAAAATGCACAAAGCTTAAGAAAATGGAAGAATAGAAACTCTTATCCATGCTTGGAGATATCCAGAATTAAAGACATTTTCTTGTTGTTGTTGTTGTGAGCTTCAAGTCATTTCTGCCTTGTGGCAAACCTATCATAGGGCTTTAGAATAATAAAACCATAGAGTTAGAAGAGACCACAGGGGCCACTGAGTCCAAGTCCTTGCCATGCAGGAACACCAATCAAAGCATCCTGAACAGATGGCCATCCAGTCTCTGTTTAAAAACCTCTACAGAAGGAGACTCCGAGGGCCCATTCCCATTATGGTTTAAATCAGATCGTGTCAAATCACCACTATGGTTCCCACTTGGGAATTGAATTGGAATTAATTCCTAAAGGATGGCCATGGCTTTCCCCATTCACCATGAGTCAAAAAGGAGCTGGGTTTTCCTGCTCCTTTTTGGGCTGAATCAATTTATTTGACAATTAATAATAATAATAATAATAATAATAATAATATTTATTTGTATTTCCCGCCTCTCCCCATGGATCGAGGCGGGATTCCAACAACTTAAAACATTACAAATTGTGATTAAAATCGATTCAGCCCAGCAGAAAGCCAGGGCGGATTCGCATCCACCCTGGCAGCCACTCTCCCTCCCTCCCTCCCTCTCTCCTTTCCTTCCTCTCCTCCTCCTCCTCTGCCTCATTCCCTCCTGATGGGGGCCCTGGTGGTGGCGGTGGCAGTGGGGGCTCTCAGGGAGGAAGGGAGAAGAAGGAAGGGAGGGAGGAAGGAACGAACGGAGGGAGGGAGGGAGGGAGGGAGGAAGGGACTCAGAGAGGGAGGAAGGGGGAAGGAACGAAGGAAGGAGTTATGGGTGGGAGGAGAGAGGGAGGCATGGCAGTAGAGGCTGGGGAAACCTCTCCTGCTATGTCAAAAATAATCCTGTCAAAACAGGGATGGCGATTCCTGAAAGGAATCCTGAAACTGGTGCAAACATAGCGGGAACCACTGTGTTTGCTGAACCGGTTTCAGGATTCAGTTCAAGAACAGAATCTACAGGTAAGTGGGAATGGGCCCAAAGAGAGTATATTTTACTGTTGAACAGCCCTGACCATTAGGAAGTTCCTCCTGAGATTTAGGTGGAATCTCTTTTCCTGTAGTTTGAATCCATTGCTACTTGTCCTAATCTTTGGAGCCATGGAAAGCCAGCCTTGTCACTCCTTGATATTACATCTTTTCAGATATTTAAACATGACTATCATGTCCCCTCTTAACCTTTTTTTCACTAGACTAAACATTCTCAGCTCCCTAAGCCACTCCTCATAGGGCATGGCTTCCAGGCTTTCACCATTTTGATAACCCTTCTCTGGATACATTAAAGTTTATCAACATCCCTCTTGAATGGAGGTGCCCAAAACTGAACACAATATTCCAGCTGAAGCCTGACCAAAGGAGAATACAGTGGTGCTATCACTTCCCTTGATCTAGACACTATAGTCATATTAATGCAACCAAGAGGCTGGATGGCCATCTGTTCAGGGTGCTTTGATTGGTGTTCCTGCATGGCAGGGGCTTGGACTCAATGGCCCCTGTGGTCTCTTCCAACTCTATGATTCTATGATTCTAAAACCCTATGATAGGTTTGCCATAATGCAGAAATGACATGTTCAGCTTGTGGTCTTCAAAGACTCCTAGCTCCATTTCCCATGAACTCTTGTCTAGTCAGGTGTCTCTCATCCCATACAGTCAGCCCTCCCCATGGGCGTGTTTGCCTTCCGTGGCTTTGAGCTTATGCAGAAGGCAAGCCAGGCAGAAATAATAGGGCATGTACTTGTGCTGTGCACCTTATGCGCCTGTGGGGTTTGAGCATATGCTCTTTTCCCCATATACGTATGGGGAGGGCAGACTGTATTTGTGCATTTCATTTTTTTTGCCTAGGTATAGAACTTTACATTTCTCCCGACTTTAGCCCAGTTCTCTAATCTTCCAAGTTCATTTTGAATTTTAATCCTGTCCTCTGTGGTATTAGCCACCCCTCCCAGTTTGATATCATCTGCACACTTAATCAGCATCTCTCTATTCCTACATCCAAGTCATTGTGAAAGATATTGAATAGCACAGGTCCCAGGACAGATCCCTGTGGCATTCAGCTAGTCACCTCTATCCAGAATGAAGAGAAGCCATTGGTGAACACTCTTTGGGTGTGGTCAGTCAGCCAGTTACAAATCTATCTAACAGTAGCACTGTCTAGTCCACATTTTATTAGCTTCTTTGCAAGAATATCATGGCAAACTTTGTCAAAAGCCTTACTGAAATCAAGATATGCTACATCCACAGCATTCCCTTCATCTATCAAGCCTGTGACCTATTACAAAAAGGAGATCAGATTAGTCTGGCATTACTAGCTTTTGAGAAAACCATGTTGACTCACTGATGACTGTGTTGTTTTCTATGTAATTACAAACTCTCTGTTTAAAGATCTGCTCTAGAATCTTTCTGAGTATTTATGTCAGCTGGATGGATAAGTTTTTTTTTCAGAGAGAAGAACCTTTTCTTGGCAAATTTCTTCAGAGTGTTTGGCCTTGCCATCCTCTGAGGCTTAGAGCATGTGACTCAACCAAGGTCACCCAGTTGGCTTTCATGACTGAGCAGGGAATCAAACCCTGCTCTCCTGAGTCGCTGCTCAAAACTTGAACCATTACACCACAAAAGAGACACGGTAAAAATGGATTAGTAGTGAATGGTGGTAAGATGCAAACTCTATGTTTTGAACCCACAAACTCTAAAATCTGTATGTAACAAAGAACATATGACTATAATATTCTATAACATATAGCTCATATGACTATAATGTATTGTAATAGGTTTAATGAGTAAAGTTTTGTTTAATGTGAGGTTGAAGCAGTTTTAAGGTCTCACTGCTCTTGATTGAGACCTGCTGAAGCAAAGAGCAATGACTTTGAAGGAGGAACATTTTAAGCAATAAGCTGAACAAACCTGTGTACATTCAGCTAGTCACAGTCAATATTTTAATGCTGGGGGCACTATGGGGAACAAAGATGAAAACAAGAGGCTTGCCTGTAAAAGTATTAGAAAGGGCCCATCAGCGATAGAGATAGGCAGGAGATAGAAACAGAAGTAGGGCTATTAGGGAAAGGGACCTGGAGGAGATCTGAATAGTATTTTGGGGAGATAGGACTGTGGGAAAAGTTCAAGGAGAATTTTATTTGTTTGAATCTGAGAAATTATACAGTGCATTGAGTGTAAAACTAGCACAATGCTATTTCATTATTTTTTTTCTCTTATCATAAATCATCATTTATATATTTTCTACAACTTTGTCAAGATGTTTCAATTTAATAATTATCAAGGAAAACTGGTCACATTTTACCACACTGAACCCACTGATCAATATCCATGTCTCCTGTATAGCGGTTACCTTGAAACCTGAGTACAAGATCCAGAGAAGTATTGTGATAGTAATAGGGCAAGGTAAGTGATAGGAGTCCAAGGTTTGGACCTGGGTGGCCTGCACATATTTTTTTCTGTGCAGAAAATACTGTTTCCTGCACACAAAAAAAATGCAATTTCTGCACAGAAAAAGCCTCATATAAATTTTGTGCAGAATAAGTTCCAAAGTGCAAAAATTCTCATCAGTGCAGGATTCTCATCAGGGTTTTCCAATACTCGAGAAATAAATTTTTGATCAATTTCCAAATATTTTTTAATATTCTTTCTAATCCCAGTCTGCACTTTGCTAGTGTAAGGGTTGCGTCTTGCTAGTGTATTGTGCTGTGTACAGACTTTAGTAGCTGTGAGAAGAGTTTAACTTGTTACCACAGGGCTTACCAGTATGTACTGGAACCAGTGCCCTGAAGACCCCCATTAAAATAAAATAAATGCCTATCTGAATTTCATGCTGCATAGCCCATAAATATAGACAGTGAGAATCTCCTCCTCCAGGGGAAGGTTTTCATAAGTATCCTAGGGTTTTGCTAGGATTTTGCTTGGTCTCACCATAAATTATGCTGTCTGCCGGCCTTTCTGGATGTATTTATGGGCCCTGTTCTTTGAAATGTATTTGACAGAACAAACATTGTGATTCCTGTTTTCATGATGTATGGTTAGTTGCCTTTACTGTTGCCAAGACCAAGGCGAATGAGAGCGCTATTAAAGAAGGCAGCTGGGCAATGAATAAGGGCTATGGTGATTGGATCAGACATGCAAAGAAAAATGAGGATGACTGAGTTTTCTTGTTTTTGCACTGATATGTTGTTACATTAAAGTCATGGGGATTTAACAAATGCGATGTTGCAGACCTGCTGTGATTTGAAAGGAAGTGACAAGCAATTTGAATTAAAAACAGACAAAACGTGTGCAAATATTAAGGGTGTTTGAGATGTTCTAGTTTCCTGTCTGCAGCAAGATGTGTTTTATTATCCTGAACATCTCTCTGTTCTTCTCTGTTTTCCACTTTCACAGTCTTATCTTGTCTCATGTGTCCATGGAAGTTGCCATCTTCTTTAGCTCAACTCTTCCTCCTCCTCCTCCTTCTCCTCACAAGGGAGGAAATGCACAAATCACTGTTTTGGCTGTTGTCTCTGGAAGTTGAAAAAACAAAGGGATGGAATGCAGTTTTTTCATTCTGTTTCTGTTCTTAATATTACATCAGAATTAAATTTATATTAGGCAGAGAGGGACAGAACTGCTCCAAATGAAAGGCCCATTTGAAAATGCAAGGGGAAGGCACTGGTGAAGGACACCAAACTTGGCACAAACAAAGTACTGTGATGAACAGTTTGTTTGTTTGTTGTTGTTGTTTTTGTAAGAAACAGAAGATTAATTCTGGAAATTTAGCTTCTGTGTATTTTTAATATTATCAAATAGCCATGCCTTCAAAGAAATATACTTGACAGCTGGTATAGTGATGGAGACTGAGATCTGTCTGAAGCTCAAGGAAGTGAAAAGTCAGCACCAAGTGTTGCCACATATTCTGAACCATACATCTACCCTGCAAATATATGACTGATTGACACATGTCAGCAGAGATACTGGGTTTACAGGTGAAGTGCATCATGTGATGATTGCATTTTGTATTAACACAAGGGATTATTATGATATGCAGTCTATAAATGAATATAGAGGAAAAATTGAATTACAGAAGAGATGACCTTTACTGAATACACAAGACTGTTAAATGGGTGTCTTTAACTTTTTTTTTTTTAAAAAGAGAGAAATTGATTAGGGAATTAAGTATGGAGTGGCAATTTTGAGATGTTCAGAACAAAAAAGCCTAAGGAGAGCAATGGCAATAAAGTGGGATAAGGATGTACTTTTTCAGTTACTTTAATCTTTCATGGAAGAACATGTAACTTCAATTCCTTCTCTCTCCTCACTGCAAGAACATGAGCAGTTTTTGAGAAGTATTCATACTGTAGGAGATTGTTGGGGGAAATTAATTTGCATGAAAAAACCACCACATTTTCTTCCTCAAAACATGCTTTCTGCACAGAAAACAACACACATGTGTGCAAACTGATTTCCCAACAAAATCCAATAGTGTGAAGAATCTTATGTCTGTTCTTTTCTTTTTCTTTTTTTTAAAGTAGGATGTCAGGACATGTGAATGTTGTGATGATATCCAGCCAGGACTGCATTTTCCTTTATATTGGTTCAGCCTATAGAATGTTAGTATAGGAATGGTTCATTGTATTAGCTGTGGGAGGAGCTGTAGGAACCCCCTGCCTTTTCCCAGGGTTTGGTTTGCCCTGGCTGAGCAAGCTCTGGTGGCTAGAGGTTGCAGTTTCAGGCAGATTTTGCAGAGAGCTTGTTGAGAGCAGTCATTTGGTGGCAAAACAGACCCAGATAGTTGGAAAGGAAATTCTTACATCTCAGCCAAATTAGTTACCACTGACAAACAGGAATCAGAAGCTGAAAGACCCTGCACCAGCTTCATTGAGAAAGGAAATCAAACAAGATCGAGTCCAGAGAGATGACACCTTAAAGATTGCTGAAACCCAAAGTGTAAAGTACCCTTTTGCAAGTTATTTAGAGCTGGGGAGGAGAAAACCTTTTCCTTTTGTTCTTTAATTTAAACTTCCCCCTTAATTAACTTTATATTCAGAATCAAAGAATTTTTTGCATACAAAAGTTTGATTTCACCAGGGTACCGGCGTTGCAAACCCATACCTGCCATACCTTAGTTGGGTGTGTCTTCACAGGACACCTTTTCCCTTTTTCGAGCATGCAAATGTAAATGAGTAATCACATCCTTAGAATGGGGTTACTGTGGCCAAAGAAGGAAATTTGCTAATATTGCGCATTATTACTTAGTGTTAGTATTAGTGTTGGAGGCCTAGACGTAACTGAGAAACTTGTTGAAGGGAAGGTTGAGCAACATGAGGGATAGAATGAAGAACTGATAAGAGATAAAATGGAAAATAAGGGAAGAACATAGACTTAAGGCCAAATATATACTTGTATTTCAGAAGAAAAAGGACTGAAAGATGATTTTCCTAAATGTTCCTGCTGACTCGGGAGAGGATCGGTCAAGTCTGTTCTCTGATTCCCCAGAAGGTAGGACCAGGTCTAATGGTTTTAGGTTAGAGGAGGGCAGATTTCGACTGAACATTAAAAGGATCTTCTTGGCAGTAAGAGCAGTTCAGCAATAGAACCAATTTCCTAGAGAGATGCTAGGGTCTCCTTCTCTGCACATCTTCAAGAAGAGGTGGGATAGCTACCTGCTGGGAATGCTTTAGCTGAAGATCCTGCACAGAGCAGGGGGCTGGACTCAATGGCCCATGAGGCCTCCTCCAATGTTATGACTCTTGATCATTCTATGAATTTAATAAAAGAGAATCTTGAATGAGGTTCACAAAGGAATGGAAGGAGCAAACCACTTTACCTCTAAGAAAACCATCAGTAGTTGGCAACAAAGACTATAAATATGAACTGAAAGTACCATGCCATGTTCATGGGGCATCAATCAAAACAAAAGATGGGTCCCACTTGACCATCTGTAACTAAGATATAGCTATTTGGCTTCTTGGCTGAAGACTGAACTGTCTTGGAAGCTGTTGTCTGTTAAGACACTTGTTACCTATTTGACAACCCTTTTTAAACATTTGGTATACTGTGGGGAATTTTTATCACACTTCAAAACAACAAAAGGAGTTTGAGGCTAATTTTGGCTTACAGAAAACATATGTGGGTGCAATCACTGAGGGGAGGTGCCTGACCATAATGCTGTAAATGTGTTTACTGGTAGTAACTTTTCTTGCCAATGCTCTGGACTGAACAGTTCATAATTGACTTGGGTGACTCGGCTATCAGAAGCATTTGTGAGATCCAGTTTCCCTGTGCTTTGCACACGAGCAAGGACTCCTGCTTCTGATATAATTAGGTTGGAAGCCATCAAGTGTAAAGGGCATTTTTCTTCTGACTGATATGAAATCCTTGTTTAGTTATTTTTCTGAACATAATGGAAATTCTGAAATGCAGTTGTATGATGAAGATAGAAATCTTCATCAATTTCATACTTGCTCATAATAACAAATAATTTTACCATTTTTCTCCTCACTGTATGAAAGTCATTGAAAAAGTAAAACAAACAAACAAATAAAAACCCTACTCATTCCTCAAAAACTATTTGAAGTTTAGACTCCAAAATGCACATTTGTTTGATGCAGAAAACTTCATTTTCCATGCAGAAAATAAGTTTCTTGCCAAGAAAACAGTTTTTTAAAAAACAAAAATGTTTTATGTACAGAAATGCTGGCACCTGGCTGAGGAAAGCTGGTTATAGATAGTATGTTGCTTCTCTGTGGTAGAAAGTGGAGGACAGGAAGAATCAAGAATGAATGCACACATCCCTGAAAGTGATAACATAGTGGTTCTAATTCTAGTAGTGTGCCCTTATTATGACTTGTATCACACAAGGTAACAGAGTCAGTAAAAGATTGCACAAGGACATGGGAGACTAGGATTTGAACAATGTCTTAGCCACTGAAACCCACTGGGTGACTTTGGACAAGTCACACTCTATCAGCCTCAGAGGAAAGTGAAAGCAAACTCACTCTGAACAAATCTTGCCAATAAAATCCTGTGATAACTTTATCTTAGGGCTGCCATAAGTCAGAAATGACTTGAAGACACATAACAACAACATTCGGGGGAAAATGCATCTGCCAATATGTGCCATGCTAAATACTCTGAAGGCACCAGATCCTGTTTGATCTTGGAAGCTAAATAGGATCAGGCCTGGTTAGTAATTGGATGGGAGACCAGCAAGGAATACCAGGTACTGTAGGTTATATGCAGAGGAAGGCTATGGCAAACCACTTCTGAATAGTCCTTGTCTAAAAAAACCATATTAAATTAATGGGGTTTTCATCAGTCAACAGGGGACTTGAAGGCACACATGAGCGTGCACACACCCAAATAAAAACCCTATCCTTTGTTATCCCAGTGGTGCCATTCCCAAACTCCTGCTGTAAATGCGAGGTAATTCCTTGCTAGAGCTCTAGGTCATAGATATAACTTATAACACTGTTAAGTTCTTCCAGAGCTAAGCAAGCAATGAGGAAAAAATGAACATGAACATGAAAATGAAGTAGAAGATGGATGGCTGTATTGGTATTAGAGTTTAACTATACCGAAGTTGCTGATGAATTATTTATTTATTGCCGTATTATTTATTTACTATTCATAGCTACTATTGCTAGATGTTTTTTCAAATAGTTGCTGTGATTTGAATTTGGTACAGCACTGGTTGGCAATGCAGCTCTGGCCACGTTTGTAATTCATAATAATAACAATAATGATATCTTTCTCCTATCTGCCATCTTCTGCAAATAGGTGGCATTATTTCTTTATTATCCTGGGCAATCAAGGACATCTGGTCGCTTTGCCCCAAGGATATAGCCAAGGATACTCCTGACACGTCTTCCATCTGTACAATTACATCTGCTCATAGTTTCAGAAACCAGGCGTGATACATTCTGTTCCTCAGAGAACTGTATTTGTTTTCCAGTAGGAAATAAATTGCAGTTCCCTGAGCAGGACAGGAAGCCACTTAAAGGAAGGGCAGGTTTGCTCTCCACCATCTGCCCTCTTTATTTTTATATGAATAGGTTTACAAACTAGGTGGATAACATACCCAAACATTAGGAAATGACTGATATTCAAATATTATGGAAATAATTATTGCCCACCAAATGTACATATCTATGCTCATGTTTTCATAATTTCAAGAGTTATCAACATGGTCTCTAGCATCTCAGCATTGGTATGTTTATGAGTAAGCCAGGAATCCTCTGGAAGAAGGCAGCACAGAATAATGTTGTGAATCCATTGCATTGTTTACTCTTGAGACTTTTTCATGCTGTGTGGATTTCCTGACAATTACTCTTTCTCTGGGTTTGAGCAAACGTGTTCCACCCTCATCGCACTTTAGCTTCTCTGATTTGGAAAACTAACAAGAAAAACCTTGTCTGTTCTGAAAAACTGGGGGACTAATTGGTGTCACTCAGGTCCCTTTGTTGCTCTGTGTGGAAGCTCTTTATGTTTCATTTTCCCCCATTTGTATGAATAGCTGGGTATAGTGGTATGACAGGGATATATTTTAATTATACCAAGGTGACCGATGTCTGTCCCTGTGGGTGTAATGTCAATACTCCTATGCACTCTGGAAAATAGATGCCTAACCCATTTACTCATATCTGTATTGGGACCTGTAAATCTTACCAGCAGCATTGACTTCTACTATTGCTTGGCTCTAAAAGTCCTTGTAATTGTCACAATTATCCTATTGTCTGACACTGGTTTCTCCCAGGCTGACTCCTAATAGAAGCTATATATTCTCCATCAGCTGAATCCCTCAGTTAACTTTCTACACTGCAGAAGTATAATGCTTTTTGTGTGTTTACATCCAAGTACATTCTGTCCACACTAGTTGGTGTGACCCAGCCATGAAAGTGCAAAAGGAAGAATGCACTTGAACACACTGTTTTTTAAGTTACTGTTTAACACCCTTTCACCCCCCCCCCAAAAAAACAACCCCTATGTGAAGGAGTTTTTGTTTAATTTAGAACCTTTATTGTAGAGTTACATTAAAAATTGCATACATATAGTCAACACGCTGTTTTCTGGCTTCAAGGGACCTGTATATATGAAGCTTATCATCTGTCAAAAAGCCTTTTATGCACATTGAAAAAGATTGCACCTGTAAATCAAATCAATAAAATAAAATAATAAAATTGTTTTTTTTTTTCCAAAAAAAAAAATGCTTGTTCTGCAGCCCTGAAATGAGGTAAGAGCCATGGACTAAAACTCCTAACATTCTCTGGAAATTTCTATATTAATTCAGAATGAGAGATCTTGTATTTCAACACATTTCAATGCTACCTGCTTAGAGAAGGCAGCTCCAGTTAATGATCAATATCTATTTTAGAGCAGAGACTGGCAAACGTCCAGTGTGTGTGTGTGTGTGTGTGTGTGTGTGTTGGGGGAGGCTGTATTGGAGCACCCCTTCCACTTGTCAAGGGGACATACCAGCACTTCAAGTCCTTAAAGTCGGGGTCACTATTATGATTCCTATATAGCTGGATGTTGGCAATTGTGGTGCACAAGGGTGCTGGAGCACTGCCTCACACCATTGAGGCCTGCAGATTGTCAAGGCAGAATATTTCCTCTTCTGGAAAGGAAAGGAAGGTGGGAAAGGCTTCATTTTGAGATGCTATCAAATGCCAATAGCAAGTTTCTTTTGGTGGCAGTGAGGGGCACAAAAAGTGGCAGGAATGTACATCTACTCCTATTTTTAGATGTTATTAAAAGAAGTATTATATTGCCTACTTAACTGCTTACTTAATACTCTGGGACTGGAACTCAAGGCGGTGTTTAGATAAAAATTTATATAAATGCAGTCAGCCTTCCATGGCCAAAGATTTAAGCACCCACCATTTGAAAATATTTAATATATATATATAAATTCCAAAAAGCAAACCTTGATTTTGCCATTTAATTTAAGGGACACCATTTTACTATGTCATTGTATTTAATGGGACTTGAGCATCCATGGATTTTTATATCCACAGGGGATCCTGCAACCAAACCCCAGCAGACACCAGGGGCCCACTGTAAAACTACATGTAGCTAATAACTTAACAAACATAAAGATAAAAATAGTATGAAACTGTCCATAAAATTGCACTCCGGGGGTGCTGACCCCTGCAATTTCCCCAAATGTGGGAAACTCGACTGCATAATTATAGGGAAAGCAAACATTTTGCAAAACATCTGCTGGAATTGCAAAGTTTTCACATGCTGATGAAAGGACAGCAAGAAGAGAGCAACATCCCTCCCTAACAAATTTGAGATCAGCTACAGAGAAGGCAATTTCCAGCAGACATGCCTGTGGCATAAAGTAGAATTAGAAGATCTCAGGACCTGGTCTTAGATTTCCAATTTTCATGAGTCACCACCAAGCAGGAGACAAAGGACCAAATTCTTCAGTTTGTGGGGAGGTCAGCTCTGGGCAGCAGGAAAAGGCTGCGTGTAATCTCTGCATTTCATTCACAAGTTGTGACAAATTATGAGCAAGAATAGTTGGTACTTAACACATATCATTTAATGACATTTCCAGGAGTCATCATTAGGTCTCAGGTTTTGGCTAGGGGAAACCTCAGGGCCTGGGATGATCTTCAACTGGCCAACCTAGGATCAAAAGAAGTACCTGCCCACAATCAGGCAGGTAGGTCCTTCAGATAGACTGGACACAAACATCTCCTGTATTAAGCTACTCACATTTCTCCCTGGTTATAGGAGGTGCTTCTACCCAATAAGTCGGGGGAAAACACTTTTTAAAGTGCTTTGTGGGATGAGAGCCAGTGTGGTGTAGTGGTTTGAACGATGACTCTGGATTCCAGGGTTCAAATTCTGGCTCATCATTGGGCATGTCACTCTCTCTCAGCCTCAGAGGATGGCAGTGGCAACCCCCCTCAGAAGAAACATGCCAAGAAAACTCAATGATAGGTTTGCCTTAAGTTGGAAATGACTTGAAGGCAATAACAACAATACTACAGTTCTCAGATAATCTGTGGAAGTAGCGGATCCAGAATCAGCTAGAAATCAGTCAATCTGTTAAAGCATTTTTAACATGTTTCTTCACATTTTGTTACTGTCTTCATCCTGATGGCTAGGAGTCATAAACAAGCAGGTGAGTCACTGAGTACTTTGACAAGAGGATATTAATAAAAGTGGAAACCAGTGGAAAACAGCTGTGGAATATTTAGGGTCTTTCTAAATGTGCACTAGTTGGGACTAAAGAGATAACTGTTAAAAGTGAAGATTCAGCTAAAAGCCTTATTTGCTTCCTGAAAAGGATGGAGAGAGAAGAGATTGATTTTTAAGTCAAGAGCTAAATGATACAAATTAATCTATGCCATAAATGCACTGAAATACTAAGAAAGGCATTAAAACAGTAAAGATTTGATTAATTTGTTTCCAAGAGTTTTTGGGGTGGTAGTGATGGGGAGAATAACAGGTCCAAAGGGAAGTTTGCAACCAATTCAGAGAAGTCCTCTCTTTCCACTGTTTGGTGTACAGAGAAAAGAGAGAAGTCCCCTTTCTGATCTTTAAATTGCAGTTTGATGAAGCTTCTCCTGTATGGGCACATGGAACAGGAAAGATTCTTAGTAGAGCATGGAGAAATCAAGCTAAGGCTATTGGGAATTGTAGTCCAAAAAGGAACCGTTCTCAAGCTTTTGATACGAGCTATTGATTTCTGAGGGGGTGTGTGTCCAGCTGCAGTTAATGATGTTAGGCTTAGGGTGTAGACCCCATGGTAGTCTTCCAGTGGGATGATGTGGGTTGAAATTAATAAGATGAAATGTAGCAAGTGTGATTGTACCCCTGCACTGCCAGTGGGCCTTGCTGCAGATTCACATTGGCAGATAATTGTCCCATCTCTGCTAAACTGTTACATTAACAAACAAAATGCAGCTCTGGTCAGGGATGAAAGAGAATTTCATTACCACTCACAGTTTTAAAGACTCAAGCCTCTAGGAGATAAGTGGGAGTGGGTGGCCAGGACTCTAGGCTTCCAAGTTACGTGGCAACATGCAGTTCTGTGCTTCAGAACTCCCTTTAGGCAGAGAAGAGAGATGTGAAGTGTCAGAAATATGAAACCCCTAAATCTATGCATGGTATAAATCAGGGTGGACAACTTTGATGGGTCCAAGGGCCAATTTTCTGCCCCTGGGGCTCTCCGGGAACTGCACTGACTACTAAAACTACTACCACTCCTTTTTTATTTGTTAAAATACATTATTCTTATAATATTTCAAAATTTTTCTCCTCTTTTTATCACTGATTACTCAACTTACAAAGGCTTCACCACATTTAAAAACAAGACAGTGTCAAAGGAGGTTAATTTCACCTTTTCAACACATGGCTTTCCCATCTTTTGCACTTTCTGCTTACAAACATCTTTATCTCTTTTAGAGATTAATGAATTCTTCTTAAACTTTAACACGGTAGTATATTAATTGTTATGTAAAGCTATTGACTTTTATATCATTAACAAGCTTCGTCATAATGATGCTTGCTACCCATTATACATGTCTTTGGAAGGTTCCTTTCTCATAATAGCTCAAGGCCCAAGTTTTATTGATTTTTCCCCCCATTTCCTTTGAAACTGTTGTTCCAATTTACCATTGACCATCATTGTTAGTTTGTTCATTGTCATTAAATCATTTAATTTTATAATCCAATATTCAAACATACAAGGATTTTCCCCTTTCCAGTACCTTGCAAGGATTAAGCAGCTGCTGTGATCATGTATAGCTTTACACCTACGGTATTTGATCTTGATTCATTTTCTCTTCCAGCTCTTCCGTGATGTTTAATAAGAATAGTTTAGGGTTCCTTTAAAAATTTATTTGGAAGGTATCCTAGATTTTTATATGGATTGCTTTCCAAAATCCAGTTGCTTCCTTACATGTCCATCACAAACGAAAATAGTTGGCATTGTTTTGTCCACCTTGATAAAGGATGGCATGCATTTCTATGTTACAAAGAAGAGGTGACTAATAAACACATGATAACAAAAACCTTACTAAAAATATGGGATAAGTATAAGAGATCCTTTTACATGAAAATCCCAAAATGAACTTCCACTCTGGAAGCCTTTCATAAAACCCAAGGGATACTAAAAGAAAAAATGGATCACATACAAAGATGTACTATATAAAACTAAAGGAGTTGAACTAAAAACTTTGGAAATGCTTCAGAAGGAAGAAATTGGGGTACAGTGGTTATCATTCCACCAGCTAAAACAAAGATTTTAAAAAGATATGAAACAGACTGGAATTGAAAGCGAAGCAAAGGATATAGAAAATATTCTATCCATGGGTGAAAAACATATGGTATCTCTACCACTCCTCATCCACCTCTTCTTCAAGTAAGAGGTTCGGAATGGTTCTGGCAAGGCTGTAAATCTTCACTTGTTGTTTTTTCCTTCCATGTGGGACAATAGAAATCCATTTTTTTTCTCCTTGAGCCTTTACAGCCCGCTCAAAAGAGGTGGTCTGTAGCTGCCCCTTTGAGTGGCGGATTGGGGCCTCTGGGACAGCTTCATCCTTCTCTATGGCCTGGAAAGGGCTGTTCTTGGAGCATGAAGCCCCAAGGACAGCGCGACCAGCAGAGGCAAGGGAGAAAGGGGCTTCCTGCCCCCTTTCTCCCTCGCTTTGTTCCCGCGGCAATCTAGTTGCCATGGGAATGACTCGCTTGAGGAAAAGGAGCTCCATTTCGGAGCTCCTTTCTGCAGTGCTGAAAGGGTGCCCTAGGCAACCTCCAGCGGTGCCATGACATTAGGTGCGCACATATCCATCTGGACACGGCACGCACCGAGACATCATCAAAGCATGCCCCTATGGACAGGGCCATTTAAAAATGGCACCATCCATACATGTTAAGGCGGGGGAGTGTGTGGTTGCTGTTTGCTCCCCAGACCTAATAACAGGCCAGGGACGGCCCCTTTGGGCCGTCTGTACTGCGCCCTTGTTCCTGTTGTATGCTTCAAATTGTTTCCAACTTATGACAACCCTAAAGTGGATCTATCATGGGGTTTTCTTGGCAAGTTTCTTTAGAGAGGTCTTTGCCATTGCCTTCCTCTGAGGCTGAGAGAGTGTGTGACTTGCCCAAGCTCACCTGGCTGGTTTCAAGGCTGAGTGGAAAATTGAACCCTGGTCTCCAGAGTCTGGACAGTCCAACATTCTAACCACTGTGCCATGCTTTTCTCTTTACTGGGTGATTTTATGAGCATTTTAAAGCTTTGTGTGTGTATATGTGTATTGGAGGACCTCTGATATAGTTATACTGTTATTTAAACTGTATACATAAAGTGTATTGATCGGTCTGCACCTTAGGTCCCAAATTGGAAGAAAGATGGGATAATAAATAGATGATGGATGGATGGATGGATGGATAGATAGATAGATGTCTTGTTGAAATTTCATTGTCTTTTTAAATGTGTGAAAATGTTGGGTTCTGCACAAAAATTCAATTTGCCTGCAGCAGCTACAGCAAAGGGAGAGAGAGAGAATGCTTTGAAAATGTTTGGGCAAAAGACAAAAAAGAAACAATATAAAATATCCTTTCCCTAAAGAAGAAAGAATGAAGGAAAAAAAGAAAGAGCCTTTTCACTCTTACTAGAAGACAATCTTAGTCTCTCCTTTGATACACACACACACATATATACAGAGAGAGAGAGAGAGAGAGAGAGAGAGAGAGAAAGAAGTGTTGATAAATCTTTTCTCATCAAGGATGGGAACATTGGAGAATATTCTTCATATTTCTACTCTACAATAATTTTGCAGCCCTGAGAAGAGCTGCAAAGACAGAAGTGCATAACTTTCTTGACTACCTGCTGTGCCAGTCTCCCAGTCTCTGTTTGGTTCACTGTGAAATTGCCAGACAGCTTCAGATCAGGCGGCTAGTGTGGCCCCCCCTCCCCGCAAGCCTTTAGGAAACAAACAAGCTTCCAAAGGCCCTCCTGACATCAAGAAACGTAATTAACCCTAAAGAGAGACACTCTTAACTGGGGCAGGTTTTTTGATGAATGTTTTTACATGGAGCTAGTTCATGCATACTTTATAAGATAAGGATTGCTAAATTCTAACAGAAACAAAGAAGGTTATTGATCATTGCAAATACACCAGATTAAGGTACTAAACGAGGATTAGCAAAGTGTAGCACTTGTTTTTCTTTAATGTGTTTCAGTAACATTGGGGCTGGACAAATTGGCAGAGAGGGGCACCCCTTTCTGCCCTGGAAGTAGGCCACATTAACCACATGCTGCAGTCTGCACATAGTTCAAAAAGAGGTCCCCCAAAGGAGCTTCTTTTTGACCTGCAGAACAGGTGCCATAACTGTCATGGCATGACATTATGATGCCCTCCATGCACCACACCGTTTGGGCACTCCGCATGGTGGACATCATCATGGTGCGCCCCTTGTAAATGGGGGCGCGCCAAGATGGCACCCATGGGTTTGGGAGTGTGTGAACGCTCCGCCCTACTGCAGCCCTAGTTTGGGCCCAGGCTGGCACAAAGTGTTGGTCTGCTGAGGCCCATAGTTACAGGAGTAGATGGTTTAAAAACAATTGCTAGTCCCAGCTAAAGTAGACCCAGAGAAGCACAGGGATTTATGTATTGACATACATTCAACAACAGAGTCCATGAGGCAACTATAGTTGGGATAGCAATTGGTTATAGACCTATTAAAATATAATAATCCCCAAAATTAAGCTTCAAGAAAATTAGGGATCTTCAATAACGCTTGGAAAAGTTAATTTTTCTGGACTATTATTCTTAGAATCCCTCAAACAACCTGGCCAGTTCTTCTGATAGAGATCTTTTGACTTCTGGAAGAAAGGTGGGTAATAAATACCATACCATACCATATCATCCCTCTCAGAGGCTTGAATCAAATGATTTGAAAGTCATTAATGAACTTGGTCCCCGTCTTATAGTTTTGGTCATTAGATGATCTTTTTAAAGCTTATATGTGGCCATTAAAGTTCAAATTCTGCTTTAAAATCTTCAACTCAGTAGAGCAAAAAATCTATAAGGACCTACATGGCCAATTGGTGACAATACTGTGCATTGTAAACATAAAACAGAGGAAACAGACATTACCAATATGCACTTCTGCTAATGCCACTGAAATGTTGACTTTTAATGGAGTGCCAATTGAAATATAGCATTGGATTAGAAACAACAAGAATTTATTCTGTCTTTTACAATTCATACTAGGCTAGGAATCCTGTGGGACTGTGCTCTCATCATGAAATGTGGTTATAATTTAGAATGAATGGCAATGTTTTAACATCTCATGCTGTACTGCTGCATTTGATATAACTGTTATTTATAAAGCCCTTGTCTTTTTCTTACATTGCTATGACTAGGCTAGTTTGGCAAGCGTTTGAAAATCACAGGTGTCTCTAAAAGTGCCTTTATTTCCAGTTTTCACATATTTCATCCCATTTTCTTGAGTTTTAATGTTTCCTAAATTGTGCTTTCAACTGAACAATTATTTTTTCCAGGGGTTTTGGTTGGAGAGTAGGTCACAGCTTGTGTTCTTGTACCAGGTCCTACAAAAACCTCTTTGCTCTACTAGCTTTGACTGCTACACCACTTAGAAAACACGAAAAGCTTTCAGAGACATCACAAACAATTTTAATGAGAAGTATACATGAGCTATGTCTGAGAAAAGCTTGTCAGGAGTAGTATTATTTGGTTTCCCTTAGATATCTTGTCTTTTTTTCTTTTTTCTTTTTTTGTAGAAGAAAAGAGAATCCACTTGATGAAGATCAAAGCTAGAAGCTTAATTAGAAATGCAAAAGTAGAAGAGTTGGTTAAGGTCTGAAAAGACCCTGATAATCTTTTGCTTATTACAGAATGTGCAATGGGATGTTCTCGTACAGGCTTGGGTTAGACACAAAGAAGACATCAGTTTGGTTTGAATTTGTATAAGAGCTTCACAGGTTCACACTTCCTGTCAAATTTAAAATGGAGAAAACTATGGCCTGAAATGCACAGGCCAAAGAAGCAGCTACTGGGTGCTTTGTGGGCATGGTGTTTTGTGGGCATGCCTCCAAAGTGGTTACAAATCACTCAGGTGCTGTGATCCAGTCCTTTGGACTGGATCAAAAATGAGCTGATTAAAGACAATTTCTGGAGGCAAATGGCTTGGGACTGCTGCGGCAGCCCACTTTGGAAGTCGGCCAATGGTCCAAGCATGATCACAGCCCAATCACAACCAGAGCAGCCTCCAGCCATTTCTGGCAGGCTGTCTGCTTCACCCTGAAAAACCTAGAGAAATTGAATTTGTCCAACCCTTATTTGTGTAAGAGGATAATCCTATGAATTAATTCATGCAAAATGGTTATGGAGCAGATATAGGGTGCCATCCTGTATGGCTCAGAAAAGCATAGAAAAGCATGTGGAACTATGATCACTTTGGCCTACCATATAGCAGCCACTGAAGCCCTCCCAACCATTCTGTGCTTGGCTGAGATAAAGGTAGAGGAGATTGCAGAATCATTTTATTATATACCTGTGGCAAGACACAAACACAATTACACCATGTACTCAGGTCTTCTAGGGTCCTATGGACATCTCAGAGAATGATGTAATCATATTGCATCTCGTGACAAGAACATAGCCAGATGCTTGTGTAAGCTTCCAGCTCTCCTCTGGGCACAAAATGGCTGGGGTGGCATCTGTGGCTCTACAACAGGTCCATGGAGGGCAGGTTTGAGTCACTGCAGAGGGAGGAAAGGAAAACTAACTTTCACGTTTTTGGAGTCGAAGGCTTTCATGGCTGGCATCCATAGTTATTTTGTGGGGCTTTCGGGCTATGTGGCCATGTTCTAGGAGAGTTCCATTCTGACATTTCACCAACACAGATGCTGGTGAAATGTCAGAAAGGAACTCTTCTAGAACATGGCAACATAGCCTGAAAGCCCCACAAAAAACTATATAACTTCCACATTGTCTGCAGATGTATGTAGGAATAACCTTGGCTTGTGCTTGCGTATGGCATTAACAGGATGCCAGCCACAGAGTGTTTCAGCCATCCTTACATCTACACCTGATTAAAATAAAAATCTAAGTTGGTTAATGAATCTTTATTGATTAAGATTTTTTTTAATGTGCATATGCTTAAAGCAATGACTGCCGAGGAAGAAACATAATTCCTCTTTAGATCAGTCTTCCCCAAACTGGTGCCTTCCTAATAGTTTGGAATGCACCTTCCACAATAACTCACAACTAGCCATACTGGCAGGGTCTGATACTACTACTACTACTACTAATAGTAATAATAACTTTTATTTCTAGCCCGCCCCTCTGTCCAAGCAATCGGGGCAGGGTACAGCAAAGTTCAAAACAATCACAGTCGCAGTAAAACAATTCCCACAATCCCATCCCTAACCTCTCACCTCTTAAAATTAAATTAAATTGAGATGAATTAAAACAAGGCAATTAAAAATATACAAAACAATATATGTTAAACCAATAATTCTTTAGGAGCATGGACAGTGGCATCAGGGTGTGGTGCCAGGGAGCAGATGGAAAACATAGAGCTTATTATTGGAGCTGGGGGAGATTAGGTAGTTTCTGGGAAGGCCTGCCAGAAGAGATGCATCTTTACAGCTTTTTTAAAGCAATCAAGGGTTGTAATAAGATGCATCTTGTCCAGAAGGTAATTCCATAGCCTAGGAGCAGTTGCCAAAAAAGCTCTGTGGGAGGTCTGTGACAGCCTAGTCCTCATGGGCTATAGCAGGTTCCTCCCAGAGGACTGAAGTGTGTGTGTGTGTGGGGGATCATACGGGGAGAGGCGGTCCCTGAGATAAGATGGACCCAAGCCATGTAGGGCTTTAAAGGTTAAAACCAACACCTTGTATTGCGCCTGGAAACTAATTGGCAGCCATTGAAGAGACTTGAGCACAGGTGTTATGTACTCTCTTCTCAATGTTCCAGTTACTAACCTGGCTGCTACTAACCTGATAGGAGCTGATGTCTTGAACATCTGCGAGGCATCAGATTAGAAAAGGCTAATTTAGATAATCAGTGAATGGGTTGTACCAGGCATCATCTTACACGGATTCCTTCTTCTATACAACAGAAATGCCAAATAAGTAGAATTTGTTCTTCCACACCTTGCTGTCTTTAAAATGAAACATTTCCTTCCTTGGTTGGTGTGCATTACATTGATAGTTCGTAACTCAAAACATTTTTAATGGAAAACAGATGCATAAATCTTCCTAATATTGGTAACTTTCCAAAAATGCTAAGGATCAGCTGGGAGGTGAGCCATCTGCCATAATGAGATCACATAGCCTTAAGGCTAGTCCCAGGGTTGCTAAATAATAATAATAATAATAATAATAATAATTAAAAAGCCAAAGAGGCCATATTTATAGCTTGCACAATGTAATTTTATGCATGTCTATTTGGAAATAGGCAGAGCTTCAAATTAACTTGGTATTAATTCATTACATTATTAATCCAGCAGATATTTGAGTGATTTCCACTAATCCACTTGGTTCCTAAAATAATGCTGATTTTAATAATATGCTTTAGGTCCTTAGAATGTGACAGAATTCATTGGGGTGGTTGCTTTTTCCTATCATATTTGGTAAATCTGGCCTGCTACTTCAGGAGAAGAAATATTAGAATTAAAGAAAATTCATAATATGGCTTTTATAGCAATAGCAATGGCAATGGCAATGGCAATAGCATATCTATACTGCTTATCAGTGAATTAACACTTACTAAGCAGTTTACAATGTGTAAGCCAATTGCCCCCTCATTTTACCCACCAATGAAAGGATGGAGGGCTGAGTGGATCCTGGAATCCTGCCTGGGATGGAACTCACAACTTTGTGGCTGTGAGTGGCTGCAGTACCGCCATTTAACCACTGCACCACCAGGCCTACTTTTATATTAGGAAGGCTAATCTATGTGATTTCTTTGTGAAGATAGTGAAGAGGGGGCAGACCTTCTAGTGAACTTACTGGAGCAGAAGAAAAGAGTTGGTGGAGTAGAGCAGCTGTGTTTGGGAGAGAACAAAAGATAATGGAAATGAATAAAAACAAATGGAATAAGGTGGAGGTGAGTAGAATTATTTGCTTTTCAGGAGGCCAAGGCCCTCGAGTAGAGAGACCTTTTGGAATGTCAGAATCATATAATCGTAAGGCTTACAAAGGGCTCTATGATCCATGAGGTCTCACCCCTGCTCAGTGCAGGATCTTCTGCTAAAGCATCCCCAGCAGGTATCTCTGCAGTCCCTTTGTGAAGACTCCCCCACTTGTCTAGGCAATTGGCTCCACTGCCAGACTGATCTCACTGTCAACAAGTTCCTTCTAATGTTCAAAATCTACCCTTCTGTAACTTAAAGCAATTAGACGTCATTCTACCCTATGAGGCAGCAGAGAACAAGCCTGAATCCTCCTCTTTGTGGCAGTCCTTAAAGTATTTTAAAGAATATGATCATATCACTCCTGAGTCTTCACCATGCTGAACATGTCCAGCTCCTTTAACCTTTCTTCACATGTTTTGATTTCCACAACTCTTATTGCCCTTATCTGAATTTGCTCCAACTTGTCTATATCCTTCTTAAAATGAGATGCATAAAACTGAGTGCAATACTCTAGATGAGGCCTGACCAGTGTAGAATATATTGGAACTGTTAACCTCTCTTAACGTGGAAATTATGGTTCTGTTAACATAGGCTAAGTTATGTAGCATTTGCCTCCTTTGCTGCAGTATCATACTACTGGCTCATGTTTTGATCAATAATATGTAATCCCAAGTTTGTTTTCACATGTAGCATTGCTGAGCCATGTATTCCCCAAGTTATACTGTGCATTTGATTTTTGTGGTCTAAATGTAGAATTTTACATTTGTCTCTGTTGGATTTCATTTTATTAATTCCAGCCCCATTTTCTAGCTTATCCTAGGTCTTTTTGAATGATGCCCCTATCTTCCAATGTGTTAGCTACCCTCTCAGTTTTGTATCATCCACAAATTTGATAAGGATTCCCTCCACCTCTTCATTCAAATCATTTAAAAATATATATATTGAAGAGTGTTGCCCCCAGGACAGAACACTGCAGTCCTCCAGTTGAGATGTCCTTCCAGTTTGAAGCACAGGCACTAATGACTACTCTTCAAGCATGGTTTTTCAACCAATCATGGATCTACCTGATGGCATTCCCATCTATTCCATATTTAGAAGTTATAAAATCATTACTGAAAAAAACAAACAAAATAAAAACAAACCCTACCTTGATGCCACCATATTGGAAAATTATCTGCCTGTCTCCAGCATTCCATTTTTGACCAAGGTACTGGGTCATCTGGTGACTTTCCAGTTCCAAAGGTTTCTGGATGAAACCAGCTGTCTGGGTCCAATTTAATCTGATTTCATGTCCTGCTCTCAATGATGAATGAGAATTTTAAGTACCAAAGTTCAGAAACCATGGAAGCAGAAGTTGTGTGATATCAAACAGTTCGCAATAAAGAATCTGTAAATCAGAAGAAGAATCTAAACCATCATGGTAAACAGAGTAATCAAATAATCTTGCTTTCAGCAGTTTGACTGGAGGAAGTATAAAGGCAGCAAGCTCAGCCAGTGCCCTTATTCCTACTTATTCCTGTTTAGTGAGTTCATTTCTCTTTGATAGCAATAGCAAGTACATTTCTATACCACTTATCAGTGCACTTAAACACTCCCTAAGCGGTTTACAATGTGTAAGCTTATTGCCCCAAAAAAGCTGAGTATTCATTTTAGTGACCTAAAAAGAATGCAAGCCTAAGTCAAGCTTGAGCCCTTGGCTGGTACTGAACTCGCAACCTTGCAATTTGTGAATTGTGAGTGAGTGGCTGCAGTACAGGCATTTAACAACTGTGCCACAAGGACTCCTGATGCCTGGAATACAGCCTTTTTGTTCCATATACAGGAGATGGTCTGACCCAGACACTGAAGCCTCCATAAAAGAGAGGTGTAGATGAATGACAAGCTTAATTGAGATTGTTTTAATATGAGATTCCATGCTTTGGGACAAGCTTTGCCAATGTGGCACTTATGAGAGATGTTGTACTCTCACGATTTCCAGGTAGCAATAAGAGCTTTTTGTAGTCTATGTGGGAAACAGTTCTATGTTGGAAAAGGTTATTTTTTTAAAGCCCCGTTAAGGTGCCAGTAATAAAAAGTTCTTCCCTAACAACTCCATGCTGTCGTATGCATATGACATTATCTGTATCAATAGTAACACAGAAAGTTCATTAAGACAGCTAGGTCATTAATGTTAACTAAACCCATTAAATTATTTATTATTGTTTTTTCTAGTAAATTAATTTTCCATATTCTAATATCCAATAATATCAGTTCTCTGATCCAATGTTTCAAACTTTGGATATAACCTCTACTCAGGAATCCCCAAAATAGGGAGCAGGGCTAGAGATGTGTGCCCTGGGATTCCACATGATCCAGAGACATACATATATATCAACAGGATAAGCACTGTCACTCAGACACCACCCCACAGCTCAACACTAGATAAGTAACTGAAAGTGAAAGGGCACAGCTTGAAAGGCAGGCGATGCATCCACATGACATGTCACAGACATGTCCCACCAATTGGTGCACAGTTATGGGATGTGCTATAAATATGAAGGGAAAATTTTGGAGCTGAAAAAAATGGTTTTGAAAGGAAAAATGGCATTGCTGCAGAAAGAGGTGACTGCTTCAACATCAACTGCATATCTGGTCCCCACAAACAAACATGCCAATTTTAGATTGAATCCACCTTGTGAAAAAGGTCTTAATTTTGCTAATAATGATTTTGGAGTAATTGATTTATTTTTATTTTTTTAAAAAAAGAAAACTGAAAAAAAAAAAGTGCAGTCCTTTAAAACTGGAAATTTGTGGAGATCCAGGGGAAACTTGTTTGGTGTTATGTTTATTTTTGTATGTGCAGGTTAGATCGTTTTTTTGAGGGGTGAGATTTGGTTGCTCCCAAACATATTTCTTCCTAGTTCTTCACTTCTGGTCTTCTTATTCATCTTCTTAATGATAATTTGATAACTCTGGTTTGGTTTGTGCCGACAAACTGCAAATAGAATGTTCACTGGCAAGCATTTTAAAACATACCTGTCTTATAATTATCCACTTGACTAAAGGAATTTTAAAAACATTCCAGAAGACAATTGCAATAGCACTATGACTGTGAAATGTGCATTATCTAAGGGATATTCATGCTCTCTCCTTGAGAATAAATGAATCTGAGAAGAAGAGGAAAATGCCTTTTAAAAATGAACCACTCCACCAATAGCTCTAAAGATAGGAAGCTTTACCTTAGTATACTCCCAGACATCTGCTAGTAAATTTTTGTTACAAGTGGCTGTTGATCGTTTTCCCCCTACCTTATAAAGGGCAAGCCATTAACTGCTGCTTTAATATGTTACTGAGCATTAATTCTCCAGTAGTTAGCTCATATTTGGACTAGACAGTGGGATATCAATATTTGTTTCACTTGTGGTAATACTATGGTATATATTAGACAGATAATGAGTAAAAAAAAGAAAAGAAGGATGCTGCTAGATCTGATTCTTCTCATGCTGAAATCAACATCACTTTATTATCTTCAGTAGTGATAAGCTTTGCATGTCAAGCGAAAACATGCAAATTTCCAAATATAACTTTATACAGATAGCCTAGGAAAATACCAGATAATCTTTTGTCTTTTTGAGCCCTGAATTCTCAATTTTATCTCTTAAAAAGTCTTTTGCAGGCAGTAAGAATGTGATTCTTCATTTTTTTCATTCCTCTATATATGTGAAAGAAACATTTCAAGAATCCTTCCCCCACCCACCCACCCACCCACTGGTGAGATTAGAACCATTTTTGCATATTCTGTAAACTTTTTTTCTGGAAAAAAATTGTTTGCATGAAATTTGTGAATATTTTGTACATTCTTAAACTGCAATAGTATGTGGGCAAGGAAGAGAGGACAGTAGTACTAGGAAAGCGGCAGAGCTCACCTTAAGATACTGCTTTAAAAAGCAGAATGCATTTCTAGACGAGTTCAGAGTACAAATAATCCTTTTCTCAGTGTTTCCATGACAAATGCTTTTGTGATGAGCTCTTTTTATCTCAATAACAGCTCTTTACCATTCATTCTTTTGCTTAGCTGAGGAAAAGGAGGAGAAAAAGAGGATCAATACAGTCCATGGTTATCTCAGATTGTGAATGAGGCCTGCGTTTCTAGCCTACACTGTTTCAATGGATATAGTGTTTGTAGATGACACTTGAAAAAGTGTGCACAAAGACTGCAGATTTGTTTCCTTTTCACAGAGAGAAAAAAATGCCTTATTTGTAATGTTTGTGGAAGTGAAAAGCTGCAAGCACAAATCATGAATAATGCAAGCACTTCTGATGTGCGTAAAGACAAGGTTGTTTCTTTCCTTTCCCTATTTTACTGGTGGAATACATCATACAGTTTTTCACACATATCATCATTGGCACATAGTATGATGTCCTTGTTCTACCATATCTGTAACACTTCTGACTCAGTTGTCCCAACAACATTTTGCAGGTAATGTTTCTGAAGTTGTTTGAAAAGTTGGAGACAACTTTCAAGAACTGAAGTGAATGGACTACTGGCAATGAGCCATGACAATCACTGCAACTAGACACGATCTAATTGTTTTAGGGAACCTTTTTTTAAAAAAAAAAACAAAAAAACTTTTGTATATTCAGATAATTTTAAATTGTTTTTAGCTAGTTGATTTTAAATGTTTTTTTTTAATTATTGTAAAAAATCTTTTACTTGTAAGCTGCCTTGGGTCCCTTTCTGGGCAAAAGGCAGCATAGAAATGAAATGAAATTAAATAAATAATAGAACATTCCTATCACTAATGCTTATTTAAAGACAAAACTGGATCTAGTCATTGTAGAAATCAATTGAATTGATGTCAATTGTATCTAATTTAAGTCTGATTGATTTTAATGGGTCTACTCCAAGTCTGATTAAATTTTAGTTCAACCCAGTAAATTGGCTTTGACTCAATAAATTTGGAGCCAGGCAAGTTCTTCAGCAGAGAAAGTTCATATAGGACACTGCAAGTCATCAAATGATGTGACAGTCTACTGGTAACTAAAATCAAAATATCTGGAGGATCAAAGGTTCCTCGCTACTGTCTTAAACAGAACAGTCCAAATATCACCTCTCTCCAACCTCTATACTCTGGGTGTATGAGACTATAGTGCTCATAATTGCTATCCAATCTGTCCATTGTAGATTATTTGAGCTGTCTTCCAATACAGTTGAGGGTACTAACTTGGATGAGCCTGATATAAATATGATTATGTAAGTATAATGTGTGTTTAAAGTCTAAACAAGACGGGGAAGCTGGTAGAACATGAAATGTAGTGTAGATGTAGGACAGAAAGAGATCTTTGACTAAACTTTCAGCAGGACAGTATTCTATTTCAGCAGCCAAGGAAGAGAGAAGTCAATAATCAAAGCTACTGACATTTTCTCAGTACCATTTTGCATCAGAGTAGAACAAGAATGAATAAAGTAGACAAGAGGGCAGCAGAAATGTGAGAAAGGAACACAGATCAAGAAGAAGATTGTGGCTTTTTCATGTCAAAAGGAAATGATGTAGCTCACTCAAAATAGGATACTGGTGACCTTGAAATGGTTCACAGAGAAGGAAGTAAAACACTGAAAGGTTAGGACAGGTTTTATATATGAGGGGAGATTTGGATCATTTAGTTTTGAAAGGACAGTAAGAGAAGGCATGACAGAAAGAATTTAAAATAATGAGCAAGTTAGTGAAGACAGATGGCTTGTTCCCCTACATTCAGTCTTGGAAAGAATACAGTGAATCAGTGGCCATTTACCGGAATAGATTGGTAGCAAATTTAGCATAGATAAATTTAGAAAAGATAACTAACTCCTTCACACAACATAATTAATCTATGGAATTCCCTCCTGCAGGGAAATTGCATCAAATAGTTTAATGAGATTTAAATGGGAGTTGGATGGATGTGTGAATAACTACTGCACAGGCAGTTAAGCTAATATGCCAACTTACTTTGGCATGACAAGAGTGCCCAAACATTCCCTTACTGGACTAGAGCTGATGATGTGTAGGAGTAACTAAAGACTACTGTCCACAGATAGATGTTTGTTTTTAGTTCCTGGCTGTTTTGTAAATTCTGAAGGAAGGGAGTTGAGTTAGTAAGACACTCAAACAACAGAGAACACTAATCAAGCCATTGCTATGACTGTTAGATTACCATAAATGGAACAGTCTACTTTCTGACTTTCCAGGGCTGGTCTACTTTTAAGGAAGGTGATGCATTTTCCTCAGGAAGCAGATACCAGGAGTAATTAGTAAGGTATTGGAGGGGAGACCTCTGTGTCATACAATACTACATTACACCCCCTAGGCTAGCCCAGTTTGTATTTGTACATGTAAAGGGAGGGCATGCCTTTAATTTTTGCTCCAAAAAGCCAAATATCTTGAAAAATCCTGTATCTTTCCCAATAACCCATCTAAATTATGGTTGGCAGCAGAAGCAGACTCTGTTATTATTATTTGCCATTAAGCTGACTTTAATACATGGTGACCCTGTGAATGAGAGACCTCCGTCACTCTATCATCAACAACTCTATTCAGGTCTTGCAATCTCAGGGATATGGCTTAGTTAAATGAATGGTCTCTCTCTTTTTCCTTACAGCTTTCCATTTTGCCAAGCTGAAGCAGACCAATGTTGGGAAATGAGAATGGGTAGACTAGGATAGCTGTTGTTCTCCTGTGCATAGTTGTTATTTACCTGTGACATAGGTAAATTTTTTGTGGATTTCAAATGGTCAAAACTTTTAAAAAACTTAATACTAGATGAACACTGCTCCATTGCCCTAATGTTCAACATGGTGAGCAGCAAACCCAACACAGATAGGCATTAATAGTGTGAAATTGCTAGTGAGCATGAGCTTATTTAGTTCCCATCAAGAACCGATTGTCCCATTTTGGGAAAAAGATATAAATCAAATAAACATAGAAATGAATAGGAACTGTGGCTCTTGGGAGCTTTTACAGAATCTAGAATGGAATTGTGATGGACATGTTTCCCTGAAATTTGGCCACAGCCTTCTAATGCATTTTCCATTGACAGGGAGCTGCACTCAGTTACAAAAGTCTGGTCAGAACTGTGTATGAATAAGCAGTTCTAGAACACTTACAAGAATCATTGATATGTTGTAGGCTCTGATTTAGAAAGTCAATACTGCAAGCTGCACAAGAGCAATAAATGCATTTTAGTATTTTTAAACTCATGCAAAACCAACAAATAGCATTGAGACTATTTTGCAGATTAAGATAATCTGGCTTTTCACATCTAAAAAGGTTTCCATGATTCTTGGTGTGTGAACAGCAGGCAGCAAGACTTGAAAACAGGCTTTGATAAACTCCATGGAACATTTTACACTCCAGATAAAAATGTTGCAGCTGGAAGTTTTAAAACAAGGCAAAATAAGAATTACAAGTTTTTATCTTCTAATTTGATTTCTTTAACTTCAGGACTGAATGAATACATTTCAAAACTCTCCCCCTTGTACAGCATTATTGAAGACCTCCCACGATGGGATAAAATTTACAGTGCCATGATGGAGAGTGGAGTGGAGGGTGCATTGGGTGGAACTAAGATTAATAAGGAACTGACTGTCTCCACCTCTCCCTCTTGTTGATTTCATCTGATCCATTCCCTCCTACCTCTAACACAGTGTCAGCTTGCTTCCACCCCCCATTTCCACAGGTTTTTCATATACCCTGCATTGTTGAATGGGGAATTGCATATCTGACTCAGGAGATTATGAGATGAACTTTAAAACCAGATCAAGCATCCTGGGCTGAAGCCAGGATGTAGGATGGAGGCAGGGATTATCACATGCTAAATTGCTGCTGAATCGCCACCTGCCCTCAGCCCGGGTCCCAGCCAGGTCCCAGCCATGTTCTGCCAGCACATTTTTGAAGTCAGAAGCTTTCTGGCTTCTAAAAAGTGCTGGTGTTGTGTGGCTGGGACCCGAGCTGAAGGCAAGGTGTAGTTTGTGAGTCATCATCAAGGGTTGCAGGCCTTCTCAAGTTCATTACAGTGGTCTAATTAGGAAATAGCCAGTGTATGTGCTAATGTAGCTACATTCTCTCTGTCCAGGAAAGGCTGTAGCTGGCACACCAGTCAGAAAAATGCTCAGTGAGCCATGGAGTACTACCAGGCTATGCACCTACTCCATCTGGGGGAATGCAATCAAATTGAGAAGAGGCTGTTTACCCACTTTCCAGGCTTGAGAACAAGAAATCCATAGGGCTTCTGTCTCACCAAGATTTGGCTTCAGTTAATTGGCTACCATCCAGGCCATTACAGCATCCAAGTCTGTTTCAGGACTCGCACATTCTCAGCTGACTCTGATAACATAAAGAAATATAGCTGAGTGTCATCAGCTCACTAGTGGCACCCAGCTCCAAGGCTGCAGCCGTACTACAGAAATAATGCAGTGTGACAACACTTTAACTGTCATGGCTCCATCCTATAGAATTCTGGGTAGTTTACTGTGGTACCAGAGCTCTCTGACAGAGAAGGCTAAATATTTCATGAAACTAAAAATCCTGTAATCCCAGAGCAATTGAGCCATGGCAGTTAAAGTAGTGTCAAATTGCCTTAATTCTGCAGTGCAGATGCAGAACAAAAGTCCTATTGCCCTTATGCAGAACCTTCATAATGATAGTTATCTGCATAGAAGATAATATGGAGTCCTGTGGCACCCCACAGCTCAATAGCAATGGGGCTGAACAGAAAGACCCTAATGCCACTTTCTGGAATAATCTCTGTAGATAGGAGTGTCCCCTATTTCCATCCCACAGATCTAGTCCAATAGGGTACTTGATGAGTAGTATCAAAAGCTGTTGAGAGATTAAGGAAGATCCAAAGGGTAGTACTTAAATTACCGATACAATAGTTATTCACAATTGTTCCTCTTGTTGCTTTTGAATCTCTATACTTATTGCTAACAGTTGATATATTATGAATTACTCTAGGCCTAATTTTGTGGGAAATTGGAACATAAAGAAACAGATGATGATATTCAGGGTTCGAGTGAGGCATCACTAACAAATGTCATTAGTTCGTACGGATTTACTCCACACATGCTAAAGGTCTGGATTCAACCCAGCTGCAATTTTCTATGATCAATTTCAGCTCAGTTGGGGGTTAATTTTGCCTCAGTTCAACATGTGGAAATGTATCTTGCGTCTTTATGACTGCACAATCAAAAAGGCCACTGCATTAATTGTACTACTCTTTTATAACTTGCATATTTCAGCAGAATTTTTTGTCATATTCTTTTAAAAATGATCTGAAAGGGCAGAGTTTTACTCTGGAGAGTTCATATGTGGAATAAATCCTGTTTTAAGCATTTTACAATTTTAGCAGGCACAGCTTTACTTTCTGCATTCTCTCTTGCAGTCAAATTAAATTTATATCCTCATCACCCATCTTAATTTTATCAATTATCTAACTGAATAGTTGAGTATTATAGAAATTAAGACAGTGGCATTAGATACAAATCCTTCCCTGCTGATTTGGAAGAATTATTGCATCTGTTGGGGGTGGGGGATTTATTGTACTTGCAAGTGAGATGACTTAGTCCTGCCACCTTGGAAATGACTCACTTTTCATTTGTGAGTGTTATAAATTTGACTACAAGTGTTAGTGATCAAAATCAGTAGTTAGCACCCTAGGAGTTAGATACAAATATGGCCTTGGATGTAAACCTCTCATCTTTTGCTTTGGAAAATAATGGATGTTTGTTAACAAGTCATGGTTAAACATATGGAGGAGGAGCTGAACTGTATCATTTGCTCTTTTTATCAATACTGTGTTCCCACTTATTTGGTACAATGCCTGGAGAAGATCTATATGTGTACAGCTGACTGCATGTAGTCTCCTTTTCTCAATAGGTGCCCTAACTTTGATGTTGTGTCAATGGCCCATGGCTAGTATATTGGGACTTTCTTCCATTTCCTCCATTCTTCCTTCCCTTCATCCCCTGGTCAGCTGATCCAGAAGATTTCCCAGATAGCTGGAGCATATTTTCAGGATGCAGTGGCATTGACTGTCCCTTTTCACCTGACAGAAGCAGTTCCATCAACAACCACTGTGCATCTAAGCATCATCTGGAACACACAGGGAAGCTGGCTGGTCAAATTTCAATCTTCTTTTCTTTCATCTACATGTAGAGATGATTTATGAAAAGTGCTTGTGTGTGCTATGATGAAGGGAAGGAAAGGGAAAAATAAAAGGAAAGGAAACTCTTTGGTTTAGCTGTTTGACAGATGAAACAAGGCAACTGTGTCCTAGTTATTTCTGTTATAAATACTATAACTGTTGACTGTTTTCCAGTGGTAGCTTAGAAACAAATTGATAATTCACTTGTCATAGAGGAGACCATTGTTAAGGTGGAAGGAGTAAACATTAAATGGCTGGCTGGAGGATTACTAAGCATATACCACTGAGAGTCATACAAACAAAATACAGACAAGTCATTGTTCTAGATAGAACTTTGCTCATGGAAAGAACTGGGAGGTACAGGCGAGACTGTAAAATTTAAGAATAGGAATCAGACTAAAGTGCAGGGTAAAACAGCATTATTCCTCCCTTCTGAATGTGTTGCTTTTAAGGTGATGTGAATTTTGTGGGATCAAGAATATCTGTTGTAGCCAGTTAACTTTAGAGCTATGCCCTTCTAAACATCTAATAGTGAAGACATACTTTTCCTGACCCCATCCAATTAAATGTTACTCTAAAATGAACCTTTTCAACTGCAGTAAATAGTAAAATTGACTTTTTTATTTCTGCATGATCTACTGATCTTCTACTTGCAAAGAACCCAGCCCACTGCAGTGGCATGTGCCGAGTTAACAAGACACCCTGTTCTTCTGAGGGAAAGATAAATTTTGCCCAATGTGGCTAACTGATAATTTCCTGCTGAAAAACAGAACATTATTAGCCACGGCAAAGAACACACTTTGCAACTGAATTGAGCTATGTTGAAATGTAGCAGCATCATTCCTTTGGCTGATATTTAATAATTTGATGCAAGTCCAGTTCCACACTTTGGGAGGTTGATGCTAATTCTCTTTTCAAGGCTACCACTGCTTGGCTCACAGTGGCTATTCACCATTACTACTCTCACCCCTGCTTGTTTCTCTCAAGAGCATGTTATTTCAAGGCTCCTGTGGCATCCCACAAGTGTTTCTTTCATTCATAATTTACAACAACTCTATAAAAGGATTTTCCATTATTGTTTCTCACTCAAAAGATTGTCACACACATTGTCTTAGGGATTTTGTCATGAGGGACTCAGTTAAAGCCATGATACTTTTGTTTTGTCATTCCACTTCCAAGGCAAAGAATGAAAGGAAAAATAAATCTGATAAAACTGCAGTACATAATTTATATTATAGGAGCATTCTTTTCTCTTTCTTTTTCTTTAAATTTTACAAACTTTATATGTTGCTTTTTGGAGCACAGTGCTAGCATTTGGAGAACACATTGAGTCTTTGTTATCCACTTGGGTTTAGTTCGAGGATCCCATATGGAAAACAAAATCCATGGATGCTTAAGCCCCATTTAATACAATGGTATAGCAAAATGATGTCCCTTATATGAAATGGAAAATCAAGGTTTGCTATTTGGAATTTATACTTTTAAAAAAAATATATTTTCAAGCCGTGGGGAAAAAAAATCCATGGATAAGGCGATTCAACTGTATTACAAAGTAGGCGGTAAAGATAGAATCCAAATAATATATGAAAATAGCAGATACTGATTCATTTCATGAGACATCACTACCATAATTTCACCTGAAGTTCCTAAAATGGTCCATATGCTACCATTTCATTTGAACAAAGCTGTATGATTTTTATATAACAAGCTTCCACGGAATTTTGGACCAATACACTTACTGTTGCTTCTGGAAATCTCTTTTCCCCCCAGACATTGGATAATCTTTACATAATAAATCTAAAGGGAGCACAGGGTTGAGGGGCATGAATTGATTTAACACAAAAAAATTAAGCACAACAACATCAAGGCCTTGGAGCTAGGCTTTTAGACTGGAATATCAATATTGGATTAAGTTTATTTTCCACTTTATAACTAGCATCTGAATTTGTGTAGTTTGAGGACCAGCTACACAGATGACATGTCAGCTCTTGTATTTGTGTCTGTCCTGGCTATTTTAAGCAGACTACTAGAACTTCTACTAGAGCTTCAGGTTCCTTCTACCCTGTCCTCTAATTTGTTGCATGGGTAAGGCCACACTCCTGCCACACCAGAGGCGCTGGTGTGCTGAGAGATCTGTCCACACAGCTCCTGTATGTAAGGGATGTGGTTGCAGTAGTGGTAGTTCCAGGGGATGGGCCAGCTGTGCTGATGCAGTGTCAACCCAGCCAGCCCATGCCGAGAACACTTCACTGCCACAGTGGGTTTGGCCTGGTGCACGTGGTCGCCTCATGGTCAGACCCAGACCACTTCCAGAGCATAATGTTCTGGACTAGTCCTGAACTTACCAGCCAGTGCAGACAAGGACTCTGGGTAGTTATTCACATCTGGAAAGAAGCAGTAGTTCTAGAGAACCCCAATTTGCACTGTACTGAAGTGAAGAATAATTATTCAGTACCACATTTAATTAGATCTTGGTACAGGTTATGGAGTCTCAACTGCAGACAGTTTGGGGTGACACAATTATTTGGAAATATTCATTTTGGCTTTTAATTTGAATGGAAGCTGCCTTAGGGGCTCTACGGAGTGCCCTGAATTGAGCAGAGCCAGAAGATGGTGCCAAGAGAATTTTTGGTGCTATCATTTTTCCTATGTTTTTAAACATCTGCATGAAAATGTTCACAGAGAGGCTATCTAGACATTTGTTGAAGTTTCCTCTGTATGTGGACAGTACATTGCAGAATCTCCCCCTCCCTGTAATTAATTTCAGGCAATTGCCAGAAGTCCTAAATAGGTGTCTGGAGGCAGTTGTGGGATGGATGAGTCTCAGTACAGGTAAGCTAATTTCGATACAGGTTTGTAACCAGTTTTGGATGTTGTTACATTTCTACAGAAATGGTAGCTATGCTGTAGGGGATCATGCTGGGGAAAAGCAGATAGTCTTCACTTATGCTTCAGTTGTTTCATCTGTAACATCCAGACTAACTGCTGTAACAATACCTATATGGTGCTTTGAAAATACTGTGGAAACTGAGGCAGAACTCAGTAGCCATATGATATGAAACTGTGGCCAGAATTCTGACCCTATTAAACTTATACTGCATTAATTAGTGGGCTGTCCATTTCTTTCTTGGCATAATTTTAAGCGAAGCTTTGAATGTTACTTTTAAGAGTAAATTAATAGATATGCTAAAACCTCTTCACCTTATCATAACTCAACAGTAATGGGATGAGGCTCTCGAATTCCAGTATCATTCTCAAATTGCTCAGACTTGTATAACACCAACACAAGAAGGACTGGATCTCTCCATGGGATCTGCAGCTGTTGGGAAGCTAGAAACAAACAAACAAAAATGCCAGTGGCTTTTATACCACTAAGGAGCGTAAACACCATTGGCCTGAGTGAATATAGTGAAGAAACAGCATGACTGGAACTGCAGCCTATGTTTTTTAGCCAATAGCTTTCTAAATGATGCACAGTATCCACTGAGTGTCTTTGGATAGGTGAATGAAACTATCTCATTAAAGTGAAAGATGAGTATCGATATGAGAAGAAAATAATGCACAAAGGACCTTATGCATTCTGTAGACTGTGAGCAATTTATCTGGTGTGCACTCTGTTATCACCTTTGGAACCAAAGAATAAATTGATTAGAATTTCTGTTAGAGTGCAACTATTTCGTTAACTTCTTATGTTTAAGACAAAATCATTGGCTATTGATTTTCATCTCTGTGTAGAATAAATGTGCAGCAGAATTTCTCTTTTAATGTATACCTCTCCCCTCTGTAATTTTTAATTATGTCTCCTACTGCTACCTCTGAGTGAAATAACAGAGGAAAGTAATCTTAATAATCTTATAGCAAACATCAGCTTGAATAGATTCACAGACTCATAGAGTTGGAAGAGACCACAAGGACCAGTCCAACCCCCTTCCATGCAAGAATACACAAACAAAGCACTTCTGACAGATTCCCATCCATCCTCTGTTTAAAAAGCTCCAAAGAAGGAGGCTCCACCAAACTTGGAGGCAGCATATTTCATTGTTGAAAAGATCTTACAATCAAGAAATTCTTCCTAATGTTTAAGTGGAATCTCTTTTTGTGTAGTTAGAATCCATGTATCTGTGTCCTAGTTATGACTCAGCTCCCTTTTTGACCTAAAAGCAATGCCAGGCTGTACAGAATTTATAAGGCCATAGCATAGCAGGTTTCTTTTCTCATTTATACCATTCTTTTCTGCTAAAAAAAAAAAAAGTATTCCGAAAAGGTTGTGGCAATGCCCCCTTTAGCCTATTCTTCTCAACAGTAGTTCTGAAAATTGAGATGAAAGTATAGCGAACAGAATGTGCAAACACCTCGTACTATTTTGATTTCCACTTTACATTTTGGATGGGAAAAAAAATACACCTTCTCCTGAGCCTAAAATTCCTGGGAAATCCAGCCCAGAATTGTGAAGTGTGTGTCCTTTTGTGGGAAGGGGCTGTATTTTCCTGCCCAGCGGAATGGAGAGCAGACACCCCTATGGTCATGATGCCATAGGACCTTATCACATGAAGCCTTACCATGGGCAATATGTTCCTGAACTGTTTCAGAAGCGCAAAGGTGTGATTGTCCATCACACTTCTCAGACATCACTGAGGCATCCCACTTCTCTCCTGTCAACGTAGCATTTGTGGAGAAGCTATTTTTTGAATAACAGAAGATCCCGTTATTCAAAGAAAGGCTTCTCTGCAAATGCTACATTGACAGAAGAGAAGTGGGATGCCTCAATGGCGTTTGAGAAGCAAGATAGACGATCACACCTTCACGCTTCTGAAACCTTTCAGGAATGTTTTGCAAGCATTTTACCCACGGTCAGTGCCTCTGTGTGATAAGGTCCATAGTGTGTGTGTGTGTGTGTGTGTGTGTGTTTGGGAGGTGGTATTACAGAGCCTATAAGCCCTGGCTGCCCTGTCACATAGAATCATAGAATCATAGAATCATAGAATCATAGAGTTGGAAGAGACCACAAGGGCCATCCAGTCCAACCCCCTGCCATGCAGGAACTCCAAGTCAAAGCATCCCTGACAGATGGCCATCCAGCCTCTGCTTAAAGACCCCTAAGGAAGGAGACTCCACCACACTCCGAGGGAGTGTGTTCCACTGTCGAACAGCCCTTACTGTCAGGAAGTTCCTCCTAATGTTGAGGTGGAATCTCTTTTCCTGCAGTTTGCATCCATTGTTCCGCGTTCTAGTCTCTGCAGCAGTAGAAAACAAGCTTGCTCCCTCCTCAATATGACATCCCTTCAAATATTTAAACAGGGCTATCATATCACCTCTTAACCTTCTCTTCTCCAGGCTAAACATCCCCAGCTCCCTAAGGCGTTCTTCATAGGGCAAGGTTTCCAGACCCTTCACCATCTTAGTTGCCCTCCTTTGGACATGCTCCAGTTTCTCCACATCCTTTTTGAATTGTGGTGCCCAGAACTGGACACAGTATTCCAGGTGGGGCCTGACCAAAGCAGAATAGAGTGGCACTATAACTTCCCTTGATCTAGAAACTATACTTCTATTGATGCAGCCTAAAATTGCATTGGCTTTTTTAGCTGCCGCATCACACTGTTGACTCATGTTCAGCTTATGGTCTACTTGGACTCCTAGATCCCTTTCACATGTGGTCTCGTTCAGCCAGGTGTCCCCCATCCTATATCTGTGCATTTCATTTTTCCGCCCTAAGTGCAGAACCTTACATTTCTCCGTATTGAATTTCATTTTGTTAGCACTGGCTCAGCTTTCTAGTCTATTCAGGTCATTTTGAATTTTGATCCTGTCCTCTGGGGTATTAGCTACTCCTCCCAGTTTAGTGTCATCTGCAAATTTGATAAGTATGCCACCAATTCTGTCATCCAAATCATTAATAAAGATGTTGAATAGCACTGGGCCCAGGACAGAACCCTGTGGGACCCCACTGGTCACTTCTCTCCAGGATGAAAAGGAGCCATTGTTGAGCACCCTTTGAGTTCGGCCAGTCAACCAATTACAAATCCATGTAACAGTTAACTTGTCTATCCCACATTTTGCAAGCTTGTTTGCAAGAATGTCATGGGGAACCTTGTCAAAGGCCTTACTGAAATCGAGGTATACTATATCCACAGCATTCCCTTCATCTACCAAGCTGGTAATTTTATCAAAAAAAGAGATCAGGTTCGTTTGGCATGACTTCTTTTTCTGAAACCCATGTTGGCTTTTTGTGATTATGGCATTGGCTTCTAAATGTTCCTTTTTATTCTTCCTTTTTATTTTGAGTACAATTGGACTGCCGACATACTCACCCATGTCTTATACAGTGTAAGCTTTGCAGGTTGCTTTGGGGCTGGTTTGGAATTTTCTGCCCTTTCTACTTTTTTTTTTTTTTTTTGCCTACCCTAGGGGAAATTGGGGGATTGGCTTGAGTTGGTGGCCTTAAATAGGATGCCACCAAGCAGGTAGTGTGGGGAGAAAGTGGAAGTTGCTTGATAAGGACCAGTTGGCATCATTTGGTGAAGGGTGAGATCTCCAGGGTTACCTCTAGACTTGTGGGGTTCTGGGGTGGGGGTGATGGAGAACACACCTTATGGCTCCCTTGGGCACATTCCTTCTTAAATTCTCATGACTTTCATGGTAGGATATCCTGGAGAAGGCCTTCCAAACAGAGAGGTTGACTGGATAGCAATCTATGCAACTAGGTTGCCCCTGGGTCCTTAGATATTTTGCCCTAGTGTGACTGAGAAGGAGATCTATGGCAAGACATCAGTTTCAGCTTGACCAACGGTAGGTTGCTTCCCCCAGTTGCAGTTTGGAAATTCCAGTTAAATAGTGCAGTGTCCCTATTAATCCAAATTATGTTTGAAACCTTATTATTTCAGTCTGAGTAGACAAATAAGATACTAGCAATTGAAAAATATTTTAACACTTTTAAAACAATAACAACAATAAAACATCAGAGGATAGAAGCACTACAGGGTAGGGTATGGTCCTCTGGAGTACTGAATATTGTCCAGGCAGACCCTCAATATCTCACAGTCACCTGTTGCTGTTTCTTGTCATTACACCTGGTATCCTGTACCATGTTCTCAACTAAACAAGATTCATCTCCTTTCTGCTGTGGCCAGCCTTGAGTTTCAGTGCTGGGACAGCTTACATGCCACTCACATATTAGATAGGAAAACATGGGAAAGTTGTCTATTGAGAATGTTGATATTTTGAACCAACAGGTAGTGCTAGATGTTTGACTTAAAGGCTTATTTATTTGTGATAAAAAAATTTCACACATTCAGAGGCTTGGAACTCCTTAATGTCTTTTTTCTCCCAGTGCTTGAAAAAAAAAATGACACCCACTGAACTTTAAACTGCACATCACATGTTATAGTGTCAGGTCTATTTCATGTAAATCATTGGCCATAAATCTAATGCATATTTGTAATTTTGTGGGGAGGGATCATGGTCTTATTTTGGGTCAAAGCCTTTGTCCCTAACTTGTACAGTTGTTTTTCTTACTGAATAAATATGCTTTCTAAAGGACAGGGGTAATCCAAATTATCACCATCTGAATCTAAACTGGAAAATAGATTTGCCAGTGGGATGTTTGGTTAAAATCATGAGAAGTGGCAAGCCAAGCTTCACTTCCTCTGCTGACCCTGAAGATTTCATTAGCAATACTTTGTTTCTTCTTCTGTTGTTCTCTTTTGATAGTTGAGTGTGAATAGCCCTCCCCTTCTTTTCATCAAGTGATGTTCCATTTCTTTTAAACCAATGGGCTGATAGATCGTAAGCTGTGGTTTTTTTGTGAATTTACGCATGCTGTTCTTCCGCAGATTTCCTGGGAAGGTTGAAACTGTCTGTGAAAATATTTTGTATATTACTACTGGGGTTTCTGCTGATGTGGCATGTTGCTTTCAAGCCCAATACTGTCTGGCAACCTAGTGACTCCTGTAATGACTTTGCATTGTAGACAGAAGGTGGAAGCTTACTACTGTTTACCAGCTGTGTGGTTTTTGATGTAAAGCTGGGGGAAGAACAAGTTACTGTGTTTGCTCTGAATCCTCCCTCCTCCCTCCTCAAATATCTGCAACTCTGCAGGTGAATGGACTTTCCAGAATTTCCTGTAATGAAACTGGAGCAGAAATATTTCTGACCTGTTAGTTTCAGATAAAAGTAGGAATATATGGAAAAGAGCAGGAGGTACCTGTTAAATGTTCATTAGCAAGTTTTAATATTTGTTTTGTAAGGAAAAGTGAGCTAATTTTCAGAGATCTCACTAATTATAAAACTGATATGTGGCTCTCACACCCTAAAAAGGATGCTGTGATGTGAGAGTTCCTTCAGGAAGCAGTTTTGCACTTGTATAATGGTGCAAATGTTTGCACCATTTTTTTTTTTTTTTGCTGCCCTATATTTAGAGAGAAATATTATAGCAGCAAATGCATGAGTTTTTGTCTGTAGTAGTTGCTTCCTGTAGTTAGTGCTACAGAAAGAAAAGGAAAATCTGAGGCTGTGGCCTTCTAACCCCCTAACAAAACAATTCATCAAATTCAAACAGAATAAGTAGCCAGAACTTGCCAGTACTTTGCCCCAGATCCTATTTCAAAATCTAAATTCAGCTCAGTGAAGGGTTGTTGTTGGTGGTTTTCTATAGCATTCCTTGCTGTGTTGCCAGAATCAGATCTGAAATCTGGAAAGGGGACTTCTAGGCCAGAGTCCATATTTCCAAGCAAGCCTGATCCTGATTCCTACTTTTTAAAAAAAGCTTTACATTGATGGGTTATGTCATATCAGAACAAATCAAGCTTACAGAATTGCCAGCTGGCTAGAATTTCATTGGTGTAGCTAGAATTTAATATTGTTGATGACTGCCAGGACAAGAGCTTGTATAAAGCCAGGGAAAAAATGCTGTTGCAACAAATAGATTGCAAGTTTGAATGGCCCAAACAGTGGGCCATGTGTTTGTAGGTGTGTTAATGTGATGTACCTATAAAACATTCACAAAATTTCTCTCCAGTGAAAAAGATTATGAAAGTTTTGTGTATTTTTAAAATTTATTTTGCATTTTGGAACTTCTTTTGGAGATTTCATTTCTAAGAAAACCAATATTTTGGTGTAGAAAACACAGAGCTTATTATAAAACATATGATAAAAACTTATGAGGGGAGGATGACAACCTTGTATTTTCACTTTTAATTAAATGTGAAAAATTATTATTATTAACCTTTATTTATATAGCACTTTATAATTTATAATATAAATTTACACATTCACAGTGTTCGCCAGTTGTTTTTTGACAGTTTGGCTGGGGAAAGGGAGACACCACAGAGGGTGGGCTCTCTAGGTTCCTGATTGGGATAGGTGTAGGTTAGGTTTTTAGGCCAGGCAGGGTCTTGTAGAGTCCAGAAGAAGGGACTGATTATGCTTTAGGTGGAAAGGCAGTTGATTTAAGTTGAAAGTACTGAATGGCTGAATGAGACCACATGTGAAATGGATCTAGGAGTCCAAGTAGACCATAAGCTGAACATGAGTTAACAGTGTGATGCGGCAGCTAAAAAAGCCAATGCAATTTTAGGCTGCATCAATAGAAGTATAGTTTCTAGATCAAGGGAAGTTATAGTGCCACTCTATTCTGCTTTGGTCAGGCCCCACCTGGAATACTGTGTCCAGTTCTGGGCACCACATTTCAAAAAAGATGTGGAGAAACTGGAGCATGTCCAAAGGAGGGCAACTAAGATGGTGAAGGGTCTGGAAACCTTGCCCTATGAAGAACGCCTTAGGGAGCTGGGGATGTTTAGCCTGGAGAAGAGAAGGTTAAGAGGTGATATGATAGCCCTGTTTAAATATTTGAAGGGATGTCATATTGAGGAGGGAGCAAGCTTGTTTTCTGCTGCTGCAGAGACTAGAACGCGGAACAATGGATGCAAACTGCAGGAAAAGAGATTCCACCTCAACATTAGGAGGAACTTCCTGACAGTAAGGGCTGTTCGACAGTGGAACACACTCCCTCGGAGTGTAGTGGAGTCTCCTTCCTTAGGGGTCTTTAAGCAGAGGCTGGATGGCCATCTGTCAGTGATGCTTTGACTTGGAGTTCCTGCATGGCAGGGGGTTGGACTGGATGGCCCTTGTGGTCTCTTCCAACTCTATGATTCTATGATTCTATGATTCTACTAGACAGATTGCCTGAGGGCTAAAGTATTGTGTTTATATAACTGTGGAAACGTAACTAAGAAAGAAATGCAAAAGCCTTGATAGTAGTTCAATGATTACCTTGATGTTTTGTTAATAAACTTAAGTATTATTTTATTAAAACTTGGCCTCTGTGAAATCTTGTGGCATGCTACTAAAGTTAACAAAGCCTCAGAACACCATAGAAGTAATTTGGTGGCAGCAGTGGGATGAATAGGCCCAGGGTGCTGTCATCGTCGAATCGTGGTGGTGGTGGTTCATTCGCTACAGATTAAATTGTCATTCCAAATTGTTTTTTGAAATTGTTTTTTGTCATTCCAAACATCAAACATGCTTTCACATTAAAGAAATATTCTTTAGATAACTATTGCTTTGTTGTGCTGCTTTCCAGCCTTTATAAGTTTTGGGAAATGTTAGAAATAGTAGTGGATTACTCAAGCAGAGTAATCAAATTGGCAAGGCAGAAGCTGAACAACAAGCACCCCTTCGCCCATTCACCCACAGATTCTAGCAGAGAAACAGAAAAAAGTCCAATTTTCTTTGTAAGACATAAAGGTAGCTTTACTTACAATACTTTTTCATAACAAAAATAAGGTCCAATGGAGGAGAGAGAGAAAAATGAAAATGGCTGTACATTAAAGTGATGCAGGGTGTAATAAAGCAAATAAACAAGTATGCAAACAAACAAACTAGCAGTCAATGAGTATAAACATGCACAAGTTGTTAACTGTAACCATACTGGATGTGGCTAGGACTATTTCCAACCAGGCACTCTGTCTATATGAATGAGCAATTGTGTGTTTTCATGTTGCAGTGTGAAGTTTATTATACAGGATATGCCAAAATTCACTCCCCATATTCAAATTAAATGATCTTAAGGAGGCCATCACATCAGATCAGAGAAAATGTTCCTTTGCTTAGGAATATCCAAAGGCCATGTATCATCACAGTAAGATATTGTTTAGAATAAAATGGCAGCTCATGTGAATGTTCAACTGGGTTTATATAACAAATTGTCTATGGGACATGATTTATGACACACCTTTATTCAAAACAGCTAAGTTATCAGATCCACTGTTTTAAAGGGAGAGTATTGTTCCTTTCACACACACACACACACCACACGACATTCTGCACATACTTGTGAGACATTTTGCCTAGATTGCCAAAATGTTTGCAATAGAAGGTAAGCAATGTTGGCTGAAGTTGTAATCACTCTCCTCTCAGCTCAGCTGCTTATTCTCACCTTTGCTTCTAATGCTTACATGTAGCTGTTTTGTTACTTAAAAAAAAAGCTGGTGACTAAACATATGGTAAAAAGTATACTTCTCATGTTTCTGCCCTTTCAGTCTATTTCCATGTTGAGTCAGCACTCCTAGAAACTTTATTTGATAGATTGTACTCTGTTCTTGAACTAACTCAGCCAACTATGAAGCAGGAAGCCAAAGAACAGTAGGAAAGGAGCTTTAAAATCCAATCCCAGTATTCCCCAATGCCTCATGTTACCCTAATTGCCTGGGCAACTAGAGAGGAAATGGAGAGAGTAAATACTCAGGAATATTAGTGGAATATAAAGTGCATTCATATTTGTGGTTTTCTCAAACACATCAGATTACCCACAGCAGCATAAACTGAAACATGAACCTAGCCATTGGGGATTGGCTGTCTTTTAATCCTTGTAATTTGCATTTCATAAGCGAAGCATGACTTGCACCCTCCAACTCTCACTGATTCAATTGCTGCTCTGGATCACAGAGGCAAAGATAGAAGACCTGTTCCAGTTAACTTGCAGTGGGCCCATTGTAATACTCTTGTGCAATGTCACTGACTATTTCTTTTGGGTAATTATGATTTTCCTCCAGTACAGTTTCCTCTACTTCAGAATCTATCTGGCCTTCATGTTTCTCACTATTCTTACTCCTGTTTCATCTTAGTCTCTCTCCACATCATCGTTTTATATTCATCATGTAATCTGTACATGAAGCATCAGTCTGTGGAATGAAAAATAAAGCACATGATATACTTGAGGTTATCATTTGCTTAATCATTTCATGGTCCTCTCCTAAGCTGAGGCTTTTGTTTGTTTGTTTGTTTGTTTTTGTACTTCATGTATGTGCACCCTTGTTCTGGTCTTTCTTGGTATATGCACAAATGCTGTAAGAACTCATTTACCTGCCTTATTGGTGACCTAAAGAGAGTGAGCATGGCGTAGTGGTTTGAGCATTATACTACAACTCTGGAGATCAAGGTTTGAATCCTCACATAATCATAAAAAACCCTCTGGGTGGCCTTAGGCAAATCACACTCTCTCAGCCTCAGATAATGGCAATGACAAATCCCTGCTGAAGACACTTGCCAAGAAAATCTTATGATAGGGTTCACCTTAGGGTCACCATAAGTAAAAGAGAAGTGTGAAATTCTTTTTCTGCTCTCTACATCCTCATCTCTCTTGATTTCACCAAAATTATATCTTCTGGGTACCTAATAAGGACATGAAATCTTGTTGGAGCAAACCAAATATCAGTCTAGTGCAGCATTACTTTGGAAATCTGGCAAACAACTTTGTTTCTATTTGTACTCTTTCTCAGGTTCTCTGATTGCTCCTCGTGTGTATAGCTTGGAAAGTTACACAATTAAGCTCACCTCATTTTAAAATATGCAGGCTTGTAATAGCCTGGAAATGTAGCATATGTTTTGTATAACACATTTATTATGCATTCTTTAAATCTGACACTTCTCCAGCTGAACGTGTTAGCTTCCAGTGACACTTGTTGTCAACAGGAATTTTATATGATGAAACAATGTGTAAGTACCACCAGAAATGAATTGATAATGCATTAAGTTAAGAAATTACGAAATGAATTGTGGTCATGCTGCCTTTGAATTCCTGTTACCAATTTTGTCAAAAGAACTCCATTTGGTCAGCAAATGAGATCCTCCACCATATTGTGTTTTTCATTTAATTGTTGTTTTATCAATCACATTTTTATCTTTTCCTGAACTGGGGTATATGGAAGTGTGTTACATGTGATACAAGTTTCCATATTTCACTTGTTAGAAGACAGGTCACATCAACCATTAAGTTTGTGACATTTGGTAAATACAGTTTATAAATGAAGTGTTATTGTTTTAGCAAGAATAATAAAGATCTAGCAGCACAATGATTACCTTTGCATGTCTGTGCAGAAGTAAGCTCCACTAAATTCAATAACATTCCACCCAGGTAAAGCTAGATTTGGTTGCAGCTTTAAGATATTAAGAATAATAAATTGACAATAAGTATTTTAGAAATACTAAGGCCCTGAATCACAGGTTGCATTCCTAAAACATATAAAATATGATGAAATATGATGAAAAATAGTGTGATGAAAAATAGTATGTAAAGAAGGCTGTTCCAAAGCAGGCTAACTGCATGCCTGCCATTAATTTTAAGTTTATTTTTTGCTGTATTTTGGTAATTCTGGTGAAACGATTAAACAATTTAAATTGTTTTTTAAACAGAGATCATTCTGGCAGAGAGAACTAGAAGGGGGATCTTGGTAGCAAGGGGTTGGGGGAAAGAGAGATCATTCTGGTGTTTGGGGACACATGGAACCATCCTGCTTTGGAATAGCAAAGAGGAGGAGGAGAAATGGAGAATCAGGCCTCCTCATGCCATATGATCTTCTAATCTTGAAACTGCCATGGAAGGAACTTTATGCATCTGAGGACAAATAGCACAGCAGCACCTTTTTTCCTTGTGGATGGAAAGGTCCACTTGGGAGGCATCACAGCAACAAGTGAGAGGTGATGTCATGCTGTATGTACAGGGCAAAAATGTTAAAATCCCACTTTTTATCCTTGAGTAACAATTTCCAATCTCAGAGGTTCAGAATGTCATCCAGTGGGTTTCTGTGGCCAGAGGGAGTTGAGCCTTGCTCTTCAGACTCATATGACTGAAACAGACAGCCCAATAATACCAGATTAGGACCGCCCTGGAGCTGCATGCCATGGCACCACAGCAACCCCGCACCACGCCTCCAACCTGTATTTTCTTGGTGTAAAAAAGAAATGACAAAAAGCCAGTTCTTTTTGTGCCATGAAAAAGGCACCTTTGCCACCTTGCCAGTGGTTTTCCAGAGCCCTGTGCTGCTGGAGTGCCAAAAAAACTGCAGCCGTGTAGGCAGCAGGGCACCTTTACTTGGGGGCATGTGTCATGCGTACATCACACTCCCAAGCCACCCAGAAGATGCCACATTTTGCTAGTCTGTTTCCCCCTATAGACTGACACTCAAACCATCACACCATCCTGGATTGTACTGGTTAGCAAATACACCAGAATATCCGTACAGTAATTAGATACATTTTGTTTTAATTGTATTCCCAACACACACTTAGCACATGCACATGCACACACACAACAGCAGCTGCCGTTTCTGGAAGCAGTAAGTGTAAACCAATTCGTGCTGCATCAAATCTGAATGTACCTGTGAACAACAGCAAAGTTCACAAAGCACTTCTTGAGAAGTATAAAGTATTATCTGTGTAAAGACATAAAAATATCTTACAGCTGAAAATAAATCAGTTCCAAAGTTCATGAATCATTGTTGTTTAAGATGCCAATATTTAAGATTTGAAATTCATGGCATTGTTGAGATCAAACATGCATTTTTATCCACTAGAGAAAAAGGTCTTCAAGCACATCAGTCACAACACTGATTATTATCAGAGTTAACGATGGGAGAAATGAGTCTTAGTTCTTTATCACAAAGCTATATGATGATGAAAAGAGTGCAGTGAAATGAGATGCCTACAGCATCTCTTCCTTAATTCTGTGTTATCACTTTACCCATTTGGGGTGGTCCTGCCAACTTCAGCACCTTACCACTGAGAGAAGTGCAGTTGTTGGATTCTTGGGTAAGGTGCCCATTTACACATCATCCCAAACAAAAGAACACATCATCAAATGAAAAGAAAATGAAAGACCCATAACATTTGTACATGCTAAAATGTCTGTACACAACAAAATAGAATAAATTAATGCAATATATTTTACCTGCAGTGGGGGAGAGTTACAAGAATTCCTACTCAATCTGTTATCCAGATGCTAAATGTTGCTGGACAGCTTATCTAAAAACATTACATGCAAATATGCAAAAGGTAAAAGACACGAGTAAAGCACTCATGCTGGAAGGAGTGCCACACTGAGGATGGAGCAAGCTTACTTTCTGCTGCTCCAGAGAATAGGAATTGGAGTAATGGGCACAAGCTACAGGAAAGAGATTCTATCTAAACATTAGGAGAAACTTCCTGACAGTAAGAGCTGTTTGAGAGTGGAACCTCGGAGTGTGGTGGAGTCTATTTCTTTGGATGGGTGCTTTGATTGTGAGTTCCTACATGACAGAATGTGGTTAGACTGGATGGCCCTTGAGGTCTCTTTTAACTCTATGATTCTATGATAAAACTTCAAAACTGTTCCTCTTCCTTTCTTGCAGCTCTTATAGGATTCTTTAAGCCAGACATAAACTATAAAGCCCTTCAGATTGAGGATGCCTTCAAAGAAAGGACTATCCACTTTTAAATAGGACACTGGGGCCTAAATCCAACTGTTAGTTTGCACTAGAAGAGACCTGTCAAATCAGTGGGATTTACGTAAGTGTTGAGTTAGCATTCGGCACTTGATTCAAAAAGTTGGAACTTGTAATTGGATTTAGGCCAACTTATACTGAGGGCAAAGACCTTTCTGTTGTGGTAGCCAATCCCCACAAATCTCTGTATGGACTCATCCAGACTGTCCAAAAGCCTTGTGATTTGGTGGGCATAATAACTAATATTAACTTTAATAACTAATGAAATATTTACGTTGAAATCCTAACTGATGCTAATCCAATTGGTTAAAAAAATTAAACACTTCTGCCTTTTGTTGGCAAATTTCTGACTAATTTAATTTTTTAGTTCCTATCAAAGGTGTCAGATCAACAGAACTGGAAAAGAAGGTATAAGCCTGGTTAAACTAACGACTGAAATTGGATAGAGAACTTATGTAGCCATCTACTCCCACATGATGCATGTAGTAACTAAGTTCGAATCAGGAGGCTGCCCTCCTATATGTCTCATGTAAAACTACAGAATTTCCTAGGACACTTTCACACTACACAATTGTAGTTCTACTATTCTACTTTAGCTGTCATTGCTTTCTATGGAATTCCAGGGGTTGTGGTTTGGTGAAGTACCAGTGCTCTTTGGAGATTATCACATGGAGGCTTACCATCCCGCAAAAGTGGTGTGATAGTCAGTCACGCTGGTCCTCGTCATTATTGGAGAAATGGCTGCTCTGTGAATACTTTAATGACAGGAGAAGCAAGGGGACACCTCCATGACAATTTAATCGTGGGGGACAAGCATGACTGGCTATCACACCATCACACTTTAGGGATGATTTAGTGAGGTTTTAGGGACCGTAAGCCTCTGTGTGATAATCTCCTTTGGCTGAGAATTCTAAATACTAATTTCTAAGCTGTGCATCCTAGGATTCCTTGTGTGGAACCATGGCACTCAAAGTAGAAATATAGTGCTATAACCGCTGTAGTGTGAGAGAACCCCTTAATGATACCAGGTAAATATTTTTGTAATTTAACAAGCCTTTGACTTGTCCAGTGATTGATTTTGGTTATTTGTCTTTTAGAGTTGATTTTATCTGCTCTTCCCTATGTTTTATTTTTATTCTTTTCAAACATCTATGCTATCCACTCTGGATGTTTTAATTTGGAACTAAGTTTTTAATTAATATTTATTATAGTTATGAATGTACATGGACTTGTGTGCTCTCTCTGTGTGTGTGTGTGTGTGTGTGTGTTCCCCAGATTGTCTTCATGACAGCTCTATGAAGAAGTCCCACCTCTTTCAGCTGCCAGTTGGTTTACACACAAACAGATCCTGGAAAAAGACCAGTTCCAAGGAAAATGGCTTCTCCTTGCTACTTGCCCACATGTAGCCCTTGCAATCAAATTGCCCTGATACACTGTTCAGATTCAAGCAATTTAAATTACTGTAGATATATTCTTACATTTCCATTGAAACCAGCTGAACCTTCCTTGATATATAAAGAATTGGCAGCACAATTTTATACAGGCCTGTGAAGAAGAAAGTCCAACTGAATTCATTGGATCTCACTCACAGGTAAATATATGTACAATTGTATACTCAGGCTGCATCCACACTGCAGAAATAATCTGGTTTGACACCTCTTTAACTGTCATATCTCAATGCTGTGGAATTCTGAGGATTGTAGTTCGTTGAGCCATCAGAAATTTGTTTTAAGGCATTTGGGATGCTTGAAGAATAAAAATCATTTTGTTTTGTTTGTTTATTTGTTTGTTTTTGAGCAATGGGGGAGGCTGGGTTGAAAAAAAAATCCTGTAAATAAAAAGAAGAGGGCTTCCGGGGAGGCATTTGGGACCAAAAGTGCCACACATGGTCTACAAGCTACACTTTGTCCACTTCTGCTTAAAACCCTTTCAAACCCCTGGAAATAGCACTTGCAATTTTTTCCACAATTACATCAGCTCAGAGTGGGAGGATTCCATATTTTAATGATCAGCCATGTTAAAAAAACAAAACAAGAAAACGTAAATCTGCATTCAGAAAGCACTTTAGGCAAGTAGCAATGATAAAATTTCTCTCTCTGTTTTGCTAGCTTTCCAAATGCAAACAAATCAGAACTGAGTGGTACCACAGATCTTTTCTTCAGTTTTTGATCGATCCTTTGACACATCAAAGAAATAAGGGGGTAAAAGAGAGAGATGTAAAACATTCAAATAGTCCTGTTTTATTTCTAATGATGTCCTAAGATGTCTGAAAAGGGTATGTCCACAGAGAAATGTAACTGAAAAAGTAAAAGTTAAAAAAACAACACACATCCTCGAGGTACACGCTGAACCTGATGTGTCTTAAATTTCTTTTAATGTCTAGTCATTATTGCAGCTTTTACTTTGCAATAAAATGTGTTTATTGTAGAAGAAATGGTGGTTAAACACCATGGGACAGTCTTCACCTTTGATGCTAGAGTCCAGCCTTGAAGATAAACACATAATTCTTATTCATCCCAGTGGACATTTTCTCTTTCACTGAGAATAGCTGAAGTCAAGATGCTAGCCTGAAAGCATTGTGCTCAACAAAACAAAAGGAACTAAAGAACATAAGAGCTCATATTTGTACACAGGTATGCATAAAATGTCATTGCACATATCCGATATAGCCCTTGAGTTTCAGGCACCCTGAAACCATTTCCATTCCTGGTGGAACCTAATGTGATTGTCTCCCTTTTCTTCCTATTTCCTATCTTAAGGCGGTAACCAGAAGCAGACTTCATAGCTTAAACATTCGTCCCTTTCTTTGCCATTTTGCTTTTATTATCTTTTTGATGGTTTCTGGTGACCTTCACTAGTATTTTGTGAGCCTTCCACTGCCTTAATTAAAATTATTACTCTAATGTGGATTTTATTTTCTCCCCTTCTGATTATCATAGCTGCGTTGGCTTTTCATGGAGTTGTGCTTATACAGGGATGAGGAGGCTGAATGTGCAAACCACTGGATTCAATCCACCCATCATCTTACTTTTATTTTATGCTGGGAATTTTCAAACTACTTAGTTTTCTTTTGACTGAAGGTGCCAACTGATCTTCTAGGGCTGTTGCAGTTAGTCCATTTGCAGAAAAACCAAGGATCTTATAGTCACTTATAGTGTAACAATTTCATTATGGTATGAATTGTTATAGACAAGCAGAAACTTCATTAGATGCATCACTTACATTTGATTTCATCCCACAATAAATTTCTTGGTCTTTAAGATGCTACAAAACTGATTGTTACATTAACTGATTAAGGAAGAACAGAAGAAGAGACCAGCTGGATCAGAGTAAATAGCTATCTAGCATTCTTTTTACATAGTGGTCACCAGATGGCCATGGAAAGTCTACCAGCAGGACACGAGTGTGACAGATCCTCTTGTTCCCAAGCAATTGAAATACAGAGGGGTTCTGCTTCTTGATACTATTCTTATTCTTAGTTAGTTGCCAGGTGGATAGAAAGTCAGAAAAATATAATATAATTGTTCTCATATTAGTGGACATATTTGACCTGTCTCAGTTTCCAGTCCTTTCTCAGAATGAAGATTCTGCTTGAAATTTCATATCATGTCATACCATGTACATTTCTCCCCAAGTACATAAATCTTCCTCTTATACAATGTGCAGAAGTTACTGGAACCATTTTATATCACACAGGGTTATGTTTATGAATATGTCTTGTTTTCCAACTTTCCAGTCAGATTCTGGCAGCTTTGCTTTCAACAAAGAAATGTTAGTTCTTTATCAAATGTCTTATAGAATTGCAAATGTTGGCCAATGTATTCCATTTCTTCACTCCTAGATAGAATATCATACACTAATATATCTCTCAACAGATGCTGTAGTTTTTGTGTTTTGGAATACCTCCAGCAAAATCCTTCCAAGTGTTATTCGCTTGCTCAGTGTCTTTCTTCTGAAACCTTTCCAGCTTTTCAATATGCTGTGCTACCCAGAATTGATTCAAGTGCTTTAGATGAGGTCCAGTTATTGGAGAAAAGTTGTCTTATTTTCTTTGAAACTGTAGACATGCAATCTAAAATTGCATAAGTTTATAAAATAATTCTTCTGATTCATGCTGCTTCGTGCTTCTAAATCTCAGATTATTTTTGAAAATAATAATAATAATAATAATAATACTTTTTATTTATACCCCGCTTTTCAGTCATTTAGGCTATCAAAGCGGCTTACAATTTGTTAATATTTAGACATTTCCCTGCCCTCAGGCTTACACTCTAAAAAGACACGAAACAAAAGGAAAAGGGAGAGGTGGTGGGGAAGGGAGAAAGTCCAGCATATCTTCTCTCCCTCAGAAGCCTGGACCATGGCAGATGGACTGGAGGGAGGGCTCTTCTTCTTTTTAGGCAAGGCCTGCTGGAACTGGCTCGCCTTCTCTCCCTAAGATGGTGGAGATAATTTAATTTATGCTTTCCATGTCTGAAGTGGGGATGAAATAATATTTGAAAATATTCACAAGTGTCAGGAAAGTCCAGCATGGAGAATCCTAGACTGACAGTAATCTTTGCAGTTTGGGATTTACCTTGTGTAATTTTTTTTGGCACAGGAAACTGCACTTCCAGCACTGAAAATAGTATTTCTGTACAGAAATGTTATTTTATTGCAGAAACTTCTGTTTCTTATATAGAAAATGCTAAAACAAAAAGTAAATAAATAAATGAAATAAACAAGTGAATTTTGTGGATAATGGGTTCTTAACAACACTTTCTGTGCAGAAAATAGCATATTTTGCAGAATAAGTCCTGAACTGTGAATAGTCTTTGAGTTTTCAAAGATTTCCTCACAGCAGAAAGAAAATTGCTATAATTACTCATACCCTTCTTTGAAAATGAAATTAGCAAAGAATTACATCCTTAATGGAGGTTTTCAGAGAATACAATTTGACATTATTTGGCAAGTTTATATATTCCCCCAAAATATCTGCAATTCTTCTTAGTTTTGTATCTTCAAGTAAGATGATCTCATAAGTAAAGTCTTCATTTTATCATTACAGTGGTAATGGAATGGCACCTGCTGCAGAACTTCCTTCTCTCTGGACAGCTCTCAAAAATTCTACATTTTTAATAAGTTTAATAAGTTGAACACTGTATGCATTGTGTGGTATATTATTCTCATTTACTTTTCTGAAGTGTTATAATGAATAAACCCATATGCATGTTATTATATGTATGTCCAATTGGTCAGTCTGTGTGTTTTCCTGGAGGGAAAACAGGAGGTAAGGCCTTTATTTTTATTACAGACATGCTGACATATAAGAAACATCTTCACTCCCTTTCAATTTTTCTCCTTGTATATCAGGACTCTGATTCTCGTGTGCCTCCATTCCTGCTCCAAATGACAGGCAGAATATAGTAACATCATAAAACGTCTCTTCACCTTTTCTGACTCAGTACCTAGTAGTTTTTTTGATTCTACATATATCCCATTCAAGATATTTAGAAAGAAAGAAGTTAAGCTTCTGTGACATGATTCCATTCACATGTTCCAAGAACTGTCTGCACAATATGCTAAATTTTTATTGCAAGTGATGACTTCCCTGTTTCCTCCTTTGTTAATCTTGTTAGACATCTTGTGTTTGCTTGCCTTTTTAACCCTATATCAAGGTTTTTCTTGGTTAGGCAAGGCCAAAGTCTATTCAGTAGGACTGATCTGTCTCATGTGGATTCACAGCCTTATATTTGGTTTGTAATGGATTTGAATACAAAAACAATTTTTCATAAGGTTCAACAGCCTACTTCTGTGCAGCATATATTGAGTGTTCTATCTAGAGTGTGGTGATCTATTCTTCTCCACTACAGAGAGCTTTCTGTTGGAAAACAGGTTGAAGGACATTCTTATATTTGAGGACATGCATATTTACTCTAGCAAATGAAACTGTGGCAAGACCAAGAGCAGTGCTTTCAAAACAAAACACTGATGCTTATCTCTGCAGAACAAAGAGAGACGGTAAAACCCACCAGTATAGAACATCATAATGCAAGCGGACATATGTATAATGAACTTATTAAATAATTTTTAAAAGACATATTAAGGTTGAAAGTGAGTTAATTATATCTTGAATGTGACCTTGGAATGATGACTATGCAATGCAGGTTATTTATTCCTTAGTACACTTTTTAACTCCTGCACCAAAACAGTAAGGACATGAAGTGTAAAAACAAAATTTTAACAGGATGAAAGCATTTTGGGGCAGTCGTTATCACACAATGTCATGTCTGTCCTGCTGCCTGTCCTTATATTCCATTCATTACTGTAGTGCATCTTTTCATCAATTGGCAAAACCAATAGGTTCTCAGTCTCACTGCTATTTTATTACTGCCTTTGTGCAATAGGTCCCTTCTGCTGCAGTTCTGCTTCTCAGACAGTCATGTGGTGTGAATGGGCATGGTTCAAGACTCCCTTTCCTGCACTGCTCTGCTTAACTCCTGTAAACTCATTCCTGTGTTCTCCTTAATAGAGTCCAACCATCTAGCATATGACCTTCATCTTTTTTTTAACTTCCCTCCACATTTCCTAGCATTATTGTTTTTTCTAGTGAGTTCTCCCTTCTCATGATGTGCCTGAAGTATGACAGCCTCAGTTTTGTCATCTTGGCTTCCAGGGAGATCTCTGGCTTGGTCTTCTCCAGGACCCATTTTTTTGTCTTCTTAGCCATCCACAGGATTCTCAGCACTGTTCTCCAGCACCACATGTCAAATGTATTTATTTTCTTCTTATCCGCTTTCTTCATTGTCCAACTCTTACATCCATACATGGTAATAAGGAATGTAATGGTTTGTATGATTCTAACTTTTGTCCTGAGTTGTATATTTTGCATTTTAGAATATTTTCTAGTTCTTTCATAGCTGCTTTCCACGTTCTCAATCTTCTTCTAATTTCTTGGCTGCAGTCCCCATCTCTGTCAATATTTGATCCCCATCTCTGTCAATATATGAGATTTTTTTTTTACTATTTCTATTTCTTCATTGTCTAGGTTGACTTTGTCAAGATTCTCCATTGTCATTATTTTTGTTTTATTTATGTTCAACAATAGACCTGCCTTTGCACTTTCTTCCTTGATCTTTCTTAGTAGTCGATTCCGGTCTGGGACGTTTTCGGCTAGTATTATGGTGTCATCTGCATATCTTAGATTGTTGATATTCCTTGCTCCTATTTTCACCTCTCCCTCTTCTTTACCCATGCCTGCTTTTATTATAATATGTTCTGCATATAAATTGTATAGGTAGGGTGAGAGGAAGCAGCCTTGTCTGTCCCCTTTGCCAATTAGGAACTATTCTGTTTCTCCGTTCTCTGTTCTGACAGTAGCCTCTTGTCCTGAGTACAGGTTCCTCATGAGGTCTATCAGATGTGTTGGCACTCCCATTTCTTTAAGGGTGTTCCATAGGTGTGATAAAGTCCTAAATGTCAAAGTTCAAAAAGAAACAAGAACCAACTGGTATCCACTTTAAAGCATTCTGAGAATTTGTCCAATATCTCAAAACTAGGTTTGGGAAGCTGTTTTTCTTGGTGTGTCGGAGAGATTCTCTCCTGGGACAAAGCGCTTTGCGAATTACCAGTTCAGTGCAGCAGAAGGGAATATATTTCCTCAGCAGCTGAGGAATCTCAGTTTCTATCACTCCTCCATGACTGGAATGCCCTTTCTGTAACACTGAACTGGGAAAACACTGTAGGGATATGATTTCAGACGAAGGCAGTTGAGATAATAGGAAGGATGTGGAACTGCTGTAGGCTACATTTGGCCCTTCGATTGAAAGCTCGTCACTCCTGTCTTAAACAGTAGTGTGGACTTCAGCTAAAGGAAAGAGAGTTTCCAGGTAGTCATTCTTGAATCACCACTGCCTACTCAAAGCAGGATCTGAATAGATTCTTCTTTAGCTTATCCTCCCTGGATTGCATAGCTATTCATGCTTCCTTCTGCTCTCCTCAACTCCTGCAAGAATTCTGGCTTTCACAACATATCCTTGCCACCGGTAAATAAGACTCCTATTATGTTGCCACAGTAATGACTGTTCCACTTTCCCCAATATGTTTAGTACCCTCAAAGCTGTCAGAATAAACTCAACCCTTGTGTTAGCATTTCCCCCTGTGGCATCACACTGCTGAAACATGTTTAAGATTGTGCGCTAAAACCCTTATATTATTTTCACAATTCTGCTGTCAAGCCAGGTTTGACCCATCTTCTAACATTGCATCTGATTTATCCTGTGCAAATGTAGTAACTTATATTTTTCCCTCTTGGAATTCATTTCGTTAGTATTGGCTTAACCTCATTCTCAACCTGTTAAGGTCATCTTGTGTGGTCATTCTGTCTTATGAGATACTTGCTCTCCCAGTTTTGTATCCTCTGCAGATTCCATGGGTTCCCCCTCTATTTCTTCATCCAAGTCATGCATAAAGATATTGAGCAACACTGGTCCAAAGTCAGAACATTGAAGGCCCCCCCCCCCAATGCATTTTCTTTCATCCAGAGTACTAAATAAGAAACATGGGAGGCATCCAAAACAGATTATGAGTCTGTTGCATTCATGCCTTGCTTGTGGGGTGTCTCTATTTTCAGATGACAGCCCTGTTTGAAAGTCTGTCTTAACCAAGACTGGTGTCATGATTTAAAAAAAGCATAAGAAGAAAGAGCCCAGGTCTTAAAGTTGGCACCTGCACAGTGCTGGAAGCAAAGTGACACTAGTGCTTGTATAAGTGATCAGTGGGAGAGCAATCCTCCATTGCACCTGCTCTTTTTTTCACCACTCTATATCTTTCTTTGGTTTGTGTACTCAAGTTTTTGCTTCCTGTTAAGGTCACTACATCCTTCTTTAAGAATCCAGTTAGTCTCATTGTTCCCTTTTGTCTGGGAAGTGAGCAATCATAGGGTTCCAATCCAAATAATAGTTGCTGGTTTCCCCACACATGACTCCCATGTTTTAAGAGTCCTTGTAATCTAGTATAGGTCAGGGTTTTTTTTTGTTTTGTTTTGTTTTTTGTTTTGTCTATTGCTTTGCCTATCCCAAGATGGATTTCTTGAGATAACAATAAATTTTCTTTTTGTCTTATAAGTATATACTGAGTACTTACTCCTATTTGTACCACAAGATCATATTGCACTAGTCCTGCTGTACTTATTATAGATACCTTTTTTTTTTAAACAGATAGCATGTGATCAAACAGAAAGGTCACCCAGTCACAAACTTCCCTGATATGGAGAGATGTATATATTTATTTTATTTCAATTGTACTCATTATTGTTAAATGTGCAGGTATACCGACTATCCCCAAACCAGTGTCATGCAGATGCACTGGTCTACAGCTGTCATTGGACTCTTTCACACAGGAGGAATTTCTTCCAAACTTCGAATGGAGCAAATGCGAATTTCTGTAAATTTGCTTGTTTAGCGAATTTTACGGGAATCCCCATTGCATTCGGAGTAACGTTCCATTTCCCGAAAATGACCCCTCCTTGCCCGAAATTGTGTGCAAAGCTTTAATTCGCAATAACGTGAAACCCATGATTGCGTTCAAATTGACTTCCCTTTTGCCCGAAATTGCGTGTGAAGCTTTAATTTGCAATAACATCAAACCCTATGATTGCGTTTGGATTGACCCTAGATTATACTTCCAATTCCTGATGTCTGAAAGAGTCCATTGTCTCAAGCCAGCATGGTCACTGGCATGGATGATGGGGGCTGTAATCAAACACATTTAAAGGGTATCTTCTTGAAGAAGACTGAGCTATATGCTTATGAATTCCATGTGATTTTTAAATGCACACCTTTCCCCTCTTTTGCCTTCTTTGTGGGAGATGTAGTCACTCTTTTGGGGTGATATGTAAACAGTCACCCTAACTCACTGGACATCTGAAAGAGGATTGCCATGGGTCACTCGGTTAGATCCCTGATATGCTCTGGGAGGATATGTATCTTTAGTGGTTCCTGGCCCTGGAAGAGGAACAGACAGAACTGGAGAGTGGACTAGATTAGTTAGTTTTCTGTTTTCTCCTGCCATATCTTAATTACTCTGGGGCTGCATCTGCACTGCAGAACTAATGCAGTTTATCACTCCTTTAACTGTTATAGGTCAGTGCTATGAAATTCTGCGATTTGAAGCTTTGTGAGACATTCAGATTTTTCTGTCAGTGAGCTTTGGTGCCACAACTAACTACAAATCCCAGGATTCCATAGGATGGAGCCATGACAGTTAAAGCAGTGTCACACTGCATTAATTCTCTAGTGTAGGAGCAGCTTACAGTAAGTCTCTGAATGTCATGTTTTTTCCCATCAGATACATGCTCCAGTGATATCTGCTCCTCTTGTGCTCTGAAGTGTCTGACTGAAGTACAGCAGAACAGCACAAGTATGAGTCCCACCACAGTGGAAGTCAAGTGACTGAGAGCCCCAGAAAGGATGGAAAAATACTGTCTTAATTGACTCTTCCTAGTAATTACAAGATATGATACTCTGTATAAAAAATTTGCTCCAGGCATCAAATATAGATCAGTTTCCCATACCATATGTTAATCCTTCCCAGGGCATAGAAACATTATTTTTCGGACTACTGCTCCCAGATTTCCCCAGCCAGCATTGTAGCCATGTTAACTGGGGGAGTCTGGAATTTGTAATCCCCAAAAGTAACATTTCTAAGCTTTTATTCTTCTTATAAAGCCTCATTGGGTATTGACTTTTTCATGCACCAAAATCCTCTGTTAATGTTGTATTGGTGAAGCGGTCCAGACCTTTAGTGGGCAGGTGTCTTAAAATTGCACTTGTGAAATGCATTTTAATTATGGGTCCCAGTAGAGCAAGTGACAGTATCGAAATGTGCCAGGCATTTATGTCTCTTACATAATGAGCGCACACAAAGTCTTTAGCACAAATGAATGGATTACAATTCCCAGTGCGCAATGAGAATGCTTTAGAATGGCGGAAGGCTCTTTTGTTTGACATCGCGCCTGTCCTCAGTGTTTCTCTAATCCTATTATTTCCTCCTTTCAGAAGTACAGAATACAGTAGCTGCATCTAGAGAGCAAAGGACAGTGCCGACAAGATCACTGGCTGGATTAGGCAGTGTTGATAGGTTGCTTCAAATCCAGCGTTTGTAATGCAAAGGGAAATAAACAGTTACTGAACAAAAGCTGATTAGAGAATTTAGTCACAATTTTGTATCATAAAGAAATTGCTTATTTAAGCAAAATGAAGGTATTGCTAGGATCTTGGAGATTATAGGGGGTCCTAAGTACTCTCTTTCTGGATGCATTTATGTTTGTGTGTATAGGATATGTAAATAATTTTGACTCTAAGTTTGCAACTAGTGTAGCTATCCAGTTGTGTAAATCGTATCTCTGCAACAGATATGTTATGCCCTTTCACCTTGACCGAGATAGGTGTTTAGATTCTTCCAGTACTTACCTGGCCCATTTTATATCTGATACAAAACACAAGTAAAGTAGCTGAAGCGGTGATCCCCTACCTACTTACCCAAGCAAGTCCTGTTGAACTGAATGGGACTTCCTTCAGAGAAGACCTGTAAAGGGTTGTATTTTTTACCCATATATTTTACTCATAACAAGACAAAGGAAGTGCTAATCAATTCCTTTTAGGATTGAGACAGACATATCAGAAAGGGCTCAAAGTGTTATGAATATGCATTTGAAATGTTTCTTTAATGTATGCACATTGGCAAGGAATATAAATGAGACCAACAAAGCATCTTTGCCAGATGTATACATACTTTGATTGGCCAGTATTCTGTATCAGCTACTTACTTAAGCATATTTAACTAGTTCTAGTACAGAAGATGTAGAGAAGTAACCACTACTGGCCTGAATCCTCCTATCCAAAACCTGATGGAGATATCAGTCTTCTCCCCATGCAGTGGAGGCCCAGTAAAGTAGGTTGGAGGGGACAACAAGGTCACAATCTAGATTAATTAGCAATCATGAATACAGAACTATTACCAACATTTATGATTCTGATTCTATTGCCATGATTGTGACCCTATGGCCATGACTGACATGACCATAACTCATCACATAGCCTACTTTAGTAGGCATCAGCTACATGGAGAGAAGGAGGTCTATTCTGCTGGAGATCAGAGCATAGATGAATGATCAGGTTTGGGGGTCAGGCCAGAAGGGGTTACTTTGGTTAATATACTTAAATATACTTAACTAAGCAGCTAATATAGAATATTGGCCAACATAATGAACACCGAATGTCAGTGTGACAAAGGATTTAAAAACTGTATAAGAGGGAATTTTCTTCAGGTTTCCATGACAACTTATATCAGCTGAGATTGCTTTTTCTATACAGCTATCAAAGGTATAGGAGCCCTGTTTTCTTTTTCATGTGGCCACCCTAGATCCCTTTGGTGCATTCAAACTGTCCTTCTCCTCCTTTTGGACATGATAGATACTGTATATATAGACTACTCTCTGTCCAAACCCTTTCAGTGGTGGGTGGATGATGCAGCATTTGATGTTAGGCTAGGATTTTCTTTTATGGCGACAGCATAGACCATTTCTCTCTTCAAAATTAATTACAGTCACTCAATGCTTTTTCCCATCTCCAGAGAGAGAAGTAGATAATACACTCAGGTATACCAATGGGATGAGGATGAATCTTCTCCCTTGTGACCCTAACCAGTGGAAATCAATCATCTATCTATACAGCTCCATCCTAGAGTGTGTATTTCTTCCCATTCTCCACATGCATTAGAACTAGGGAAAAGCTCTTCAGAAAACTGTTAATTGCTTACTCTAACTTTCAAGTGAGAGCTGCTGCTAGTTCACACTTGGCAATACAGAACTAAAATAAAACCCCAGTGCGACCTCAAAGCACTTTTTATACTTGGTTCCATAATCTATGATGGTTAAAAAAAAAAGGGGGGGGAATGTAACCATTTTAGGCTTTTCAGTGCTATAAGTACCTAATAGTGATTGATCCTAAGAAACAAGCCAAAACAAAACAAAACAAAAACAAAAACAAAAAAAACCATGAGGAGAAAGTGAAGCGTGTTGTTCAAAGAGAATCCTTCTGTACAGAGATAATCGGAACTTTCACCCAACAGATTTATTAAAGTGAGCCCTTGCTATCCACTGAGGTTTGGTTCTGGGACCTGTCAATGTCTATGCTGCTCAAGTCCAAGTGTATACATACAATGGAATAGTAAAACTGTGTCCTTTATAAAAAAAAAGGCAAAATCAGGTTTCCACTTTTTTGGAATTTTGTTGTTGGTTTTGTTGAATATTTTAAAGCTGCAGATGGTAGATGCAGAATCTGGGGATATTGAGGGCCAACTGTTTTAACCTCTGAGGCATATTGGGAAGAAAGACTGGGTTGGATACAGATTTTGTCGTACTTAGAGAAGACCTGTTGTGTTCAAAGAAACTTAAATTGCACATGATTAACTGACTTCCATTAATTTCACTGGGTTAGAGTATGTCTAAATCTAGATTGAACCCTATGTTATTGTTGTTAACCACCCTCAAATTGATCCTGACTCATGGTGAAACTGTGGAGGAGACATCTCCAAGAATCCCTATCTTCCACTGCTCCGCTTAGGTCCTGTAAATTCGTGCCTGTGAACTCCTTAATAGAGTCAACTCATCTAGCATGTGTTCTTCCCCGATGTTATTCAATATTTATATGAAGCCGTTGGGTGAGATCATTCGGAGACACGGAGCTCAGTGTCATCAGTACGCTGATGACACTCAGATCTATTTCTCCGTGACCAGATCGTCTGCTCAGACCTCAGATGGCGTCTCCCCTCTCAATGACTGCCTTGCGGCGGTAATGGATTGGATGAGGAAAAACCGATTGAAGCTTAATCCAGACAAAACGGAGGTGCTCACAGTCACAGGCCCAAAACCAGGTTTGGGAATACAACTTCCAGTCCTCGATGGAGTCACACTCTCCTCGAAGGACTCTGTTCGCAGTCTGGGGGTACTCCTTGATCCGTCGCTTCACATGACAAGTCAGGTGAATGCGACAGTCAGGAGCGCTTGTTACCAGCTTCGGCTGATACGCCAGCTGCGCCCTTTCCTGGAGAGGGATCTGGAAACTGTGATACACGTGCTGGTAACCTCACATTTGGACTACTGTAATGCACTCTACATGGGGCTACCCTTGTGCCTAACCCGGAAACTACAAATGGTCCAAAATATGGCAGCCAGGCTTCTGGCTGAAACATCCAGGAGAGAGCATATCACTCCTGTGCTAAAAGCCCTCCACTGGCTGCCGATTAGTTTCCGGGCACAGTACAAGGTGTTGGTTTTAACCTTTAAAGCCCGTCATGGCTTGGGCCCATCTTATCTAAGGGACCGCCTCCTCCCATATGAACCCCCCCCCTCCGCACACTTCGGTCCTCTGGGAGGAACCTGCTTCAACCTATGAAGACCAAGCTGGTACAGACCTCCCAGAGGGCTTTTTCGGCTGTCACCCCAAGTTGTGGAACGACCTGCCGGACGAGATGCGTCTCATTCCATCTTTAGAAGGCTTTAAAAGAGCCCTAAAGACACATCTCTTCTGGCAAGCCTTCCCAGAGAATGTGAATATCCCCAGCTCCATAGCTAGATTTTAAGGGCTTTTTCAATCTTTTCCTGCATTTTTCTCCATACATCCTAAGCTGGGTCCGCTCCCTACTGTTGTGCATTGCTATTTTAATCTATTATGTTTTTTAACTCTCTTGCGATTTAATTCTTTTTTAAGGGAGGGTGGTAAGGGTAAGGAAGGGGGTATTTTAACTTGATATTGTTTTAACCTGTGCTGTACTCCGCCCCGATTATTCCTCTCTTTCTACATCCCTCCACCTTTCCTTGTATTATTGTCTTTCCCAATGAGTCATTCCTTCTCACGACACGTCCAAAATACAACAACCTCATCTTTATTATCTTTATTATCTCCCTCTACCAGGGAGATTTCAGGTTTGACCTGTTCTTGGACCCATTTGTTTGTTGTTTTGGCTGTCATTGCTCTTCTCCACCACCACATCTCAAATGAAATGATTTTCCTCCTATCTGCTTTCCTCACGGCCTAGCACTCGCAAGTTGCAACCATACATGGTAATAAACAATGGCTTCGACAATTTTGACTTTCATGCTTAGTTGTATATCTATACATTTTAGATCTTTTCTAATTCTTTCATAGATGCTTTCCCCTTTCCTAGTTTTCTTTTTATTTCTCGACTGCAGTCCCCATTCTGATTAATGTTTGACCCAAGGAATGGGAACTTTTACTATTTCAGTTTCTTAATGTCTATGTTGAATCTATGTAGATCTTCCATTATCATTATTTTTGTTTTCTTTATGTTGAACAGTAAACTTGCCTTTTTTAAAAAAATCTTTTTAGTAGTTGTTCCAGGACTGCAAATCTCAGATTATCAATATTCCTTCCTCCCATCTTCACTGCTCTTTCTTCTGTGTCCGAGCCTGCACTTTTTATGAAGCCCGCACTTCATACCCTATATTAAGAGAACATTGAACAAATGAAGATGTTGAAGAGCTTTTGTTCAGTAGCACTAGCATTTATATTGTGACACAAATGCATCTTAAATCTGTTTTCTATACATGCCACTCTATAGATATTTCTTGTCTAAGCAATAAAAAACAAACAGACTCTGATGTTGAACAGTTGCCATATATTTGTTATGTCATTTTTAACAATAGTGGTCTTGAGGTTGAATGACCATCTCTTGGGAGTGCTTTACTTGTCTTTTCTTGCATGGCAGGGATTAGTACTAGCTGGCCCATCTCTTCCTTTCCAACTGTATGATTCTAGTAGGTGCAGCCCTTGGAGTGTCTTGGGTTCCATCCACTCCAGAAATAATGCAGTTTGATACTGCTTTAACTGCCATGGCTCAGTGGTGTGGAATTTTGGGAACTATAGTTTTGTGAGACATTTAGTCTTCTATGCCCTGGTACTGTAATAAACTACAGATGCCAGGATTCCCTAGCACTGAGCCATGGCAATTAAAGCAGTGTCAAACTGCTTTTTTTTTTTTTTTTTGCAGTGCGAATGCAGCCTCGTGGGCTGAAAATTGTCCTGCTGACCCACCACTGTTGCCTACCCATAGTTTAGACTTTCACAATTACAGGACTAATTTCAATTCATTTTAAAAATAAGATTATACCAAATGTTTGCAAATATGTTTGTATCTGGTGTGGAGATAACATGGAATTTAAAGATCTGTATGTGAGAGAAAATGAAGCGAATGTATGCCTCTAGCTAGGTCCAGACGCTTGCATGCTTAACTCCTAACTTTTATATCTGGGCTTGGACCTCTATATATTCAGTCCTTTTTGTGTTGAATTTATGGCTTTCACCTCTTTTATGCCAGCAGGGTTCTCATCTTTTATAGCTATATAACAGGAAAGGACAGAATGCTTCTCTTCCTGCTGGGAATAATTGTAGCTGTTGAATTTAGCTGCGCATTTTGTTTCAATTTGTTTTTTAAAGGAATTCAGTATCTAAATTTTTCCATATTGAAGTTGGAAAGAACATGAGGTTTTGAAAAAAGGATTGCAAGAGAGCAAAACCAACAGATCTCCCCATCCATACTTGCAGTGTTGTGTTTTTACAAGGGACAGGAGAAGACACTTTCAGTAAGAAGAATTAATTTGAGAGAACTAATATTCTGTAGGCTTCTTGTTTGCCCCTTATAACAACATTGGAACACTAGATCTTCTTCTGGCTTCAACCTATGTAGGACTAGAGTTAAAATTTGGGCAACATGCAGAGGAGATCCAACGTGCCGCTGTTGTAGGAGGCAGTAGGAATCACTTGTCAGGAATTTTGATGGGGGGGGGGGGGCGGGATGATGGCACCACACTTTGCCAGGTTCTTGCATGGTCTTTGTCAGCTTGCTGTTACTGACTATCTGCTGACTCTTGTATTGTGCTACTTAATACTGATCTATGGTGTGCATATGTTTATATATGTGTGGATATGTACAGATATGAATCAAGAACAAGTCCCACATACTGCATGATCTGATTGAAGATAACAACTGTGACCTGGCGTGCATAACCGAGACCTGGCTCGGGCCTGAAGGAGACGCTGTGTGGGCTCAGGTCCTCCCATCCGGGTACTCGGTGAAGGACCAGAACAGGTTAGGTGGGCGGGGGGGTGGGTGGGGGTGTTGCCTTGGTGCATAAAAACACCTTGTCTCTAACCAGGAACCTTGTCCGTCAGACTACCTATATCGAGTGTATTTACCTGACCCTGAAGGCTAGAGACAGTCTAGGGATTCTGTTGGTCTACCGGCCACCCCGTGCGCTAACAGACTCCCTTAACGAGCTGACACAGTTGGTCTTGGAGCTGGTGTTGGAGTCCCCCAGGCTTTTAGTCCTGGGAGACTTCAACATCCCCTTCGCGGCCAACAACATTCCATCTGGTGCGGCTCGGGAATTCATGGATACCATGACAGCCATGGGCCTGTCCCAGCTGGTTTCGGGTCCAACGCATTTTGCAGGGAATACTCTCGATTTGGTTTTCTGTACGGACATGGAACCTCCGTGGGCGGAAATTACCAACATTTCCGCCCTGTCATGGAGGCAAGCATCAAGGCTTCAACCCAGATCCCCTCCGGGGGTGGCGGTCCTATTAGAATGGTCCACCCTCGAAGGCTGATGGAACCTGATAGGTTCCAAGAAGCCCTAGAGGGATATATGGTTGGAAGTGACGGCGACACTGTTGATGCCCTAGTCAACATCTGGGACACAGATCTCTCCAGGGCTATACACAGTATCGCTCCCAAGCGCCCTCTCAGGCCTGCTTCCAAAAAGAAGCCTTGGTATACGGAAGATCTCCGGGCAAGGAAGCGGGTCCTGCGACGGCTAGAGCACGTCTGGCGGAAACACCATCGTTTATCCGACAAGGCTCTCCTAGACCTTCTTTTGGAGGACTATGGAGAGGCGATACAAGCAGCTAAGAATTCATTCTTTGCTGCTCGTATCGCGTCCGCGGAGTCGCGTCCAGCAGAGTTGTTCAGGGTAGTGAGAGAGCTAACTCAGCTCCCTCCTGCCCCGAACCAGATCCTTGAACCTACTAAGGCCTGCTGTGACCAGTTTAACAACTTCTTCACGGATAAAATCTCTCGGATAAACGATGGTCTGGACACCAGTGTTAAAGCAGAATCCAGAATAGAGGCGTCCAGAGCTTCCGTGGACTCGATTGTACTGGATCAGTTTGAGTCTGTCAGTACCAAGGATGTGGACAAGATCATAGAATCATAGAATCATAGAATCATAGAGTTGGAAGAGGGCCATCCACAAGGGCCATCCAGTCCAACCCCCTGCCATGCAGGAACTCCAAATCAAAGCATCCCTGACAGATGACCATCCAGCCTCTGTTTAAAGGCCTCCAAGGAAGGAGACTCCACTACGCTCCGAGGGAGTGTGTTCCACTGTCGAACAGCCCTTACTGTCAGGAAGTTCCTCCTAATGTTGAGGTGGAATCTCTTTTCCTGCAATTTATATCCATTATTCCGCATCCTAGTCTCTGCAGCAGCAGAAAACAAGCTTGCTCCCTCCTCAATATGACATCCCTTCAAATATTTAAACAGGGCTATCATATCACCTCTTAACCTTCTCTTCTCCAGGCTGAACATCCCCAGTTCCCTAAGGCGTTCCTCATAGGGCATGGTTTCCAGTCCCTTCACCATCTTAGTTGCCCTCCTTTGGACCTGCTCCAGTTTCTCAACATCCTTTTTGAATTGTGGTGCCCAGAACTGGACACAGTATTCCAGGTGGGGCCTGACCAAAGCAGAATAGAGTGGCACTACTACTTCCCTTGATCTAGACACTATACTTCTATTGATGCAGCCTAAAATTGCATTGGCCTTTTTAGCTGCTGCATCGCACTGTTGACTCATGTTCAGCTTATGGTCTACTTGGACTCCTAGATCCCTTTCACATGTGGTCTCATTAGAAGTGTTCGAAAGACAACCTGCTCTCTCGATCCCTGCCCCTCGTGGCTAGTGGCCCAGGGGGGATCAGCAGTAACCTCGCTGTTACGCCAAATTATTAACACATCTTTGAGGGAGGGACAATTTCCTGACCATCTCAAATTGGCCATAGTAAGACCATTATTGAAAAAGCCCTCCCTCGACCCCCTGGTTCATAATAATTATCGGCCAGTCTCGCTACTGCCATTTTTGGGGAAGGTGATCGAGAGGGCGGTTGCATTCCAACTTCAATTGATCTTGGAGGAAACGGATTTTCTAGATCCATTTCAAACCGGTTTTCGGGCGGGCCATGGGGTTGAGACTGCCATGGTCGCCCTGGTCGATGACCTCCGTCTGGGCATCGACAGGGGTAGCGTGTCCCTGTTGGTGCTCTTGGACATCTCAGCGGCTTTCGATACCATCGACCATGGTATCCTTCTGGAACGCCTGGCAGAGGTGGGAATCGGGGGCACTGTGCTCCAGTGGTTCCGGTCCTACCTCTCTGGGAGGTTCCAGATGGTGCAGCTGGGGGACGTGTGCTCCGATAAGAGGGCCCTCACTTCTGGGGTCCCTCAAGGAGCCATTCTGTCTCCCATGCTCTTTAACATCTACATGAAACCGCTGGGAGAGATCATCCGGAGGCATGGGGCGCGGGGTTATCAGTACGCTGATGACACCCAAATAGTCTTCTCTATGTCTCTGACTGATGCAGTGACCAGGGATGGCGTCGCTCCTCTCGTGGCCTGTCTGGAATCGGTAATGGACTGGATGAGGGAAAACAGACTCAGCCTGAATCCAGAGAAAACGGAAGTACTCATGATAGGTTCCCCCGGTCCGGGTTTGGAGGTGATTCCACCTGTCCTGAACGGGATCACGCTTCCCGTAAAGGACACTGTGCGCAGCCTGGGGGTGCTCCTTGATTCGTCGCTTCATCTTACATCTCAGGTGGATGCGACGGTCAGGAGCACCTGCTTTCAACTACGGCTGATACGCCAGCTGCGCCCCTACCTGGACCGGAGGGACCTTGAAACCGTAGTACATGCTCTGGTAACCTCTCGGTTGGACTTCTGTAATGCGCTCTACATGGGGCAGCCTTTGTATCACACTCGGAAGCTTCAACTAGTGCAGAATATGGCGGCACGGGTGGTCACTGGTGCTCCCAGGGCCGCCCATGTAACACCAATAATGAAAGATCTACATTGGCTGCCTATCCGCTTCTGGGCTCAGTACAAAGTGCTGGTCGTTACCTATAAAGCCCTAAATGGCTTGGGCCCAGAGCACCTAAAGGACCGTCTCTCCCCACACAATCCGCCCCGCACACTTAGATCTAGTGGGCAACACTTGTTAAGGGTTCCAGAGACCAGGCTTGTAACAACCGCCAAAAGAGCATTCTCTGTAGCTGGTCCGAGCCTCTGGAATACATTGCCCAGCGAGCTCCGCCTCTCCCCCTCCCTCCCCCAGTTTAAAAAGGAATTAAAAACATTCCTATTCACCCAGGCTTATCCTTGACCATGTTATTACCCTCGTGATAAGCCATCGGAACGTTACCATTGTAATTGCATTGGGTAGATAATGCTATAATCTTTCTCTTTTTAATTTTGTCTGTTGTAACGTTGTTGTAATGTTTTAACTATGATGTACACCGCCCTGATCGCAGGAAGGGCGGTCTACAAATAAACTTTTATTATTATTATTATTAACTCTGCTGCTTGTATTTTTGGCCTTTCTTAGTGGACACAGATGTGGGCAAATATCCTGGTGAATGCCCACATTTCAAAGTTTACCCACTGCACTATTTCACAGGAAAGAAGAATATCACCATAAAGCATATGGATAAAATTTAATTATTTATTTATATCCCACCATTTATGTGAGAATCTCAAGGTGACATGCAATAAAATCACTATGGGACTGAACAGACACCCCCCCCCCCCAGGGATGGCCTGCAGCTGCCTCTGTCTTCATCGAATCGGGGCTGCAGCAACTACATGCCGCAGCCCTGATCTGGCCATTCTGCAGCCCAAAAAGGAGCCGCAAAAAGTGTCTCCATTTTGCTCTGGAGAAAGGGTGCCATAGCATTCAAACCAGAACAGTTTACAACAGTTTAAGCAATGTAAAACTCATATGTACAAATCTGGATGAAATCAATCATGACATAAAAGCTTTTGATTTTACTTGATGCTGGCATGACAGCAGCGTTGGTGTCAGTCAAAGGAGAGAAGCTTTTTCCTATGTCCTCTTACAGTGTACTACCCCAAATGATGGGACACTTTGCAGCAAAAGAGGACCTATGCAGTATAAGGGCAGGCATATATAGGAGAGGCATGTAAAGGACAGGTGTATATACCTGCCTTGAATCTCATTTTTTGGGAGAAAGGTGGGGTATAAATTAATTGAGTGAGTGAGTGAATGAATGAATGAATGAATCAGCAAGGAAGTCATATATAGGGAGAGGTGTTCCTTCAAGTGTCAAACTTCTATGCCATCTGGGTACATCACATCTTCCAACATTTCATAAAGGAAAACCAAGACACATATGGCCAAGCAACATCAGAGTGTAGTTAAGATGGCAAAATGTAATAATGTGGAGGAACATCCAAGCTAAGAAGCTGCAGCAGTTTGTTTTTTTCTGAGTGTACTGAGGAAGGCAAGATTCAGCCCCCTCTTCCATCTCCCTTACTGCAGAGTAAATTGAGTGCAAACAACTTTTGCACTTTGAACTCCGTACAGAAACTGGAGTAAGCTGAGGACCAAAGGGGAAAGTGAAAGAGAAAAAATTTTGGACGTATCAAAAGCAACTGAAAAAGTAGAGTGACAAGAGGATAAATTAGGACTGTTCTTCCCAAATCATTTGGAGGGTATCCTCATGCGGTGGGCACTGATCATATACACCTCCAGTTTTGGTTGTGAATACATTAAAATGGTAAGAGGATCTTCTTTGAGCCTTCTACTGACATTAGTACTGGCTATGATAAGTTTAGTCAGTACTGCTGAGAATTGGAGTCTTCCAATAACCATAACTTCTGGGCAGATGGATTACAAACATGATAGAAAACTGTCAAGGCAGAGCAATCTGGCACACAGATTTCTTTGCCTTAAGAACTCCTGTTTGCTTAATTATAATTTGTTGGTTTTGAACTCCCTGAGCATTTCCATTAAGGTGTTTCTTTTGAGAGATGGAAAAGAAAGAAGGAGAGATGTATTGGAAGCAGCATTGTTAGGAGCCATGATGCTAAAGCTCTTCCAAAGCCTGGAGGTACATAAGAATTTTAAGCACTCAAAATGAAGGTGCAGGGTAATGAGTCCATCTTTTAAATTATGCAGTGCTTGTGTTCACTCTCAGAGGATTTTGTGCATTTCAAGCAACTTGCTAACTGTGCAAAAGGAGGAAATGGGAATGATTGAAAAGGGGTGTCGTTGGGGGAGGTGTAAACCATTTTCAGTTGAAATGAATGTAAATAGAAAGAGATGGTTAAGACAAGGGATGAATTTAGTGTGCAGATTTTTTTTTAATAAAATGGAAGAAATGAAGGAAGAACATTAGAAAAAAGTAACTTTGTATCTCTGCAGAAGGATTTTGTGTTCATGTAAATTAAATCCCACGATGTGAATCTTCTACCTCTTTTACTTTGGAAGCATAAGGCTTCCATTAAGAAAATTCCAGTATTTTAAAATTGTACAGAATGGAGGGCCTCCATTCTACATGAGACAATAACATTTCAGAGAAAAACAGCAACATTAACCCATTAACCTTGGACATGTTTTTGCCTACTGATTGTCTTTGGGAATTGTCACTTTTAAACTCTACCTCTAGAAAGTTTTTTTTTAAAAAACTTGTTTTGTTTTAAGAGACAATAGGACTCAAGAGGCTGTGTTTGTAGGCTGTTAACTGGAAGGCAAAAGTCCCAGAGGAGTGGGTTTATTTGAGGCCAATGCCTAGTTGTTGTAAGTGAAAAGTTTGCTTGAGACTCTGCATAACTGAAGCTGTGGAATGAGGGTCTAGGTAGGAATAATTTCCCAAGCAGTCAGTTTCTTGCCACTAAACCAGCCATTTAAGTGTCTAATAGGAAGGAAGAATCACTTTGGGCTTACCAAATAATTTACTGGGAGTTTCTAACCACTTCCTAGGTCAGCTGTTTTCATTGTGCTTTATTCCAACTTCATGTCAACTCTTTCAGGTTGAAGAGAAAGCAGCAGTGGTAACCCAGTCTGATACTATTTTATGAATCTGGATTGGAGCTCAGACTGAAGATGCTGAAAATGCCCTCCCATCCTTTCTAATTATCATGCAGTGTTCATTCTGAACAATGTTTTCACAAGATTCTAACCCTTCTTCTTTCACACATCCTCTCCTACTGAGTTAATTGGGTGCAAACTACTTCTATACTTTGAACTCAGCGTGCAACAACTGAAGCTGACAACAAAAGAAAGTGGGAGCAGGAAAGAGATAGGATCATTTTAAAAGCAATTGAAAAAGTGGGATGCTCCACACGGTGGTCTCCAGAAATCAGTGTAATTAATCCCCTAACATCTGCATGTTATACCTCAATCACCTTAAGATCTTTGGAATGGATTCTTCTTGTAGTTGTTAACAGCCCTTGAGTCACCCCAGTTCATGGCAACCCTGTGAATGAGATCTTTCTGAGCCCCACTATCTTGTACTGCTCTGATCAATTCCTTCATGCCCATGACTTGGTTGGGTCTATCCATCTGGCATGTGGCCTACTTCTCTTTGTACTGCCCTTTCTAGTAGGTTATGCCTTCTCATGATGTGGCCAAAATATGACAGTCTCCCAGGGGGATTTCTGGTTTGATCTGTTCCTTTTCCAATTGGGAAGTAATTCTGTTCTAACAGTTGCCTCTTGTCGTGAATACAGATTTCTTATCAGGACTATCAGATGTAGTGGCCCTCCCATGTCTTTAAGAGCCATCCATAGTTTTTCATGATCTTACTCATGGATTCTTTCCCACCTTCACAAGTAAAGTATACCTTGGCAAAATACTTTGCTTTTAATTCTTTATGTAATCTCTGTTGGTTTCTTAACATCTCTTCTGGCCAGTTTCCTGCCTAGTTTGTTCAAACAAACAAACAATAAACAAATAGTCTGTTTGGGTTTATGGGTTTAGTGGGAAATTCAGGAGAAGCTATTTTCTTCCCCTTGAGTGTTCCCAAGCTATTGGGAACACAGATTTCAGCTGCTGGTAGGAAATTGACAAGTACTCTTTACATCTACTTGAGATCATGTTTGTCTCATCTAGAGCATCTTGAGTACCTATCTGCTAAATTAGGCACATACTAGTTTTATTAACTTCAGTGAAAAGTGTCTGCTTTTTCCTCTGTTTTGAGTATAAAGTTGGGGAGGATATATATTTTTGTATATTTGATTCCATTTCTCCCCCTTCGTTATGTTACCCAAGGGCAGTAGTACTGAGAGTTCACAATTTTACTTTTCATTTTCATCTTCTTTCAGGCTTATCGCCCTTCAGGATTACTGTAGCACTAATAGCTCCTTCAAAAGAAGAGATTCTGTTTTACTGGTAAAGGAAGGATAGATTATTTACTTTCTTTCTTTCCACAAAGAATTTTTTCCCCAGGTGTTTGCATTAGCATTTGCAGCTCCGTAAAGAAAAACAACTGCTTCCTATGGTCAGTAACAGTAGAATGAAAATTGCTAGAATCTGCCTGCTGCATGAATATCATTTTGCAATCCATTTTGTTTATGAATCCCAGATTTTTTAAATCACCCTCATTGAATATGCATGGCCAATGATAGCAATAACTTCCGGTATAAGAATCTTCTTCCTTCTCTATTCTTTGCCATATCAGAGTACTGGGGGTTGAATTTTTTATCAATTGAACTGTATGAAGAAGCAGAAAATATTTGTTTCAGTGGTCCAATGTCAGTAGCCAGGAGAGCAACATGGCTGATAACATGCAATGTTACTGATTACTTTAATTTCTGTGAATAAGTGTTGGAGTAAAATTGCAGGTCCCTTGGCTGGAGGGTTTTTTGATGATGAATAAATGCCAGTGAAGATGAGGGGGACATAGCTATTCTAAAGGTCCATTGTGGTGAGCTCTTTGAGTGTAGATAAGCGTAAAAAGTGTGCACTCCCCTCAAATGTTCTTGAACTGCAGCCAGTATCCCTTACCCTTGGCCGTGCTGGCTAGGGATGTTGGAATTGCAGTTCAAGAACATCTAGAGGGTTGCATAATTCCCCACTTTGTGCTGGTGTTTCAGAATGCATTTGGCCTTGAAATGAAATATTCTGGAGACAGATCGGTGGCTGTCAGGAATGGCATTGGATCCACTGGGATTCAAGCTTGTTTGTTACCCTAAGAAGTCCCAGAGGTGGAGAAGGTGTCATTATTTCTTATTGTGTGCCTTGAAGTCATTTCCTACTTAGGGTGATCCCAAGCCAAATCTAACGTAGAGTTTTCTTGGCAATATTTGTTCAAAAGTGGTTTGACATCGCCTTTCTCAGAAGCAGAGACAGTGTGACTTCCCCTGTGGGTTCCCATAATCAAGTGGAGTTTTGAACCCTGATCTACCATAATCTTAGTCCAAAACACAAACCAGTACACCATGCTGGCTCTTTGACAGATTTATTTATTATTTATGAAGTGTTCCCATGTCTTCAGTTTCTAGATACAGTGGTCCCCCGGGTTACGAATACCCCGGGGTACAAAAACCCCGGGGTACGAAAGAGCAGGGGCCGGAAAAACAGCCCCGGCTTGCGAATAAAACCCCGGGATCTGAAAGAAAAAAAGCCGCGGTCCCTTTAAATTTGCCGCGCAGTCCGGCAAATAAAGCGGTCCCCCAGGAAACAAAAATTTCCGGGTTACGAAAAGTAATCCGGAACGGATTACTTTCGTAACCCGGGGGACCACTGTATGATGGTTTCTAGGACATAAGAGATCCGCCTGATAAACACTCTAGAACCATTTAAGAATGCACTGAAGACGGATCTCTTCTGGCAGGCATACCCATCAGATCTTATATAACATCTTATTGAGATTCCCCCCACATTGTTGGAACACCACAATTATTCATGTAAAATTAATAACTGACTCCTTAGATGTATATGTAGATGGTTTTAATGTTTTTCTTTAGTTTTAATTTTAACTGTTGTATCGGACTTTAATCCCGCCTCCATCCGCAAGGAGAGGCGGGAAATACAAATAAAATTTTATTATTATATTATTATAAGGAAATAAACAGTCAAGGGTCACTGATCACCATTTTTGCAAATGTAAAATCTGTTACCTAGATTTGTTTCAGTTCTTAGCTGAAGTAGGTGGGAGATATAAGTAGAGAAAAACTAGACTTTTCATAGTAATGACATAATTTATGTTGTGTACTAGGTTTTTAGAAAGGTGCAACATTCAATAGCTTTACCTAGCAATTGGTAGGAATGTACCCTCAGAGAATGAAGTCCCATTCTCTGTACAAAGGTATAAAAACCTTTCCTCAGGATCTCATTACTGAACAGCTAAAGCTTGTGTTTTCCAAGTCATAGAGAAAACAAAGGTAATAACTGTTCCCATGAGAAGAACCCCCAAATCAATAATAGGCTACTACTTTTATTAAAACCCCTGGAAGTGACACAGTAAGAATGTTCTCCAGAATTTTTCAAGAAGCCATGTGTCTCCCTGAGGTGTTAAGGGGCTCTGCTGGGCATAGTATGTGGTGTTAAATGTGACAAGCCCAGTCCCACTAGAACTGCAGAGTATTCTTAATCAAAATCATTCTGATAATATTATGGGAGGGGGAAGTCAAATGATCTTACTTTTCTTATCATGGACTATATAATTGAAAAACTATGCCTTCAAATTACATCCCGCTGCCATTAGTCATTGTTCTCTGTTGCTCTTCCCATCCACTGCTGCCTATAATGCCGTGAGAGAGAAACTCAGGTGCAATATTCTATGACTTGCTTCCCTTCCTTTCCTCATCCTTCTTTCCTTAGCTCTCAAACAGACACACACAGGATCCCAGGCCAACAAAAGCTCTGATACAAAGCATCTATTTGTCAATATTAGAAGCAAACAAGGGTCTCAGTAGAGAAGGCAGAGAGGAAAAATAGCATCATCAGAGGAAAGAATGCCTACCTGCCTGCTTCCTTTGGCAATGGCTGGTTTTAGCTGTGTTTACTGAGTAGCTATACAAACACCACAGCTTTCCCTGACAGATCCATACACGGAGGCACAGAAGGTACTGTCGACTTAAGTGAGAATGCTTACGGTAGGTCTAATCTCAGCAGGCTGCTGTAGATGGCATGATTTGCTCTAACCATGGGTATTCAAAGAAAATTGTTATATGTTCTCAGTGAGCACTTACATAAAAAGGCTGGTTGCAGTAGGAATTTGCTAACATGAGTTAAGTCACAGTATGCAAAAATCAATTATTCTACAAAGCTTTTAAAGTGAGCACTTTACATTATTACATTATTAACAGCCACTTGGAAGGGTAGCAGGCACGGTGGTAGTTTTCTTTCCTTCTGTACCATAACATAAGAGGCCCCTGCAACTTAACAATTTAAGGTAAGGCTGCACTTGGTTCAACAATTACCATTCCTATTGTGGAGCAAAATCAGCAGCGACTGTTCCTGAGTCAAAGCATGTCTTGGGCAGCAATGCAAGTGTATTCATTTTCATAACATTTCTTCTTGTATTCCATTGTAGCTAAAGGCCACGTATTATGATGGGTGGAATGTTTATTACAAGAACCCCAGGAAAAGGTTTAACACTTTGAAGGATACGTCTGAATGCCAAGTGCACTTTTCCCCACAAAAGTGTATGGCAACTATTAAATCATATAAGAGCAATGGCTTCAGGTAGACACATGACTGAGGTGGCAGCTCAACCAGCTTCCTGTTCTTGACTCCCAGTATTTTCAGCGATTAAAAGCTAAGCCTGCTTCTATGGCTGCACCTACACTGCAGAAATAATGCCGTTTGACACCACTTCAATGGCCTTGCCCAGTGCTATGGGATTCTGGGTTTTGTAGTTTTGTGAGCTATTTAGACTTCTCTGTTAGGGAGTCCTGGTGCCACAACAAACTACAAATCCCAGGATTCCACAGGCTGGTGCCATGGCAGTTTAAAAAGTGTCAAACTACTTTAATTTCTGCAGTGCAGATGCAGCCTGTACTTGGAACACAAATCATATGGAACTCCAGATGTTGTTGGGCTAAAACTCCCAGAAGTTCTAGCCCGCATAGCCAATGATAAGTGATACTGGATATTGTAGCAACATGTGGAGGAGTGCATGATTACCATCACTGATCAATTAGCAAAGATTTGTCCTTTGTTCTCTTTCCTGGTCATGCTACAGCATGGCACTGTTTTAACGTGTGTGTGTGTCTGTGTCTGTGTGTAATGATGTTTTCCATGGGTGGGACACTGAAAGGAACTTTATGCAGACTCAAATGAGTGTTCCATCTAGCTCAGTAAAATATGCTTTCAGAGTTTCAGTTAGAAAGATGTCCTTTCCTTTCCAACCATATCTCGAACCTCCCGAATGTAAAGTATGTGCTCTTCAACTACAATTATATCCATTCTTCTGTGCTGGTTTCTGTAGGTAACTTTTTGATTTTAGAAGGATTCCCTACCTCCACTCTTCTAATGTTTACTTTACTGTCTTGATAACAACATGAAGACTGCCTTCAAATAGGAAAAAAAATCAAATAGGAAAAAATGACAGATTTTGTTCCCATACAAACTCCTCCCCCCCCCGAAACTGATAACATTTTGTTTGTTTCAATATATTCCCACTCTTCACATGAATTTATTTTCAACCCAATATGCTCTAATGAAAAGGATAAATACTTGCCGTGTATTTTTCCTGACTCAGACCTAGTAAAGATGGCCATCAAGTAAAGGCAATTATTGTTTTTGGGACACAGATTCAACAGAGATCAAATGAAGGAAATTTGAATGTTAGCACTACAATAAGATGATCCTAATGCTAACTATAACTTCTGTGTCATGATGATCATGATAATGATGATGATAAAGGAGTAGTAGTACTTCCTTAGTGGAAAATGGTGAAAATATATTTCTGGAATGTTGCAAGAGACAGGATGTGACATATGATCTGAGGGAAGGGGACAGAGAAGGACACAAGAATGGGGGGGGGGGGTGACTGGGAATATTTTATGAAAGGATTGATGGAGGAGCAGGAAAATTCATTAATACAAAGGTAAATTTTCAAAAAGGAAATTCTTGATATTTTCATGCAATCTGGTTGAGCCCCAAATCATATTTCTGTATATTTTTCAGATACTTGGAAGCATATTGTGGATGTAATTTTTGGCTCCTGTTGATCTATTCAAGTTTGTCAGCAATTATATTTTAATCAACAGTTCACTGACAGTCTATAGTGCATTTTAAAAACAGATATCCTATGTAGTGTTACAATTCTAGATCCTGTTTAGCTCATTTAGGCAACTTCCATCTACTGGATTCTGCTGCTTTTACCAGTGGAATTGGGAAGGGACATTTATGGTAGCACTCATCTGCCCTACAAACCTGTTCTTGAGGGCTAAGAAAATCTCCAGATCAGTTTTTGGTGCCACACAGAGCTTGCAAGTAGACGATGAGGAAGAAAGTATTGATTCTACAGGCCTGACTAGCAGAACCCAGGAGATGGATCTTGACAAGAATTTCCTGATGCCCAAAATAATGATAACTGCTACCTTATCATGCTACAAGCAGATAACTGACATGCTTTGAGGTCTGGAGTCGGGATAAAAATTAAATATCCAGAGGGGGAAAAATATTAGAATACTTACTGAAAAGTGCCAATTCTTCAAAGTTCGGAATTGGGAAGGATGAAATGACTCCTTGAATCTGAATGTGTGGTTCACATGCTGTGAATAATAGGGTTAACATGGTGTATTTCTCATTTGTTCTTGTATGTGTTTGGTACCTTTTCAAAACTGAACACCTGAAAAATACCTGAATGAGAAATGTGATGGAAATTTGAAGGACCACTCTTAGTTTAAACATGTTCTCACTCAAAGTGAGTTTAGAGGGTTTTTTTAAAATAACATTAACAAAAGTGTACATTTTCACATGCATCTAAAATGCTTTCAGCCTATCAGCATTACCAACATAATGTTGCTCCACTAGCAGAAAAGGAATGAAAGCTCAGAACACAGCAGAAGGCTATGAATTAGGATCAGTCAGCCTGTCTTGATAGTTAGTACTATGTTGTTGGTGGCGCAGTGGTTAAATGCCTGTACTGCAGCCACTCACTCAAAACCATAAGGTAGCGAGTTCAAGACCAGCAAAAGGGCTGAAGGTCGACTCAGGCTTGCATCCTTCCGAGGTCGCTAAAATGAGTACCCAGATTGTTGGGGGGCAAATAGTTTACAATTGTAAACCGCTTAGACACAGGTATGAAGCGGTATATAAATGTTTGTTTTTGTTTTTGTTTATTAACTGCCTTCAAGATGGTCCCAACTTGTGGTGACCCTGTGGATGAGACATCTTCAAGACTCCCTGTCCTCAACTACTCTGCTTAGGTCTCACAGATTCGGGCCTGGGATCCCCCTGAATGAGTCTTTCTCTTTTATTGCTACCTTATACCTTTCCTACCATTATTGACTTTTTAAATGAGTTATACCTTCTCATGATGTGTCCAAAATATGACAGACTTAGTTTCCCCATATTGGTTTCCAGGGAGAGTTCAGGCTTGATATGTTCTAGGATCCATTTGTTTTTCTTTTTGGCTGTCTGCAGTATCCTCAACACTCTTCTCCAGCACCACTTCTCAAATGAGTTTATTTTATTTCTAACTGCTTCTTTTACTGTCCTGCTCTCACATCTGTACATGGCGATGGGGAATATAATAGCTTGGACAATTCTAACTGTAGTGCTCAGTTGTATAGCTTTATGCTTTAGGATCTTGTTTAGTTCTTTCTTGACTGCCTTTCTCATTCCTAGTATTACAGTATTCCTATTGACTACAGTCTGATCAATGTTTGTTCCAGTTACGCTCTTTAACTGTTTTGATGTCCTCATTATCTGGGTTGAATTTATGTAGATATTTGCAGTAATTGTTTTTGTTTTATTTACTTTCAGCAGTAATCTTTCCTTTCTGCTTTCTTCTTTGACAATCCTTAGTAATTGTTTCAAGTCTGTGATATGTACCACTATTAGTATGGTGTCATTCACTTAGAATGTTGATGTTCCTTCCTCCTATCTTTACTCCTCCTTCTTCTGAGTCTAAACCTGCTCTTCAAATGATACTTTTTGCATATGGGTTGAGCAACTAGGTAGATAAAATGCAGTCTTGCCAGACCCCTTTGCCAAATGGGAGTCATTCTGTTTCTCCATATTCTGTTCTAACAGTCACTTCTTGTCCTTACAGATTTCTCATCAGGACTATCAAATGTAATTGCACTCCCATGTCTTTAACATATGATGGTTAATGGAGTGAACCAAGGAATTACAGAAGAAAAGCAGCATGTGCTTGATAGACTATAGCAAAGGTTTTGACTACATAGATCATGAAAAGCTAGGGAATGCTCTTAAAGACATCGGAGTGCCACTACATTGGTAGTATATGTAATTTTAAATGTAGGTTTACTTGTTTTTAGTAATATAGTGCATTCATATAGCACTTCAAAGCATTCAAAATTGATCAAATGCATTTTTAGTCCAAAGAACAGTGTTGCAAGGTAAATCAGTATTGTTATCTTTATTATTATCTTTATCTCTACTATTATAATGTGCAGATGACTGAGGGAAGTTGTACCAAGACCCAGTCACCATACCAAATTATAGTACTATTATAGTATCAAAAATATCAAAGCTAAAACTGTTATCCTTCTTTAGCAGAAAAAGTATGCCCCAATCTGACAGTGCTTCCCTGAAAACTGGAAACTGACTCAAGATAAAGAAGGCAGGCAGTTTCAGATTACAAACTTTGAAAAATTTACTAATTTAGTGCTAGTGTAGGTAGCAATGCAGCTGCAGTAAGTGTGCTCACGGGGGGAGGTTATAAACATTCTCTGTCAAGAGACAAAGCGACTTTTCCAGCTCCTAAACTGCTCAGAACCTGGCAGGCTTTCTTTCTCCAGCAATGGAGATGACTTCCTTTGTTGCCATGTACAGCTGGTGCCATGTACAGCCTATATAAAGTGCTTACCTTAGTATGATGGCATATTGCACTGGTTCAAGTTACTAAGAGGTTTCCACCCAACAACTACACTGGGGTGTCACTAGGTGTGTGAGGGGTGTGTGGACCACACCCAGTGACACTCAAAGGGAGGGGGTGGCACCACTGCTCCCCAGGCATCTGCTTTTTGGCAGGGACAGGCTGTGGTGCGCACCTGTGTCACTTCAAAATGTTGAAGAGATGGTGTGAGTAAGGCAAGGCTCAGTGGGAGAGAAAGTAGAGGCCCCGGGTTTTTTTTTATAAAAATAAATTTCATTGTTTAATTTTTTTTAAAAAAAATAAAAATATGTATTTAAAAATATTCTTTAAAAATATCACATATTAACCAATTTTTGCTTTAACTCCATGAAGCTTTGCATATGTAAATATATTTAGGCTGTGTCCATAATATTATAATTTAAAAGTATAATTTTAATTTTACTAGTTGTCTGTGAGGCTGTGTAGACTGTCCCTAAGGGATGGCCTGCAGCCGCCTCCAGCTGCTGTGGATTGAGGCCATGGAAATCACACACCTCAACCCCTATCTGGCCTTTCCAGGATTCAAAAAGGGTCCTTTTTGCAACCTGGAAAGGGTGCGATAGCTATGCTGCCGTGGCTTTAAGGTGCCCTGATGCTGTGTGCCATGGGAAGCTCCACGCAGTGTCATGCCACCATGGAGAGACAGTCCAGGTGTGCATCCTATGAATACCACACCCCGACTCCAGTCTGCACAGCCCCCAAGTCACAACAATTACCATTACATTCAGTGATATATGGGAATTACAATTTATGAGTAACATTAGTACAATTTTTAAACTAAGGATTCTATATGGCATGTTATAGGAGGAGGTCAATGGTGGGAGGCTTACATCATGAGTTACTGCATTGGGTGATATCAACCCTAGTGATGCCGCTTCATCTACATTCACTTTGTGTGAGTGGAATGAGATTCACCAGGAGGTTTTCTAAGAGCAGAGGTTCCTGACTACAAAACTTGTAGTGAGAGTTGATGAAATGTGTTCAAATAGCATGGAGCTCATGAGAAAAGAGTATTCATTCCCTCCAACAGCTTTAGAATGTAAGAATCTAGAGCGCAGAAAGCCTATTGGCTTCATCTGTCTTGCCTATAACTGAATGAATGATGCATATCAAAAACAAAAGAAGTAAGAAAAGTCCTGTAGTTGATTGCTTTCCATCATATTCCTCATTTGTAAGTGGGAAAGGACAGCTAGATGGGTTCACCTAAATGAAACTCCCAGGCTCTCTGTGTGTCTGAAGCTTAGATGCTCCATAGCAGAACTGTTCAATGAACTGTCGGAATGAATGTCTGTATTCAGTGCTTTACAAGAGTGAAGCAAAATCCCCAGGGCTAGGCAGTTGCTGTGTATGAAATTCAATAAAAAACTAATGTGAACAGCTAATGAAATGAAATACCAACACATAGTGTAAATGATAGCTAAGTAAATTAAAAGCAGCTTTGACATAAAAAGGACAGTCATGCTAATGACATTTTTGCAACAATTAAATCTAGAATTGTGGGGGGAAATCCTTTGATCAGCAGCTACAGTAGATGAAGGATTTTGCTATCTCTGAATATATTTTTTTTGTCCAAAGTATGTTAAAAGCCAGTTAGATAATCTTACATGTTTTATGTGCTTAACCTTTAGACATTTTAAAAGGATTTACCTTATCTTCATTTAATGTGAGCCCTGGATAATTTAGATCAATACCATTTTACACATTTGAACATTTCCATGGTTTGTCCGCAGTGATGTATCTATTCCAATTCCCATTATAATGAAGGGAAGTGGATAATTTCAGTATTTCTATTAGCTAGATATTCTTTATAAAGTGTGTTTGGAATAAAGAACAGAATTATATTACTTGTTCAGCTGCTGTGCATTTCTGCATTAAGGATCCTTTATATCAGCTTCAAAATGTGTGTTTTCTCTTGATGATTTAGTGCTTCAAATCTATAATGATGACCTTCATATTTGACTAAACAAAGTGGTAGAATCTTTCTGTGCTGATAACATCCCACAGTTTGCAAGGGGGACTCACATTATTTAATTATTCAGTGCATTTAAAACACACACACGTACGTTCTTCCTTTCTTACAGAACCTTCATTTATTCCCTTATGATGCCTTAATTTTCTATATTCAAGGTTTGTTTTTAAATGCAGGGAAACATTAAAATGTACTTTGTACACTGAAATGGTCCAGTGCCAGAGAGAGCTGTGCTGTGTGAGAGCTTGGCCCCTAAACCAGCCAGCTCTACCACCAGCATGCTAAGTAACTGCAAAACCCAATTTGGGACCATTGCTATTTCTTTTAACAGGCAACAAGATGTGAAAAATAATCTGAAGAATAACCACCGAGATAGCCCAATTACTTCTAATCTCATTAGTTTTTGCTGCAATGGCTAACACTTGTAAAATCACACTACTAAGAACAGAAACTTTGGTACTAGAGGCTGAAAAAATATGGAATGAACAGGGATAGGTTCCTGAGCCAAAAAGAAAGAAAGAAAGAAAGAAAGAAAGAAAGAAAGACGACGACTAGCTCAATATGTTTCAGCAAACTTTTTATCCAAATACAAAATATGTCCATATTAAATGAAACAACCAGGTCAACTTACATAAGTAAACAAAATCAGTTTGAACATTCTAGAGATCACATGCATTTTTCTTCTAAAAGGCATCCATGGATGATTTTATCTTCTTTCACCAGCTTCCATTTTCCTTATGATTTACATTTAGGTAGCCAAACCTATAGATTTATGCTTTATAAAACATTTTAGGGGCAGCTGATGTGGCAAGCATGTCTATACTTCTCTTTTCTCTCTGTTTTGTTGTTCATGCATGCCTCACTAAGGGAATCTGGAGGCAACTTCTGTTGTTGACAGGCCAGCTGCCTACAGTAGGATCAGCTCAAGTAGAATCCCACTCCTTTTTATTTGAAGCTTGATTGCATTATCTACTGCATACACATTACTGCAAATTTACACTGAAAGTCTGTGTTTCTCCAGCCCTCTGTCACCATCCTTCCAGTGACAACACTACTAAAAAATCCTTCTTGCTGGACAAGGATGAGGTGAGAAAGGGGAGCTGTAGAAGGGGCTCTTGTAATAGGCCCTTGTAAAAAGGAGCTTATTTGTCAGATGCTTTGTTAGCTCATGAATGCCTATATCTATATTTAATGTTGTTTATTCTGAAAGAGGAAAATGAAAACCAGGTGTCTTCATACAATTGTCTGAGATACTACACACACACACACACAGACATACACACCATCCATTAAATCTAGCTCCTTGATTCCATGATGGGTTTCTCACTGGATTTTTTAAAAAAATCTGATTCACATACAGTCAACCACATAATTCACATTTTTCAGACCTGGATCTAATCCAGAAGTCTTAAATCACACTACTAAAAACCATTTGTCTCAGTCTTGTTCAAAAGGCCAAGAATAAGCATGCCACTCTCATTCATTCATGTGTATATATATTTGTGTGTGTACACAGAGAGAGAATCACAGCAGCAACAGCAGTATTTCAAAACTCAGAGGACCCTGCTGAAAAAGCCAAAAATGACTTTGGTTCTGGTTCTACCCTCCCCATTTTTTTTTTCTCATCAAACTGAAGTGAAGCCGAAGCTGTGCAGATGGTTGATAAATATCTGCAGGACACCTTTATTGAGTAGAACCATATAGAGGCCTTTTTTATATAGTCTTGGCAAGGGACTCGACTCTGGCTCTGCCTTACATAGCTGTTCCCTCACCTCATAAATGTTTACTACAAACAACTCCTCAGTATTGTAGGTCAACATGACAGCCTGCCTGGAGGCAATGTGAAGATGCTCTGCTTCATTTAAATGAAGAAAATAATTGCTGCCATTTAATGATTGAATTCAAAGAGGAGAGCCCGCACTGAAGGGAGAGAAGACAACAGTTAAATCAGAGCAGAGGAAGAAAGGTTAAGTTAGCTGGCCTCTTGGTGTTAACCCCCTCAGTACATAATGAGCCTTCAGTAAAAGACTGGACAAACATTTTGTTCCTTCATTGTTAAAAATTCACTCCATGTTCACTCTCTTGTACAAATCACTCCTTTTCCCCTGAAGACAAAGGACATGGCCAGAAACACAGAGATAAATGTACAATCCATATAGTGTTGAACTGGTAACAAAACCCAGGAGGACTGCCGTTTTAGTCTCTTGCAGCAAAAACAAGATGGTCTTGTGGTACCGTAAAGCCTGACAAGTTTTACTTGGCATAAGCTCTTGCAGGCAGCAACATATTTCCACAAACGTCAGATTTGTGAATGTGTGTTTCCTAAGAAGAACAGAGAGCCGTATGTCTACCTGGGAAATGTCATCACAGAATCTAATCACAGAAACCACAATATTAAATGCACTTTCATTTGCTCATACTCTAATGTGATATATGCCGTCCTCTGTCAGCAATGTCTTTCAGCACTCTACACTGGGCAAATAGGCCAATGTCTGCACCAGAAAATAAATGGACATAAATCAGGCATTAGGAATTCAAATATATATATACAAAAAGCAGTTGCAGAACACTTCAGTCTTCCTGGGCATGCCTTCTCTGGCCTCAGGATAGCAGTCCTTGGAAAACAACAACAAAAGTACTAAGGAAGACAAGAAAGAGAAACAGCTGCATTAGAAAATACCCACAAACTGCAATCCATCAACAGTGCATTGAACGGGCAATGGCTTCTTGGCACACTACACATATTAGCACACCAGGCTCATGAGGACACTTTTGGCCTATTCATTACATCTGTGTTCTAGTTCCAAGCCTGCACACACCACATCCCAAAACCCCCTCCACCATTCATCTGGTCATCTATACTCCCTGGCCTAAAGCAACATCTTTTCTCCTGCCTTTGTCCTTCAACACTATAATTAACATTGAATTTGTAACCTCATCGCCATACCCACACGTTTTGCATTTCTACGGCTCTTCATAAGTTCTGGTTTATTAAGGTCCTTACAGGCAGATTCCAAACAGAATGGGTATTCCTAAGTATTATACCTTGACCAGCATCTTCCAATCCAAATTCTGTTTTTGGTATTGCAGATGTTTAATAAATATCTCCTGTAGTGGTGATCAGATGGATGATGATGATGATGATAATAATAATAATAATAATAATAATAATATTTTATTTATAGCCCGCTCCCCTGTCAGACCAATCGAAGCGGGTTACAATAATTAAAAAGTACAAGGTAAACAGTTTCAGTGATTATGAGCACAGCAGACTGTAAAGAAACTATGAACCTAACTTCCTAAATCTGAGTATGCTATAGTGATTACAGTAGCTGACCAGGATTCAGTTCCTCACTCAGCCTCAAACCTGACTATGTGATCCTCAGCAGAGTTTGGAAAAGTTATTTTGTGGACTTTAACTCTCGTAATTCCCTGACAAGCAAGTATGTAATATTTCCAAGCACTGAGTCTGGGTCACTCACTTTTTCTTAGCCTAACCTAATTTGCAGGACTGTTAGGAGGATAAAAGGATATAGACATGGCCTCCTGAGGAAGTGAAACATGTAAATAATATTTTCAATTTAAGTTTCATTTTCACTTGTTAGCTACAATGGCAAGCTAAATTAGTTAAAAGCAAAACACTGTTATGCCAGGGCATAAATGAGCATATTGTCCCACAAGCTTTCAGCAGAGAGAGAGATATTCTTCATGGATCACAGCTTAGAAAGAGTGAGACTGTCATCTCAGGCTGCAGGTATTGGAACTCAGTAGAGAGTGTCAAGGCATTTAATAGGTTTACTCTGCACCTTATGGCCTGCTTAGAATCCCCATTCTCAGTGTTGAATAAAAACTCAACTGCTTTTGAGAATGGAACAGGAATTCTTGTACTATTTTATACTTTGCTCCAGGTGAAAAAGCATCTTGGGCTGGCACTGGCTACTCTCCAGAGAGAGGAGAGAAAGAAAGAGAGAAAGTAAATACAATACAACCACAAGATACAATTAGGAGGAAAAAAATACTTGCTCTCTCCACCATGGCCCTGTCCACATTGCCTCTTATGCCACTTTTATTGACAGAAAATAACATTTTGTACAGTTAAGCACATTTAATGTTTTTTCAAAAAAGAAATAAAGTGGGAAGCCAAATTTGTTTTTGGAATCTGGCCCTGGCCCTAGTAATAGTAAGTTCCGTGAGATGTGATGTGAGACAGAAAAATGATACGGAAGAAATGGGTTGTTACTTTAATCTTCTAGTATGGCAGCCCTCATCCAAATCTATGTCCCACTCTCTCCACTCCATATTAGTCAATGGGCACACTGATGCTGGCATGCATATGTCACCACCCATTGATAAATATGGGCTCGAGCTCCTGTATGTTTCCCCATCTGTGGGGAACCCCAGAACTGACTCCCCACAGATGGGAAATGCCCATTATAATCAGCGGCTGTTGTTAGTGTTTGTGCCATCTGTCTATGGCATTTGTACCCAACCAGGGTTTTCAAGTGAATGAGACACTGAGAGTGTGATGAGGAAGGTAAGGCATGACACACTAAAACTGTAAGCACTGAAGGCTGTATTGCCAAAGTGGATAAACCCCTCCAGATGTTAGAATGCCTAGAGATGCTAGTGGCCTAAATATCCTAATTGTTCCAGATTCCCTCTGATTTTGGGAACTAAGCTCTGGTTAGTATTTGAACAGGATGCTGCCAACAAATACAAGGTGCTGTAGGCTATATTTCAGTAGAAGGAACCAGCAAAACCACCCTACAAAATTCATGGGGTTGCCATTTGTGCACCTTGTATTTGTTGGCAGTGTCCTGTTCAAGTACTAACCAGAGCTTAGTTCCCAAAAGTTGTCTGTTGACTTATGGCAAATACACAGAGAGAGACTAGTAGAAAAAAGCCAGGGTCAAGAAGCTGCTGAAGACATGGCTCAGACTAGACTACAAATGAGCTATACAAATGGTTTCAGTATCAGAATCAATTTCACTTTTTCCCCCAAACTAAAATCCCTTTGGCATCCCCTCTCCCAAGTACTTCTCTCATTATAGAAATGTAATCTAGAAAGAGAGACTTTGTTGTAGCTGTTCTGTAAAATAAATGGAGAATAGATATTTCTGTAAATCTGTTGCAACTTACCCAAAGGTATATCCCAGTGTACCTTCTACCTACCCTGATGCCAACATATAGAACAGGAGTGCCTCAGCATTGAACTGTGAAGTCTATATAACACATGTGAACTAAATCAATGAAAAACAATGCTACCTACTTCTAGTAATCCATAAAAATACTTTGGCCCAGTAGCAAAAGAAGCTGAAATGCCTTAGGAATTGGCAAGGAATCACTTCCATACTTTGTTTTTGGATGGAGAAATGTTGCTTAGAAGTGAAATCAGCTCTATCAGCATAGGCAATGGTGATGAACTGCAGGGAATTATAATCCAAAACATTCATAGAACCAAAGCTTTCTCACTCTTGCTTAGGGAATACTTCAGGAAGGGGGGAGGGGGAAAATATAGAGATTTTAATACCATTTCAGAACTAAAAGTTGTTTCCCAAGAGTCTGCTGCACTAATATTGCCTTATTTAGATGCCTTTTTCAGACCAATTCATGTAACTTAATTTTCCATCCATTACGTGGGGATCAAGCTTGAATGACTAATAGACTTGTGAAGTTAATAACGCTGAAAATACATATGCACACATTTTCCCCCTTGGTAATGTTTTTTTTTTACATAATTGCTTGATATCACTTTTTAAAACAGAGTAATGATATTTTTAAGAAAAAGGACCCATCATGTTATTGTAGCCAGCTTTAAAAAGAAAACACCCCCAAATCCCAGCAGTTTGCCTGTCAAAATGTCTATCAATCATCTCAATATAAAGGGAAGGTTATTGGTAAATGGTCTACAAGGAAATTAGATTCACCATAAAGCTAGCTTTTCTTTGTGGCATATTTTACAGGAATAATGATACCCACTAATGCACAGTGTTCACATTTTGTGGTCAACTTAATTGTATACCTGGGCAAATGCAGCTTTTCAGAGGCTTCTGTCTTATCCGAGTTCATTGTCTCAGAAGTACAGTGCTTCCAGTAAGTGTTGGGGGTTATTTTAGCAAAATACTTTTCAAGCTATGCTCTTTTCTTGTTGTTCACTGTATAGACTTTAAGAGCATCTGTGCATATTCCTTCCTCCCTCTCTCCTACAGCTCAGTGTTCATTCTAGCAAGACCATAATTTCATGTTGAATAACAGGCCACTTACTTTCCTCCCAAATCTCTCACATTAAAGATTTAAAGTACAAGCAAGCACAGATAGCCTTATGTGTTCGCTTTTTGAATTAAGACTAATCTACTTTCATGCCTTTGAAAAAAAGATTGTATTTTCAGAACACATCATATGACAGCCTGCAATATTTCTTGATACCTGAGGACCACAGTCAGTGGGAATACAGCTAATATTGGACACCCCACAGTCCAAGCCCGTCCAGTGACAGCCCATATAGCAGCAGATGACGTGAACATGAGTGAACAGGCCCAGAACCAGTCTATTCAGGGCTGACCTGGATATACCATAGCCCAAGGGGAATGACTCCAGTTGCAACAACATCCTTTCCTTTCAATAAACACACAAACACACACTCCTAGGATGAATGCTGGATATATGCATAATTGCAGGTACTTATACTAATCATTTCACTTTTTAAAAAGCAATATTCTAGGGTACAACAAAATGGAGGTTATTAAAGAATATAAGTGTTTTGGATCATGACAACAGAAGCAAACTCCATTTTATTTTTCTAACTATGTTGTGTTGAGTCCAAAATGAGAAATGACATATCATTAAAGTATTTTTTTTAAAAAACAACAACAAACAGCAGGTAAACCTTTGTATGTTTGCTTGCTGCTCTGACAAATCATGCGTGTGAATCTTGTAGGATGGCATGGAATGGTAGTAAAGGGTGGAGAAGAGAAATGTTAACTCTGTGCATCATCACTGTATAGGATGTGGCACAAAAGGCGCTGAAAGAAAGCTGGGGTGCCCTTTCAACTTGAGAGCTGCATACAGTTTCAGAGATGTTCTTGAGGACTCTCTTTGTGTGTTTATTTAGTTTATAACCCATCTTTCTTCCTGCACAGAGTGGGACTTGCATGCAATTAAAACAAGGTAGTGCTAAAAATCTATCACTACAAAAGTTTAAAAAAATTAAAAGCATAGAGTCAAAACAGCTTAAAACACATTAAAAACATAACAAAAAAGATAAAAAAGCAGCCACATCAAAAGCACCTTCTGTCACATGAATAATGAGCCAAAAGCCTGCCTGAATAAAAAGGTCTTTGCTTGCTGGCAGAAAGAGCGGAAAGAGAGGACTAACCAAAACTCTTATGTGAGGTTGCTAAACCTTCTACTGATAGATGGGGGAGAGAAACCAAAGAGGAGGTTAAAAATGCCAGAAATCCCACAAGAAAGTTTAAAGCTGTTACCAGCAGTAACCAAGCATTATTAGTAGAATTTTGAGTTTTTAGCATGGAAAAAACACCCATACAAAATCCTGGGACCCTATCAAACAGTGGTGTCTTGCATTAGGAAGTATTTCCACTTACAGAAGCCCAAAGAGCCCGTTTCACCCCAAGGCCTGAAGTACTTCACATTTGCTGCACAAGTGTGTACAGTACACTCTACCCCTGCCTTCTTATATACAACAAAACTTGTTTGCGCAGGTCATTTTGTGTGTGTGCTACATTGTCTAGTAATGTCATACAACATTATACAACAAGACTTATTGTTCACTTTGGTAGTGGTGAGGTTGACAGTGAAAAATACAGTTAGAGGTATTCAGTGTATATGCATAATGAAGTCTGTGCCCAGTGCCCCCACACAATGCTCCATTTGTGAGAAGGTACGGGAGGCATTAATACAATGGATCTGATCTAAGTGGTATACTGAAATTGTCTGGGTAATTCTGGGCATTACCAGTCAAAGCTGATTGCATTGCTTTGAGATGATAAGTGGTTGTGGGCTGTAGTTAGTGATGTAAAAAGTGTCAGTTGGATGTGAGGGTGATCTGGCTGCGACATCTGTCACCCCATTGATTGCCAGGGTTGATTCGGCTGATCTGGCTGGCTAGGCGCGTGTTCCCTTCCTCCCTCACCGCTCCATGTGCGTCCCTCCTGAAGCTACACGCTCAGTGGAAGAGGACGACCGATCCCAGATAGAAGGAGTGTACCATTCTTCGGTCAAGGGTGTCCGTTTCTTTGTCCTAGTTGAAGAAGGAGGTCTTGATGTATTGAGCCATTCCACTATAGAAGTTGCCAACTACCATGAGATTATTTTGGGATCCCTCATTCTTCTATGGAAGAATAAGGCATCTAAAGAATTACATTTCTAGCTCCAGTCCTGAACAACTACCTAACTAGATCCTTCTAGCTGTGACTACTGCCACAAATTTCAGAAGAGCAGTTAGGAATAATAATAATAATAATAATAATAATGTACATATAATCAATTAACATAAAATAAGATAAAATAAACACCTGCCTGTGGCATACACTCTACAAAGAACAATAGACATTAATACATATATTAACTTGGAAGCAATAAAATAAACAATTCAGAACTGCCCCCAACAAGCTGGGTACTCATTTTAATGACCTTGGAAGGATGCCAGCTGAGTCAACCCTGAGCTCCTGGCTGCTATTGAACTCACAGCCTTGTGAATTTGTGAGTGAGTGACTTCAATATAAAGGTGTTTATATCCCATCACCAGGGATTTAAAAAAAGCCCTCTCTGATGTCCACCCCCCCCCCAAGCTTAATATATGTGGTCAGGCACTTTTGTTGGCTTTGGGGTCTGTTCCCCTAAAATTTATGACCCTCTCTCTTTGGCACAGTTACCAATGAAAGTTTTTTTCCAAGCCAAATGGGGAGTGTGGTTTTAGCAGTTACAGTATATGGGAAAAGATAACTTATTATTGATAGATTTTTTAGGGTTGCCATAAGTTGAAAATTACTTAGAGGTACACAGCAACAAACAACAAGTGGTTTACCATGCTACCTCCCAATATTATTTATTTATTTATACCCCACCCTTCAGCCCTAAAGTCTATCAGAGCGGCTTACAATTATTATTTTTTAATTAGACGGTTCCCTACCCTCAGGCTTACAATCTAAAAACAACACAAAAGGAGAAGGGAATAGTGGTGGGGAAGGGGATCAGGTCCAGTAGTTCTTCTCTCCCTCTGACGCCTGGACCAAGATGGCATGGAGGGAGGGCTCTGCTTCTTAATCTAGGACAGGCCCAATGGAGTTTGGCCTGTCTTTTCACTCCCTCCTAGGTCAGATGGTGTTGTCATGGAGGGAGGCCAGGCCCGATGGTGTTGCTTGGGTAGTAATGATGCTTGGAAGAAGTGTAGCTTTTCTTCCTAGAACTCAGTAACAAAAAAGTAAGTAATGTTAAATAAACTTTCATATACATGAACAATACATTCTGAGTTAATAGAACTTTAAAATTTTATATTAGCTTGTTTCAGTTATTTGCTGGTGTTTTGTTTTGATTTGCATTGACTTATTTATAGTGGTGGAGGGGGTGGGGAATTGGATTGGTAATATATTTGTATATGACAAAATTACAACTTATGCTTGAACTACTGTAAGAATATATATACATTACAGAGATGTTTGTCAGTCACAACTGCTACTTTGGGGAGGGTAGCCCCTGGATAATGTATCTGACCTGTGGACCAGAGTTCTATCCCCATGCACAAAACAACAGTGCTTGAGAATCAGACATTACTTTGTTTTTTTCTGGTTCAGGTCAACTATATTTCACAAACTTGTTTTTGTTTTCAAGTATCTTCAGAACAGAGTCAAGCATTTTAGAGGTAAGGTGAGGCTTCAGCTCTTTCTTGTTGCTATAGGCCATTAAACATAGCTTGCAGACTCTTAATCGCTAAAGAGCCGTAAGGAAGGCCATTTTGATGGCTGGAGCTCTAATAATATTGGTGGGCAGTCAGGTGTAAAGAAATGTCCCACTTGTGGTTGCAAGGCACAAATCATTACTTGCACACTGAGGTTTAGCAGCCTTGCAGCCATGTTCCTGATGGGCAAATGATAATAATGGTGGGGTGTCAAACTTCTAGCCATTTCTTTGGCTTTTCACTACAAAAGGAGGCATATAATTCTGTATGACAGTTCTCCATCTTGCTGTCTCTCCTGGAGAGGACTAGGATTTTAGCTGCAAAAGAAAAACCACTCCTTCTATGTGGGGAGACAGTGCTTAATAATAACAATAATTTATTTATATTCCGCCTTTTCTCAAGGAATTTATTTATTTATATCCCGCCTTTTCTCAAGGAATCAAAGAACAGTAAATTACAGTAGACAAAAATTATACATTTAAAACAATCTCATAACCTAAGCCCCATTCCCCCAACCCCAGTCCAATCATAAAAACAATAAACAATATAAAATGAATTACAATATATAAAAATTTAGCAGAAAATGAGCTTAAATTAAAGGTAGAAAGATTAAACGGAGAACTATTATCTTCACGGGCTGAACGGGGTTATGCATGTCAGTATCAGTGTCAGTGACAGTGCGGGGGAAGCTAATCTGGAAAGGCCTGCTGAAAGATATCCATCTTAATAGCCTTTTAAAAGGCTTCTAGGCTTGTGATATGATGGATCTCCTCCGGTAGGTCATTCCATAGCCTAGGAGCAGCAGAAGAGAAGGCCCTCTGGGTTGTCGCAGCCAACCTGGTCTTTTTGGGCTTTAGAAAGTTTTTCCCAGAGGATCTTAATGTGCGGGGTGGATAATGTGGAAGAAGGCACTCCTGCAAGTAGTCTGGACTCAAGCCAGATAGGGTTTTAAATAGCCAACACATTGTACCGTGCCTGGAAAGTAATAGGCAGCCAATGAAGAGATTTCAGAGCAGGTGTTATGTGGTCGGTTCTAGGTGTGCCTGTGACCAATCTGGATGCCTTATTTTGTATCAATTGCAGTTTCCAAACTTGGCATGAGGGTAGCCCCATGTAGAGTGTAGAGTGCATTGCAGAAGTCAAGTCAAGAGGTTACCAGTGCATGTACCACTGTTTCTAGGTCACCTGGTTCCAGGAAGGGTTGCAATTGGTGTATCAGCTGAAGCTGATAACAAGTGCTCCTGACTGTTGCACTCACCTGTGCTGTCAACTGAAGTGACGAATCCAGGAGCACTCCCAAACTGCACACACAGTCCTTCAGGGGAAGTGTGACCCTATTCAGAACTGGTTGACATATCTCTATTCCCGGATTAGGAGTCCCTATAGCAATTACCTCCATTTTATCTGGATTCAGTTTGAGTTTGTTTTTCCTCATCCAATCCATTACCACCCTAAGACAGTCATTCAGGGGAGAGATGCCATCCTTAGTCACTGCATCAGTACAACACATACAGAAACATATTTCGGTGTCATCAGCCTACTGATAATACCCTGCCCCATATCTCTGGATGACCTCACCCAGCGACTTCATGTAAATGTTAAGTAACATGAGAGACAGGATGGCACCTTGGGGGACACCAGATTTTAACTCTCTTTTAGAAGACTAACTGTCTCCCAGCATCACCATCTGGATACATAAGAAGTAGGAATGAAACCACTGTAATGTGGTGCCTCCAATACCCAACTCTCTTAGGCGTTCCAGAAGGATACCATGGTCGATGGTATCGAAGGCCGCTGAGAGGTCCAAGAGCATCAACAGGGTCACACTTCCCCTGTCGATGCCCAGATGGAGATCATCAACTAAGGTGACCATGTCAGTCTCAACTCCTTATCTTGTTTTAAATCTGGTTTAAAATGGATCTAGAAAATCAGTTTCCTTCAGACTGCTTGGAGTTGAATGCTGACTGCCCTCTCAATCACCTTGCTTAAAAATGGCAAGAGCGAGACTAGCCTGTAGTTATTTTGTCCAGGGGGTCAAGGGAAGGCTTCTTTAAAAGTGGTTAAACCACTGCATCTTTTAGGCATGGTAGAAGTTGGCCTTCCCTAAAGGAAGAATTGATTATATGCTTTAATAGTGTCTTAGTTGTATTTTACCCCCGGACAGCCAGCCTGGACGGGCAGAGATCGAGGGAGCAGGTTGTCTTTTTCATACTACCAAAGAGCTTGTCTGCATCCTTGGTACTCACCGACTCAAATTAGATCCAGTAAAACAGTATTGGCAGAAGCACTGGATGCCTCTTCTATCACCTCTGCAGTAATGCGGGTGTCCAAGTCAGCTCTTATCTGAGATATTTTATCTGCAAAGTGGTTATTGAAAGCATCACAGCAGGCTTTAGTTGGTTCTAATAAAGGGTTAACGGAGGAGGGCAGTTAAATCCCTTACTACTCTGAACAGCTCTGCTGGACGAGACTTCGCAGATGCAATAGATGAAGAATAGAAAGATTTCTTAGTTGCATCTATTGCCATTCCATGGGATTTAAGAAAATGTCTTATAAATGTCTTATCAGATATGCTTGAGTGGAGTACACGTGAGACAACTGAAGGAAAAAAAAGAACTGACTTTTTTCTTCTCTCAATAAAGAAGGATTGACATCTTTCTCATATAAGAGGGATAAGAAGAATCTGCAGTTCAGGGCTCGCCAGTGAAAGGAGTTCAAGGTTTTCTATGGCACTAGGGGGAAGGAGAGATGAAGACGAGATTCTAAACTACTTTGATCTTGTTCTGATTTGACTGACACATTTTTAAAAAGAACATTTGCGCTGGGCCTTTTGGCCAGCAAAAGGACCACCCATGGTTTTCTAGTTGGCAGACACCAAAATGCAGTTTAGATAATGAGATTAAAACCAGATGCTATATATTAGTTAGATAACTGAAAAGCTGGAAAGGTACTATTTTAAAAATATATAGAATATTTATCTGTAAAAGGAGGCTAAATTCCATCCATGCTGCCCCTTCTGTTAGTGGTTATATATTCTGTTAATAAAATATTGGCCCAATTTTCATGTAATGAGCATGCATGATTTACTGTGAAGAGGGAAAATTCATAGCCCGTGGGACCCTTTCTTTCCCTCATATTTTTGTTGACCCTGGGTTCCTTGCTCACTGGGAAAAAAAATGGGAGGGGGGATTAAATTTCTTGAGACTTGGTGGTGGTGATTCTCCTTTAAAATAAGATTGAGAGTCTTGCTTTTGTGCATGGCAGGATCCTCCGAAAGCCAGAAGTGAATTTCTGGATGGGAGGGAAGAATTCAAAAAACAAAACCCTACATTTTTGGAAAGAGTGCATCACATGAAAGCACAATTCGAAAGGCCTCCTTTGATATGATTTTAATAGCATGTTTTGGTGTTTGTGTTTGTGGTTTTGTTTGTTTGTTGCTGATGCGGAGGAATTCCTGGAGCCACACAACACACTCATGGACCATAGAAACCCCTGTAGCTGCTGAAATTCCACTCCTACTAGAGATATTTGTAATAGAATCAATGGCTTTATGTGTACTATAAAGCATGTGATCTGTGTCTGAGCAATAGCCACTCCAAATCTCTCCTCTCTCTTCCTTTGTCAGAGAGTCACGACTTCCAAAAAGCTTGTTATGCTTCTCAGTCTTTCTCTGTCAGAACACTTATTGCCCTCATTACTTTATGGAGGTAATATGACCACATTCCTATGGGAGGTAATTATCTTATTTGGGGCAACATTCTTCACTCTTGTCTTTCTTTATGGCTGCAATATGTACCAAGGCTCTACCCCCTCCCACGTTTGGAAAATCATTTCAAGACAGGTAGGAAAAATTGTGCTGTCTTTTCAACACCTAATACAGAAATAGGGAGAAGCAACATGTCTGAAAGGAGTCTTGGGCCTGGTACAGACAAGGCGGAAAGCGCCATCCTCAGGCCAAATGTAGGGTTTGGAAGTGCACAGCAACTGCATGCTCCCAAACCCTAGTTCGTAACGGTGGTGCCATCATGGCAGCGTCCTGTCCACACGGGGGCCACCATGGTGATGCAAGCATGGCACAGCGTCCGTACAATGTCATTGTCATCGCTGCACGCCAGTGCACCAACAGTGCACTCATGGTGGCAGCTGTGCTCACTTAGGTTCTTTTTTGGTGCAGAGGGAGCCCACGCCGTTTGGTTGCTGTGGACTCCCTCAGGAACAAAAAACGGCATCTCCAGCCTGCCCTTTTGGAGTGGTCTATCAAGCCCCTTGCTGCTTGCTTTAGTAAGCTGAGTTGGCAGTGCTCCTCTTGACAAAGAAAGAAAAGAGCAACAGGGCTTGAATACTGCATGCTTTGCCATAAATTTACTGAGCAAAATATAAAGGACCATAGCTCAGGGTAAAGATACATGCTTTGTACACAGAAAATCCAAGCTTCAGTCCTCAGTGTCTTCAGTTAGGGGAATTAAATAGGCTAGTGATGAGAAAGGCCTCCTCTTCTTGAAGCCACAGAGTGCCATGATTTGGACAAATAGTCTGATCTCTCCTCTTTTCAGTCTCCCCTATTTGTAGAATAAGGAAAGGCCTGAGAACACTGTGCCCTATTTTATTTTATTTTTTTAGTATTTCATAAAGAGTGAAAAATAAGATACAATATGTGAGGATGGATTTTTTTTTATTTTTGCTTTAAGAGTTAAAGGCTAGGACTAGGAGCCAAACTACAGATTGCATTAAAGATATTGCTAACAGGAGCTTCCATACACATCCCATATAGTTAGTGTGATTTTTATTGAGAAACTCCCACTCCTGCATGGAAAACTGAAGTTTAAGACATTCCTCCCCAGCTGTCATTTTGGGCCACTTTTGTAGGTATTAGGTATTACCATGTACAGCCATGCACACATATATATGGGAAAACTTGTTTTCTTTTTCTTTTTTGTTTTTTTAAAAAAGTGGCTAGGCACTGAAGCATAGTACCTCTTCTGCCTATTGAAGCAGCTTTTCTGCTACAATGTGGACTTTCTGAATTATTTTTTAGAGTGTACCTGTTGGCTGATTTGTAAAATATAGGGATGCAAGTAATATTTGAAAATATTTGCAAAAATGATTAAAAATTGGTTTCTTGAATGCTGAGAAACCCTGACAAGGAGAATCCTAGATAGGCAATAATTTTTGCAGTTTGGGATTTATCCTGCATAAAAAATGCACATAAATTCTTTGTTTTTTGTTATGTTTTGGTGCAGAAAATTGTGGAGAAAAGCTTCACATAAAGAAAATAACATTTTTGCACAGAGGATGGTATTTCCTGTTCAGAAGATACTGTTTTCTGTGCACAAACTGTGCAGAAGTTTCCATTTTGTTCACCAGAAAAGCATATGAGTATTTTTTTTCCACAGAGTGAATGCTGAATACTGAATAATCTCTGAAAACTGAACAGTTTTTGACAACTTGCTTACAGTGAGCAGGAAAAAAAAGATAACATTATACACGTTTGCCTACAACAACAAAATTTATGAAGACTTACATCCCCAGTAATATAATACAAGGTTTTTCCTCTGAGTATCAGGACAGTGGCTGGGTTTTAATTCTAAGGCAAGAGACCCTACAGCAGATGTGCACAACTTGGCAGTAGGAAGGGGCCAAACTTAAAATAGATTATCTTCTCCAGGTTTTAATTAAATAGGTTTTAATTAAATATCAATTAATTTGTAGATTAATTATCAATATTAATAATTAATAATAATTAATATTATCAATATTAATTTTGTCCCCCTCCTCCTCTGCTTGGTCTTTCAATAATAATAATAATAATAATTATTATTATTATTATAATTATTATTATTATTTCTAGAGAACACCAAGCAGTGGAGGAGCATTGCAAGTGTTCACCCCTCCTCATCCTTCACATGGTCTTCTCCACAGGAGAAAGCCAAACAGCAGAGGAGCCTTGTAGGGCAAGTATTTGCCCGTCCTCCTCTGCTGCCACCCAACCTCCTCCTCAGGAGAAAGCCTGATGGTGGAGGAGCCTTGCTCGGCAAGCATTTGCCCATCCTCCTTTTCTGCTGCTTGGCCTTCTCCTCAGGAGACAGCTGAACAGTGGAGGAGACCACATTGTTGCGAGCTACCCAAAATCCTTTGGAGGGCCACATGTGTCCCCCAAGCTGTATGTTGTGCAGGCCTGTCCTACAGCGATATCTTTGTCGAATTTCCCATGCTCTTGTAGCTTTTCAGATAAGATACAACACCTTCCAGAAGTTGTGGTTGGTGGAATAAGAACTTAAATCTAAATCCTAATTTTCATTCATTCTCTTTTGTAATGAAATAGAAAGGTTGTATATTTCTTTGAAAGATGAAGAGCTGCAGGGGAAGGTATTTTTTTTGATGGCAAGTCCCAACGTAGCATAGTCAGTGGTGTGCAATACTGGGAGCTGGAGGTCAACAATATCTGGAGGTCCACATGATTCCCCTCTCCTTCCCTTATACTGAGTCAAACTATTCATCCATTTTCCAACTCTGTCTTCAGTGTCTTTCCCAGCCATATATAGAGATTTGGGGGCTGAATCTGATACCTTTTGCATACAGATCACATGCTCTAAGACAGTGGTTCCCAGACCATGGTCCTCCAGATGTTTTGGACTTCAGATCTCAGGATTCCTGATTGTTGGCCAAACAGGCTGGGGCTTCTGGGCATGGAAGTTCAAAATGCAGGAAAGACCAGTGTTTGGGAACCACTGCCATAAGGTATAAGCCTTCCTATTCATAGTAAAGTCTATAAATTAAAAGCAACTGGAATCTGCTCTGTGTTCTCTATGGATTTTTCAGCCTCCATTTCTAGCTGTAGATAAGGAAATGCACTTTAAATATATTTTCATACAATAGCAATTTCATACAATTTTCATCCCTAGTACCCCATTTTTAAAATTAGCAACCAATGCCTCCAAATTACAATAACATGCTTTTCTCTGGTCTCCAAGCTCTTGAAGGAGTGATATGTAAAAAATTCCTGTACGTTTCTTGGCTTGAGCATTTCTCCTTTTAGTCAAGAGAGACTGTGTTATCCTTCCAAAACACATTTTATCATTCCCCAGTTCCTCTGGTTCTGCATCCACTCCTTAGGGGCATGTTAGTTGTGCTAATCATTCACTCTTCCATGACACAGTCACAGATAATTAGAAGGTCTATTCCTAAAACTTTGTCCACCCGCAAGGATATTTCACCTTATTGGCATTTAACACTTAAAAAGACACCAGGCCATTATTATAAGCCTGATCCTTTGAACCAAATCTTATAACCAAACTTTCTAGGCTTCTCTTAAACCTGCAGCAGTGATCATGCCAACCCTGTGATTATAGTGTGTGTGTGTGTGTGTGTGTGTATGTATGTGTGTGTTTATTTTTTAAAGTTGGACTTCAGTAGGATTATTTAAGGGAAAGTCTGCCAAATGATTCCTTTGCTCACTGACTAACTCATTCCTCTCCTTGCTGTTCCATTATGGAAGAAGTATTGCCATGCCTTAATGTTGCTAAATTCTCAAATGGTGCCCAGCAATGGAGGCAGCTGGAGGAGTGCTTGCGATTTAGTTTTATTCTCTTCATATTTTATAGCTGGTGAAAATGGGGCAGAGGAAAATGTGCTAATGCCTTTCATTTTGAGAGGTATTTTTAACCCAAGTTTCTAGCCTAGCCTGTAGTGAAAAAAAGGGGTGAGAGATGCCTCAGAGAGAAAAAGGAAGAGGATGAGAACAGAAGTAGTCTTGGATGTACACAACAACACTCCCATGAAAAACTAATTCCAGATTACCAGGTCTGGAAGACACCAGGATGTGTTTTTGACAGCTACTTTTTACATCAATGCAGATTAGATCTAGAGGCATTCATAGGAACTAGTTAATGGATCACTGATATATCACTGCTAAGTGATAATTCTTTGCAGCTAATAGCATCTTCTCCTCTTGTGTGATATGTGTTAAAAGCCTCAAGTTGTTCTTGCTTTGATGAACTTGTGAGGTGGGCAGTGTAGAGCAATGAGTTTGTTGTCAGTTGTGTGCTGATCTGACCTGGGTTCACTGCTATAGAAAGGTGGCAACCCAGGAAGGACAAGGAGAGGCAAAGCTGGGTGTTGGAGCTCTTCAGAAGTAAAGGCATGTTCTGAATCCTGGGCAAGATTAAAGGAGCTGTTCTGGAATCATAAATAGGAACCCTGCAGATAAGGCAAAAGGGCATATGACCTCAGTATCTGCCTACAGCAGCATCCAGAGTCAGTCTTTGAAACATTTCCATTTGATTAGCTTAAAGTATCAGTGTTCCCCCTTCTTTTTATCCTTTTTTGTTTGTTTGTTTGTTTTGCAGTAGTTGTTGGCTTCTCTTAGGGCTTCAGCAGGCCCTCAGGTCATCCCTTCCACCCTTTGGACACAGGCTGGGAACCATTTCAGGAGGGAAAGTGGAGGATTCTGAATAACTTGAAGTTTGCTTCATTTGGAGAAACTTTGTTTGTTTGTTTGTTTTAACATGAACTAGTGCAGGGAGGACCTGTGACATATTTAAAAGGCAAATTGCTATTCACATAAGTGTTTAAGTTTGACACTTAACCTTTTCCTAGAAAAAAAATTGGGAGATTTTGAGGTGGTCAGAAGCCATGAAAAACAGCTGGGGGGCACAATTTGCTTTCCCCTTTTCTAGGACAAGGGGGATACTTTTTTCAGCCAAAGTGAAATTAAAAATCTTGGGGGGAAGAGCGTATTCCAGTGGCCACACATAACAGGATAAATGCTAAAATAGTAGAATAATTTAGCTTAAAGCTTTTCTTGCCAGCAACCTAGGCAAAGTCCAGAATTTTAGAAAAGGGAACAAACTTGTTTTTGTGAAGTTGAAGGTTTTCATGGCAGGCACCCATAGCTTTTTGTGGGTTTTTCAGGCTATCAGGCCATGTTCCAGAAGAGTTTACTCCTGACCCTGACATTTCACCAGCAGCTGTGGCTGTCATCTTCAGAGAATGCTGGCATGGAAGAGAGGAAGTAGTTTACATGTTAATCTGTGTATTGTTCTGTTGTTGCATGGCAAAGCCTTTTAAAGGTGTCACAGGTCCATGTTAAAACAAAGTTTGGCTACCAGTCCTGAAAACACCAGAAGCAAATAAAAACCATCCAGGGTGAGGGGGTTTCCCAGCAGACAATGGATCATTAATTAAATAGACACCCCGAGGCCTTTCCATTCAACAACAGAACAATACACAGATTAACATATAAATCACTCAACCAACAGTATATATACAGTATATATAACCAACTTTCTTCCATGCCAGCGTTCTCTGAAGATTCCAGCCACAGCTGCTGGCAAAACATCAGTAATAAACTCTTCTAGAACACAGCTTCATTGCCAAAAAGGAAAAAGGGCCAAGGGACTTAATCAGGAAGGACATAAGCCACATGTATATTGTTTCATCATCTGCATTATGTGTATTCCACTGGGGAAAGGAAGTATCTGTGTCATCTCAGTAGCCTTTGATTGTTAGTCTCAACTAACAGTGAGTGATGACGTAAGAAGTTTAAAAGTGCTGATTTACCAAGTGATGACTTACCAAGTCCCATTGATTCAGTCTCATTGATTCAGTGGGCCAACTTTGGTTGGACTGTTAATTGGATTTCAGTAACTTTAATCGGGATTACACTATATATTTTTCTTGATTTTGTGCAGGTTTATTAAATTCCAGATAATTTTATATAAGCAATTGAAACCACACCCTGTGAAAGTTTTTTGGAAAACATTTCCCAGAATCATCCAGCTGCACCGCAGCTGGAAGCTGGTTTCCTGACACTCCGGTGGTGTGTGGTGTGTAAAGGCCACACTGCCGGAGTGTCATGAATCCATCCCACCCAGGAGCTGCACCAAGGGGCAATCTGTTTTGCCCCATAGTCTTAAAAACTAACTTTTACAGCTTTGCCTAAAACTCAACGCACCCCTTTCCAAGTACCAGTTAATACTGAGCTTTATACCATCTTCTCCAAAAGCCTTCAAGTTTATCCATTTGCTAATATTGACACATGTAGTCCATTTAATTCAGATGGGGCTTGATCTGCATAATCACTAAAGTAATGCCTCTGTTTCTAAAATAACTTGTGAATAATAAAAAAGAAAAAAGAAAAAAAAAGGAGAGCCAATTATCTTTCCTGGCTGTTAGCCTGAAAGGTAGAATTGGGTCAAACATATTTTGTTTACTGTGGTAAATGTACATAACATTTCTTTTCATATTTCACTGTTGGCCATTCCATCTCTGCATACTTGGACCAGAAAGAGATTAAATAAGTGTAGGGACAGGCCATTCTTCTGGTCATTTTCATCATGTTCAGAAAAGAAAGGAAAGGGGGGGGGATGATTTTGTTCAGGAATTTGATACTACAGTATGTGGTTTTTTCTATTGTTTTGGCCTTAAAAACCTAACAATAATACTTTCTTTAGCTTGCCTATGTAGGATTCTTGTCAAAGGGAGTAACCTTTGGAAGAAAAGAACTGCTAGGTCCAAATAAATTTCAGGCAGGTTGTTTTACCCAAACCTTGGTTTATTAACTTTTCTGGATTAGATTGAAAGTCTATTTGGTCCAAAAACAAAACAAACAAACAGCTTCATTTATATACCGCTTCATACCCTTAAGGAGTGTCTAAGCGGTTTACAATTGTAAGCTATTTGCCCCCCAACAATCTGGGTACTCATTTTAGCGACCTCGGAAGGATGCAAGCCTGAGTCGAGCTTCAGCCCTTTGCTGGTCTTGAACTCGCCACCTTATGGTTTTGAGTGAGTGGCTGCAGTACAGGCATTTAACCACTGCGCCACCAGGGCTGTCTTGTGTAATGGCCAAATTCCCCTGGAAAGTCTGCAGACAACAGAGGATGGACTACAGCTGTAGTACTGTGGTTAGGATAAGGAACGATGAAGCAGGAAGTGGCTGGATCAAGAAGTCTCTCTCCACAGTATTCCATAGCATTGAATCATAGCAATTAAAGCACTGTCAAACTGCAGTATTTCTGCACTGCCTTTTAGAGCTCAGTCTCACCCTACCCGCTCTCTGTCCCCCAACCGTCTGCAATACGAATAATATCGTAAAGACATCCCTTACAATGAAATGTATTACATAAGACCTATGAAGTGCTTTGAACAATTGCAACTGTTTTAGAGATATCAAGAAACATGTCTATGATCATAAGTGACCCAAACTATTTTGCTGCTCAAGCACAACAGCAAATGGCATCCCTTCCTAAATAAGATGCACTACCCAAGGCTGACCAAGGAGTTTATCATACAACAGAATTTGGGGGTATAATGCAATGGCAATCCAACCGCAATCATGGGGTTTCAGGTTATTGCGAAGGAGTGTATCTCACGCAATTTGGGGCAAAAGAGAAGTCATTCCGAACGCAATCATGGGGTTTCACGTAATTGCATATTAGAGTATCTCACGCAAATTTCAGGCAATGGGGGGGGGTCATTTTCAGCAAATGGGAAGTCATTCTGAACGCATTCCGAACACAATCAGATTTCACATAAATTTGCTAAACTAACACATTCAAGTAATTGCAAATTGGCTCCATTCGCAATTGAGAGAAATTCCTCCCATGTGATAAACTCAACAAGTAATTGTGGCACATGAGGCATAAAATGTCACAACCACCCATTCCTGATCTTGTCAGTAAAAACAACAAAACCAAAACAAACACCCCCAAAAATAAAAATAAATCAAAAATAATACATTGATGACTAACCATTATCTGCCTTTTCAAGATATCAGAAATTTGAGGTTCCTTCCTCAGTCAGTAGATTAGGACTAGTTCTGGTGATAGTTCTGGTGATAATAACATTATCCACACACTTTCCTTTGTTCTACAAATCCAGTAATCAGAGAGCTCCTGGATAAAGAGTTATCAGTCAGCTGTCATGGTACATAGGTGAAGGATAGTACTAATACTTTTGAAAAAGCCCACAAGCTATTTCCTCAAGTAGTGCATCATCAATTTATTGCCACATTTAGTAGCACTAAGTAAATTATGTGCTACTTGAAGAAATTTTCTTCTGTTTGAAATTACAGTCTGGTACTCCTGGAAAACTATTGCTGTAGCCACCTGAGAAAAATGAAGATGGAAATGTTAAAATAAACATTTCTGTTATGTTAGCTGGCCCTGGGTATTGATACTAGCCTGTCAGAAGATAATCTCTAGCTTCTGCTATTTCCCTGATTGTTTACTGCAAACAACAGCTTTGCACATAAACCCACAAAAACTAATAACCTGCAGTCACACACACAGACACACACTCACACTACTGCTGCATTTCATAGAGGAAAGATGAAGGATGATGCAGGGCATGCAGTAGAGGCTTTCTTTCCCCAGGAGTGTTCTTCATTCTTTTGATGTGGTGTGCAGAGAGCAAAAGCAATGTTCTCCATCTCTCTTCCACCAGGCTGATAATTTGCCTGCATCTAGTTCTTCCTCACCTGTGGCTCCCAGGTTAATGCTCCAGCTAAAGGTAGTTAAAATTTTTGATTATGTTAACTTGGATGCAAAGAAGAAATTTATACACAAAGGCCCTGATCAGATGGGCCAGGAAAGTACAGGCTCAGCTAACCTGGCTCAGTTTCCATGCTGGCATAGGGACAGGCAGATATTTACATGCCTGTCCAAATGCCAGGCAGGATACTCACTACTGGTGCATGCTCTGCACCTTCCTTCTTTGGAGTTTATCACATGGGAGGAATTTATCTCAATTTCGAATGGAGCCAATTCGAATTCATATAAATTCGCTAGTTTAGCAAATTTACGTAAAATCTAATTGCATTCGGAATGCATTCAGAATGACTTCCCATTGCCCAAAAATGACCCTCCATTGCCCAAAATTGCGTGAGATACTCTAATACGCATATACCTGAAACCCCATGATTGCATTCAGAATGACTTCCTATTGACCAAAATTGCGTGAGATACACTCATACACAATTACGTTAAACCCCATGATTGCATTCGGATTGCCATTGGAGTATACTCCCAAATTCTGTCGTATGATAAACTCCTTTGTCTCCATTAGTGAGCAGATCTCCCATTGCTGCAGCTGATGCAAAAACGGGGCACCTGGCCACATGGGTGCAGCCAGGTACTGCATTTCCATGTCAGATATGGTGACAGGAATATGCTTAATAGTAGGGATGCAGGGGAAGAGCATCTAAACATCTGTGGTTTGCTGCATAGCAAACTGGGGGACAAATTTACCCATGTTAAGGCTGTTTACCCTGGTATCAGGCCAGATCCACCAGATCCATATTCAGTATGCCATTATCTGGCCAGATCTTGGCCTTGGAGTTTTCGCCTGCATCATCCAAACAGGATGATGTGAGACCAGGGGAAATAGTTTTTTGTGGGTTTTTTTGTGGGGGGGGGGGCTATGAGGCCATGTTCTAGAAGAGTTTGTTTCTAGATGCCAGCCACAGATGCTGGTGAAATGTCAGAAACAAACTCTTCTAGAACATGGCCACATAGCCAGAAAAACTCACAAAAAACTATGGATGCTGTCCATGAAGGCCTTCGATTTCATGCTAGAGGAAATGTTTTTTTTTTCTTTTTGTTTCACCATGGCCACCACCACTAGAGAGGCTGTTTTCTAATGTTTTAGGTGTTGTCCACATGGACCACATAAAACATCTCACCCACCTTCCCATCTTCTTGGCAGGGAGTCTGGACAATGCAAGTCCCAATTCCTGGTTCTGGTATAAACAGTCTAGATAATGTCTGGGTAATTCAGCACCGAAACTGCCCTATGAACCCCTTATAATGGTACAAAAAACTCAATATTTGCTCCAGTTTTTCCTAGAAGATCTGGAGCATTCCATTGTGACACTGGAAGCATCTGGGTAGGATTGTGCTGCATGGCATAGCCTATGCAACAGCCAGTCACTTGCTCTGTGGTTAGAATGAGATGTCCTGCCATGTGATCAATGCTAGATGCTTTTCTCTGACTTCAAAGTGTGTTACTTGCTGTGGCAGCAGCTGTGATGGGTGGCACACTGGGATGTGTGCCACTATCACAGCTGCTGCCACAGCCACCTGCTGTTGCAATGGGGGGGGGGTCCCCAATAATGGGGTGGGGATGTCAGAGTAAGTCTGGTGTGAGGATACTCCGGGCTGCTCCCAGAGTATTTTGGCCATAATGGCTTCCTTATTAGGTAGCAGGAGCTATAAAGTACAATCATCAGGGCAAGCTCTGGCCATTCTCTTCTGTACCTGTATGCCTTGCAAGATCTCAGATACTAATTTTACTTTCAGCTTAATAGTGTCAAATCTCTTGTTTGGAAACTGTGAGACTCTGTGGTTCATCATGCATATGTCCTTAGGAAAAGGAATGAAAGAATAGCAAGAAGAAAAGCAATCATTCTGTTCCACCAGTTACCATGAGAAAGGCCGAAGTCTAGATCAGTTAAAGTATACCTGTCTGCTGTTTTTTTTAGTGTCATAAAGACAGAACTTAAGGCAAGTTTTCAAAATCACAGAAAAATGAGGAAGGTTGCAGAGGAAAAACAGGTCAAGCAGCCATTACTAACAAGGAATTGTAGAATAAAACAACAAAGGTGGGTTATATAACCAATTAAATATTAAAACTTAAACAAGAGAGGAAAGTAAAAAAAGGAAATTGTTGAGGAAAGCAAATCAGTCGGGGATAGATTAGCCTGTGGGGCGGTTCAAGGGTGGGAGAAAATGTGTACTTATGCTGAAAGTCTTTGGGCACAGATGTGACCTGACCCACATAAAGCTAAAGAATCTCTCCTTCCTTATGTAAGTAGCTCTGGCAATGAACAATATAACAGAGTGAGAGATTGCCAATGAGAATCTAGATTATGGGATTTGCATGCATCATGTTTTTACCAAGAGTAGAAATGGTAGCCAACGACAGAGGTCTGTGCACTCTTTCTGCAACAGTGTGAAGGCTGGGCATCAAGGTGCTTTTGAATTATTTTCACTCTCAGCTTCTGAGGCTGGAATACTCCCTTTACCCTCAAGAATTTAAATAATGTTCCAATATCTGATTGCACAAATAAGGCAAACTATGAGTGATGTTTATGCCAAGCTTTCTTGCACAGTAGCTGCCTGGATAGGCTTATGAGGGACCTTGGAAGGGACCTTGTTCTTATTTTACAACAACAGTGTATGATGGGATCTGTGTGAAATGAGGATAATGTAACACAGTCCTCACCTCACAGTCCTCATCTACAAAATGCATGTGTGAGAAATGGTAAAGATTCCCAAAGAAAGATACGTGAAGCAAATGGAACTTCAGAGATTTGGCTGGAAACATAATATAAAGAACAGTCAATTTACACTGAAAGCCACTGTGGTATAGTGATTTGATTAGGACTCTGGAGACCAGGGTTCAAATCCCTCTCAACTGGAACAGCTCTGTGTTTCCCTGTCAGCTCTGTTTAGGATGAGGCTGAAATTCTTTACACCCAAAATAGGAAACCTCTTTCTTTGCACGAGGAACAAATCTTTTCTTGGCATTAATAGAGGGCTTCCTCCTATTGCAAGCAGCAGTTTCAAAGAAATGTTTTTTCAGCAGTACGGCATGATGTATTGGTTTCAACATTGGACTACAACTCTGAAGACCAGGGTTCAAATCCCACTCAGCCATGGAAACACACTGGGTGACCGTGGGCAGGTGACATTCTCTCCGGTCCAATAGAAAAGAATAGCAAAACCCCTCTAAACAAATCTAACCAAGAAAACTAGGTAGGTTCCCTTTAGAGCTGCCTTAAGTCAGAAATGCCCTGAAGTCATATGACAGCAATTTACATTTGTTTTCAGCATCATTTTTTAAAGCTGTGCCATAAGAAAGTAGGTCTTAAAATAAAATAAACATACAGATACCTAATACAATTATTATTTAATATTATGCCTTATTATAGAACACAATGTGTAATTCTCATATCTGTAATTAAAAGACTGCTACAGTAGACTCATAGAATCAGTTTCTGAATTGTCTGCACTTATGTCAGATGCACTGATTCAGTAAGTCAACTCTAGATGGTACTAGCATTTGGATGTTGGCCTTTGAAATCTAAGAGCTAGTTTGGTGTAATGGTTTGTGCATTGGACTAGGACACTGGGAGACCAGGGTTCGAATCCTGCCTCAGTCATGGGCAAGTCACACTTTCTCAGCCTCACAGAGGGACAAAGGCACACCTCTTCTGGACAAATCTTGCCAAGAAAAACTTGTGGTAAGTACAACTTAGGTTACCATAAGTTGGAAACAAGTTGAAGACACACAACAACAACAACAACTTTGAAAATTGCATGGATAGTTCCATGCTAAGTTTTGTTAAAGCAGTCCAACTTCAAACAACGAAGGAAAGAAGACGGCAAGTATATATGGTACAGTAATACATAATCGCAGCTTGAATGTTCAGACAGTGGGTTGAACTGATAGTCATACTCAGGGCAGACTCACTGAAGTTAGTCATAAGCTAAACATTGCAGAGCTAGTACCTTTCTTTGAATAGATCTAAAAGCATGAAATGATCAGTGAAACAGTCACTAGGCAGGGCTTTGAGACTATCAACCTGTGCAATCTGCTGCATTAGTGAAAATAAATTTATCTGATGATGTTTATGCTTTGTGAATAGTGTGGAGAAGGTGCATACTTTGATTCCCACCCATTTCTCATGAAGAAATTAAGTATCAGAAGAAGCAAAACAAATTAAAAAAACCCTAATCCTTCATTGCATTAAGGAGGTTACCTCTACAAAAACTGGTGAAGACTGCACTGCTTTATATGGCTTTAAAAAGGAATTGGGAAAAAAAAACATGGATAATTAGTTTATTAGTGATATGAGACTTAATATGAGGGTTATGTAGTCTTCCAAATATTAAATTAGCACCATTCAGCCCTTATCATTGAAATTCAACAGCATCTGGAGGATAACGGGTTCTCCTTTCCTGCTTCTTAGCTAAATTACACTTTGTATTTCAGAGGTATTTGGATTAGCTAGTTGTTATGTTAGGTACAAAGAAGAAAAGAGAGCTATTAAGACATTGAAGGAATTTGGATTACCAGTTTCTACACTAGGGGCAAAGAACAGAGGAGAACTGTTGTTTTGATGTTCTGTTTGTGGCCTTACCACAGACACATGTGGCCAATTTTGAAAACCACTGTAGTAGAAGGTGATGATGATGATCCCACTTTTCCCCCCAACGTGTCTTACAATTTGAAATAACAATAGAAATAAAAACAGACAAAAAGTAAGCATTAAAACTGTGTTAAAACTATCACAGTATTAAAACACACCATACATTAAAAAAATAAAATGCAATTAAATAAGATAAAAGTTCTCAAAAAAACAGTACAATTAAACAGTTCAGCATACCCTAGCCCACTCTCTAAAAATTCTGTTTTAAAAGCGTGTCTGAATAAAAAAGTTTTAGGCTGCTGACCGAAGGACACGAGGAAGAGGGCATTCTGGCCTCCCTTGGAAGGAAGTTCCAGAATCTAGGGGCAGTCACCAAGAAGACCATCTCTCCACCAACCCTTCTTGCAATGGTGGTGGGATTGAGAGAAGGGACTCTTCTCATAGTCTCAGAACCTGGGCCTGCTCATACACACAACCAGATAAAACTTCCTTCAGGACCAAGACAGCTTAAGTGACAAAGGCCTGTCAGAATTAAAAACCATTTGGCCTGTCAACAATAGATGCAGAGTCTGTTTGGGATGACAACAAAATTCCAGAGCCTGGGAGTGATCATCAAGACTTTGGGCTCACTCAGGAGGGTTCTTCTTTTGCTGTTAAGAAACCAGAAAATAGGTCAATTGACTAAGTAGCTAAAAAAAAGGATCTTACTTGGGTGTAATCCTTGAGGTATAAGGCTATCTAGGTCATCAGTGTATAGATAAAAGGATTATGGTAGTGGCAGCTGGTCCCCCCTCCATGTATCTAGGTAATTGCCACTATTGCTTACTCATTAAGTAAAGTGGGACAGGGGGGGGGGGGCACACAGTGTTTCTTTTGTTCATGTGATATACTTATCTCTCCTTTTTCAGAAGAACATAAAGCCTGAAAGCCAAAGTATGCAGCAGTTGAGGTAGATTATCAGATGTTATCGCTGGATATGGTGGATACAAAAAAGCTTTGTAGCTCAAGGAAAAGTAAATGGTATCATCACAATCTTGGGAATGTAGCTTCGGTTTTATGCACACCTAGTGAAGAGACTAGAACTTCTGTCAAAGAATTCGACTCCTTAAATCGGATTAGGTAGTTTTCAGAAGCAGTGTGTGCCAGCTTTTTTTCAGGCTGTGTGATCCTCAGTCATGTACATCCCTTCTCTGCTGCTGCTCAGGTCTTTCTTCGTCAGCCTCTCACTTTCAGAGCTGTGAAAGCTAACTCTCATTTTCACAAACGGTGAGGAGTTTAAAAAAAATACAAAAAGAAAGGTGTTTGCTTTTTCTGCAAACTTGTGAGAATGAGATTTTTCATTAGCTCTGCTGGTGGTGAGAAGAGCCCTTGCGGTTATTTCTTAGCATATGCTGTTCCTCATGGTGAGATGGTCATGGGTGTCACATCTTCTTCATCATCTTTTGCTGCTGCTCCTTCAAAGGTGGAAGAATTTGTATGTATACGATACCCATTGGAAAAACACACCCATACTGTCACACATTTCATGTTATACTAGGAAAGCATTTCACTCAGCAAGGTTCAGCCCCATCTTGGACTCATAAAAGATGATACCGGCATCTATCATCCATAAGAGTACAATATACTTCAGTATCTTAGATGCTGAGTGCTTCTTGAGGCTTTCAAAGTAAACTATGATAAATTATTAATTTTTTCTTCCCATTTAACTACATCAGGGCACTGGCTTGGCATAGTGCACAGTCAACAAATAACATGATATTAGTCAAAGTCTTAGGGAATTGGATAAAGGTTCTGTAGGGACAACAAACCCCTGGGATTGCTAACCGTACACAGAACCAAGCACTTATTTTTTATTGACAAACCAGTGAGAGTTTCCTGATTGAAGAGTGACATATTGTCAAGGAAATAGAAAAGTGAGAAGAAGCTTTGTAGATTTCTATTCAAAGTAGCGGGTTGCCAGGTAATTTCAATTTAATCATGGGAGAATCATTTACATTGTAGTCACAAAGTTTAAATGAGAGCTTTAGACATTCTTCAGCCATTCCCAGAATTCCCAATGGGAAAAGGATGCTGTGTGTATGTGTGTCATTTGTGCTGAGGAGAAGTCTCCCCGAATGATTTCTTCAGTCCCTGATGGGAACAGATGTTCTGATAGAGAAGAGTCAGGCAGTTTATGGGGCTGGAGGGACCCCAAGCCTGCAACTGCAGCAGCAATAGGGGGAAAAAAAAAACAGAAAGGAAAGGAAAGGTAAGGAAAACAACTTAAAATTCTCTGCACCATACCATCCAACATTTCACAGATGAAAAATGGTCAGTGTCTTTCAGTGTCATGGCTGCCATTCCTCCCCTCTCTTTCTCTGAGCGCTACCCAACTACTGGCTGTTGGCCCTCAACCTCTCAATAACTTAGCTGGGGGAGAAGCATGGGGCTGAGCTGTAGCAGAATCACCACTAGCTTGAGCACCTCCTCTTGAGGTGCTGCCGCTTGATGGATGGTGAAGGATCAGCTAAACCAGTTGAGGTGAGAGGCAAAGATGAGCACAGAAATTCAGCTCTTGGTGGTGGTGGTGATGGTGCCCAACAATGACCATGATGATGGAAGCTACTGCTTCTGCCTCTTCCTTTTCTTCTGGGCTGGGAGACAAGAGAGGAGCAACCTGACAATTATTACCAGTGGCATAACCTTTGCTGCTGCTACTGCTCCCACACTTGCCCTTCACTCAGTGCTAGTTCCATGCTGGGGTGCTGGAGCAGCCATGGAACTGGCACTGAATCCAAAGGGAATGTGGTGGCAATGGCTGTGGTGATAGAAGCAGGGATCAGGCTGCACCCACTTCACCTTGCATCCTGGGAGGAGGAGGCAACCTTTCTCTGGACCCTGCTGGTCCAGTGGTTAAATGCCAGTACTGCAGCCAGAAGGTTGTGAGTTTAATCCCAGGGCTCCAAGGTTCACTCAGTCTTCCATCCTTTTGTAGGTCAGTAAAATGAATACCCAACTGTGGGTCAATTAGCTTACAGACTCTAAACTGCTTAGAGAGTGCTGAGTTCAATGATTAGTGGTATAGAAATGTACATGCTATTGCAATGGCTATGCTGCTAAGGACCAATGTTTATCATAGGACATTTCCTGTTTAACTCTTGTTTAACTCTTGTTTAAATTATGTTTGCCCCCTAGTGTGAAAAAGCAGTTGCCTCGCAGGTCAGGTGCCAAAAAAGATATGACAAAATTGGCTGGAGGAAACATGGCCACAACTTTATTCGTAAACACATAATAGAACACATAAACATATGTGTAAAAACAGGGTTGGCCCAAAGCATAAGGTCTGGATCTGGACATCAGCCACACCACGGTTGGCTAATGTATGGTTGCTTGTTGACCAAGCATCGGGATGACGTAGGTGCCACGCCCCACCCTATTACGCAGTCACGCAACTGTGTTGCTACAATTCGATTTGCAAGGCACTCTAGTCACCAGGTGTTAAATGACTGTGGCCCCCGCACTGGCCACAGCAGCTCGCTCCTTACACCTGGGTCACGAGGACTCCCGATCCAGTGCCATAGAGCCCTGGAAACCCCTCACTCCAGATCCAGGCCTATGCTGCCGCCCCAACAGTTGTGACAATCGACTCCCATGCAGGGAGGGAGGGTGGGAGAGCCGAAAATACAATGGCGCTGAAGAGCGCCCAACGAGGCCTTAAATAGGCCAGGAGACCAATGGAGAGCCGAGGAGGGATGGGGCCTCGCCCCTCCAGGCCCTCCAGCCAATCACAGGAGGAGGCGGGCGACCAACGACCAATCAGGCAGCCTGCCTCACTCCTAGGGAAGCCTGGGACTTGAAGCCCCAGCCCCGCTTTTTGGCGGGCAGGCTTCCCGCCGCTTTATATCGCGGCCAATAGAAGGAGCGCCCGCCCCCGCACAGGCCGCCGGGGAACCCCTGCAGGAGCGCGGAACTTGGCGCTTCCCGCGTGCAGCAACTGCGCTGGCCCGGGGTGACTCGGGTGGCGCCATTAAGGGATGAATGGCTGCCCTCTTTCTGTTGTTTGCTTCCACTTCCTCCATCCAGCCCAGCTCAGCCTTTGTCAACTATGCCAAACTGTAGTTCTTTAACTACATCTCAGGTGGCAATATCTGAGTAGGTGATGCTGTAGATATTTTGCCCTGTAACTATACTCCTTGCTTTTCCAAAAAACAAAAACAAAAACAAACACACACACACAAATCAGAATTGGGAGGGATTTTTTTTTTTTTAACGTTTGAAAAGCAGGAGGCCAGGTAAGTAAGCATGGGTATCCCATTTAAAGTAGAACAGAATGCTCTGCATATCTTTTTTGACAAGTTGAACTGCATTTCCAGGAGGCTTCTGGGATTGCCAATTTGGTCGTAGCATCAGCAGGGTTGCCTAAAATGACCTAAAGGCACTAAATTCTGTCTGCTCATGGAAGGTAAACAGGATTTGTTAGGACCTGGGAGACCACAGAGGAATACCAGGTGCTATGGTCCTTTTATTTCAGAAAAAGGAAATGGAAAACTACTTCTGAGTATTCCTTGGCTAAATTCATTAGGCACCATAAGCTGACAGGTAACTTTAAAGCATGTGTAAATATACATCAACAGTGGGGACCAATTGGGGCTCAGAAAAATTGCTTCTATCCTTATTCTTTCCTTTACCTGTATGAGGTCAACTTTACCATTTGGGATGTGAAAATTTTCAGGGGCTGTTAACCAACTTGGCCATTATTTAATGAATAAGTGAGGTACATTTTTTAAAAACAACAACAACCTTGAAGTTTAAAACTGTTTCAGTTTGCTCTTTGATAGCAAGATGTCCTTTCCACTTCAATTGACTTGCTCCTGTTGTCTTTTCCCTGACAATTTTCTGCTGTTGGCTGTTGGAAAACTGACTGCCCACTCACTGACTTTTCCTTGAAGTATGATGTCTTTCTCAGCCTGCTTTTTCTTTGAGACTTTTCCTATCAGTGTCTATAAATTCAGTCATCGACCAGGAAGAAACCTTAAGACTTTCTCCAGATTTTCAATGACAGCTCTTTTTCCTCCCCAGGGCTAGTTTAGTTATGAAGAAATTGGGTTTTAGACCTCTATGTTAACTCCGTCATGTGGAATTCTTCATGTGGTACTGTTTAAGCAGGGTTGTGTCCACACAACAAATTTGATCCCACTATAACTTCTGTGGCTCCATCATACAGAATCCTGGGATTTTTAATTTCATGAAGTACCTAGAATTTTGTACCAGGGAGTTCTAATGCTAGAGTGCAGGGGAGTGGACTAGAGAATTTTAAAGACCTCACTAAATTACAAACCTGGGACTCCAGATGATGGCTCCATTGCACTGCTATAATTATGCGTTCTGGATATACTCTGGTGTCCTTAGTCTTGTTTGCACTTGTTTGAAAAAAATCCATCATTACCCCGAGGCTGGTGCTGCCAGTTTGCACAATGCATAACAACATCTGGTGGAGTACTGTTTTTCCTGTTAATGTGACTTTGTTCCAGAGTTCACAAAGTCACAGTAAGCTCAAGGTTTCCCTGAAACCCTGGGGTTAGCGCAGGAGCTTGTGGCGTGTGAATGGCTGGACTGGGCTTGAATTGGACCAACATGATGTTCGCATGGCCTGTCCCTGGAGCTGCAGCTACTGCTTCCATACCTGCAGGAGTTCTATAGACAGGCCACATGTGCCACCACAGTCCTGAGGGTGGGCTAGTCTGTACAACCAGTGGTGATCTCTGAAGGCTCCAGCCAAAAATATGAGGGGTCCCTCTTCTCATTGGTTGCATGGGCAAGACCATCCTCAGGAGAAGTCAGGCAGCCTGTCCTTGGAATTCTATAGGTATGGAAGTGGCTACCACGGCTCTGGGTACAGGGTACAGACTAGGCATACCAATGCAGGATCAGCCCTGCTGGTCCATACAAACAACATTGTGCCACTGCACCAGGTGAGGCCTGGTGCATCTGGTAGCCATTTTGGCCAATCCAGATCCAATTCTGGAGGATAATGCTCCCGACTAGCCCCAGGCTTGTGGTTATTGTAGACAAAGCCTGAATCAAAATGGGGCCCGAGGTTCAAACAGCAGATAGAGAGACATGCATCTCTCCACTTCCTGCCCACCACTGCTGCTTCTCAGACTGTTTGCCATTGCCACTACTGTTTCTCACAGATCTTTCACTGTTTCTTTTCCTCAGCCACCATGCACTGCTTCTACTGTGTTCTGCACCAACTTTTGGCTTCTCTTGCTGCCTGCCTGTCCCCTCATTGCTTACTGTCCCCACCTCAGGGACAATAGTGTGTAAGGGTGGGGGTGGGCTATTTGAGAGGGAAGCGTTTCCTAAAGCAGATTCTGGTGTATTGGCTTCATTCTGAAATATTCTCTATTTCATCACATAAAGACAAAGGAAACCCTGTGAGCCTGGCACACATGCCAGCATGGTAAATGTAATTGATGTCTGCCTTGAAAGGGGAGGAGGAGCAGGAGCAGCAGCGATAATTAGAAATTACTCTCCACTACACTAGTTTCCATGTTTGTTCATTCTCATTTCTTGCTTACCAAGTGGTCTGGGATTTAACACAACTACTGAGCCACCCTGTGTTTTAACAACTGGGCTCTCCCACCTCTACAACCTTTCAGCACTGAAAGAGAAGAACAAACTATGGAACCTCAGGGACAGCACAGTTGGTACTTCCTACAGGAGGTGATCCTATAAATAAATAGGAGCTCCATTTCATAAATGTTTATTCAGGAGGAGGTGTGTTCTGCTAGTGTTTTGGGGGGTGGCTGGCCTTCATGTAGCCTGATGCATTGTGACTAAGTCATCATCCAGATGTCCTGTCATTGAAGCAAAGCTGTTTGCTGGGAAATAGAGTGGTGTATTGAGAGGGTATCTGGGGCTTTCTTAAGGTTGTAAATGGTTCTTCTGAGTTAGATAAGCCCGTTAATTTTCCACCATTGGGCATCTCTAGGCATCCTTCTGGTATCCTTATTACTGCATTGCAGTACTCATGTTAAAGGGTTGACTGTGGGCATAATACAACTGATATCATTACTGTAGCCAAACAGAGCTTTGCATATGAGGGCTGTGCTTGTTTTGTTTTGTTTTGTTTACATTACCATCTGGAATTACCATATCTATACAACACTATACATAAATGCAACACAGCTTTTGCATTGGAATCATTATTATCTATTCAATGCAGAAATTTGATCCCCTGTGTTGCAATCCAACTGATCCATATACATCACTAGCACATATAAGAGTCTGTCAAGCAAGGATTGTGCATTGCACAGAATAGCCAAGGTTACACAAGTATTTTCCAGAATAATGTCAGTATTCAAGACTCCCCCTAACTACAGAGTAATGTACCTGCCTCAGGTTGCAGATCCTGAAGGGTGAAAAGCATCCAAACTGTGTGGACACTGAAGCTAGCTTGCTGCTCCCGACATCAGTGGAGGATGCTCATTTTAAAACTTCTGCATTACATTTTTAGCTAAAATTTATTTTAAATTGTGTAAGCTGCTTTTGGTCCCTTGGCAGGAGGAAGATGGGATATATATTGAATGAATTAATGAATGAATTTAAGGATAGGGCTGAGCACCACTGGGGCAGAGCAGCTGGGGCAAAAAGAGTGGCCAGAGATCACTCCTGCCCCATTTGCTGCAGACCATAACAACTAGACACTACATCCTTAGGGAGGCTGCTGCTGTGGTCCCAAATGGGTTGTGAAAAGGAATGATAAGAAACCAATCCTTTTGTGGCCAGGTTTGGACTGTGTTAGGCAGCCATGGTGTGGCTTCGTGTGGCCTCTCTGCAATCCAGGAATGTGTGTCATGTACCCACCTTGCCCCAGATCAGCCTGGTGGTGGTCCTTTTAGGCTGTCTGTTTGAGCCCTTTGTTACCTATTTTCAAATTTTAGACTAAAATAGCATAGATTTCCCTCTGACAGTAGAGCTGCCAGCCAAAACTGCAAGTGCCATGATGTCTTTTGTTTTAGGCAGCAATATGCTGTGTATTGGCTGTGTCAACCACTCCAGTGAAGAAGGGACTAGCTGAAGAGGAACCTGTGTATATAAAAATACTTGTGTCATATAAGCTACACATATAACCAGAGATTTTGATTTTGGAGGTAGTTTTGACCCATGGTTCCTCTAGCAGGAACAGTCATGAATGAATGAATAAGATCGTTTCCTTCTTTGCCTCCCACGTGAGTAATCTGGTGAAATAACCCTGCATGCAATCAAAGGCCTTACTTCCCAGAGCTGACAAAGAATATGAAAGATAAATTGAACAGTATCTGATTGGGTTAGAATTTGCCCGTAAAACTGAATACTCCTTCCTATCCTTTCCTCATTTATCATGGTACTACTATTGTTTTGAAGGATGGCCCCATCAGCAGGGTACACTCAACTCAGCTGTGAGGGTAAAATAAAAGGACCCAGAAAAATGTTCACAAAACTGCCCCATCCCACTGTGATTCAAACTTTTTTAAAAAAATGTTATTTCCTTAAATAACCGAATTTCATAATGGGGCATCCAATATATGTAAATAAACTATTTCTCAGGCAATGTGGCTGGAGAGTTTTTTAAGCACAAAGAATTCCCATAGATCATCTGCTATATTGTATTATTTGGTAGTTATTTTGTAATTGTACAGTTCATTGTCCATGCACAAACCATGCAGTGAAAATCTCCTGTAATATCAACATTAGAGATATTTGTAGAGTCTCTAAGAAATAAAAGAGGTAAATGCAACACTTGAGAACTTCGGCAAAAGACTGGAAGCAACATTATTTTTAGAATAAAAAGGGCTGACATCACCTTGCCTATTTAATGAAAGCAAGACTAGTTTGGGGCTCTAATGAGCTACATCTATTTACTTCACATCCACATATAAGAGAATTAAGGGTCATTTATGATAACTGATGCTATGATTAGAGATATTCTTAGTCCTATTAGTAGCTTAGTGTAACTTAAACCATACAGAGCTAAGCATGTTATGAAGGCACTTTTTGTTTAAAAATGATGAGACTAAAAGCAAATAAGCAGCTCTTCACATTGTTTTTGTAATTGGAATGAAAGTCTTTAAATTGGCCTGTCTTGTACATCTGGCAACAGGAAACTGCTGGAGGTCATATTTTCAAGCAGACACAGTAAATGACCTGAACTCACCTTGCTGCTATATTTCTTTTTAGGACTTTTTGTCAGAGCTAAACTTCCACTTTCTTTGGTGGGGAGAATTTGCTTGCTTAACTCTGCCAATGAAAACAATAATGTTAGGTGTTGTGATCATCTGAATGGCAGCTCCAAGAAAGGGAATGCCCTCTTTCAATGATCGCAGATACAATAGCAGCAAGCAGACCTCTACTGGCAGCCTACTTTGCCCAGTGTAAACAGGGCTCTGCTTATCTCAATCCTGCAAATGCCCAGTTCTTTAAGAAAATGGCCTAAGATTTCAAAACATCCCTTCAGAATGTCTCTCAAGGCATGGTTATTTGTATAATGTATTTATTCTTAGTCTTTCTGCCAGAAAGCCTCCCAAAGCACCTTACAAATTGATAATTTGACAGTTCCCTGTCCTCAAGCTTATATTCTAAATAAAGTAAAACACACGAGGAAAAAAGGGATGGCAAATAGAGATTAAGGTCATCAGTTGCTGGCTGCTCTTTTCTTCCCACTGTGGCCAAAGCAGTGATGTGGAAGGGGCTCTTACCAGCCACTGGGGTCCAGGCTGGATGGAGAAATGCCTGATTCCTTTTCTTCTCCTCCAGGAGCCAGTGCAATCCTAGTTGGAATCCGGAGGAAGGGACTCCAGCTGCTGGTCATCAGGCATTTTCAGACCAACAAAAGGACCAGAGAAAATGAGTAAATATTGTTCATCACACAGAAAAAATAGCATTATTACCAATCAGTATTTTCGACATCCCTTCTGAAAAGTCTTGCAACCATTGGCAGGATCAGCAACTAATAATACCAGAAAGTTTCCAACCTATGTTTGTAGCATAAGTAGTGTTGCAAAAAAGTCACACTAAATTTATTGCAATGGGAACAATACTTTTATTATTCACAGTTTAAATTTAGAAGGAGAAAACAGATAGGTTCCTTTTTTTAAGCTAACATCTTTGTGAAAACATATTTTCAAATGGCATAATTTTTTCAGTTTTTCCAGAGATGTCACATTATCTCAAAATGTGCATATATTTTATGTTGCCTTTTCTTGCATTTAACATCTAACAATCTCCTACAAACTATATACTTAAAAGCACCAAAAGTTTTTCATATTTAATAGGTTACAAAAGAATATTTTCTATTTCTTTATCAAATAAAATTGCTTTTTAAAGCTGTAGAACAATAAGTCCAAACAATGCTATAGGTTTGCCAGTGGGGAAAAGCAAGGAGCTTGACCATTTTGATATTTTCAGGGGAACGGGATTACATCAGTAACAATGCCCCCCCCCCAAAAAAAAACCACCAAGAGAAAAAGCAGTAAACAAGTTTGATAGGCTGGATGTCTGAAAAGGCACTAACAATCATTACAATGACCTGGTATATCCCTCAACTGAACTGTAATTCTAGACTCATCTAGTAGTAAGTCCTGTTGAAGTCAATTAAACTTTTTTTCCCTGAGTTTACTTATACAGGATTTTGCTTGTATAAAATTTGTGCTGTCTTTCTGCATCGTCAGTGTTTGACACACATGAAAAATGAACATTATTATTATTTCCTTCTTTGTAGTCTATAAATCTTTTACTATGTTTTGATGTGCATTTCCAGTACTGCATATGTTACATTCTGTAGATGTGTGAATGTTTCCCTGATGGGAGTATAAATTACTATTGTGACGTTTATGTTGAATCTTGAGATTCAGCCTAATAATTAGTTCTTTGGTCAAATTTAATAGGGGGGCTTTTTAGATTGGCAGGAAAGTGTGACATGAAGTTGCCTTTTCCTTAATGCTTAGCAGCTAGACAGCAAGCCCCAGGTGTGCATTTAAAATGTACAGGGCAGCTAGACTGAGGTTTTTTCTGTGGCTCAGCAACTACATGGGAAGCTGTCAAAACGCTACAAACACAGGCGAAGCAGCTACATGGGCGGCAAGGAACGCGGCTTTTAGCCACGCTTTAAACATTTTTTTCCCTTGCTGGCTGCGAATTGCGCAATTGTGCAGGTACATCATTAAGTCGGAGCTTATCACATGGGGGAGTACAGGACCATTCTGAAAGAGGGAGAAAGTGAGGTCAGTTTGGAAATGCACGTGATTATGCACAAGCTCATCACACACAAGACAAGAGAGCATCTACACAAAAAGAAAATGCAGAGTCAATACGAAAGAATTCATCACATGTGAACATACTGGTCGGCTTTCTGTTGCAAATTAAGGCATCTTGGGAAATGGTAGCAAAGGCTCATGGGAGTTGTAGTCTGTGTTCTGTCAAAGCATTATATTGAGTTGTCTTGAGGTTTCAGCCCTCTGTCCAGGAGGGATTCCCATATGTCCTCCATTCTTGAGCAGAGGCCCCCCTTTTCCAAGTTGACCAGGCACATCCTCCTTTGCCAGGACACGTCCTACTTTTCCAGCCTTCTTTTTGAAGAGGAAGCAGGAGGGCCAGGCATGCTCTGGCCAGGCTCTGGGGGTCTCTTCCTGGCTCCTTCCCTCCCTCCCTCCCTCCCTCCCCGCTGCCTTCCTCCTCTCTTTGGCTGAGAGAGTGTGACTTGCAGGGAGGAAGGGCAGCGGTGGTGCTCCAGGTCCTCCTGATGCTGGGCCAGGGCAAGCTGGAAACAGGAGGAGGAGGAGGAGGAGGAGTGGGACATGGGGCGCCTCTGATGCCCTGCCTCCCTGCAAGTCACACTCTCTCAGCCAAAGGTGGGAGGAGAAGGCAGGCCCAGGTGCACTCTGGCCAGGCTCCAGGGCTCTCTCCTGGCTGCCTTCCTCCTCCCTTTGGCTGAGAGAGTGTGACTTGCAGGAAAGCAGGGCAGCGGAAGTGCTCCAGGTCCTCCTGGAGCCGGGACCATGGCAAGCTCAGCTGGCAACAGAAGGAGGAGGAGAAAGAGGAGGAGGCCCAGGCGCACTCTGGCCAGGCTCTGAAGGTCTCTTCTTGTCTTGGCACCTTCCCTTCCCTCTCTCTGCACCTGTGTCGCTGCCTTTAAATGGGCGCTTTAAGAGCCCCATTTAACCGTGCAACTACACCTTAGCCTTTAGATGCAATAGCAATGTTGCGCCCTTTTAAAAAAAGTAGTGGGGAAATCAAACTACTTTTTAAAGGCACTTCTTCTCCCTTAAAACTCCAAAATAGTGTTTTCATGGCACACTTTTCCTTTTTCTCATCTAAAGGCTGGGCTTTCATGCAGCCATCAACACACCTCTTTTTGCCAATCTAAAATGGGCCAGCTCCTTTTTAAAGCACTTCTTCTCCTTTAAAATGCCAAAATAGTGTTTTCATGGCACACTTTCCCTTTTTCTCATCTAAAGGCTGGGCTTTCATGCAGCCTTCAACACACCTCTTTTTGCCAATCTAAAATGGGCCAGGGTCAATTTCTCAGTGAGTACTAATCCTAAATATTGAGGCAAGAAATGTTGATATGTTAAAATTCAAACAGGTTTATGAATTAATTTGCCTTTTTTACACCTGCTCAATTTGGATGAGTAAAATGAGTGATGAGGTGCATGGAAAACAGCCAGGGAATAGTATGAGAGAAGGATACATGGTGCTATGGTGCCCATGGTGGGGAGACATTGTCCTTGAACATTGGGTCATATTGGTAGTTCCAGCTGGAATAGATGTATTGAACCAATGTGATTTACATAAGTGTTGGATGGAGAAAATGTGGTTCAATAGATCTGCTCCTGATTAGACTATGAATAAAGTCTAGTCTATATGATTAAAATACTTCTCATTCTGGTTGAATAGTGTGCTATCCAGCCACATGTGATTCTCAGAAGTCTGAGATTTTTTGAGTACCCCCTTTCAAAAACTCCTTAAACTCAGCAGAAAAAAGCTTTGTGGTTTTTACCAGAGTATTTGTGGAAATCCACAGAAATGCATACAATACACTTGCAGGTAGACTAGCCTTAAGATTCAGGTGACTATGCTCACCATGTTCCTAGGATGATCTTTTTCATAAACGCCTTGAAATATTGACATAACAGAGAACTTACAACTGAGTGTATGAAACTGCGTTTGTATGTTGGTGGCTATAGATTCTTGATGAGAAATGATTATTCCCTGGTAGCAGAATGTGATTACATAAGTATCATGGACTTCTATGTAGCATAATCATTACCTTGTTACTGATGGTTGTGGTTAGTTAGAAAAGAGAAGAAATTTTTTTTGGCATCCTTTTGATGAGACACCAATGTAACTAGGATATGCATCTATGTGTGTACTTTTTCATGATGTACAAAGAAGGTATTCAGTACCTCCTTCTACAAAGACCCCACCTGAGTGCTCAACAACAGCTGGGAGAGTTGCCAAGTGCAGCTCTGTGTCCCCTGTCACTGGTCAGTTCTATCAGTGTGCCTGGACACATTTTAGTTACTCTTGAGAAACAAGGGAGAAAGAACAGAAAAAATACTAGTGGCAAATGCTAGTCCCTCTTCTCTAGATGGTCAAGAGTATCTGTTATGACCTTGGGTACCCTTCACTACTTCAGCGATCAGTGAGAGAGATGCTAGCTCACTGGCTATTGCTGCACAGCGAGGAGAGTAGCCAGACAGAGATAACAGCTTCTGTTATCATGCAAGTATGCTGATGAATACTTATGCTCCACCAGCATGTTGTTGGATCTCAGCCAACATGCTCAAATTGCACTTGGCTATCTGTTTGTCTATAGTTCCCCATCGGTCACTGATTGCATGTATTGATGCTTTTTACTTCTTCCATTGACAGTGTTTCTGGAGAGAGAACATTTATCAGAGTCTTCTTGGTAGGGATAGGCAGGGCTAAAGCTAGCAATTGCCAGAGCCCCAAGTGGGCAAATTGTACCTTCATCCCATTTCTTGTCCCCCCCCCTTTTTTTAAAGTTCTGTATCCTTATTTCACTCTCTCTTGTTCTTCTTGCTCTCTAGATTCCATAGCCCAACATGAGCAAACTACACCTTCATCCCCTTTTCCTCTTCCCTTTGTAGTTTCTGCATTCTTCTCTCTCTCTCTCTCTTTCTCGCTCTCTTGTGTTCTTCCTACTCCCCAAATTCCAGATCGTTAAACAAAAAGCAGATCAGAAATGGGACTGGTCTCCTATCCAATTTTGAAATTAAATTGAGGGCCAGAAGTTATCCTAGAAACTAAGTTGCCCACACCAGTCTAAGGTATCCATTTGTACTAAGGCTGGTGATGTCTTGTGTTATTTCGAAACCAAAGAAGCAAATATTTAGTCCCATAGTTGTGGAAGTGACAGTACAGTGCTCAGAATTAAAATAATTTTTCTCTGCTACTTCACCTTTAGTTTCATTCAGTTTCCTGCCTGTTTTCATGTTCAGAATGCTCAGAATTATATATACTTCTCACTTTATGTTTACACTTGAGTGCTTTAAGTTTAGTAGAAATTAAGGGTGTGTGACTGCATATAGGATTGCAGCCTGTTGTGTGCACTGTAACAAATACTTATTCTGATACTCAATTGACAGATGAAATGCCTTTGCAGTGTTTGAGCTATGCCTTTGTTAGTTCATAAATGAAATGGATTTTTAAAAAAAATCCAGTCCCTGACAGTGATATAATGTTCACAATCTCAAATGCTGCTGCATGAATTATATGGATATGTTGCATTCTACAAATGTAATGGAGAGGAAACAAGCTATATCTGGTACTGAAAATAGGTTTAGAGCATGAATTTTATTGAGAGAAGAAAAACAACTGCCACACGCTTATCATCTGTGCACTTGGATCTTTGCAGCACTCTTGTTTTCATACACAGCGCTGGTTTCCATTGACAAATGACAAGTGCAATCATAATGGTTATTTATAAAGAGGGTTCAAATAATTAATCAGAATCTGGGGTCTTAGAGCAGTCTAATTGTGGGGAAATAGTTTTAAAGTAATGGTCTAAAACAAAGATTTATGTGCACTCCACTACAGATATAGATTCCTTGTGCATGTGAAAATCTTGGTTTGTTTCAGTAAAAAATGTGGTCTTTCCATTCATTCCAGTGTGGATGTGAAAAAATGTGTTTTTCTGACATTTATATAGGTGTAAATTAGAACAAACACCAGTTAAGTATGAAATCCCACCTTTAACACAGATGCCTTTAATGTTGCCGTTCCAATAATTAATAGTCATATCTTATACTGACTGTGAGGACAAATGGTCAGGACCATGCACACTGTCCTCATTCCCTATATTAAGATTAGTGGCTAGGCAGAGCCTGGCTCTGAACAACTATAGAAACACAGGTGCTATTTCTCACAAAAAGAGCCTATTTTTCCAGGGTTCCTTGTTCAAAAAGTGTATGTGATGACATGTATATAGTAAATGTGTATACTTTAAAGTAAATTCATAGACATCAGGAATGGTGCATGTGGTTTTCCATAACCCCAATACTCTCTCTGCTCTATTAATGTAGCATGTGAAATGTGGTACTGAGTGCTTTTTCCCTAGAGGATGAGAAAGAGATGGGGAGAGATTGCAGCACCTTTGAGACTAACTGTGTGAAATAAGTTGTAGCATTAGCTTTCATAGACTTGGTCTACTTCTCAGATGCACAGTCCTTTTCCCCATTAGAATTAAGGAAGATTCAATGGTCAATCTAGTTGCCTTTTGTACATGCGGTGGATGGTAGCGGTTAACAGCATGTTGTTTCATTCAGGCAGCAACTTATTGAAGCCTGAGCCTGAAGTCTTTAAAATGTTCAAAACCCTTCAAAGAAATACCTTGTAAGCCACCCACAAAATAACTCTGTAAGGCAGCTGAGTAGAATTATTATCCCCATATTGTAGCTATATGCCTGAACTGTAGCTGAGACTAAGAAATAGTGGTTTACTGAAGAGCATCTGGTAGTTTGTGGCAAAGTTGAGATTCAAAAAGGTAACCTCTAGATTCGTTGTGCAGTTTCTTAGCCACTGGACACCTGCAGTTTTCATTCAAAATGCAGTGGAATTACTCATAATACATACATGCTACTTTTTGAATAAATAGATCAATATGCAGTGAAATCTTCTACTTATGGAATTTTGCTGAACTGAGTTTAAGCAAACCACTAGTCATTTCAGTGTTGACTCCATTTGCAACATGGCAAAAGATAGCATGGCATACTTAAAATGAATGTGAAGACCTTTCACCATTAAAATATACCCAATTAAGCATTCCTTCTCCGGCCCAAGTCCCAAGGCAGCCTTCATGGTACAGGGGACTACAGTTCTGGAAACCAGGGTTCATTTCCCTGTTCAACCATGGAAACCCACTGAGTGGCCATGGGCAAGTCAAACTTTCTCAGTCCAAAAGAAGGCCAAAGTAATCCCCCTCTGAACAAGTCTTGCCAAGAAAAACTCATGACACGTTCACATTAGAATCATCATAAATCAGAAGTGACTTGAAGGCACACAACAACCACCACAACCACCCCAATCCCACCATGGGAAATGGAGGCTGATTGACTTCTATGCCTATGCCTTCTTTCCAATGTCCCTATTCCAGAAATAAATCTCTTTGCCTTTTTCTTGCTATGGAGTCATGCTAGTTTTTTTAGTCAATGATAACATATGTGTTTGTGGATTAGATCTACAAACGCTGTTTAAATACAGTGCTTAATGTTTTCTTGTTACATGATTTTGGCCTTTGATTGGTTCCTGTAAATCAATATGTTGTTGCTTGCTTTGAATGCGCAGAGTGGGTAGAAGAAAGATAAAGAGATAAAGCAATTGCTTTGTTTGTCAGGCGAGAGCTTACACAATTTATTATAAATGTAGTGGGAAGGCTGAAGTGCATTTTGATTTGTTCTTATTAGTGTCAAAGACATCCCTCAACACAGAGATACTAAGATGCCCAGCGTAGGTATGATTGAATGGACTTTTGTAATGATGGAAGTGGTGTTCCTCTTGTGCCATTAACTCTTGGAAACAACTATTCAGATATCACAGGATGTGTTTTTTCTTATTCCTAGATATCCATTCTTTATAGATGGCAGAATGCAGTATATAATAGATAAGCATTTGTAACTTTTCAGGGTCTATTACATGCAAGGGGAATGGTTTTCTTAAAAGCCACTGCATGACTAGCAGTAGCTGAAAATTCTATTAGTGAAATTTATGAGGTAACATATTGTCCTTCCTCTGTCACTTTTCCTTAAGAATCAGTTTTCTTTCCTGTGCCTGGATGATTTTAGGGGATGGTTGAAAGCTTAATGTTCTTTTCAGAGACTTATTTTTCTCACAGAGCTCTGAATACTTGGGCAACAAAAAAAGTAATGGTACATCTGTTCAGTATTTCCCAAAGCATACATTGTCAGTTTTGAAGCCCCATTAATTCAGAAATAGCTGATCTCTTTATCTGATTGACTGTGTGTCAGAAAAGGTAACGTTGTTATTCAAGTATTATTTAAATACATTCATGTCAACCTGTCTTTTAAAATGTATGACACCATGAAAGCCTAAGCTTCAAAGTTTCTCAAAGCACTAGAAGAGGCACTAGGGACATGAAAGACATTGGACTCTAAATGAGTGTTGGTCAGGAGGCATGGTCAGGGTGAGACAAAAATAGCTGAGATGAGATGGAGCAGAACTCAGTAATAATAAAGAATTATATCAGTGGAATTAAAATTAAATCAGTAATTCAGAAATTATCAAGAATGACATTGAGCAACGAAGAATAAAATAGGAGTAAGTGGAAGTGGTGGTTATTGCCTTATGGTAGAAAACATACTTTATAAGTTTAAATTTGGAGATGTAATTCATGACACTTCCAAAAAAAAGGTATTGGAGACAGGTGCTGGAACTAGGAAAGACTTGTGACCAGTCAAATCAAAATAGCCAGCAATGAACTAAGACGTAGACCAGTCGTCTGATTGGTGTTTAAGACAGCACTTAGTTACATTGGCCAAAACTGGGTTTGGGAGGCTATTTTTGGTTGTACGGTATTTCTCAAAAGCATGTTTGATGTGTATCAGAAAACTCTAAAAAGGAAAATCTTGGACTGACAAGAATCTGTTGAGTTTGGGACTTGTGTTGTGCCAAATTTGCTCATGCTGTTTCCTGTGCATTTTGCGCAGAATAAATCCCAAATACAGGCTTTTCTGTGCAGAAAATAATATTTCTGCTTCTTGTATGAGCAATGCTTTTTTTTAGGCACAAAGAAATACCACATGCAAATTTGGCACAGATTGAGGCCTGATTTTCATATAATTTGAACACTGCTTAGTTTCTAAAGACTTTCTCTCAGTGATAAAAGAAATTCTAAAATTATTCATTGCTTCCTTTGAGAAATGGCGCCACCAGAGTCACACGGGACGGTGCCGTTGCCATGCGCGGGAAGCGCCATGCCCAGCGCTCCCGCGGCGAGCCTTTTCCCGGCAGCCAGAGTGAGGGCGGGCTCCCTCCTCATTGGCTGCCGGGAGAAGCAGCAGGAACCCAGCCCACCAAAAAGCTGGGGAGCGGACTTCATGTCCCAGGTTCCCCTGGGAAGGAGGCAGGCTGCCTGATTGGCTGGTGTCCGCCCGCCTCCTTCTGGGATTGGTTGGAGGGACAAAGGGGGTGGTCCTTGTCCCTCCTCGAACTTTGATTGGTTTTTGGGCCTTTTTAAGGCCGCGCAGCGCACCCGTCAGCGCCATTGCCTCTCGGCTCTCCCTACCCTCCCTCCCTGCTTGGGAGTTGATTGTCACAACTGTTTGGGGCGGCAGCATAGGCCTGGATCTGGGGTAAGGGGTTTCCAGGGCTCCATGGCACTGGATCGGGAGTCCTCGTGACCCAGGTGTAAGGAGCGAGCTGCTGTGGCCAGTACGGGGGCCACAGTCTTTTAACACCTGGTGACTAGAGTGCCTTGCAAATCGAAGTGTTGCAGTGCAATCGCGGGACTGCATAATAGGGCGGGGCTTGGCACCTACATCATCCCAATGCTTGGTCTCCAAGCAACCATACATTAGCCAACATGGGTTTGGCTGATGTCCATATCCAGACCTTATGCTTAGGGCCAACCCTATATATCTATATATATATATATAGATATAGATATAGATATAGATATATATACTTTGTTATGTGCTTGTTAATAAAATTGTGGCCATGTTTGCTCCAATCATTGTGTTTGGTTTTATTATGGTGCCTGACCTGCAAGGCAACAGAATTAGTGAAGAATTCCTTCCCTAGTAGGAATGCCATGCCAGGATACCAATGTCAATTGCATTTATAAGGCCACTATCAGTAGGATCATTGTAAGCTGAAAAAAACTGTTCAGCATATTTGGAATCCTGGGGAAATAGACAACATTGTATGAAATGTATATGATTTATTAACCTCTGAAATATACAACCCACCTTGGAACAAATGCCGAGCTCTCCTCTCTTGTCCTTTGTTTTCATCACTTCACTTCTTTCACTTTGTATTCATTGAGATGCATCAGTTTGACCTTTTTGCATAACCATTCATATATATGTTGAGCCTGGCTTCCACTCCACCAAATGCATCTGAGGAAGCAGACTGAAGTCTACGAAAGCTCATACTGCCAATGTCTTTCTTTCAGTTAGTCTGAAAAATGCTACAAGATCTCTCTACGTACTAGTTCTGTAAAGAGTTTGTTATTTGGTAGGATGTTAAAAGGATTTGAGAGTTCACTTCTTTGGTAGGATGTTAAAAGGATTTGAGAGTTCACTTCTTTGCTCTGTATGGGACTATGACATCATTTCAAAGAGATTCTTGCTTTGATTGTGAAAGAGTTTTGCATGATGTATGCCTGTTAGTTTTGACCAACCAATGTTGTATGAACACACCAGTTGACAATCTGGAGGCAGACAATACAAACAGAATTTCCCTCTCATAATCTATGTAATATAGAGATTCTTATGAACTCTTAGTAATTGTTCCCTGGTCATGAACTTTTGTGCTGAAGCAGAGAATTATTAGCTAGAATATTGTTTTAACAAAGTAATCCTGCACTTACCTAATCAGAACTAGGCCTAAGTTCATTAGAACTTACTCCCAGATAAATAACTGTAGGATTGGACCCCAAATGTCTTCAGATCTTTGAATTCTTCTGCTAAATAAATCTTAAAGTACTTCCCTTTCATGATTTCAAATTTTTTTCTTTTAGTGGTTTATAAAGGAAGCAAAATCCACATTGATTATTTTGGTTGCCCTTTCAGCAGCATATTGAGTTAAGAAATATCTTCTGAGATGAGGTACAGATCTGCACACTCTATTGCAAGTAAAATCACACATTCGCTTTATATCAAGCCATTATAAAACCAGCTGCCTTATTGTCAGTTCCCTTCTTAATAAGCCTGAGTCTAGAATTCTCATTTTCTACTGGTAGTAAGCTTCCACTTTATTCATTAATGAGCAGAAGGTTCTGGTAAAATCAATTCAAAATATTTTCTTTCCTGGAGTACAAATATGAGGACAGTTGTTGGGGTTTCAACACAAGAATTGATTGTTTTAGACATTTCAAATGTTTTAAAAGTTTCCCTCCAGCAGAGCCGAGAATTTTGTGGGCTCCAAATGCAACTGAACTGCAGGTCCCAGCAATGCTGGCCAGCATAGCCAATGGTGTAACATGCTGAAAGTTGCAGTTCAGCAACATCTGGTAGGCCACATAGTTCCCACCCGTGCTTTACATCATGTTGAGTTAGCATGTTGATGTAAGTGTGCTTGAATAGTAACTGTTACATGAAGTATGGTCTTATTGAAATGCTTACTTGAATGGTTTCTCATGATCCATGTGTAGAACGTGTCTGCCATTTTTTATCTTTCTAATTAGCTCCATTTTTTTGTCAGGAACACGTTTAAATATGGGCATGAGCATCACTATGATGGAATGATTTGGGGCACTTGGACCTGGGAGACCAATTATATTTGATGACAACTTTGTCTGGGGTTTTGTTTTAATTACATTAAACTGACGCAGCACTGTGAGAGATGTGCTGAGTTAGATGGTTACACAACACATCTTTCTTCTTTATTGCTAATTCTGGGCACCCAATTCCAATGTACATAATGGAGATGGGACCCAGTCAGACTGGGGCTAAGATGGATGAGAAGCCTGTAGCAGTATCTCCCTCGCTGTGTGCTTTAAAAAAAAAACAAACAGTTCTAGAGTTGTGTTGAGTTGTGTTAACTTTCTTTCTGCTGCCTGCTACCTTTATTTGTTTCACTTCTGGTAAGCTAGGATATCAAAAATAAATAAATAAATAAATAAATAAATAAATATAAAAATAAAAATATCTGTCTTGTTTTTATTATATTTCTCAGGATCCCACCAATCCTTTGTCAAGTTTTGTGAAATTTCACTTATAAATGTGTGTCTGTGTTTTCAAAATGCATGGCTAGAAGGTATTTTCTTAAGCATGGCCTCAAGAGCACAACACATTTAAAAAAAAAAACCACACAAACATTTTAGTCATGCATATTTGTCAAAGGTACCCAAGATTTTGTGTACATTTTCTTGGTTTAAATGCATTATAAATCATGAAAATGTCCAGAACACAAGGGAAATGCAAAGCCAATGGAGAAATGGATTTTAGGGGGACTAGGGAACTTTAGAGGGAGGCACCAAAGAGTGCCTTGCTCAGTCCTCCCCATCAAACCTGGTGCTATCCTTGACTGCTCCCATGCTAACTCACCTGTGAATAGTATCACATTTTTTTCCCATTGAACACGACCTTAATAAGATACTTAAATCATGAAGGCAATTTAATTAAACTGCTGTACTTAGCAATTGGAATAGATAAGGCTATGGATCCCAAGAGAAGCATTCAAGTTCACTGCTGCCCAACTGTACCCATCACAATATTTTTATATGAACCACATTCTTGTTGTCATGTCTAATAAGTTAAGGTGTTCAGCACTACACAAGAGAAACATTTAACGTAGGGAGCTTTTGATGCATTGTGTTTCTTCTACTGAAAATCTGCGACTCCATTAAAAACAAACGTTGGCCATTTGGCTGCGATCTAAGGTTTACCTTGGTGTATGGGAGTGGGTGGATTGTAGTTACAAGATTACATTTCCAAAGTGTTTCTGGCTCAGCAGTCTCCTATAAAGCCACTATGCTGTTTTTGTTGTAAATTGGATGTGGTGATTATATGCCAAGAATATTTTACAGCTTGTCACCAATTAGCTTTTCCTTTTTATTTCCCCTCCAATCCCTAGGTGGTGTTTGCATTGCTCAGTCTCTAAAAATCCCCCGTGAGCCAAGACCAGGAGAATTTGACAAGATCATCAAGCGCTTGATGGAGACTCCTAATGCTCGTGCAGTGATCATGTTTGCCAATGAGGATGATATCAGGTGCTTGCTTTTCTCTTCCCCCTCCCATATATGTAGGATGAGCACCTTGTTATTGAACATATTTTTAAAAGACTTGTCTTAATGTCTCATTAAGACTACTTGTCGTAATGAGCTTCAGGTTTGAAGCCAATACAGAATCTCTTGCAGTCCTCAAACACATGGAAAGAGAAAAAGTTGCTTTTATACTGCATAGAACACCCATGCTTTAGTGAGGTTTAATAACTTCTGGGTTGCCATGGATGACAAATGAGTGGCTTTGAGAGCAATTAGCTTTCCAAAGTGCTGCTTGAATTACCCAGGAAATTATCAAAATTTGGGGTAGAAAGATCAGAAAAATCTAGATCATCTCTCCAAGCTGAACTGATCTCATGGAGAAAACTTACCTGCCACTCTTTGCATTTCCAAAAAGATGCCCCACTAGTCATCCCTCCTCTAAAAACACATTTTCCTTTATTTTGATTAGCTGTCATGAAAGGACAAGTGGTATATGAACCATAGAAATGGCATGGCAGGAGAGGGAAAGAGGAATATTTGCCTTCATGCCTCTGGCATTTTGCATAACATCATCCCTGGCCAAGTGTCCAAGGGATAATGGAACAACTACTTCTTAATGGTTGCCCACACTAATTCCAGAATGAAAAAGAAGGTTGGAGTGGAAATTTTCTATACATTTTTGTTCTCACCCATGCTCCAAAAGTTGCAAGGTGCTTCTGGCAGGCATTACTCTGGAAGACTCTGGCCAGTGGATAATGGCCATGGGGAAAGACAGAAGTTCTCCTTTGGATCAGGCTTTACTTCAGCACCTTTTGTGAGATGATCACTGAGTGGAGTTTGGGTGGTTATGGGGGAGAAATGGCCTGCCATTTTAGGTGGATGATTATTATATGTCTCCACAGTTTGTACCCAGTCCTGACCTGAAAGTATTTCACTCGCAACTTGTGTAACTTAGGGACAAAAAGGAATGAAGCAAATAAGAATGATGGATGGATGCATGTTAAAAGAGCATGGGGGAAAGGTTGATGCAAATGATCATGATTACCATATTACCATATTAAAGACCTGGGTCTGTACTCTGTTTTTAGGAGGATGATACCTCATTCTGTCATAAAGAATGTTTGATGAACTGAATAAAAGCAATTCATTCTATGAATCTCTTATGAGCAACAGTTTTTAGTACACAATTTAAAAGGACCACTTGTTTTTGTTTTTTTACTTACAGGCGTATATTGGAAGCAGCCAGAAAAGCTAACCAAAGTGGACATTTCCTTTGGATAGGTTCAGACAGTTGGGGGTCTAAAATTGCACCTGTTTACCAGCAAGAGGAGATTGCAGAAGGAGCAGTCACCATTTTGCCCAAGAGAGCTTCCATTGATGGTAGGATTATCCTATCGACTCTTGTGACAATGAGATATTAAAATCCTTAAAGTGTAAATTTTATGTTACTTTGAGCTTAGTATTGCAGGGAATTCAGGGTGTTAAACCCTTTTGATGGTATTCTGATGGCAACAAAAAGAGACTTTGAATTATACTTGCATTGTGTTTTCTTCAGCTGCATTATCTTTTAGTTCCCACATGTATAATTACTGAGTGAAATACTTTCTCAAGCCAGTAGTCTGACACAGATTTCATTGTGCTTCCAATTTATGACTTCTCTGAGACAAGACAAAACAAAATGGAATTTCCACAGCCAGCTATATTTATAAGCCTTGTGTTCTATATACTGGATGCTTGCCCTGCTAGAAACACCACCATTTTCTTATTCACCAATCAAATAATTGTTTCCTGCTTTGTCCATAATATTTTCCATGCTCTCACTCTATCTCCTTTTCCAGTTTTCTGCTGACAGACTGTTTGTCTAATGCTTATGACTAAAAGTCTGATACATCAACCCTATACACTTCCAAATCTTGAAGCGACAGAATAGTGGAAACCCATGGAACACTCAAATGAAAAATTGCAGAGATAATGATCTTTAATACTATTTTATGCCTAACTACCAGTTCACAATGAGCAGTTTTATATCATATAAGATAGCTACTAGCCTTATGCAAGCATTAGCCTGAGTGTATGTGATCTGCATCTATGAGGCATATGAATAAACCCTGCTTTCAAATGGTGACATGCTCTAGACCTTCTCACCATGTTGTTATTCATGGGATCTAAATAGCCACATTCAGTACAGCATGATTTTAGCATAATACACAACCAGATTACATAGAACTAGACTCAATCCAGTTTTGTTTTCATCACCAGCATGCAATTCTTGCTTATGAACTAATTTGGATCTCATTTGCATCCACTTGGACCAGAAATAGCTTAGCCCAGTGGCAGAATACTAGCTTTTATATAGGTTTAGCTTTTTGCATGTTCAGTTAAGACAACAGGATCAAGTAGCAGGTGTTGAGCAAAGTCCACTGTGAGATCACCGAGAGCTGTTGTCACTCAGAATAGATATTACTGGGCAGGTTGGACAAATACTTGACCTAATGGTTTCTTTGAGTTTTTTTCATGCAGTGAAAGTGGTGGTAAATCATATTTAAAGTGGGTCCAGACAGCATATGGATGATTGAAACTTACTTCCTATGAATGCTAATCCTTCTTCAGATATTAAATGTCTTCCTCAAAAGTTTAGATTGATAGGTTCACTGCTGTTCTTGTAGTAGTTGTTGTTGCTCCTCCCCCTCTTGCTTTAGATAAACAGCAGTGTTTAGATATTGCTTGAATACATTAGTTTTATACTCTCCCAGCAACAAAGGGTTGCAAATCTAAGTAAATGGACTAGATAATAAGGCTTATTTGTTTCATGTTATTGTGTTAGACCTTCACCTGGGTTCCCACATTCTCCGTCCTTCAACATGACCACCAAAAATGAGATTAGGAGCTTTCATTTCAGTTTTAGATTAACTCCAGTTTATCCAAACCCTAAACTTTGGAGTTCCTCAGGTGTCTCAACACACCACCCTGAACACTCCAATCTTGTCTGGTTGTAGAAGCTACGCAGGGTTGTGTGAGCTAGTATTTTGAAGGGAGTTTATCTCAGAATAACAGATCACTAAGTAAGGTTAGGAAATAATTCTTCCTGAAACTCTAGAAAGCCCCTACAGTCAGCCCTCCCCTTATGTGGGATAGCCATTCTGGAACCCCCCCCCCCAACGTAAGGAGAAAACTGAGTATGCTCACGCCCCATTGAAAACAATGGGGTGCGTGCATGCGGTGCGAGAACCATTCATTTAATTGTACTGCAGCTTCAGCCTAAACTGAAAGTCGCATAAGGGAAGCCCATGTGTAGTGCGGGATGACTGTATTAGTCTGAGTAGAAAATACTTGAGTAGATATGCCAATTATGTGACTCAGTAAAAGATAATTTACTATTTTTTAAAATCAAGATGATTATTTCACCCATAGTTTAATTTGATTTCTTTCAAATAAACCATAGTAATAGCGATTAACTATAAAATTGTCAGGACTGGACAACATAACAAGCCACAATTAGTCAAAATGGCAAGTGAAAGATTTGACTCCCGATAGCCATTTCAGGAAAGGGGCTTCTGTTGTTTCTGTCATGAGAAACAACAGAAGCCCCTTTTGAGGGGCTTATGAGGGGCTTCTGTTGTTTCTGTCATGAGAAATCATGGCCTATTGCGACTGGGACTTCCTTTTCTGATTTAGCTTCAGTTGTATGTTACCTAATGTTCAGACTGGTTTTGATTTTAAAAAAAGGGATATATGCAAAACAGATATGTTTGAGATTTAATAAGCAATGCCAATTGAGAAGTATATCACTTTCTACAGTATATCACTTTCATTTTGATGCTTTTTTTGTGTTTGTGTGTTTTTGAAATATAGGTTTCGATAGGTATTTTAGAAGTCGAACTCTGGCAAATAACAGAAGGAATGTATGGTTTGCAGAATTCTGGGAAGAAAATTTTGGATGCAAGTTGGGTTCTCATGGCAAGAGAAATAGCAATATAAAGAAATGCACAGGTAACTACTTGAATGCCTATCTCCCCAAAGTGTTTGCTATCTCTTTGGAAAAGATTTTATTAACAAATTAAACCTTCTTCAGCAGGCAGTTAGTTCCTCAAGGTTATGCTCACTTCTACTAACTAAATCATCTAATCTTGAACATGTGTCCATTACATTTTATAATGATGTATTGACAATCAGGTTGAAAGAAGCAACCTGTAATTGTGATTAAGTCTGTTGCTTGTTATCAGAATTAATTTCTCTGTTATGGTTCTAAACGGTGTGTCATATTTTTTTGTCTGCAGTTGACTATATTGTTTCTAATTGTTTCAATAGAATGAATGATTGGGAAATGGCTATCCAATATACTCTCAGTTACATATTTTAGCCATATCCATGATAATAAAGAAGTTAAGCAATAATAATAATAATAATAAAAAAAATTAGACAGTTCAAGAAATGCATGGCTTCTCAGAATTATGTCTCATTGAGTTCAACAGGGCTTACTTATTTGGGATTGCAGCCTCTACAATGCTTGTGCCATCTAGCACTGAGGGATTACTTGATAATATGCATATTTATTTACATAATCAATCCATTTTTGATTAATGGGATTTGAAATAATTGCATATGTGTTTAAGCAATTAAAATTCTATCACTAGACATTTCATGTAATTTCTAATGTATTAGGGTATGTCCCCAGTAGTTAAAACTCTGGGGAAATCTTTGTCTTATAAACTGAGGATGGAAGTGAAAGCAGAGTAGGTATTAAGAATATTAAGAATACCACCGGTTTATTTAGTTAGTTAGTCATTTCCAGGTGAATCATCCAGACTTTTATATTGTGTTATACATATAGTGGATTCTTGATATCTGCTGAGGTTTGCTTCCAGGACCCCCCATGGATACTAAATCCATGGATGTCCCATTATGTACAGTGGCATAATAAAATGGTGTTCCATATATAATTTTTTTCAAAAAAAATCAAAGTTTGTTTTTTGGATTTATTTTGTGGGTATTGGTGGAATATTTTTAAGCTGTGGAAGGTTAAATCCATGGATGAAGACCAGATTGTGTAGACTGGAGTTCTATGTGGGCCTTTTAATAACATTGATAGCAATGTATATAATCTCTCACTATTTGATATGATGGCTAGAGCTGATGGGAGTTGCAGTCAAGTTGCCCATTCCTATAGATGCTATACATGGAATAATATTAGGCCTGAAACAGACGGACAGACTGAGCCAGCTACCGGCCACTCTCGAGGCATGGTGTTTACCCAATGCCCCCAGAGTGCCTGCAAGCTGCCCCAGGGCTGGTCCCAAAGCCACCTAAGGTGACCCAAAACTGACCCCAGAAGGAACGGATTTTTTCTGCTCCTATTTGAAGCCACAGGAGGAGGCACCCTCTGGGCCATGGCATGTGTTCACTATGGCTCTGGGGCAATTGGGCTGGGAACAACTTCTAGCCGCTCTTTCCTGCTCATCTGCTTCACTTCTTAATTAAGATCTGGCCTGAATTTCTTTTATAGGGTGATCCTGAGGACTTTATCTCATGGTTTAAATTTCTGAGCATGAGATGCTCTCATCAAAACCTCACCAGAAATGTTAATTAAAATTATTCCGCCGTGCATATCCTTTTCCTGTAAAGGAAACAGCTTTATGTTTCTGTATGGTTAGCATTTTGTTTAAACTATTCTGCAAGCCTAATCAGCCTTTAAATGCCTATAATGACTGACTGCACTGTTAAAAATAGAGATGGGAGAAGAGATTTCATGAGCCATATACAGCAAGTTCACATTTGCCTAATTTGTGCAGGTCTTGAACAAGCCATAATATTTGTTTCACTGGGAGACATTTATGGTACTTTATAATAGATATAAAAACTGTATTTGATGGGTATGAACTTCTTAGTTGCAATATTGGTGGCGCAGCAGTTAAATGACTGTATTGCAGCCACTCACTCACAAACCATAAGGTTGTGAGTTCAATACCAGCAAAAGGGCTCAAGCTTGACTCAGGCTTGTATCCTTCCGAGGTCACTAAAATGAATACCCAGATTGTTGGGGGCAATTAGCTTACACTTTATAAACAGCTTAGGGAATGCTTAACAGCACTGATAAGCAGTATATAAATGTACTTGCTATTGCTATCATATTTAAATCCTTTCATTAAAGTTGGTCTCCCTTCTTATGGAATATTAGTTTTGGTCCAAAACACACTGCAGAAATAATCCAATTTGAGACCACATTAGCTGCCCTGGCTCAGTGCTAGGGAATTCGGGGAAGTGTAGTGTATTGTGGCACCAGAGCTCTCTGACAGAGAAGGTTAAATGTCTCACAAAACTACAGTTCCCAGAATTCTCTAGCATTCAGCCAGGGCAGTTAAAGTGGTCTCAAAGTGGATTATTTCTGCAGTGTGTTTTGGACCTTTGAGGCTTCACAATTAGAAGAAAATATCTATCCTTTAATTGCTTGTAAATACTTTGTTACGTTAAAGTAGTTCTATCAACTTCAATCTAACAGAAAATGCAGTAAAGTGGACGTTTATTTACTGTGATTTCAATAATATTAACACACTTCAGTCTACCTAAACTGTCATTCATCTCAACACACTTGACTCTTTCTGTGTGTGTGTGTCTGTGTCTGTGTCTGTGTGTGCCTTCCAGTTGTTTGTTGATATATAGTAATCCCATGGATTTCATAGGGCTTTCTAAAGCAAGAGATACTCAGAGGTGGTTTTGCCAGTTTCTTTCTCTGAAAATATAGCTTACAGTAAGTACCTAGTATTCACTGGTGATCTACTGTCCAAGTACTAACTTTAGAAAGCTGACCCAGGTTCGCTTCAAAGATCAGGAAGTATCTGGTGCCTTTAGGATATTTAGGCCCTTCCTTGAATATGTAGTGCTGGGGTTCCCGGTTTGGTGCTTATACTTCCAGGGAGTGTGAGATGAAACTTTAAGGGGATGTGATAAAGATACCTGTGTGAATCTGGATTAAGTTCTCTTTTGTCAGTAAAGACAAACTCTAGAATTGCCTGAATCCATAGGCAGAAGACCTGCAGTTCACAGTCAGCAAGAAAATCCCACATTTTGACAAAATCATGAATGAGAAACAGGAGCAAAGAAACTGCTGAATTTTATGTTCACAGTTGGGATTGATTTTACTGTTTACAATTTCTTCTGAATAAACATGAATCTAATTGCTCGATTTAGATTTGCACTGAACCGAGTTAAAAAACTTATTTATTAAAAGTTCAATTAATTCACTTGCAGTATTATATATGGTTCAATTTTTGGTTACAAAAATTGAAATTAAATTTCTTCATCTTCAAATGTGATACAAATGGATCTTGCAGCACCTTGGAGACTAACTGAAAGAAAGAGGTTGGTAGCAAGAGATTACATAGACTTGAACCTACTTCTTCAGACGCATCATAACCTTGGCTTTAGACAACATCTATGCCTTTTCCCTCAATGACCATCACTAAAATTGAACTTGTCACCTCATCTCCACACTCATAAAGTTTTGCATTCGTATGGACATTCTCACACACAGTCAGCTGGGCTTTCCACTACACCAAATGCATCTGAGGAAGTAGGCTCAAGTCTACAAAAGGTCATGCTAACAACTTCTCTCTTTCAATTAGTCTCAAAGGTGCTGCAAGACCCCTTTGCATACTGATTTTCCAGACTGGCACAGCTGTGTCTTTGAATTCAAATATTACATTACTTTTGTAGGGGGTATGTGAACATTCATGAAACATTTCCTTAGGGTGTGGGGCATAGAAAAGCTTAGGAACCAAGGATATATTAATCAGGAAGAAAAGAAAGGAATTAAAAGTTGAACTGAACTGAAAGAAATAATGGGCTGTGAAAGATTTTAGAAATGATCACCACCATTAATGCTGTATTATCCTGTTAACAGGATATATGTGTCTTTCCCCCTCATCCCACTGCTTGAGGTTAGTGAACATCATGGTTGTGCTTTAACTACCTACAGTGGAATAATGCCATAGCTATGGCTGCACCTTACAACTACATATATAGAGAGTTAGTAGCAGCTTCCAGTACAGACTTATAACATCATGTGAGAAACATTTTCTGCATTAAGGGGCAATTCACACATGTTACCTTCATGAACTGACTATGTACTAGGGGAAGTAATGACAAGTTCCAGCTTTATGTCATGTGCAGCACATTATGTAATACAAGACCTGTTCATAAATACCTGAACAAATCACTAATGTGATCTAACCATGCTGTGAGGATGGATTTTTGTGAACCTTGAACATATGGTGCATGCACTTCTGCACTTCACTGTGTTTCATCTACATATGAAGAGTTAGAGTAAACTGACTAATAGCTATACAGTTGTCCTAGTTCCATTTTTCATTGCACTTTCTATTATATCTTTGCGTCTGGACCAAAAAAAAAAAAAAAATCTACTGAGTGCTGTAAAGTATTTTTAATTATCTATTATTGACAGTAACTGAATAGAGATTCTCTTTGTATTTGGTATTTAGCTACCTCAGCTTTTGTTAAACTGAACACCAAAGGGTTTGAGGGCAGTAATGGACTGCATTTATCTTCTCTGTTTGAGTCTCATTTTAAGCATTATCTCAGAATATTTATAACCTGTATTAGAGAAACTCAGCTGAAGTAAGAGAGCCCAGGCTCTCTGACATAACAGTAAATCAACCTGCTATCATTAAAACTTGTTCTAAATAATGTATGGAGGCAAAGAACATTCACTTTTGCCATTTAGACAACAGATAATCTCCCAGGTGGCATATCTATTGACTGCATGAGGATAGGTCAAATCATACATTTTCCATGTTCATATCTAGAAAGATTCAAAGGTACTGGATTCCACCTTTTGTGATGCCCACCTTTGTGTCAGACAGGCCTATAGTGTGATGTTAATTATTGTACCTACGTTTCCTATAGAAACCTGCCTGAAGGTGGTAGTAGAGGGTTTATGGTTTTTATATATATATATATATATATATATATATATATGCATCTATGCCTCACTTTAAAAACAGGCAAGAAGCTTTTTCAGTCAAGAGGTGGTGAATTAGTCTTAAGAACAGCAATGAGCAGGAGAAAATGCATGTGGTGGGGCCAATGCAAAATGGCAGGACCAGATATCTTTTCCCCATTTTGAATATTGTCCAGGCAAACATTCCCAACACAGCTTATTTCTAGGAACATCTTTTCAAGAGTAAGATCTATGACAGCTTTCAGGCATGCACAGCACAGGCCCAGGGCAACAGCTTCTCATCTCATTTTAGTTCCATGAAAGCATTTCTTGTGAAGTAATGTTCATTTCCAGGCAATAGTTTTAAATAGCTTCTTATTTCCAAATGTGGATTGGTGATAGCAGCAAAAGCTTGTGAGCCATACGCAGAAACCCTGTGGACTCCACCCAGCCTTCATGTTGGAAACTCCATATGTCTTTATTGAAAAGTGGCAGAGCTAACCCTTCTACCTAAAGGGTGCCTACCATGCTTCTACTTTGGCGGTAAATACACACTTACAAATAACTGACACATGAAAGTTTTTATAGAGCCAGATTTTTATCTTTTATATTAGCTAGGAAACATGCATTTTTATCTAGGGAAGAAAACATACGGGCTCTACACATTGGCAGGAAGGGGAGGCGAGACACCACCCCTTTCTGCCTTGGATTGATGCCATGGCAACCAAATGCTGCTGCACTGATCTGGCCTCCATAGAGCACAAAAAGGAGCCAGAAAAATCAGCTCCATTTTGTGTCCTCAGAGGGGTACCATAGCCATTGCCACCCCTTGTGCGTAGCACCATTTGGGCACTGCACCAGAGCGACATCATCATGCCATGCCCCATGTGTATGGGCGCATACTAAGATGGCACCCAGACGCTGGCAGAAGGGCTTTGAGTGTGTGCATGCTCAGCCTTATTTGAATGTTAGTTCGGGCCCAGGCCGGCATGAAATGCCGGTCTGTAGTAGCCCATAGTTCTTATGCAGGATGTATTCACATTAAGATAGAATTCAAGTGGCAGCCCATTGTATTACTTTTAATTTAAAGAATGGTTTTACTAATAAGAGAAATACATAAAAACAAACTACTGCCATTAACAGTATTGCTCTGGTTCTCTTTCTGTGCATAGCAAAGCATCTGAACTCCTGTTTTTGTCAGTAAATGCTTTAGATTTGTATTCTTTTCCCCTGTTATGAGTCATGTCTCTAAACCTGGATATTAAGAAGACAGTTTATCATTTCAGGTCAACAGTAATACTTTTATTCTGATAGAAGATGTGGCTTACCTCCTATCACCTTCCCTCTAGAAGCAGTGGTTCTCAACCTTCCTAATGCCGTGACCCTTTAATACAGTTCCTCACGTTGTGGTGACCCCTAACCATAAAATTATTTTCTTCTCCTTTCCTAAGACCATCGGAAATATGTGTTTTCGGATTATCTTAGGTGACCTCTGTAAAAGGTGAGCTCTGTTCAACCCCCAAAGGAGTCATGACCTATAGGTTGAGAACTGCTGATCTAGAGAGTCAGACTCAGTCATAAATACTCATGGCACACTACATCCATTAGACCCCTCAGTCCCATGTGGGGTACAGTATATCACACCTTCTTTTTGGCCCCCACACTGTGTTCCATTACTCGTTCGTATGGTTATCTGCTAACCTTGGCTTTAGGCAACATCTTTGCCTTGTCCCCCAATGACCATAAGTAAAACTGAACTAGTCATTTCATCTGTAAACCACAAAGTTTTGCATCCCTGTGGACATTCTCACACAGAAACTGCTATATAGGTTTGTCTGGGCTTTCTGGCCCACCAAATGCATTTGAAGAGATAGGCTAAAGTCTATGAAGGTTCATGCCACCAACATCTATCTTTCAATTAGTCTCAAAGGTGCTGCAAGATGCCTTTGCATACTGATTTTCCCAACTAACATGGGTATGTCTTTCAAGTCATAAAAAGAAGAAGCTTTTCCCAAAAACATATGTTTGTGGGAGTTTGGAAAGCTGCATATAAAATGTAGTTCTTGTCGATGTGGCAGACTCATGTTGTTAGTTGGTTACACATAAGCAATCTTGTACTATGGAGTTTTATTCTAGCTCAGTAGCATTTCCAGTCTCAGAGGTTTTTCTGGTCCTGCTTAGAAATGCTGTGAAATGAGCCTGGGAACTCTTCATGCAAAGCACATGCTGTGTCACTCAGCTATAGCCCTTCCCCAGAGACATGGCCTTTCAGGCATCAGACGAGGGATGGTATGATTGGATATTCTACCAAGAAAGTCCATAAATTTCATGGTGAGGAGGCCAGGTCTTTTTCTTGGCATGTCAGTTTTCTGTGTTCAGGAATCTTATTTTGTGTATGCTGATGGTGGAAGAGAAAATATTCTATAATTTACACTGTGGAGAGGCACTTTCCACTTGCAGGTCTCCATGTAAGTCAAAATCAGTGTAATGCAACTAGTAACAAGGAAACTTGCTGGTTAGCTAACTTAGCCACATTGCCGTGCTCTTATAGTGCTGCTATTCCTCTGGCTGCCACTTGTTGCATTCTGAGGTTTGTAGTTCAGTGAAGCCTAAGAGCTCTCACTGAGAATTCTAAATGTACCTCTTTAAGCTTCAAATCCTAGAATACAACAGGAGGCAGCTAGAGCAGTTAGTGCAATAGCAGCATTATAAGAATGTAGTGCAGTAATCTACTCAAACAGATGGCACAAAAAGGCCATTGTTGGGCCACACTGGGTCCATGGCATTCAGATGACATCTGGAAGCCAGCCAGTGCACAGCTCTTTCCCAAAGAACTGGGCCAAAAAGCAGCTGTAAAATACCGCTCCATTTTGGTGCCTGGTTCAGGACCGTGGCAGTGGCCCAGATCAAGGCCGGGCGCATGTGGCTGCTGCAGTCCTGGGGCAAACAGCGCACTATGATCCTGGTGCAGACCTTTTGCACTATCTGCTTTGCTCCCTCCTGTCTCTGAACTTAAATGCATAGAATGCAGTGCTACATTTTATGTTTATGTTTGTTGTGGAAGTCCCAATCCAGGTTGGGATTACTGCGTTGGGGGGAAGGTTTCGTCTTTCTCTCTATAGTTGCTGTTCTTAAAATCATCCCCCAATCTGGTGTGAAACAGTTAAGGGAAACAAACAAAATTGAGATTTTCCCTTTTTAATTAACTCCTGCATATATGGAAAGGAGTTTTGGAGGAAATAGTGAATGTTTCAGAAGGAAAGAGTGAATATCCCTTCTTATACACAAAGGTACCAACCTAGAGTGGGTTCCTGTAAAATTATTTTAGAATTAAAAAGAAAGTAAACACAGAATTGCACTCTGTGTCTTTGACAAATGTGAAGTTGGATCATAAGTCAATTCAGAGATAAAGGAGAGTGTTTTGGTCTCTAGAAGACAGTGCATGCCCTTAGGAATGGGTTTAAAGAAATGCAATTTTGCTATTGTTCTCTGTCTGTCTGTCTATATGTGGTAGGCAAAAGTATCTCAATGCTGCATACACACGTCAGGAACCATAACCTGAAATCCTGTCTAGGAGGTTAAAGCAACCAGTGGCCAGGCATTTCAGTTCTGAGTATTATAAACTCTCAGATTTATCCTTGTTTGGCAATGAAGTGCCTTCTCCTTCAGACATTTGGATCAAAGGGAATCTTTTTGGATCTGTAGACTTAAGACACTAATACCACGAGGCCTTAATTTAGAGCATAATACCATCATTTACTAAATAATGCTAGAAACAGCTGGTACCTAAAAAGCCATCTTGTGTGCAGCTTACATTCATCTCGAGGAGGAACCTGATACATTTTGCTAATGTTATGTTTTCCACTTCTTTTTGTTATATATTTGTGTATTTCTGTCTATTTATCTAGAGTGGTGGACGGGGGAGAGAGAGGAGAAAGAAATGGATTGAGGTTTTTGAGGGCTACAGTAACTTTTTCTCCTTCTGGGGCTCAATGACTTGTGAAAGTTAAAATAGGTACATCTAAAAGGACTACATCAACAAAAGTTTAAAATGGCACCTCCCACCCTGCGTGGGCAGGTGCAGTTGCTGTGGGGTGAGGGAGCCCCAGGCTGGCCGTTCAGGCTGTGCGTGGCGCTGCTGTGTGCCTGCTCCCCACCAGTGGGAAAGCGACTGCGCTTGCACTGGTGGGTGCGTGCCCACTTGGCTCCTGGGCATCCGGGCTGCCTGGGCAGGCACACCGGGATTGGCCTGGCCATCCTTGCCCTCCTCCCTTGGCTGGTTAGACCTTGGAAGGAGGGATGCTGGTAGGTGGCCTCCAGGGGTGGAGGCATGCTGTGGCTGGTGTGGCATTGATTGTGCCCTGTGTTGTACTTTACTCAGCTCCCTACCCTCCCTCCCTGTGATTGGTGTTGCTTGTCACTTGTTAGGGTGGCAGCACAGGTACTGGATCTGGTGGGCTCGGTAGCACTGGATCAGGAGTCCTTTGGACCCAGGAAACATCAGGTGCGATGTGGCCAACGGTGAGTCACATTGGAGTTTATCCCGGGAACAAGGGGCTTTCCTCTGGTAGCTGTGTAATTGCATAATTGTGCAAGGGTGTTGTGTTGCCTCAAAGTCATCCCGATGCTTGGCGTACAAACAACCTCACATCGATCAACCTCGGTGTTGGTGATATGCAGATCCAGACCTTGTGCTTTTGGGCCAACCCTACCTTTGGTATTCCTGGGATAAAGCGGTGGCCTTTTATTATGCCAATCTGCCTCATATCTTTCTTGGGGCGTACCCGCCTCCGCCGCAAATACTATTCAATTGTCAAAAAAGCTAAAGGCCGTTAAACACAACCCATTAAAAATGAACAACAAATATAGCAACATAGTAACTGAGAGGCCCTTTCTGCCTGAGCAGTCAGCCCTTAAAGACCTGCCAAAACAGAAAGGCTGACAGAGGGATAGTAAGGAGGGTGCCAGTCTAATCTTTCTGGGAAGCAACCTGAGAGCAGCCACCAAGAAGGCCCTTTCCTAGGTTCCACCAGATGTACCTGTGGGTGTGATGGAACAGAGAGAAGGGCCTCACCAAAAGTTCTCAAGATACAGAGATACAGTCCTTCAAATAATCTGGATATCCATTCTGCCTCAGGGCATTTAGCCCTACACATATAACATTGTCCCTCCTAATTATTTAGGCCAGTCATTCTCAAGTTTTTTGTCCTTGTGACCCCCTTTACATCTACATGCAAATGTCATGCTCACCTCATTTGATGTAGTAAATGAGTACAAATATTTTGTTTCTTTAGTGTGCATGTTTTTGTTTGTACATTCCTGTATATTCCTGAATATGCAGGAATATATTTATACAGCAGCATCTTGTCCTGAGAACTGGGGAATTGGCAAGGCAGGTGGGGGATAAAGAAGCAGTGGCCATGATCCAGTGAGACTTCCCACTCCCCTCCTCCTCCCTCAGGCAGAGGCAGCTGTTCCGGGTGCCCTCCTTGTCTTTATCTTATCCTCCTGGAAAGAAGAAGTTTGGGAAGTGGAGGAGGAAGAATCGGGGCCTCCAGGTCTCACCCCCTTTGAGCAACTCTCATGCCCCCCCCCCACCTCAGAGTCTTGCCTCAGACATTAAGAACTACTGATTTAGGCCAATTGGAAAAGAGGAAAGGACAACTGAAAGCCCCTTGGACAAACATCTGTGAAAAGATGATAGAGACCTTTCATAATTGAGATTGTCTGTATCTTTACACTCAGACTTATTGATGCCATTTCTTCCTCCATGTTCCAGCAGCCAGTCAGGAGCCAGTGCATGAGAGCTTGTGATGTATGGTTAACAAGAGCTTAGGAACATGCTGCTACATGCTGTAATAATAATAATAATAATAATAATAATAATAATAATAATAATAATAATTTATATCTCCTGCCTCTCCCTACAGATCTAGGTGGGATTACAACATATAAAACCCTACATGGTTCGGGTCCATCCTATCTAAGGGACCACCTCTCCCTGTACACCCCCCCCCGGCACACTTCATTCCCCGGCTCTATCTCTTGCTAGTTCTTAGTTTCTATCTGGTTAAACAGCTCAGGAAGTCTTTTGGTGTGACATTGTGGATTTTGTTTATTTGTAACTGTTTTTAACTTGTCTTTGGTTTAATCCTTTTTTAAGGGGGGGGAGTTGGGAATGGGACTGGATATTTTAATTGTGATGTTTTTTAACTTCTCTTGTACCCCGCCCCAATTGCCCGTTCAGAGGGGCGGGCTAGAAATAATCATCATCATCATCATCATCATCATCATCATCATCATCATCTGTCCTTGCTCTATAGGTTGCAGGCGACACTGCAAAAATATACATAGTGATGGTTGTGGTGGTGATAGTGATGGTCAAGATGAAGATAATATTATAGCACCATCCATGTGTATGGTGCTGTAGAAGAATAAAACAATAAAAACAAGCATCTTAACTAAAATTTAGGCATCTTAACTAAAAATGTATGGTCTACATTAAGTGACATGTGGTCCCTCAGATGGTTCAGATGTGCAATTCCCATGTACCACTGATGTGTGGGCATGAAACCCAAGGCACTTTGTCCTTTAAAAACAAGCAACATAAGGTTGGCTTTTTGTTATGTGTACAGAAAACTTAGCAATCTAAATAAGAATGCAGCAGGTAGGTGTTCAACGTATCATTAACTCAGGCATCATCATGCTTCCTTAACCATTGTTTAGTATGATGTCTGGATGAAGTCAATATTCCTTCTAAATGTGCTACATAAGAAATTCCTGTATTCTAGAAACTTAATAAAGCAAACTTGGTTGCAGTGGTGTTGTTGATTAGGTTTGAATAAAGCTAATTAATTAAGTCATGTCAAATGTTCTGAAAAATCCATGATATATATAGTCATATTTGTCATTGCTAGTGTGATAAATAATATGCTGTGCAAAAAAGGCAGGTTTCTTTGTTCAGTTCTGCTTCATTACTGTAAAGAAAGCTAGCTTTATTCCCAGTGCATTTACATTACAGATTCAATTACACAATAAATATTAGAGATATATCCCAGCAGCTTCCCACTTTATATAGCCTCTGCTTTATTAATTTGTATATGATTTGCAAAATGTCACTGTGCTTCCCAAACAAGCTGATTTAAGAGCAAAACAAACAAATAAACATTCTGACGGAGTAACAGCAAAGAACAATGCTTAAAATTTTGTTGCAGATCATTTTCATTGACCTTAGCAAAACATTGCTTACTATGATAATGCTTACATTTTGTTTGGGGTGCATCTACTGGATCTTAATAAACTCTGGTTTTGTTGGAAGATTTTTGCATTCTGTTTCCCCCTCCTTAGATAGATAAGGATATCCTGCATGCAAACTCTCTTCTCTCTCTCTTTCGTTCAAACTAACCATGTGACTTAGGTCATTCCCCCTTTGGAACTAACAGACATTCTCAGTAGGCTCAGGCAAAAGCACATTTCTAGCTTGTGTATTCTTCCTCATTACTTTTTTTTTTTTTTTGCCATTGTAACCACACTTTAAAATTGCTTGGCCACGCCTAGTCTGATTATATCTATGATACTGGAAGATAAGACATTGTTTATACTGTATATGTTGTTTTTTGTTTCTAACGGTTTGCTTTTAACTGCTTTCAACCTGATTGATATTCTTTTAGTGTGTGTGTGTGTGTGTGTTTATATATACACACACACATATATTATACTATACACACACAAGGCGTATTGTAAACTTTTAATTATGACCTTTAAAAAACTTGACAGAAATTTTCTTTTGATTTGTAGTTGTTAACTTATCTCTACATATTCACCATTCAGATTTACATATTTTTCCTAGCATTTCTTTGTTGTAGAATTCTGCAGATTGTGCCTTATGAGAATTTTATACTTTAGTCACTTCTGGCACAACCTGTCACAATGATAAAGGACACAGTGAGCTGGTTTTCTCAACATCATGCACTTAGGGACCAATGATGACACTGACAAAATTTCATCAACATATCATAATAACTTCCGGGTGAAATTATTACTTTATGATGCCCCTGTATAAGGTTCAATCTGCAGACTTCTACAATATCAGGTATTCAGAGGGTCAAGAAACACTGGGAAAAATGTGTAAATCTGGTTGGTGACTACATGGAGATAAATTTACAACTACAAAACAAAACAAATTTTCTGTCAATTTTTTAAAAGGTGATAATTAAAACTTTACAATGCCCCATATGCATGCTGTGTTTGTTTTAACTTTTGCAAACTGCCTTGAGTTCTAAACTAGGAAAAAGACAGGTTATAAATAAATCAACAACGATTCCAAACAAACCTAGCTAGCACAACCACTGGTGATTTCTACTGGGAGTTGCAGTCACACAGCATCTGGAGGGCTGTGCTTCTCATTCTTGGTTTAAAATCTCCTAAAACATTTTTAAAAACAGCTAATGTTACTACATCTGATTAAATCCAATTGTTAATCTCAGTAAAATTAGATATAGTGAATAACTGGAAATATGGCAAGGCAGCCCTTTTATAATTCCAATTTAATGGATTGTCTTTATATGGAATTAACAGCTAGGCATAGGCTTAGGAGCTGTACAGATGAGAAGAAAGGCGTGGCCAGAGGCTGCCTCTTTCTCCTGCGGATCGTTGCATGGATGCAGCAATTATCCACTGTAAAAAGGAGCTACAAAACACAACTTCTTTCCACGCCTCTGCCAAGACAACATCAGCATCCTGGAGCGGTGTGGTGATGTGCGCCGTGCCATTTGGATGAGACATACAAGACACATCATCAGCATGCACCAAAATGGTGCCAGGAGAGTGCGGAGCATGCAGACGCTCTGCTCTCCCAAGCCCTAACTTCGACCCCAGGCCACCACAAAGCAGCAGTCTGTACCGGGTCTTTGTTTCTGATGGCAAGGTCGGTCAATTTGTGTATGTGTAATCTGTTGTAAACCACCTTGAATATAAATATATCACAAGATGGGATAAAAAAAAAAAAAACCTTCTAGAGAAATAAGCAATAGCTATGTCATGATAGAAACAGTGTTTAGTAATGGTTTGAGTGTTGGTCTAGGAAACCAGGATCCAAATCTCCAGTTGGCCAAGGAAACCTATGGGTGGCCTTGAGCAAGTCATACTCTCTTATCTTCAGAAAGTAATGGCAAACCCCTTCTGAACAAATCTTGCTAAGAAAGTCCCATGATATGTTTGTTATAGGATTGCCATAATTCAAAAGCAACTTGAAGAAACACAACAACAACAATAAACAACAACAACAACAACAGTAGCTTCATTCTCTCTGTCTAGATCATTATGTAACCCAGAAAACCCCATTCTTTCACAGTAAGAAGTTACATATACATTTGAAGTATGGATAAAGAAGAAAATTGGAGACTCTAAGTTCCAGAGATGACTCACTTGACTTGTGTTTCCTGATAGAAATGGAATTTTTCACTAATTTTGTACTCAAAGGAAGCAACAAGCAATTTTAGTATATTTTCCCCTTCTGCAAGAAACTCTTCACAAGAAGAGTATTCAAGGTGCAAAATTCACATATGGTATTTTTATACATTTTCTGCACATAAAACTTTGTGCTGAAAAATGCTGTTTCCTACAGAGAAAATAATATTTTCTGTGCCAACAACAATGAACAAACAAACAAAAACAGATTAAAACTATGTATATATTGTGCAGAATAAGGCCTGCACTGCAAAGGTTCTGATCCTGGTGGCTCAGTGTGTAAATGCCTGTACTGCAGCCACTCACTCAAAACCACAAGGTTGTGAGTTCAAGACCAGCAAAAGGGCTCAAGCTTGACTCAGGCTTGCAGCCTTCCGAGGTCGCTAAAATGAGTACCCAGATTGTTGGGGGCAAGTAGTTTACAGTTGTAAACCAATTAGACACTCCTTAGGCAGTATGAAGCAGTATATAAATGAAGCTGTTTGTTTTGTTTGTTTGATCAGTCCAGAATTATCCTTGTTCAGGTTTTCCAACACTTGAGAAATTCATTTTTCAACCATTTATCTTATTGATTACATAAAGCTTCTTTGCATATTCTTTCCACCCCTACTTCCTGGTCTCACATACAGATGTGATATGGTTCTCCTTGGAGCATGTGTGATGAATCAAGAGTCTAACTTTATTCATTTAGGGAAAGAAATGTATTTCTGTCTCTCATGTTGACAGATCAGAATCTGGAAAGAACAGGAGCCCTGAGCCACAAGGGCTTCATATAGTTTGCCAAGGTTGCCAAGTCACTATTGCAAAGTGCATGTGCTGAGAAAATTCTATGAAGCTAGCACGTTTCATAGAAATCAGAACCTCTAGGCAACAGTTGGTTGTGCAGCCTCTTGCAAGGTAAACAACTCTTTTCTAGTCCTTCTTACATAGACTATTCCTCAGTGTTATTGTATCTTAGGGAACATATGGTAATATGCTATGTAATCTTCACGGTGTCAGACTTTTCTTTTGGAATAATATCCCTAGCATCAGGATACATTATTAACAGACATGCAAACAATTTGAGGTTAGCATATGTGACACCATTTTAGGTGGCATCACAGTGCTCAAATAGGCCCGATCTAGACGTGCACTAAAGAGCACCTTTAGGACTCTTTAGTGTATGTTTAGGGTTAGGGAGGGCACAGCGTCCGCACCCTCCCTAACACTAAAGCATATGGGTGCCGCCATTTAAAAATGTCCATATGGGCGCGTCATGATGCTGTCATGGCACGCACAGCATTTAGAAATGATGCACATGCCATGACAACTTCGTGCTGCAGGAGAGTGCCAAGTGCACCCTTCCTGCAGTGAGATGGAGCCTCTGAGGCTGCTGGTGTGGCAGCCTTGGCCCCATCTCGCCGCTTCTTGGGGCGAGAATGGATCGCCCCTTTTGGGCGGTCTAGAAAGCTCCATAGTGCTTGAACATACTTGCAACTATAGTTCCAGACAACCAAGAACAATTTTTTCACCCCAGGACACATCACATGTTATCCCTACTTAAATTAATCCAGATGTGGCCAGAAGCCCAATTTGTGTTCTGTAAAAACTCTTTTGGGTTGTTGATTTTAATGTAGGGGACAGTTAAAAGAAACAGGGGGATATAGATTGCCTTAAAGTATATTTAAACAAGGCTACACCTTGTTTTAAAGGAGGATCTACTTTTGGGGAGAGAGGCTGCTAAAGAATAAGGCATGCTCCAGGGCAGGGAGTGGGGTTGATGTTCAAAACAACACTGGGGCTGGATGCCATGGGCCATGAGCTTTTCACAACAATTTGATCATTTAATTAAAGGATGCTCGATCCAAAGTCTCCTTGCTTTTTCTGAACTGCCTAGTTTGAACCCTTCGCCCCAAACATACAAGCCTTAATTTGATATAGATATTTTTTGCTTCTATTAAACTAGTGGAGTGGGTTTAAATGCAAAATGTCAGAGAACAAAAATAAAAATTTAAAAAGACATTGCCTGAAGATACTGGAGTTTCCTCTGTTGTTCAGGAACACACAAAACATTTTAACTCATTTTTAATGTAATTTAACCATTATGGAACCTGATCCTATTCACTTGGAAGTAGGTCTACCAGGATTCAGGGCATAAGAGTTCTGTTTCTAATGTTTGGGCTATCTCACTGCAACTGGAGTTTATATGTGACAGAGGAATCTTGTCAGAAAGAAAGACTAGGCTGGATCTCTTGTCTTTGGCATCTAGTTTCTGCATATAGGGGACTTTTTATATGAAAGTGCATTCAAACATCTGAATTCTCTTCTGCAATCAGAACTAGTTTCATATGAGATTTGGACATCTGATGATGGCAAATGCAGCAAGGATAATTCAGTGCAGATTAAACATTTAGATGTATCAAAATATATTTGTTTATTAATTTTCAGCATTTTTGTACAGCCCACATAACATCCTCTGGGCACCTTCTTAATTTTGAAATAATAAAACATTGAAACTGAAGTATGAGCTAGACTTCCTCAGACCCAGTCACTACAGTGCAAATTAAACAGATAAAAATAGCCATGATCATCCAAAACTCTCACCAGAAAATTAAATCCTGGTGATTTGAAATGGCTTGAGAACCATCTTAAAACAACTTATAAAAGTTATTTAAAAAGGTCCTTGTCTAGTGCCAGAGGTCTACATCCTAAGCATAGACAGCCTTTTTGTGGTACCAGCACAATTGCTTTACCAGACACTCATTGCACACTGCTTGAGGGGAGTGTCATGAAGATGCTCTGAAGATACACTGAGAGATTTGGGTAGCTAGATACAGAAAGCAGCAATCCTTCAATGCACTTTGTCCCAAACTATTTAAGGCTTCGGAAGTTAAATGAGCCTTTTCTTAGGGTGTGAAAATAGATTGGCAGTCAATGCTGGGTGACTGATTCTGGCATAACTGAAGCATAGTATCATAGAGTATCAGCAAGGGGCATCTATACAGTCCTCTGGCATGGAGGAATGGACAGCTGAAGCAATCCTGAGAGACAACCCTCTAACCTCTGTAAAGTCTCCAATGTCGGAGAGTCCATCACCCATTAAGGCAGTCCATTCCATGGTTGAACAGTTCTTACCACCTTGAAGTTCTTTCAGTGGGTAGGCAGAATCTTTTTTCTAGCCACTTAAGCTAAACAATTGTGGAATATATTTGTTACAAAATGTATTCTGTATTTTTTTTTAAAAAAAGTACATTTTATTACATTATTAAATATATAATAGAAGTACACAGGGAAAGTTTTCAGTTGCATACTGTGATATTTCAGGTAGAATCTTTTGTTTTTTCTGGCTACCTGAGTCCAGTAACTGAAAAATATATTTGCTACAAGATGCATTTTGAGATATTTTTGCTATATACAACATCAGTTTGTTGCTACAATTCTAGTATTCACTGTAGTCAAGGGCAGTTCTGTGTAAATTGCTTTGCACAGGTTTGCAGCCAGTTTCAAGATGTCTTCTTTTGATTCAGTAGCCAAAACATTATTGCTTGATAGATGTGACCTTTTCATCTTGCCATATTAGTCAAGGCAGGTGGTTTAACTAATGGTTACTGAGCAGATAGGTTGTTTCATTCCCTGCATTAGTCATTTTTTCAGTGATGAAATAATCCCAGGAAGTAAACAAAAAATCAGGCGAAGTGGGCGAGATCTTGGGTGTACTTTGTAATGGATGGCGCTTGCCATTGAAACAAGGCTTGCTGCTGTTGGAATCTCATATGTATTGAACTAAGCAAAGAAGAGTTTGCTTTACTGTGTGAAAAGAGAGTGCTCTGTCTTTAACTAGGAGAATTTTGCCACAGTAATGTGGTGTGTGTATCTCATTGTGTGTAAAGAAGCCATCTAATTCTAGATACTCCCCCCGAAAAATTTTTCATTGTTTCGTTTTTTATATACACATTTGAATATCTTTTAGTATTTGAATATGGGCAAATTAAATTATTAGAGCCAGCACAGAGTAGTGTATTGAATGTTGGACTATGATTCTGGAGACCATCCCTGCTCAGCCATGGAAGCTCACTGGATGACCTTTGGCAAGTCATATGGTCTCAGCCTCAGAGGAAGGTGAAAGCAAACCCTCTCTGAACAAATCTTGCCAACCCCCCCCCCCCCCAATGATCTTAAGGTCTCTGTAATTTGGAAACAGCAAGAGCAACAACAACAAGAAGAACAAATTAAATAGTAGTAGAAATATTCTTGGTTTGGATCCATAAAGGAGTGAGTGGAAGTCTTCTTGCAGAAATGGCTTTTCTCCCCTCCTCCCACTCTTCGCCCCTGGTCTTGTGGTTGAGAGTTTTGGGATAACAATATCAGTAAATCATATCAGAAAGAAGTGAATCTAAAGCTTAATTTAGTTCTTAAAATTCTGATATAGTTAAGAAGAGTGGGTAACTGGGGTTCTCCAGATCCTTTTGTGTACAACATCCAGAAGACCTAGCAAACAGTATAGCCAAATATAAATGACTATGGGAATGGCAATTGAAAAACAAAAACATACACAGGATGACCACTATCATCCATGCTGTTAGACTATGTTGTAGCAGGGATCACTTGGATCCCTTTCAGACTACATAATTACAGCACTATTATTCTACTTTCACTCTCCTGACAGCATCCTAGAATCCTGGGGCTTGAAGTTTGTTGAGGCATTAGTTACCTGGCTGAGAATAAAGCACCTATCCTTAAACTGCAGGTCCCGGGAAGGTATTGCCCTGGAAATTAACACTGTATCACAGTAGCATAATTGTGTAGTGTGAAAAGACCAGGATAACTGGACATTCTCCTTTTCCAGGACTTGTCCTACATTTCACACTTCTCTCCAGGAAGAATTCCAGAATGTCTTTTATTTTGAGCATGGCTAAGAAACATGTTAACACCATTTTGGCTCTTCCCCTATGAGAAATTTGTGTACTTGGCAGCCTATCAAAGGACATTTTTACATGGGGGTGGGATAGTGATAGCACAAATCATTTTCACATGAAAGGGGGCTGATAAGCAGTTTCAGCCATCTGCTGAAAGTGCTTTTAGCTGACATTGTAATAATGGGTTCTTCCATTATTACAAAAGACTGGAAAAGCTGCAAATATGGGGATAGGATGGATCCTTCTAAAGTTCTTTTTCCTAGAAGCAGCAGTAGACAACACTTGTTCCCAGAGCTCAGGGCACATTTATTTCTCAGAGGGGAAAAGGACAGCAAACATGTTAGGCAATGGGTTGCTTGAGGATGCAGTGCAGATGTTGAAAGGGTTTTCCCCCTTCATTTTCCCTTTATTTTGGCACAATAGACAAATGAAAGGAATAATTTAAATGTCAAGGGTTTCTGGCAATTAAACTACAATTTTAAGCACTTGTCTTGCCCAATATTCTATAAGTATATTGCAAGCCATCAAGGCATTTTAACAAAGATATGTTCATATGTTCATCTCCTCTAGGAGATAGGACATTTGGACCCCTGGAGTGGAAAGCTAATCAACAGTACTGAGTACAAACAGAGGCCACAAGGTGGAACTAAAATGTTGTGGTTTTTTTTCCTATCCAGTATAAGTTTGCTGTTCCATAATTGTATGGATGGGGAGGGTGTCTGTCTATCTCTGTGTTTGTGTCTTGCTATAACAAGAAACATTGATTTTCCCAAGCATTCACTTATCAATTATTCATTCAGCTTCTCTTGGACAGAGAGACCCACTGGTACAGTATGTGATGGGACACAGAGGGCTGAAGGGGGTATGGAGATTGAAAGGATTTGTTGATGCTGCTATTTGAAGGGGAAAAAAACCATTTAACTCCAAGCCATATGCCACCTCGCAGCATTGGCTTCTGCTTTTCAGGATAAGTGTCCTCCATTTCTAGGTGGCCAACCTATTCCTAGTTTTTAAATTTCCTAGTTTTTCCTAGTTCAAGTAATCAGCTATTATTTAGATTTTGCTTTTGTGTTACTGTTTTGCTTTGATTTAGCTGCAGAAATATACTTTGTTACACTGAAATTTATCACTTTTAGGAGTGAACCAAATATTTTACACCAGGAATGGGGAACATGGGGTCCTCCAGATGCCATTGGACTGCACTTCCCACCATTGACTAAGGCTGATGGGATCTGCAACACAACAACACATGGAGGACAAAATGGTCTCTACCTCTACTGTACACCAAAGAGTGTATAGTCTGAACATTTGCTGTTATGAATGGCTTGAGACTGTTGACCAATGCCACTGCATTTTCAGAAATCAAGTCGATTACAAAACATAAGATTATCACATTCATTTTTGTGATAGTCCATGCAGTATGCTGCTTTACTGACAGAAAACAGACAATGAAAAATGCCATTGTTTCAATGGGTTTATGATGGAGCTAGGTCTCTCAGACTCAAGTCCAACCCTGTTTCTGGATTCCATGTTGGATATACAACTAAATAAAACTGGGGAATTAAAAGCTGCACAAACAAACCATGTACCACAGATGAATTACAGGCATGAGCATATTATATATATATATATATATATATATATATATATATATATATGATGGGAGTCACAACATCCTTTTGGTACTAGGCTTAAACAGCAGAATCTTGTAAGCCATGCTCTTCTCTCAGGTACAAAATTCCTTTGAGGGTGGTTCTTCTTCTTCTTCTTCTTCTTCTTCTTCTTCTTCTTCTTCTTCTTTTTGTGTTAACAGTGTTTTTTTTTTTTAAAAAAAAGTGAATTATTGTATACATTTTATTTTATTTTAAGTAGCTTTGGATACCTTTATGAGCAGAAACTATTCCTAACTACTAAAATGATCCACCAGAAGTAAGCCCATATGGTATAAATAAAATGAAACATATGCCTACCTAATGGTCCATTCTCTACTGTCAAGTGGGGTCGACAACCAAGATCCATGGCTCAGTGAGCAACCATAAACCTCTCAGTTTTGAGGCACATGTGACAAGGCAGCGATGAAGCATATTGATTGACAGATGTGACTGTGGCAGAATGAATTTCTACTTGGAAAGCTTTGCTGTGAGGTATAGTATTGGAGCACATTTTCACATGAGTACTTATAAAGAAGAAGAAGTCAACAGCAGCAGTGTACCAAGTTCCTTTAGTAAACTGCAGGATGGTTAATTTTTCCTTTATTTATTTTGGTTTTTAACATTGGCTTGTGATCCTATTATGCTTTTTCTTTAAGCTGTCAAAGGCTAATAAAGAGCACACACACAGACACACACAGACACACACACACACACAATGCAATAATATAATCTTTGCCCAAAATAGAGAGATTACCATTTCCAAATCTCAGAGCTGTGCTATAAAAATAAATAGTTTATGAGATCAAAGATTAACAAAAGAAATGCAGTTCCTGAGATGTAGATACTATACACAAATAGGTTTTGTGCTGATGAAGAAATTGTTGGTGAATTTTGGTTAATCCATTCATCATCATCTAGTCCTGTTTCTAGAACTTTGAATGAGTCCCTTCTCTAGACCAAAAATAACATTTTGTGGAAGCCATAGTCCAGTGACAGGACATACCACTTGCACACAGAAGGGACCAAGGGTGCTTTGAGTAAAGTTTTTATTGTTCAGTTTCTCTGCTTCTTTCTTACATTTTTGGAGGGGACACAGACATCTGTTGTTTGTAGCCCACCTGTGTTTTAGAAGTTGTTAGAAGAGAAAAATGGAGGAACAGATACAGAGATAGGACTTGTTGCCTTCTATGCTTTGCCTAGACTTTTCTTTATTTTCCTGTTCTCAGATAGCTTGTTCTTTTAGCTGATCAGTGGTGTTTCAAAGCCTCTTCCTTTTTCCACAGTTGTTGTGCCCCTCCAAGTGGTTTCTGACCCTAAGGAGACCCTATCCTGGGGTTTTCTTAGCAAGATTTGTTTAGAGAAGGTTTGCAATTGCATTCCTCTGAGGCAGACCACATGTAACCTGTCCAAGGCCAACCAGTGATTTTCATGGCTGAGTGCAGAATAAAATAGTGGCCTCCAGGGTCATAGTCCAGTGCTCAAACCACTAAACTATCCTGGCTCTCACACAGATACACCCTTAATTTCTCTTTTCCCCCTCGATTAAAACAAAACCAAACAAAACCATCCCTGGACAATATAGATTGCCCCAAACTTGCCATTAACTTCCTGGTGTGTGTGAAGGGTGCTACTGTGGGTATTCAAGGATCAGCAGCTACTTTTGAAAAATGATATCTGAACAGTGTGTGGGAGGTGGGATTCTACAGGTAAATCTTGCTTTAGAAGTCCATTATTTACAAATCTTGTTGATCTTATTTATTTACTAAAATCATTTTTATCCTGGTCTTCAGCTCAACACTTCTAGGACAATTTAATACTCCATCAGTTTTTTAAAAAGTGACATTCCCTGTCCTCAGGCTTAATGACATAAAGAGGGGAAGTGAGAGAGAAAGGGAAGGGGGGGGGGAAATAAACCACCGTCACCAATTCTTAAGCTAATCCACACATGGTAATAGTAAATGCAATGGCTTGTGTGGTTCTGACTTTTGTGCTGGTTGTATGTCTTTGCATTTTAGGATCTTTTCTAGTTCTTTCATAGCATCTTTCCACATTCTTAATCTTCCTCTGATTTCCTGGATGTACTAGTTCTTCAAGTCCAGTAATAGTTCTTAATGGCCAGCTGGCATGGGAACATTCAATAAAGAGAGGGCTCTCAGTAGGGAAGGAAGCAACAAAAACAAATTGGAGGAAGGGACTAAAATAATTTAAGATATGCAGATGACACCATACTACTAACAGAAAATATCAAAGACTTGGAACCATTAATGAAGAAAGTCAAGGAAGAAAGAGAAAAGGTGGGTTTGTGGTTAAACATTAAGAAAACCAAATAATGTCAGAGCTATTCCACAGTGGAAAGCTGCCTCAGAGTGGGATGACATTTCCTCTTTGAAGGTTTTTAAACAGAGCCTGGATGGCCATCTGTTGGGGGGCTTTGAGTGTTTAATCCTGCATGGCAGGGGGTTGGACATGATGGCCTTTGAAGTCTCTTCCAACTCTGTGAAGGACCACATATGACTTGCATAATTTTAAGGGATGTAGTGAAGACATTGAAATAGTTCAAGATTTCCCATACCTTGGCTAAATGATTAAGCAGAATGGAGACTGCAGTCCAGAAATCAGAAGAAGACTAGGACTTGGAGGGGCAGCTATGAAGGAACAAGCAAGATCCTGACATGTAAAGATATATCATTGAATCCTAATGTTAGGGTTGCCTGTGCCTTTGTTCTTCACATTTCTATGTATGGATATGAAAGCTGGACAGTGAAGAAAATGGATAGGAAGAAAATCAGCTCATTTGAAATGTGGTGCTGGAGAAGAGTTCTGCAGACTTTGCTGACTGCTAAAAAGACAAATAAATGAGTATTACTGTTGAATATAAAGAAAACAAAATAATGACCATAGAGAACTTACACACATTTAAACTAGACAATGAGGAAATAGAAATAGTAAAAGAATTCTCATATATGGGATCAAATATTGACAGGAGCAGGAATTGCAGTCAGGAAATCAGAAGAAGATTAAAATGGGGAGGACATCTATGAAAGAACCAGAAACAACATAAGATCCAAGGACACACAACTCAGCACAAAAATCAGAACCATAGAAGCCATTGTATTTCCTATTACCATGTATGGTTGTGAGTTAAGAAAGAAGACAGGATGAAAATCAACTCATTTGAGAGGTGGCATTGGAGAAGAGTGCTGAGGATTCCATGGACAGCCAAAAAGACAAACAAATGAGTCCTAGAGCAGATCAAGCCAGAAATATCCCTAAAAGCCAAGATGGCAAAACTTAGACTGTCATACTTTGGACATATCATGATAAGACATGAATCATTGGGGAAAATAACAATAATGTTGGGAAAGGTAGAAGGAACTAGAAGGAAAGGAAGGCCACATGCTAGATGGATGGACTTTATTACAGAGAGCATGAATATGAGTTTGCAGGAGCTGGGTGGAGTAGCAAAGAATGGGGGGCCTGGAAATGTCTCATCTGCAGGGTCACCAAGGGTCAGGATTGACGTGAAGGCAGTTAACAACAAAAGAGCAAATCAAGATAACCAACATAGTGCAGTGGTTTGAGTGTTGGACTATGACTCTGGAGACCAGGGTTCAATTCTCTGCCCAGCCATGAATCATCCTGGGTGACCTTGGAAAAGCTACATGTTCTCAGTCTCAGAGCAAGGCAATGGAAAACTTCCTCTGAACAAATCTGCCAAGAAAACCCCATAATAAGTTTGCCTTAGGGTTCCCATAAGTTGAAAATGACTTGAAGGCACACAACAACAACAACAACAACAACTCAATATACAAACAACAAACAAAAAGCAAACCAAATGTGACTCTCTCTAGAAGTATGACAGAGGCTGTCATACACTTTGGAGAAAACATGATTTGGTAGAAAAGACAAGTTGATAAGACAGAAGGAAGTAGGAAGAGGAAGACCACATTCCAGATAGACTCAACCACTGGAGCTGTGGCTGTGCATCTATAAGACCTGAGCAAGGCTTTTGATGTCAGAGTGATTTGGAGATCTCTCATTCATGGGATCACCATAAGTCAAAGTCAACTTGATAGCAGTTGATGACAATAAATCAACAGAATTGATGGCATGGACATTTTCTTCATGTTTATGTCTGCTGCAGCCTGATAGTTTATTGGTTGCTGCCAGGTGACAGTGGTAGACCTACTTCTTTTGGCAGCTTTTTGAAGCCTTGTAGAATGCTCACAGCCAAGGGCCATTACATGTTATGTAATTATAGCATTCTATTTCACATTAAATACCATGGACCCTTGGAATTTGCAGTTTAGGGAAGGGTATTTAAAATTCTCAGCCAGTATGAGGGAGGTCTATTGTTTCCTCATATTACAAACCCTAGGATTCTACAGGATATTGCCATGGCAGTTAAGGTGGAATCATAGTACTATAATTGTGAAGTGTGAAAGGGTTCCAGGTTTATATGGGAGAAAGGAACCTGATAGAGCTGGTCTTTCAGTAGATCATTTGGAAGGACCTGCCATGTCTCCTGCTACTACCTGATTGAAAAGCTGCTGCTAGTGGACAGTTTAAGGAAGGGTGAGCAAGGGTGAGCTGTTGTTCTGGCATATTTAAAATGCATATTGACATTTTGAAAAACAAATAAAATCAAAGTGACTTGCAATTAAATTAAAAATGTAAAACAGATTGCCTATACTTGGACATATAAAATCTAAATAAATTAATAAAGTGTGTAGTAGGACAGTTGAAACTAGACAATTGAAAAATTGTTGCATATGTCTTAATTTTTCACAAGCTTAGGAATTTTCTCTGAAGCAGAATCATTTAAGAGGTGCACCCTATTTGTAAACTTTATTCTGAGTATAGTGAACTGTTTTGTTGTGATGTTTAACTATAGGAAATATTTGCTATTTATGGAAGATCATTTCTGGCATGTTAATTCAAGCATCACTTCCTCTCTTCCTTATTCTTTGGGCACAAGGTACAAGCTCTTGCAAACAGTTAAGGGAATAGTAGAGAGTAGTTAGTTGGAACTGTGGCTGCAAAATGGATGCTGTAATAATAAAATCACAGTGAAATTTTTATTTCTTCATTTTATTTCTAATTTTTCTAAGACAAACAATGAAGACAAGTTAAGGTACCTTATATAAGCACCCCAGTCATACTGCTTCTTGCAAAGATCAGGTATTTATTTATTTGTTTATGCCTGTTTTCCATACCAACAAGAATAGCCAAAGAGAAGATCAGCCATATTCCAGCTGGCAGGAAATGTGTGCACACAGCTCACTGCTGCTGTGACACTATCAAACATATCTTCCTGTCTTCTTTTCTCCAAATCACTCTTCTCTTCTTGAGCTGGTAACATTGTGAGCTTGAGGGTAGAGTCTCTGTCTCCCTCAGTACCACCAAGTAACATTTTAATTGCTTTTTATATTAGATTTTAATTGCTCTCAGCTTTTGGTTGAAAAGTTGGGTAACTGTAATAAATGACAATAATCTTGTGAGAGGTTAAGCACACAAATATACACACAAATGAAATTTGTATCCACAAGAACTGTCTGAGTGGCGGGGGGTGGGAGAGACCATAACCTTATTGATAACAGCTAAAAAAAAGTTTGCCGATGAGTGATAAGACAGCTTTATGCCAATGGTACTTGCCAAAATCCATTTTAAACTGGATTCAGGCCAAGCTTGGCACTAAATCATTCTTGGTTGACCTGTTGGATGACCTCTGTGGGGAGACAGATGAGAAGATACAGCCCTATTGAACCTTCCTGACCTCTCAGTGGGTTTTGATACCATTAATCATGGTAGCTCAAGATTGAGTGCAGGGATTTCAGGGACAGTTTCAGAAGGCATAGGGCTCCAAATTTTCCTGAGGATCTTGTTTGTACCCTGTGAGGGTCCATGCTCCTCCTTGGATGTCTTTCACTGGGAACCCACATTATTTCATGGGCTTTTCTAAGATGACAGGGCACATGGACAATCAATTACTGGCCCAGATGTCCTGGGGACAAGTAGGTTCATTCTCATGGACATGGAGAAGGAACTTCTTAGTTGGGTCCATCCCCTGGCATTCTGTTTCATTTGGCTTCAGATTACCATCCCACTGTCCCTCCCTCAGTATTGTGCATGTGGGTTTGTTGCTGGTAGAAACAAACTTTTCTTCCTGCATTGCTTTATCCTTTGTCACAACCTAAGGCAGTTTTGGCTGGGGCGAGAGCCATTTCACAGGAAAATGGAACTATGTGTGTATTATTCCCAGCCTGAAAGTCCTGTTAAGGAATCTCGTCATGAGATATTCATGGATACATCCAGCTCAGAGGCTGTGCACCCCACCTCCTTACTTGGTGACAGAGAATCATGGTCTTCTGTCCATGTAGAATCCCATTCATATCACTCCAGGTCTTCTCTAGCAGTCAAGCTGGTTTGATGGCTTGCCCTTCCATATTGGTTACACCTTATATTTGAATGCTTGCTATATGCTAGGGCAACCCTGTTCAGCTGTTATCAATGAAGTTGTGATCTCCCTCTCATCCCCACTACTCAAATAGTTCTTGTGGATACAACTTTCATGTTTGTGTATGCTTTCAAATTTCTGCTGACCTATGATGATCCCATTAATTGTATAGGGTTTTCTTAGGCAAGCAATATTCAAAGGTGGTTTTGCCAGTTCCTTCCTCAGAAATGTAGTCTACAGCACTTGGCACTCATTGACAATCTCCCATCCAATTACTAACCAGGAATGACCCTGTTTTAACTTCCAAGATCAGACAGAATCTGGCGTTTTTATAGTATTTAGGCTTATAAAAACCATACTATAATCCAATTTCACTACTAGGGATCCAGGTGGTATATTTGTGTCTTGGTGTCCTTCAAGGTCCCCCTGTCCTCTTTAGCAGCACCTGAGGATTATGGATGAGGTCATCAGAGGGCTGGAAGGGAGATATCATTCGTGTGTAGATGAGGCCATGCCAGACCTGAAATAGCTTGATGAAGGATAAGTTAAATCATGACAAATTAGTAGGAGTACAGGTAGCTGGCTCGCAAGTGTGGTAAATTAATGTAACCTATTCTGTATGCTGTCAAAGCACTGAAAACTGAGGGATAGAGTCAGGTATTCTTTGATCCAGTATTTTATTTTGAAGTTTGGGGTGGCTTTGGTGGCACAGTTTTTACGGTCCTCCAATTATGACTATTCATAGACAAAAAAAGCATGGCTATGGTGAGCCATGTTCTGGTAACCTTTTATCTGAATTACCACATCACAGTATATATATAGGTGTTCCCTTGATAGTGACCAACTAGCTTCAATTCGTGCAAAGTTTGACTACCCAAACTTCAATGTTACATAGAAAAGTGGAATCATGCTCCATGAATTTTGAGAAGTTTTGTTAGCTTCCATGATCAATTCAGAATGGCTTAATTTCAGTAGATAGTCATATTTTAAGGTGGCTCTTTTTTGTTCATTCTGGATTTCGTTCATAGTGAAGCCTCCTTTTTTCTAAGTCAAGGAGACCTGAGGACACCTGTTAGGAGCCATCCAAGGCCAGTTTAATCAAAGCTTCTCTTATTTTACCAAGACAGAAACCCACTCTTCTGTTGAGACAATCCTGGCAGATCCACAGTAAAGGCTACTTGTATTCAAGTGATCTAGAAACATGCATATTGCAGCAGGATGGCTGAAATGTAACAGGAGATATAAACCTAGTCTTGCTGATATGACCTGTTGGCTGCTTTGTAGTTATCACTTATATTTTATAGATACCATTATCAAATATGTAGAGTTGCTGCAGTCAAACCTACATGTATCTATTCCTTTTAAGGTTATGTAAGTGGCAACAAATTTATAGAGCTCTAATAAAAAAGATGAATGATGTGGAAATTTGAAGACAGGATAAGGTAAATTGCTTTTTACAGCATGGAGATGTACATATATCAGGCTGTGCCTTATCTTGGAGTGCTCATTAAATGTTTGCTTCAGGTAGAAAACAAGGCAGGCCTTATCCTGGATGTATCCAGTCCCAAACATAAAGTGTATCAGGGCTGATTTCATTCTCATACATCCTAGATTTATGTGACTCCAGACACAGAGCAGCTGGTAGCATACATACAAGCTGAGTCAATCACACCAAAGCCATCTTTCCTTACTCCCTTGGGTCATGTTGACTGGACCAATTAATAGTTCTTAACAGCTTTCAAAATGCAGAGCATCACATAAATAGAATGTATTATTATGTTGAAAGGTTGGCAACAAAGCACTGGAGACCTAGAAGGAATTGACTGCCAAGAGGAAAGTCATCTTGCTAAATGATGGCTGTTCTGATGGTGTTCCCTAGTGTTGGGAATTTGACCCTCAAAATCTTTCTTGATTCTCCCCTTCACTGAAAACCTGATATTTCACATTTTTCACAGAAGTCTTGGGATGAACAAAATTACATCCTGAAGTCAGAGTTATTTAAAAAAAAAAAAAAAAGGTTCTCCTCCTCCTTCTTTATCGCAGATTGTGGTTCAATGGAAGAATCTGTTCTGACTAAGGCTGACCTAGAATCACAGCCCTAACTTCATGCCCTAGATTAATTCCTGGATTATGACACTGTTATGCCTAGCAGGCTCAGAAAATGGATTTGCTCTTTGTACTGGGGCAAGGAGAAGACACTTTGTCCTCTACTTAGGCATTAATTAAGATAGGAAGAATCACTGATGGCCTAGACCAGTGGTTCCCAGGCTCTGATCCTCCAGATTTCTTGGACATCAACTCCCAGAAGCCTCAATTAACTTAGCCAACAGTCAGGAATTATGGGAGCTGAAATCCAAAATGTCTAGAAGTCATAGAATCATAAAATCATAGAGTTGGAAGAGACCATAAGGATCATCCAGTGCAATCCCCTTAACTGTTTGGGAATCACTGACATAGACTAATGCTTCCCAAATTATCCTATGAAGGGGAATCAGCAATCCCTCCCCCATCCCAATGTGCCAGTAAATTATTGTATTTGTGCCTGTGGGTCACAATTGTTTCTTTCTTCCTTGGAAACTCACTGAGGACATGCAACCAGTGGCTTATGAACTAACACTACTCCAGGGATCACCATTTTGAATAGCATATGGGTCCAGAGAAAATGGTGTGGCTTTTATCTCCTGCCCACACTGTGCTGCAGTCAATATACACTGTCATAATACAGCATAGGAAAGAAGGGGATTTTCCAGTTGTCTGAGGTTTGTGACTATCCTTTTCTTCTCTTCCAGTTTGTGACTATCCTTTTCTTCTCTTCCATCACTGTATTGCAAATAGTTTCACCTATAGCTATCAAGTTTGCAGGAAGGCATAGAAGAAACAATTTATAATTATATTAAGCTTTTAGCTTGGTTCTACTTCTGTGTCATATTGGTATAATGATATAGAGCTGGAAGTTAGTTGTTTATGAGGTACATGGTGAAAGGAAATGTAGGGACTACTGTTAGGGCAAAACTGAGTTCTACTGTAAATAAATAAATAAATAATACAATTTAAATTTTGACTATAAACTATGAAATAAACATTGGTCTATACTTTTCTTATAATGCTGATATGGGCTTTAGAGAGGAAATTGACAAGGTTACTTAAGGTTAAGTTCCCAGACTTACTGATTTTCACTCCTGTCTTCACTTTATTTAACAAGTCCCTCACTCAGTTTCTAGAAGTACATCCAAGAAGCCATTAAGGAACTGTGATTAGAACCCACATTGCTTAGGGTAACATCAGGTATAGGCCTAAGGTCAAGTGAGGTAAAGGTAGGGATGAAAAGAATATTTAAAAACATTCAGGAAATGGTTGAAAAACCCTGATAAGAAGAATCCTGGACTGACAGGAATCTTCTCATTTCAGGACTTATTCTGCATAAAAATTGCACATGGCTATTTTGCGCAGAAAACAGTATTCTTTATAGGAAGAAAACTGATGAAATTACTTGTTGATATCTTTGAGAAGAAACTTAGGGCCTGAGCAGATGGGCAAGGACAGCACAGGCTGAGCCTATGCTTTCCTAGCCCCAGTGCTTACCCAGGTTGGTCTCTAGGTTGACACAGGGACAGGTGGGTGTTCACATCTGTCCCTGCTGCTGACACTGGGCCTGAGACCAGTGTGCTGCTCCTTACCTTGGTGGCCATCAATCTGATGGAGAAGCTCCCCAGTTACTATTTCTAAAGTAGAAATAGACACCTGGCTGCACTAACATGGCCAGACACTTCATTTCTGTGTCAGATATGGTGACTGGGGGGGTCTTCTCAGTTGGATTGATGGCTGGGAAGACAAGGAGCATGGGGGAGGAGCATCTGAACAGCAAGGTTTTGTTGCATTGTTTCTTAGAAACTCCACGCAAAACCCAAGTTTTATTACCCCAGGGTAAACATTATTTACCCTGTGGTCAGGCTAGGTCCTCTTCATCTGTGTCTGGACAGGTAGGATCAGCTCTAATCCTGCCCTGGGTATTTTGTCCAATTTAGAGAACAGAAGGCCAGGGAGAAGTGAGGCTTTTTGGCCCATGAAGATAACTCCCTTGTGAAGAATTTCATCCCTAGTAAGAGTCCTTGTGCTTATATTCTATTATGCCATACATCTCAAGAACATTTTAGCAATTATCAGTGTTAAACTTGTTAGATTAGTTTCCAGGTGTGATAGTAGTTAATAGTATTTGCTCTTGGACAAAACTATTTCTTTCACATCTCTGGTAAAAGCTTTCAGTGAATTATACTATAACAATGAAATAGGCCTGGAAGGGTGTTTTAGGTAATGTACTTCAAAATCTGTTTAGTGCAGGATACTCAGGGGAAAAGTCACGTGTTCTCAGTCTCAGGGTAAGGCAATGGAAATCTCCTCTGAACAAATCTTGCCAAGAAAAGCCCATTATAAGTTAACCTTAGGATCACCATAAGTCAGAAACAACTTGAAGGCACACAACAACAACAACAACAACAACAACATACTCAGAACAAGAAAATACCAAAAAGATTGCTCTGAAGCCTCTGATGATCTCCAGTGAGAACAAGCAAACCCACCAACCCTTAGGCTCATTGTCAAAATGCTCCATCCTTAGGTTCAACCAATAGAGCAAAGGTGCTCCTTATTAGGCTCAGTCCGTGTCTGTTGGGATACATTTTAAAATCTATCTTTGCTAGAGATGTGTTCATCTATGAAGTCCATGTCTGTGAATCTTCTCCTTTTCTCACATCCATTTCTGGCCCATGCCTGTTCCATTGGAGACTGAAGCTGGTGAAGAAGAGGATTATGATTAATCCCTTCCTTTGCTTATATTTTTCATATGTGCACATTTTTATGCATGTTTTACATTGTATGCATTGCTTTCAACTAGACCATCTTTAGGCATGGTCTTGTGCATATTTGAAATACATGCATTTTTCTATGCACACTTTTCAAATGTACACATCTTTGCATACATGCCCAAACCATTGTCAAATATGCAGATTCTGAAGAGCTCTTTGTGTCTGCTCTAAGGTGAATCCAGGAAATGTGGACTGAGACAAGGCTATTGAAACTCAGGATAAAAGCCGATGGGTAACACATCCCTAATCTTAGGTGAAACACCTTAGCAAGAGCTAAGAAAATACACCATTCATATAACTATTATATATATTTTTATTGCATCTGAGGGGAAATCTACACTGCAGATTTATATCAGTTTTATTTTTGCTTAACTGTCAAACCATCTTCAAAAGAATGGCATGCACTGTATGTTTGATGGGAATTCACCATCTGAGAATATGGATTCATCTTTGTTTTATTCTATGGAGAAGCATTAATGTGCTTTTGTTCACCTTCATTGTTATGGCTTGAATCCATTCCTGAAATTAATCAGCACATGCAACATTTAAGTGATGTTTACCAGCATTAAAAATGATAAATTAACAGCTTTGGTTTTAATAATAGTTATTAAACAGATTTTTCCTTCTTTTAGTAAGCATTTGAGATGTTTGTTCTGCCTCAGAAATGGCATGAATTGGCAAGGGCTTTGTCATTAATGTTCTGCATAACGTCTTGCAGATTTGTGAGTGAATAACAGAAACCATGGTAATCTCTTGTTATAGGGGCAGTAAACAATAGATGTAAATAGAGTAAAAATACTAGAATTGCAAGAGGATCTGTAAATGAGATATACACATATATTGTATACAAAATTTAAAAAAAACACATATTTTTTCTATGTACAAAACAGAAAAAGCTTTCCATGCTGGGTTTTAACTTCCTTCCTTCCTTCTCCTTCCTTCCTGTCCTTCCCCTCTCCCTCCCTCCTCCCTTTCTTTATGATTTCTTTTCCTGCTACCTGAGGACTGAATCATGTTATTAGTGATAAAAGTAAAGCTATTGAATCACTAGAACTTACATAATTGTTGACTCACCTTTAAAAATTGATTGACTTACTCTTTACTTTGGACTAATCAATTGGATTCAGTTTGTAAATACTATCTGAATTACAATGAATGAGAGGACATCTTAATGCTTCCAATATCAGAATAATGTGTTGATGTTTGTGCGTTTAAATAAATTTCCAATGGAAATACTGTACTACATCAACCCAGCAGGTACTCATCATGCTTAGTGGTCAAGAAATCATGATGGACACTGGAAGGCAGGGCATCAGTTGAGAATGATGAAGCAGAATATAATAAAATAGAAATCTGGAGTAATCTGTGTTGAAATCTGAAGGAAATTAAGTAAGAATTGCTTCTTAATTCATTAATTAGAGACCCCGCATGATATAGTGGTATGAGTGTTGGACTATGGACTATGAACTCTGGAGACCAGAATTCAAACCACTTTTGACCATAGAAACCCACGGGGTGACCTTGGTCAAGTCACAGTCTCTCAGTCTCTCAGCCTCAGGGGATGGCAATGGCAATCCCTCTCTGAATAAACATGCCAAGAAACCCTGTGGTGGGTTTGCTTTAGGGTTGGCATAAATTGAAAACAAGATGGTCATCCAGCCTCTGTATAAAGACTTCCAAGGAAGGAGACCCCACCACACTCCAAGGGAGTGTGTTACACTGTCGAAAAACCCTTACTGTTAGAAAGTTCTTCCTAATGTTTGGGTGGAATCTCTGTTCCTGGATCTTGCATCCATTGTTCTGTGAATGCTTGCTCCATCCTCAATGTGACATCCCTTCAAATACTTAAACAGGCTTATCATATCACCCTGTAACTGTCTTTTGTCAGAAAGATAATAGCAACAATAGCAAAAGAAACAAATTAGTTAATTTATATAATAAGTGTTTGTAATAAAAATCAAATTAACATCGAAAATGATGGGTAGCACATTGGATTTTCCCCCAGGCCAATTTGTTAACATGTATTCACAATATAGCGAAAAGATATAAATATAAATGTATGAATAGAGAAAAGTGAGGTTTATCTTAGAAACAAACCACTGGACATGTTTTACCTGTTGATTTCTTTAAATGGCTGATTCTATTTATAGGAAGTCACTTGCTGGAATATCAGAGTTCTTACAGCAAGCAACAATGTGGAAATTTCCCTTGAGTTTTCCCAAGTGAACTCCTTTGTTGTCGGTAGCTGATATTGTAGAATAAAGTCTGTCTGACACATCTAATTGACCTATATAGACATAACAGAGTTTGGAAATAAGGAGTAAAATACTGGATTTTTTTTCAAAAAAACAAATGTTTTCCTCAAGGAGACTGTTCTATTTTATAATTCAGGACTGTTTCATGCAATCATTTACTGGGTCTGTTTTGGAAAGTCAGTTGACTCTTTTTTTCCCTTTTTTTTTTTTGGCAATATGTTTTTAGTTGGTACACTGGGAATGGTTGAAGCAAAAGGCAATACAGCAAAATAACAAAATGGCATTAAATTAGATTGTCAGCAGGAGTTTCATTGGGTTCCATATTTTTGACTAAAATACCAGACTGGCACCTCCTGTGACTCATTTTTACCTTCTATAACTTAAAATTCCTCAGATCTGGGAGGCCTGCAGTGAATTTAGAGCTTTGGCAGCTGCTGTCTTCCATGTCACTGTGATGGTGTATGCACTCCAGGTTTTAGTTTGACCTTTAAAGGAACTACCAGAGTTGCTGAATTTGGTTTGGGGTAATTTCAACACCTTGAATAACTTCTTTACAGTTTCTTTAAAGCTTGAGAAAATTGACTGTTCCACTGACATGCAGACCAGTCTTGCAACGTAATAATGTAAGCACAATATCATGCAGAACCAGCATGTCATAATGGTGTGAGATCTGGACTATGACTCTGGAGATCAAGATTTGATTCCCAGCTCAGCCAGAGAACCCACTGGATGATCTTGTGAAAGTCACACTTTCTCAACCTCAGAGGAAGACAATGGTATGCCTATTCTGAACAAACCTTTGACAAGGTTCCCCATGACATTCTTGCAAACAAGCTAGTAAAATGTGGATTAAACAAGGCAACTGTTAAATGGATTTTTAATTGGCTGACTGGCTGAACCGAAAGGGTGCTCAGCAAGAGCTCCTCTTCATCCTGAAGAGAAGTGACCAGTGGGGTGCCATAGGGTTCTGTCCTGAGCTCAGAGCTATTCAAATCTTTACCAATGACTTAGATGAAGAAATAGAGGGCATACTTATCAAATTTGCAGATGACACAAAATTAGGAGGAATAGCTAATACTCCAGAGAACAGGGTATTAATAGATTAGAAATCAGGACCAAAGCTAAGAAAATGAATTTCAAAGTAGAAAAATGTTTGGTACTGCACTTTTGGGGGGGGGGGGAGATGAAATAAAATAAAATACATAGATGTAGGATGGGGGACACCTGGCTCAACGAGACTACATGAACAGTTTGATGTGGCAGCTAAAAAGGCCAACACAATTTTAGGCTACATAAGTAGAAGTATAGTGTCTAGATCAAGGGAGGTAATAGTGCCACTCTATTCTGCCTTGGTCAGGCCTCATCTAGAATAATTCAAAAAGGATGTTAACAAACTCCAGAGGAGGGCGACTAAGGGTCTGAAAACCTTCCTTATGAAGATAGATTTAGGCAGCTGGGTATGTTTAGCATGGACAAAAGACAGTTACAGGGTGATATGATAAGCCTGTTTAAGTATTTGAAGGGATGTCACATTGAGGATGGAGCAAGCATTCACAGAACAATGGATGCAAGATCCAGGAACAGAGATTCCACCCAAACATTAGGAAGAACTTTCTAACAGTAAGGGGTGTTTGACAGTGTAACACACTCCCTCGGAGTGTGGTGGGGTCTCCTTCCTTGGAAGTCTTTATACAGAGGCTGGATGACCATCTGTTGGGGGTGCTTTGATTGTGATTTCCTGCATGGCAGGGGGTTGGACTGGATGGTCTCTTCCCCTCTGAAATTCTATGATTCTATGAAATTGTGCCAAGAAAACCCCATGATAGGTTTGCCTTAGGGTCATCATAGCTTGGAAATGACTTGAAAACACATAAGAACCGCAATAACAAAACCATGTGCACATTTTAAAAAGTGTAAATGGCTGAAAATGTTGAAAAATATACACAAGCTGTTTTATAATCAGTGGGAAAGAATTCATACATGACACAATGTTTGCAAGATGGATACAATGTTTAGACTATTTGAAAAACTGTATGACCCTTCCAGAGTTGTAATATATACAGGGGGAGGCTTTCAATAATAGGCCCCTCCATGTATGAAGCAAGCAGTGCTCTCCTTAAAAAAGGCTGCTTGGTCATTCAGGATGCTGCCAAACAAGACTGTCATCTCCCGGTCAGTCTCGAGCGACCAAAGTCCTGAACCGCCTGCATGCAGGGTTGGGTCTGCGGCTTCCAGTGCATCTTTCACCTGCCGTTTTGTCCTTTACCTATTGCTATTGTCCTTTACCTATTGCCTTTACCTATCCCATATGCTCAGCTGGAGGATTCATTGCACAAGGTTTAAACATTAAGCACAATAATGATGTTATCACTTGCTGTCAGGTCTCTTGTGCCAGCAGCAAAGCCGTTCCAATGGGAGAAATTCCTTTTGCTGGCAGAACCCCCAGCTACATGGCTTGGGTCCATCCTATCTTAGGGACTGCCTCTCCCCGTATGAGCTCCTCGCACTCTCTGGTCCTCTGGGAGAAACCTGTTACAGCCCATGAAGACCAGGCTGTCACAGACCTCCCAGAGGGCCTTTTCAGCTATTACTCCCAGGCTGTGGAATGGCCCTCCAGATGAGATGTGTCTAATTACGACCCTGGACGGCTTTAAAAAAGCCCCAAAGACGCACCTCTTCTGGCAGGCCTTTCCAGATAGTGGTTAATCTTCCCGGTCTCCAATGATACTCACTTAGCTTTCCTGGTCATATATCATGCACTATTTTCAGGCTGCCCAGGAATGATGTTTTTAATACTTTGTATTGTTTGATTGAGATTGTTTTAAATTCTGTGATAGTTTAATTTCATTTTAAGGGGTGGGAGGTAGGGATTGGGCTCTTATTTTTAACTGTATTTGTCTTTTTAACTTGCTGTACCCCACCCTGATTGCTCATTCAGTGGGGCAGGTTATAAATAAATTATTATTATTATTATTATTATTATTATCCCTCTTCTGTTAGCTGATATTAGAAATCTGGTGGCAAGGTAATCTTCTGACATAACTGCTCTGCTGGCTGAGATCTGTTGACAGAAGAATTAAAAAGGGGTAGAGATGGAGGGACTGAATTAGACCAGGTCCAATCCTCCTGTTGCCTAAGGACCTAGCCACAATGCAGCCACAAATTAAACCAGGGCAAGTGTGATTCTAACCAATTTCTAATATCATGAGGTGGGCCAGTTGAGATTGCACCATATTTCTTACATGTTATCTGTCTAACTTGTTTTCTTGTATTCCTATATTCAACAACATTTCCTTGGCAAGTGGTTTTACTGCACAGTTGTTTAATGGGAAGTATTGCTTGTCAGTAGTATAAAAATAGAACAATACTGCTTCATTTTGTTTAGGCTAAGCTTGAAAAGTATTTCAGCCAGCCACTTAACTTTCCTAATTTTCCCTGTATATGTCAGATTCATCCAGCTACTGCTGTCACTCCAGATGTCAAGGTCTTTAAAAGCCTTCATGGTCTTTTTATTTTAAAAAAATTAATTTCTCCCCAAGTGTCTTGAATTTTCCAACATCCTTCTGATAATGTAACAAAACATTTTGATACATTCTTATGATGTGGCACCAAAATAAATAAATAAATAAAAATAAAAGGCAGCCATGCTCTCAAACTGAACCTGCTCATTGCCAAACAGGAGTTGTTCTGTTACTTTACAGTGCTCCAGCAAATGCATTTCAAAATGATAATAGACAAAGTGCATCAAAATGTGGGAAACAAAAGCCACTTTTGCCCTGTAAAGCTAAAGAGTCTTTTTATGTCAGGGAAAGGTGGCAAAGTGTCAAATCAATGAAGCTATATTGTTTCAGATATTGTGGGCACATCCCCTCCTCTCACCCTAATCTTCAGTTTCTGCCGAGTATTATTTGTAGCTGTAACAGAGTGTTGGCATGCAATGATTCAGATGCCCTATTGTGAGCTAGTCCATCTGTTTGCACCATGGGTCTTAAGTATTTGATCTCTCCCATGCTGATGTGCTCCTTAGAAAACAAGTGGACAGATGTTTTGTTTTGCTTTGTTTTTAGTGAGGGGAAAGGTTGAACAGAACTGAATGGACCATCTGCACTTGAGTAAATTTTACCTAGTACCATGCGGTGGTTAAATCCATGGACAGAAAAACACTGCCCTTCATTTTTATGCATTGCCAGACTTCTTGATCTTCTCATGGGCACATATTCACTAAAAAATGAATATACTCTATTAAAATTTAAGCTCTCCTCCTGAAATAGCTCGATTAACCTGATATCTCTTATATATAAATATGGCTTGTAATTCCATCTATGATATAAAATTAGTGTGCTTTAGTATATGATTAAAATTTAATAAGAAAATGGGAAGGCAAAGAACCCAGGCCCATTTAGGATTAAATTGTGTTTCTTTCTATTACAAATGGCACCCTCAGTGTTCCTTTCTTGCTAAAGCAGTTTGCCTGAGCAATAGTCTGTAAGGATTGATTTTAATTTTTTTTTTTTTGGTAAAATAAATGCCAATTTTTATAAGCAGCTAATTAGGAGGGTGCAAAGGAAAGAAATTAAATAGCAAAAAGCAATTGGCAATTAAATAAAGTTGCTTTTCTCAAAGAGCAGAACATGTTGTACAGAGGCAAAAAGTAAATAAGGGAGCAGACCCAGAGCTTGCTGGTTGTGGATATTCATATAATCTTATTCTTTCAAAAGCTAAGGCATAAATAAGTTCCATATTAGCCAGGTTCCTACTGGCGACATACACTCATGTGCCTCTTGATTGTATCAACATATTTGCCTTTATTGATGGACATTGCTTAGGGAAGTATCTACTATTTCATTGTATGGTTTCCTTTAGGACACTGTAGTGCAGCTTGAAAATGCTGGGGTTCACTCCCAAAGCCAGTTAGTGACCAAGGGAATAAGAAGGCACCCAAGCACCATCTGGCTGCAGTTGGGCAGCTAGGAAGAAAAGCAACTGTTGACCTGCCTCCCCACCAAAACAATGTATACAGTGAAATGGTGGAAGTGCAGAAACATGATGGCTCTTCATTCTTTCATGCTGAGCAACTGCACTTGGACAGTACCTGGGCACTTCTCAACTGTCTCAACCACTAATCTCAGCCAAATTTGTAATTTAATGAGGAAAACTCTTTTTTAGTGTAACTGCAGTAGGATTGTAAAGAACATTAATGAAAAAAAATTCACCCTCAAGAAGAAAGAACTCCTTGAGACATCCCATTGAAAAAATGAACTTGTGCAAGAGTTTTCACCCAAGCATGAGAGTGGAAGGTCCAAGACATTTTCTATGTTCTGATTTTGCTGCTCCAGCAATGACTACAAAATGTGAAGAGATTGTCATGTGTGCAAAATGTCATGTTTTTTATAAGAGAAAGAGCTTCCCAAAATATTAACAAAGTCCCCAAAATCATTGTAAAATACAGAAAAACTGTGAATTTCATCCATCAGAGATAAAACTTTTACAACTTTTATTGTCCATAGAGAAATGAAAAAAAGTTAAGGTTTATATTTATTACTGTAACTGGTTTTTCATTGTTGTTATACTTACATGCCCATGTGTGACTCCACTCCCTAGACATGTTTTCCACCATAACCTAACAATATTTAACCTTTAGATATTTTTTTTTAAAAAAAGGAATCAGAATTTGTACTAATTTTGAATACTGAGAAAGTACGTACTTTAAAAATAGGTAACAATAAGGTGGCAGTGTATCCAGTTATTTTTTTAAAAAGCAGCTCACCCACATTGAGCCCTCCCTCCAGTCCATCTGCCTTGGTCCACGACCCAGAGGGAGAGAAAAACCACTGGACCTCATCCCCCTCCCACCACCTTCCTCTTCTCCTCTTTGTGTTGTGTCATTTAGATTGTAAGCTCGAGGGCAGGGAACCGTCTAATTTTAAGATTGTATGTACAGGACTTTGTAAATTTACAGCACTATATAAATAAAGGTGAAGAAGAAGAAGAAGAAGAAGAAGAAGAAGAAGAAGAGGAGGAGGAGGAGGAGGAGGAGGAGGAGGAGGAGGAGGAGGGTGGACCATTACCAGAATGGCAATGCTCTAAATGAAATATGAGATGATGAAACACAATGGAAAAAAATGCTTGGCTTGATTACTTTAAATCCAAGGAGTAAATATACAAAACAACTCTTCATGACAGAGACAGTTTTATAATGAGGCTAATAATTATCTCCAAAGTGGTTGTTAAACACGTAACAGTGCCTGATGAAAATAAAAATAAAAATAATGAAAATAATAATCTGTGTCGCACAAATTGTGGGGGACTATCATTCATTGCTTGCTATTGCTATGTTGCAAAGGTGTCACTAATCATACCACTTTATGAAACTTGTGCTTATGGAGAGGAATTTAATTACTATAACTGTTGAAATGATATACATTTAATGGAATTGATTAAGCTGTTACCTCCTCCAGTTTCAAACCTGACATATCCAAATTTAATAGTTGTTCTTTTGATCCAACAGAGGAATGTATAGTATAACACTGAATATCTCTTTATATATTAGACCACAAAATTGACTGTTAGCTTTAGCACTTGAGAAAAGAAAGCTGAAATGGAATGAAGCAGCTTTCTCTGTGATTCTTCACATGCCATCATAGCAATTCTGTTCTTTTCCTAAGGGAGACTTCTTAAAAACATGACTTTTTTCATACTGGAAAAATCCATTCAATAAAAGACACACTTTTACAACGATCTCCTTCAGAAGGACAATGGAAGTGCTGTGACAGCATGCAGTGCAGCATAGAGAAAGCCACTACTCTCCCACTCCATTTCAGTTCCCTTCCCCCTCATGTGATAATGCTTTGTGTCCATGTCCTAAGTTACAAGGATTGCAGGGAAGAGTGTTCATTATTTTTGGTTTTTTGCTTCCACAAAACTAAAAGTGAACTGTGGGTTACTTTCAGTTTTGAAAAAAGGGAGGTAATCAAATTTGGGGAGGGTATGAGAACCAGCAAGGTATAGTGGTTTGAGTTTTGGACTAGGACACTAGAGACTTTTTCACACGGAAGAATGTATCACCGTCACAAAAGAAGAAGAAAAGGGGGGGATCTAAAATGCAAGAAATTATGTAGTAGCATATCACACGCACAGACGAACACAGTGTGCATCCAAAAGAGAAAGCAGTGTGAATGCACATGAACTTATCATATGAGCATGTACCCATCGACTTCTTGATTTTGATTTAGCATGTATGCACATGCATGCTGTGTGTGTGTGTGTGTAAAAAGGGCCAGTCCTTTCCTCAATCCTGGCTCCAGTCCTCTCCAAGGTCCTGGTTTGCCAATGCGAAAGTCCACAGTACTATGCTCCCTCACGCACTGGAATTTCCCAGCCTAAAGCTTCCATGGCTGCACTCTCTCTCTCTCTTTCTCTGTCTGTCTCCTCTCCTGGCAAAGGCACCCATGCAGGAAGAAGAGAGAAAGGACTCTTTCAAACGGGGAGGAATTTCTCCCAACTCCGAATGGAGCCAATGTGGATTTATGTAAATTCGCTTGTTTAGCGAATTTACATGAACCCCTGCTCCGTTCGGAATTACTTCCCATTACGTGAAATTAACCCCCTCCTGCCCGAATTTGCATGCGAAGCTTTAATTCGCAATAAGGTAAAACCCATGATTGCATTTGAATTGGCTTCCCTCCTGCCCGAATTTGCATGTGAAGAGTTAATTTGCAATAACATAAAACCCATGATTGCATTCGAATTGACCTTAAATTATACTTCCAATTTAGCCTTGTATGAAAGAGTCCAAAGAGAGAAGGAGGAAGAGGAGGTGCATGGGGAGGAGAAAGAGGCAAAGGCAAAGGATGGCTTGAGAGTGCAAGCATGAGGGGAATGGGTTTAAGATTAAGAAGCAGGAATTTATATTTACATGAGTGTTTTGAGTGTTTATTTTGGAATGCCCAACTTTTCCCCCCCATAAACAGTCTTACATATTGTGATGATGAAAATGTGTTCCCCTGGGTGTGTGGGTCCCCAAGTCGTTTTCCTAATTTCCTGATGTACCCCTACAAACATAGAACTCTTCTCATCGGCCTTGGAAAGAGAAAGATGTGGGCACCTCTGGGAAAATGGAAGACTTTCCACAAGATGCCCTGACATCAGTTTCCACAGGCCAGGGGCTCAGGGAACTGAAGGAGAATCCCTTCATGACCTGGGTTTGTTGTTGTTGTTGTGTGCTTGCAACTCGTTTCCAACTTTCCAACTTGTTGTGTGCTTGCAATTCGTTTCCAACTTCTGGCAACCCTAAAGCAACCTTGTCACATGGTTTGCTTGGCTGGTTTCTTCAGAGAGGGGGTTGCCATTGCCCTCTCCTGAAGCTGAGAGAGTGTGACTTGCTCAGAGTCACCAAGTGGGTTTCCATAGCCAAGTGGGAAGTCATCAAGCACTCAGACCACTGAAACTAATAAATAGATTATCAGATTGGTTGCAGTCCCCCTTTTCTTTCCCTTTCAACAAACTTCATCACAGAGGCATTTCAGACGTTTTCTTTTCCCGTGTGTGTGTGTGTAGGGGGGAGATCAGGCAGACTACAAACCAGTTGATGTGAGACTCCTTTCTTTTCAGACCATCACGTTTAATCATCTGGTCCCAAATGGGAAGTTTGTGTCCTTGCATGCACAGGGAGGACAGGATCCCATGGCTGACAGTAATCCCATGGCTGAAGTGAAGATCCATTTCATACTAACGCAAATGCGAATTGACTGTGACCTCTCAGTGGAAAAGGATTTATAAATTCGATATTTTTCTGAATTCAGCTATTCCTGGGACGTCTCATGATTGCATTTGGATTGTGTTCTGTTTGCATGTGACATCGTTTGAAAACCTTTTGCAAAATTGGATGACCCTGGGTTAACCTTTGGTTAACCTTCCAAATTCCCCTGTGTGATAAAGTCCTAGGAGGCAAGGGTTCAAATCTTAACCCAACCATGGAAAGTTACTGGGTGACCTTGGACAAGTCACACTGTCTTAGCCTCAATGGAAGACAAGGGCAAATTTGTTCAGATTCTGCCAGGAAAGCCCCATGATAGGTTCATCTTGGATCACCATAAGTCATAAATTATTTGAAGACACACAACAGCAGCGGCAGCAGCAGCAGCAGCAGCAGCAGCTGGCTTAAAGTGGGCTTCCAGAGGGCAAAATTAGGTCCCAGACTCCTGGAACTTGCCACCCCCCCTATGTAAAACCAGGATTTCAGCTAAAGTTAAGTACTTGAACAGGAAAGACACACCAATAATAATAATAATAATAATGATAATAATAATAATAATAATAATAATAATAATAATTTCTAGCCTGCCCCTCTGAGCGAGCAATCGGGGCGGGGTACAAGATAAAATTAAAACATCTTCAGCTTGAGTGCTTTCCTCTTCTCATATGGCTAGGATGATTTGGGTACCATTTCTTTCCATTTCCTTGACTCTTGACTTGTCATCTTGATCATATCTCTTGGATTGTTCTTAATTGTATCCAGTTTCAAAATATGGTCTGCTTCAAGCCATCCTTTGTGAAAATGTCCCATAGTCAGGGATAAATAGTTATAGTTGAGCTTGGCAACATGGTAGCATGAGATACAGGAAAACAGAAAGGGACCACTGCTCACAGCTATGTGAGCAAATAGGAAAGGAGCTCATGAAGTTTTGTTGTGCATCCTTTCTCCATTTATGAAACTTACTAAAGTGGATCTCGCTAAACTAACTGGTTTTTGTGACACATAATGTGGGAACATGTTCCCAGTATGCAATGCATACCTAACCTAGCAGGACTTTTACAAGATGGAAGTTGATGATAATAATGCTATTTAGGTAGGCAAGAATTTGTTTCCTCCTATGTGAAACTGATACTTTTTCCCCTGCTAACAATTTCAGTTCAGTTTGTTTTGTTGTGTTTTTATTTTGAGAGATCCAGTGAAATGGCCTATGCTGCATGAGCATTAAATGCATTCACAGACTGACACTCAGCCCTCCAGTTGTGGAAAATCTGTATGGGTCTTTTGAACTGAAAATCTTTTGTATGACAAATTTTTAACTGTGCAGCTAAAGTATGTGAATCTTTGGCTATTTCTTCCTTGCATGCAGTCCCCTGCTGTGGAGGAAACACATATTTCTTTGCAGTTTTCATCTAATATTTGCATATCTTGATGCATATTGGAAAATTATTTTGTGCTGAACAATTAGGGGTTTTGGTGTAAAAATGGTGGAACAAACACTTTCCCAGGAAAATGTTTTTTCCTCAAAAAAAACAAACAAACAAAAAAAACAAAAAGCACACAAAAACAACAGACTAGCGTGCATACAAAGATTCTCGTGTACTTCTGTAAAAGGTTTTGTCTGGTGCAAAATATTTTTATTCTTTTCAGACACACACACACACACACACAAATTTCAGCAACATCACACACTATTTTGAGATATTCATATTTGTGCATGTGCGTGTGTGCGTGCACAATATTTTTTGTGCAATATTTCTTTTCCTTTGTTTTTCACAGATAACATCATTTTTGTACCAAAAGAATCCATGTGCATTTCTGAGCAGGATAATTTTCTGAAACACTATGGAATTACTGACTCCTGGGTGAAAACTTTGCACATTTTTTTTGCCTTTGTCTTACTCTTCCAAACCAAATTTCGTCAGGTGGGAAAACTATTCTTTTTGGTAGGAAAATGAACAACAGTGAATATTCTTTCCAATATGAAGTATAACTGTTATTTGGAAGCACTGGGTTCAGATATTTGGTTGTCTGTGAAGCTTGTTGTGTGGTCCTTTGGAAAGTTTCTAGTTTGCATCCTCTTATGGTTCCTAAAATGGATGTATTGAGTTCATCAGAAAAGAGCAAAATATATTTCAGAGATGTAAATGAGAAATACTCTTTAGATAAAGTTGAAAGATTTTGCAATCAGCAGCCATAGTTTTTTGTGGGTTTTTCAGGCCATGTGGCTGGGTTTTAGAAGAGTTTTTTCCCCCTGTTTCATCAGCATTGGTGGCTGGCATCTTCAGAGAATGCTGTCATGGAAGTGAGTGGGGTGTATATACACTGTGTGACCTTTGGTTGGAAGGAAGTGATTTACATGTTAATCTTTGTGTTGGTTTTGTTAAATGGCAAGGCCTCAAGGTGTCTAATTAGTGATCCATTTTCAGCTGGGAAATCTCTTGACCTTCTGTGGTGTTCATTTGCATGTTTTGAGTGTTAATTTTGGTGTTTTTGACAACTGGTAGCCAAAACTTGTGTACTTTAAGGGTTTCTTATTTCCTGTTGATGTTGTCCAGGTGTTTGTGGATTTCAATGGCTTCCCTGTGCGTCTACACCCAAAAATTGTTGGCACGGTTCAGAATTTCAGTGTTTTCAAAGATCATTTTATGCACCTGATGGTTTATAACATGTTCTGCTATCGCTGATTTTTCTGGTTGACCCAGTCTGCAGTGTATCTCATGTTCCTTGATTCATGTTTGAACAGTGCATTTGGTGGTCCCTATGTAGACTTGTCTACAGCTGCACAGTTAAACTACTCTGTCCATGAGAGAGTCTCTCCTGTTCTTCGTTGAGCACATTTGGTGAATTTTCTTGGTCGGTTTGTAGATCATTTGAAGGTTGTGTTTCCTCACCTGTTTCCCTATGCTGTCTGTGTGACTTCTTTGATGCATGGTAAAAATACCTTCCCTTTGGATGGTTATTTTTCTTCATTCCTGTGGTATTTCTGTGCCAGAACAAACCACAGGAGTGAAGATTGCTAGATTATAAAGATGGTTGCACATGTCTGCAGTATTGCCCAAACATTATATATGGATAATTTCTGCAATCTTACTTAACCAGATATAGACAATTCTTGCAAACTTGGTTTTAAAATATTTTGTGTAAAAAAACCCAAAAACCAAAATGATGAACTTTTAAACATTTAGTTCATTAGCTGTTATCCATTTTAACATCTCCATCTTTCAAGCAACCATGAAAAAAAATCAAAGAGCTGCACTTAAAACTTTGAAAAGAAAGCATATATTTTTAAAAATCATCATGACCATGAAGGCTAATTCCAAATAGAACTCATACAGTAACAGTTTACAGATTGTTATAGATCCAAATTATAGTAGTTGTATGTAGCCCTTAGAAAGTTGTCTATACAGAACATCGAGTTCTGCATAACTGCATATTTATTTCTTTTTCTTTTTTTAAAAAAAGGAATCATTACTGGGGTTCACATTAGTCTAGAAAAAACTTCTGTGGAAGGATTTTCCCTGATTTCTAACATGCAGAGGCTCTCTTTAGTTATTTAGTATTGGGGGAACATAAATTCTTCATATCCTCATAAACAGTTCAGTTATTCTTAACTGAATTTTTTCCAGTCATGCTTCAAAGATATCCCATGGTTGCATGCCAACACAAATAGATAGACCCTTAACAGTTTTCAAATTTATCTCCTATTAATCCTTGTCATACAAGTTTCCGAGGATGGGCTGTACATAAATAGCATTCCTTATAGTGAGCAATATAATTAAGAAGGAGAATCATGCTTGTCCTACTATCAAGCATAGTCAGGTGGTTGCCTTATGGCTGCAGGAAGGGGAGGAAAGAATAACAAAAGTGAAATACCGAGAGCTACAAATGAATATTTAACACTTCTCAGGAAAGAAAACCATGGTGGTTCCAATGTTGATAGGTGCTCTGGGAGCAATTCCAAGCAAATTGACAAAAGAGCTGAATGAATGTACTGTAGATAAAATCACAATAGCATAATTATGAACTTGACTGTACTTGGAAGAACATGATACATTATCTGCTGGAATCTCACAGATTCCTACACTCTTCAATAAAATCTGAATGACTGACAGTGAAAAATTTCAACCAGTAAATGATTATAATTCTACAGACTGGTAGACTGTGAAACTAACAACAAGGATAACAAGATTTTTTACTGTCAATGAGAGGGAAAGGCACTTGTGGCAAAATAACTCGACAAACCTCTTGTCTACTTGTACTTTAGTTTGGCAGGCAAGATCAAACACTAAAATGTCTTGGCCTAAGACATCACAAGATTATATTATCCACAATCTCATCTACATTCATTCCATGTAAATCTATTTCTCTAACCTCTATAGGTTACTATTCATTACAGTTCTGAGGACTGTTATATAAGCTTCTGTCTAACTCCTGTTTCATGACTTTTATGGTTTTAACTCCTTTCTTGAAACAGCTAGTGCAATCATGCACACTGATATGTTTCCTGATAGATAACAAACTACCTCAGTTTGTATAGCCAGTGTCCTTACTGAATGGGACAAGAGAGGGGAGCCTACATGAATGAAGAAATGTAGTTGTCCTCTGTAAATAATGCCAAGAAAGAAATTATTCCATTTTAATGCACTGTTCCAGCTGAATTTTGGATATAATTTAAATACTTTGCTGAATGTACATATTCTATCATTTTAGCAAACACAGTATTTTTTTTTAAAAAAAAATTCTTTGAAATCAATTTCTTCAGTAGGAACACAAACATTTAATCAGGCAGAAAGCTCAAAAGCACACTGATGTCAGTCAGATTTCACAAGGAAATAATTTAGGATCTAGTGCCTTAAATGTTCTTTTACGTTTTCTTTGTATATTGGGAAAGAAATATTACATTTCATAGGGTCAATCAATTAGATTCTTAAAGGGGGGGAACCTTAAGGATATCTCTAGTGTGTGTGTGTCTGTTTGTGCATGCCCAATAGTCTTTTTATTCTTTGGCCTTCTTTTTGTTTATATTTAGACTGTGCGTACACATCTGCAGTTTTCTTTTTAGATTTGTTTTCTTCACTTTGTCTCACATGAAACTATTGTTGTTCTCGCATACCTGACCTTTGCCTGTTTCATTGACCTTTACATATTAATAACTCTTCCTTAAAGCTACTATTCTTACAGTTAATCTACCCTCTGTCCATTTAATGTGACCACTGGCTACTGATGCTTAATGTGTAGCATTCATACTTCTGCCTTCTTTTTCAGAGGGATAGTGAAACCAGATTAAAAGAACTGCCAAAAGTGCTGCACCTTATCCTCAAACTAGGTTCACCAGCATGGATAGTTCATTTAAAGTTTGGATTAAAACCCAGAGCAATCTCACTGTTCCACTGGACAACAACCACCTCTATACTAACAGGAAGCCACTGCAACAATGGATAGTGTATGTGTTTGTGTGTCATTTCAGTTATTTAAAAAGTGCCAGTTAGAAAAGTGTTGCTATAAGAATAGGTAGAGGGAGTGATGAAAATCTAGGAGAAAGATATATATATGGGTTGTGTTCTTTCCTACTGGAAAATGGCTATATGTCCATCTGAAATATTCAGATTGTGTGTTCTATGAACCCAACCAGTAGGAAGAATGGTGATCTTTTCCAGCTGTCCCAGTGGATCAGAAATGGAAATCCCACTCCTATTTCTTGTTTGTTTGTTTTTTTTAAGGGAAGAATGGAAGAATGGAAGGAAGGAAAAGGAAAGCCAGGAATAGGTAGTCTTGTGGTGAAGAGATCCTCTAGTTTAGCTGTAAATCTTTTGGGGGATGTGAATGAAAGTGTAGCACCAAAATTAATTTGGGATAAAACCGTAGCTCAGATAGCAAAGGTCTGCAGGAACATTCTAGGCTACTTTCCTGCAATGTACTACATTAAATCAAAGTCCTGAAAAAAACCTTAATACTTTACTAATTAATATGAGTGCAAACAATTCTTTTTAGTAGTGCTCAATTCCCTCCCCTTACACACACACACACACACACACACACACACACATTCAGAAATTTGAAGGGCAGATTGAAATTTCCTTGGGGCAAGAGCAAGCATGATGCTTTCTCATCTCAACTGAGGCTTCATTAATTTATGTTTTTGTAAAGCAGAATTATAGCAGAGCTTTTTGTTCTAAAGAAAATGGCATCAGTATCATTAAGTATTAAAAATAGACTACATAGTGCTGAAAAAGCTGCATAGTACTGAATCATGAGACACAACATTCTGATTATAACACACTGTATTGGGACAGTTTAATTAATACTTCTTCAGTCTCTTTGTCTAGTAACATCACCCTTTTGTTTAAAGCTGGATAAAAGGACTACATGTGCTGGATTTAATTATTTGCAGAACAACCTAACAGATTTAAATGGGGCAGATTCAAATGGACTTGTCCTCCATGGCTACCAAAGTAATTCTTTTGTAATTAAGCATCCTTTCACATTGCTTTCTCTGCTTGCTCTTTTCTGTCTAGAGATGAATATTTATAAAAAAAAGTCACATTTCTCATCACTTCCATCTTTATAAATGTGGCAGAGAGGCATGATGGATGAAAGGGACAGGAAGATGTTTGTCTTTGGGATTAAAATGTCTTTGGGATTAAAATGCCACTTGGGGTCCCAAAGTCATTAACAGCCATAAAAGATAACAGCCTATTCCATTACTATCAAACTGTTGGACTCTTGGGACACAACACACCACAGTCCAATTCATTTTTTAAATTTTTTATTTGGTTTGATTGTCTTCTGCCCCATTGCCAAGATCATAGCTCTCCATATATGGGAGGGCTGAATGGATTCAGTAGAAAGACTGTAAATTCCCTTTGTGATTTCACAACTTAATATTTCAGGAGCAGAATACTAACTCCACTGGAGATGTTCACAGAGTATGATGAAACCAGCAATGGGGACAAAGGGAAGACTTGGGATCAGAGAGTGCACTTTCACTTTCACTTAACTTAACTATAGCCTCATGAGGGAAATAATGAGTGAATAAGACTAAAATATTTAATATCTTACATAAACTTAGTGTCCTCCACTGCAAAACAGTTATTATGCTGGCCATCAGCACAATATGTCTGAATAATCCAGCATTCTACATGACAATCTCCTCTTGTCATGGATATTTCATAGAATCATAGAGTTGGAAGAGACCACAAGAGCCATCCAGTCCAACCCCTTGCCATGCAGGAACTCTCCATCAAAGCATCCCCAACAGATGGCCATCCAGCCTCTGTTTAAAGACCTCCAAAGAAGGAGATTCCACCACACTCTGAGGGAGTGTGTTCCACTGTTGAACAGCCCTTACTGTCGGAAAGTTCCTCCTAATATCTAGGTGGAATCTCTTTTCCTGTAGCTTGCATCCATTGTTCCGGGCCCTAGTCTCTGAAGCAACAGAAAATAAGCCCACTCCCTCCTCAATATGACATCTCTTCAAATATTTAAACAGGACTATCATGTCACCTCTTAACTTTCTCTTCTCCAGGCTAAACATACCCAGCTCCCTAAGCTGTTCCTCATAGGGCATGGTTTCCAGACCCTTCACCATTTTAGTCACCCTCCGCTGGACACACTCCAGTTTCTCAACATCTTTTTTTAATTGTGGTGCCCAGAGTTGGACACAATATTCCAGGTGGGGCCTGACCAATGCAGAATAGAGTGGCACTATGACTTCCCTTGATCTATTCTAGCACTGTATTTTTATTGATGGAGCCTAAAATCACATTGGCCACATCATACTGTTGACTCATGTTCAATTTGTGGTCTACTTGGACTCCTAGATCCCTTTCACATGTTGTCTCATTCAGCCAGGTGTCCCCCATTCTATATCTCTCTGTTTCATTTTTCTGCCCTAAGTGCAGTACCTTACATTTCTCTATGTTGAATTTCATTTTGTTTTGTTTTGCCCAGCTTTCTAGTCTATTCAGGTCATTTTGAATTTTGATCCTGTCCTCTGGGCTATTAGCTACTACTCCTAATTTGGTGTCATCTGCAAATTTGATAAGTATGTTCCCAATTCTGCCATCCAAGTCATTGATAGCACTGGACCCAGGACAGAACCCTGTGGAACTCCACTGGTAACTTCTCTCCAGGATGAAAAGGAACCATTGTTTAGCACCCTTTGGGTTTGGACAGTCAACCAATTCCAAATCCATGTAACGGTTAACTTGTCTAGTCCACATTTTGCAAGCTTGTTTGCAAGAATGTCATGGGGAACCTTGTCAAAGGCCTTACTGAAATCGAGGTATACTATATCCACACCATTCCCTTCATCTACCAAGATGTTAATTTTATCAAAAAAAGAGATCATATTTGTCTGACATGACTTGCTTCTCTGAAACCCATGTTGACTACTTTTCGTGATTATGGAATTGCCTTCTAGATGTTCACAGATTCTCTATTTAATGATCCACTCCAGAATCTTTCCTAGTATTGATGTCAGACTAAGTGTATGATAATTGTTTGGATCCTCTTTTTTTCCCTTTTTTGAAGATGGGGGATAACATTTGCCCTCCTCCAATCTGCTGGGACTTCTGTACTCCAGAAGTCCTCAAAGATTATTGCCAATGGCTCCGATATTACAGTTGCCAGTTCTTTTAATACTCTTGGATGTAGTTCATCAGGTCTTGCAGACTTATATTCATTTAGGTTAACCAGGTATTCATGTACTATCTCTTTACTTATTCCATGCTGAATTTCCTCTATTTTGTCCCCTCCTCCTTTATCCTCATGTTGAGCAACATTTGCCTCTTCTGAGAAGACTGAAGCAAAGAAGGTGTAGATTAATTCTGCCTTTTCTCTGTACCCTATTTGCATTTTGCCATCTTCTCCACACAGTAGCCCTACAGTTTCCTCCTTCTTCAATTTACTGTGGACATATCAAAAACAAAAAACACCTTTTTATTGTTCTTAACCTCTCCAGCAAGCATTTGATTGCAGAGTTTTTGATAGTACCATGTTAAGCTTCTGAGACAGAGATGAATGTAGTTCTAATGTCTTAATACTCCATCCTCCCAATTCTAACACAAATTAGATTTCTTCCTAACCTGGTTTTAAATGACATGAACATTTATGATGATCAAGCTTTATGTAAAGAGCATGCATCTAAAGAGGGAATCTCTCATTTGTGTTTTTGGTCACATGCTAAGACAAATGTTTCATATTCATTTTATCCACTTCTTTGAAACTCCAGAATCATTACATTTTATAACCTTAAATTGCAATTTTCACCAATAAAATCCCCGAATTGATTTTTATTTACTATCTGCACATTTCCATATATGGAAGGTGTTCCCCCTTTTTTCTATAAGAAAGAATGGACATCTCTGACCCTTATGAGATGTACCTTATATCAGAGTAGCAGATATCAGCAGCAGTGAAAGTTGTTCAGTTTTGTATTTTAATGTGGTTATGTGCTTCAAGCAACCCAGTTTCCATGTTATTGTAAGGAGTTTACATGTATTTGCTGCATGACAGTGATCTTGAGCCTATGCAGTCTGTACATCAAACTTGTTTAAGGTTAGAGTAGGTAATCAGCGATAGGTTTTGAAAGGTCTGAAAACAATTATTTCTACAGATTCAGAACATCCATCATGCTGAAAATGTCAAACCAAATTCTGTAGGACAGTAACTGCAGTGGTTCTTGGGTTCATGCCCTGGAACATTGTTTGCTTTTTTAGTTGCTCTGCTTCATAGTCCTGCTGCGCTGCTGAGAATTCATGCTCATCCTTTTTATATAACTTTTGAAAGCACAGGACTGAAACTGAGCTGTATGTGTTTCAAGGTGTTCATAAATTTGTTCTGTGCATAAACATGTTCCTGTGAATGTTTTGCCACTAGCTGAGGCACCAAATTGGTTCTCTAGGAAAGGAACAGTGTTATTGGTTCCTTGTCATGATATGTAATTGGTAGTATTTGGCATACAGATTCTTGCCATTAACTTCCATGGCAGTTGGTAGTAGCTCCCATATAATGGATCTGACCTTTAGCTGTCCACCACTCAGCCTGATGGAACAAATCAATTTTGAAGCAGTCATTTATTTTCAGCAAAATAAGTTCAGATATATGCTAAACATGACAAAAAACAACAACAACACACTGAAGCTGAATATTCTATAAATTGCAGGTAATATAGACATGATGACATTGATATATATTTCTTAGAAAATCAAGCTGAGCATTATCTTGTCAGTCTTGTTGCTTTTACTTTCAAAATTAAGGCCATATTCAGATATCCTAAATGATTGTTATCATTGTTGTGAACTGCTTTCAAGTCAACTTTGACCTATAACACCCTTATTAATGAGAGACTCCTAGGTCACCTATCATTACCGACTCTGCTCAGATCTTGCAGACTCAGGGCCTCCAAGTCATCTTATCCTCACCTGCCCTGCTCCAGTCGTAAACTCAGATTCCCTGATTGAATCTATCCATCTAGAATCCAGTCTTCTTCTTTTCCTGTTACCTTCTACTTTACCATGTCTATCTTTTCTAACTAGGTATCTGTTCTCAGGATATGGCTGAAGTACAACAAACTCAAATTAGAAACAGAGAAATCTTAGTCTGGAATATCTGTATGCAAAGGGATTTTGAAGCGAAAGAGGTATCATAAGGTTTGATAGACCTGGTCTACTTCCTCAGATGCCATGATGGGAATGTGTAGCCTGTCTTCAGGCTTGACAGCAGCTAGAGACAGGCTTAAAATAGCAATAGAAATAGATTTATTAAATACAGTTTGAGATTATAATAATCCCAAATGTTTTATTCTTTAGGTTCCTCAATACCATAGTCAGTTCTTCCTCCTTGTTCAAATCCAAAAGTCTCTCTCTCTGGTTCTTTAACTGCCGTGGCTCAATACTATAGAATTCTGGGGATTGTAATTCATTGTGGCACCAGAGCTCTCTGACAAAGAAGGCTAAATGTCTTGCAAAACTGTAATTACCAGAATTCCAAGCATTGAGCTATGGCTGTTGAAGTGGTGTCAAACTGGATTATTTCTGCAGTGTGGTTGCAGCCTGTGTTCACTCAAAACCCTGATTGTGTCAACTATATCACAATCTATATCAGAAAACATGGAAAATATGGACTGCCTTAGGGGATTCATTGCATATGAGATTAAAAATGCCATGAGGGTGAGGCTGGGATTGCTACTGCCTTTATCCCTCCTACTGAAGTTTTCTGGAAGTTACCCATAACTACCCATACATGACAGCATGTCTAGAGCTAGGAATGTGCCCTACATGCCCAGCTTCTCTGTAAATGTGGAGCCCTGCACAATCTGTAGAACAAGTTGCTATCTACAAATGGGTGCCACAACAAATGGATGGTAGAGGATGGTGTGGGTGAGGATGGCATTGTTGGAATAAAGTCACAGATTGAGAACTACCTGGAAAAAAGCACATCCAAGCTTTGGATCATGAGGTATTATGTCAAATGGTCACTTCGGGTGGCAGCTTCTGGCTTCAGTGTCATTGGGTTGATGGAATTGGTGTTAGGGTTCAGCATTGTGGGATAGGGTTCAGAAAACTCTATTTGGGAGCAGGGCTGAGGACTATGGAGATATCCTTTAAAGTTCAGAGTAGAAACTGGAGCGCTTTCACACTGCACAGTTATAGCATTATGATTCAGCTTTAACTGCCATGACAACATCATATGGAATAACAGGGTTTGTCATTTGCTGAGGCACAGGAACAGCTTGGCTGAAATTCTACATACCCTTCTCTAAACTGCCAATCCACTTGCTGCTTCACTGATGCAGAAGCTGTGAGCTCGCTCTGATCAGGACATTCTTTTGTTAATATGTATCCCAGAATAATTTCTTGCCGCCCACTTTAAGAATCAGAGGATTTTCATTTGCTACTGAAATTAGTTATCTGTCCATTTATTTCAACTTAACTTGCATGCCTAGAAACTTGCAATAATAAGTACTTTTTGTCACATCACCTTGCAGGAGGGTCTCATTGTTTTGCAGATTAGGAATTTTTCCATGCAGCAAAGAGAAAGTCATAAACATGAATAAAATTATTCTTCCCAAACTAAGAACAGAGCAACTGCATTTGTACATGCCTGCAATCCACAAAGACAGAAAAGTACATTTTAGTGTGTCACTTACGAGGGGGTATCCAAAAGTTTTAATGATCACCTTTTTAAAAAATTGACAGAAAGTTTGTTTTGATTTGTAGTTGTTAACTTATCTCTATGTAGTCACTATCTAGATTTATAAATTTTTCCCAGCATATCTTGACCCTCCGAATACCTGATCTTGTAGAAGCCTGCAGATTGTGCCTGATGAGGATTTTACACTTTAGTCACTTCTGGCACAAGTCACAAAAATAAAGGACACAATGAGCTGATTTTCTCAGCAACATGCACTTAGGGACCAATGATGACACTGACAAAATTTCATCAATATGCCATAATAAGTTCTGGGTGATAATTATGACTTTATGATACCCCCTCGTATGGTGCAATCTGCAGACTTCTACAATATCAGGTATTCGGAGGCTCAAGATACACTGGGACTTGGGTGCAGTGGCACTCACCATTCATTTTAACATAAATTAATAGAAGGAGGGGTTCCTGCCCCCAAATAGGAGTGGATTTTTTCTATTTGGAGTGGAAGCTGGCTGGGCTGAGGCCACCTATCTGTTTGTCACAGCCCCAATCCAGCTTAAAAGGGGCAGCTCCAAGCCATCCCTTTTTAACGGTCTGTTTTGCCCCTACGTATTTTATTAAGATGGACAAAAATATGCCTGTTTTCTTTTGTTATTGTCACATACTAGAAAACAAAAGCCTGGCTGTTTACTAGGTTTACTAGTGAAATTTTTCTAAAGCATGCTCAGAAATGTTAGACTCAAACATTTTAATTTCAGTCAAAAGGGAAGCTCCTAAAGCACCAACATTTTTCTCCAGCTCAGATCAAAATCTAAGCTAGAGAAGGTGGAGACTCATCTTATGGATGAAAAAGGGGGATTGCAGCACATGTATGGATGACAGCAAGTGCCCTGTTCATCTGCACCCAGGAAGGGGTAGAACTAGGAATGGGGACATGGTCAGTATTCAAAATGCAGCTTTCAGATTCCTCAGACGCCCAAATGTAACATAGACCTTTATGCATTGAACATGAAGGACACAAAAGAGGCTCTGTAACCATATTCCACTGAATCTGGTTGCAAAGTTGCATGAACAAGAACTCAACCTTATTAGGGAATTCTCTTGAGAGCTGCTGTGCATCAGCGTTTGAACAACTGTCAGTCATTCTTTGTCACCTGCAGAGCTGACATGCTGTGTATCAGTGTGCCACAATGTCAGGATGCCTCTGGGTCAGAGCAATAGAGGATGGAAGAAAACCCCCAACTTTCTCTTTCTTTCTGCTTTCAGGCATCATTATTGCTTCTACAGCTGGAACTAATGACAGTTTATCTCCAGAGTCAATATCCATTCATTCATTCAATTCTTAGTTGCCTTTCAAGACCATGATTTTATTCTTATTGTTGAAAATATTTCACTCTCACTATCTATCTAAAGGTATCCTGAGACTGAGTAGAAAGAGAGCAAGATCAAACAATTATGAAAAGCAGTTTAAAACTATTCCACAAGGTAAAACAATATACACTGTAAAACAAGAATAGTTCAGCATCAAATACTCTAAAGAACAATAGCTTTATGGGGTGGGAAAATTCACTGGGATCCTGATCTTTGTGTGCTGGTTGTTCTTCTTAAATGAAAACAATGGCATATCAATGTATCATTTGGTTTGGCCTCATCTACCAAATGCAATTGTGCTATGAAAGCTTTAGCAAGGAAAGGACAAAAAGTAAAATCCTTATAAATATGTACATTCATCATTTGAAGCTGGCCAGATTTTACTGTGTTTTCCTGATGATTTGCATGTTTGACATGTTTTATTTCCATCCATTATATTGAATCAAACTTCCCTTTATACTTTTTGGAACATTTAAAAAACAGTTAAAACCCCCAATGGCATGATTTAAAATGAAAACACAGCAGCTTGCATTTAAAGCAAGGTTAAATTTGGGATCAAACTGCAATGAATAGACAATGAGCTTGACTTGAGAAAAAGAGTTGTTAAGTCTATTATTGATGGAGATTCTGACTGGATGAATTAAAGTACAATTGCTCCTTCTAATTTCTGTGAAGTTATCATCATTATTAACTACTGCTGAAAAATGATAGGGTTTATAAACATACAATATCTGGAAACGTGCTCACCAAAGGGAATTAGTTGACCTCTATTAACAATCATTTGAACAGAAGTCAGTAATTCACAAAGGCAATCTGATCCTTACTTCTGAAGGACCTTCTAGGTCAACAGAACACTTCATAACTAATGCAAACCCTTGACTGATGGTAATCTGTGCAGCAAGGTAGGATTAGGGTCAGATAATTGAACTTCTTCAAATCAATCAGAATCTAAGTGCACTATATTCTACACCAGCCACAGCATGACAAAGGTACAAGGCGAAATGTCAGTAGGAAAGGCTTTTGTACATGGAATTCTGACAAAAAAAATATTAGACAAAGGGCTATCAGTGTGCAAGCTGATAGGTCTATCTAAAATTCTTCTCTTGTTCCCGAGGACGACACTTTCAGTGCAGTTTACCCCATACTAGGATTGAAATTCTTACTAATCTTCTCTTAGAAATTAACTCAGGATGGAGGGGGATTTCTTGTTTGTTTTGGCCTGGCTTCTCATTTGCTCTCCCTACTTGCCTTCATCAGCAAGTGCTCATTAGTAGCCATTGCTAACAAGGAAACTAGCTGGTAGCTTAGCAAACAGCACGTTTCCCTGGCAAGCGTTGATGTGGTGCTCAACAGTTCCCATGGCTCCTTGTTTCCTGATAATAATAGAGAAATTTTGTATGTTGCTCACAACACTGAAAATATTCTCTGTGAGGATGTGAATCACAAAGTCCAATGGGTCTTTGGGGTCTTCTTTGTAATTTTGATTGGATTATTTGTAAAGCTGGCAGCAGGGGGATTTTCAGATCTTGTTTTGCAAGATTATTTTTAAAAATGGCCCTTTAATTTGTTTTGAATAACAAGAAATTACAAAACTTAAGCAGGAAAGATGACAAAAAAAGGCAGCCTTGGTGCTAACAAGGTTTGTAGAGAGCATATATTTAAAAGAGAAGTGAATTAAAGCATTGCTAATTATTTTGCAAGTGTTAAAAATAGCTAAGCTACATCTGTTCTGTGTACTAAGGACACAAGATACATTTCAACAATTAGGAAATACATTTGCCACATATCTTTATTTTAAAAAAACCCACAAAATTATGACTGCAGTTTTTAAGGAGTATCTTGCTATGCTACAACGAAAGATTTCAGTGTTCAGAATTTTCTCCATTATCAGAAATGGTGTACTGGAAATGAACAAATGCTGCCCTTGTAAAGTGTGCTTCTGCCTTCCAAACCTCACTTTGTTCATGCCTTCTTTAAGTGGCTTCAATACCTGTCCACATATGTTATATAAAAACATAGCAAATATGATTTTGCCTGTGTCATCATTCTTAAGAGCTATGACAGAGGAATTTGATCTTTAGGAATTTCTGTATGAAGTTAGCTGATTTTCCTCTCTCACACTAATGCTGCAAATGGCTTTTATTTGTCCAGTACTTTTCATCCTATCCCAACATTCCAATGCTGCAAATGGCTATCAGTCTATATCAAATGCATATTGAAGTACAGTAAATCTTCACCTATATAATTTAATATGAGAATTTGTACCTTTTTATGTTTGAGAATATTTTTAATGAAAATGTAATGGTTTGTGTGTGTGTGTGTGTGTGTCTTTACAATATGGTTTTTGAGTGTTTTTTTTAAAGTAACTGTTGCTCTTGCAGAGTTCACAGATTTTCCCTACTGGCAGAGAAAAACTTTCTGATCAGGGGTGAAATCATTTGTGAACATTCCTTACTACTCTGACTAGAAGGCAGGTTTTGAGATACTGGGGCTGACAATGACTTATGATGGCACAATCTTTATTTACTATAACACACTCTACATGGGGCTTCCTTTGAGGAATGTTTGGAAATTTTAGTTGATACAAAGAGCTGTAGCCAGAGAGGGGCTGATTACAGGAACCATACAATTCCCCTGCTCCAACAGCTTCATTGGCTGCTGCTCTATGAATGAATCCACATAAAAGTGGTATAAACCCTATGATAGGGTCACATTAAGGACACCATAATTTGGACACAACTGGAAGGAACAGAACAAGATTGTTTCAGGCCCCTCCCTGGTTTGCCTTCCCTGAAAGTCCAGGAAATTTGGTGAAATGCAATTCCCATCTTAAGCTAATTTTTTCTTATGAGGGAAGCAGGAGGTGCTGAACTCCCATTCTTCTCAACACTTAACAAAATGGAGTATTTCCTTCCTTCACTCCATATTATTGTTAGGTACTGCCAACAAGTAGTTTGAATGGATACAGAGTGTTGGAAACTGAGCAAAAGAAGCCATCTCGGTTGCCCTGTAAAAGGCAAAACAAACAAAACAAACAGCTTCATTTATATACTGCTTCATATCGCCTAAGGAGTGTCTAAGCAGTTTACAACTGTAAGCTGCTTGCCCCCAACAATCTGGGCACTCATTTTAGTGACATTGGAAGGATGCAAGCCTGAGTCCAGCTTAAGCTGTTATGCCCAGATTTTGTAGGGCTGTTCTTTGTTTCCTGAGAGTGTGTAAATGTAAATTCCCTCCTTCAAAAGACTTACCCCAAAGCCATGCTGAAACAGACACTTGAGACACCAAATTTGGTTTAAATCACCATGCATGTAACATTTATTTTAGAATCCAGACATACAGAAATCCAAGCATCAAGAGAGCTCTCTCACACACACATACACACACACATACATACCTATACCCATACATACTGTGGCACTTCGCTGACAAGGTGGCCAACCTTGTCACGACGCCTGGGTGAACCTGTTGCCGGGCAGGAGCACACCTCTGTCAGGAAAAGCCTTGCCTTTTAAGCTTTTTCAGCCTCAATGTTCTGACCACCGCCTTTTGGCTTTAGTCCACACTTCATTGTTCAACTCCTTACATACTGTCCATGGCTTATGTTGTCCAAGATGTCCAAGTTCTTGCTAAAATGTTCTGTTTCTTCTGATAAGCAGACAGCTATGCCCTCATGTCCAGACACGCCAAGATCTGCCTCACCGGTCCTGGAATTTTACGCTTCTTCTGCCAGGTTACCTCTCTGTTTGCCAGGTTCCTCCTCACATCATGCAATGCGGTTCTCCATTTTGGTTCAGTCAGCAACTGTCAGAAAGTGCCACTCTTGCTCGCATTCACACGTTTTCTCACATCACAAAGCCCTTTTGCTGGTCTTGATTGAACTCGCCACCTTATGGTTTTGAGTGAGTGGCTGCAGTACAGGCATTTAACCACTGCACCACCAGGGCTCTATTGCCACAGTTTCTCCAAGATGAAAGATGAAAGTCCCTCTGTGCTCTTATCCTGTAAATTCTTGTATGCAAAGGGATCTTTAGCACCTTTGCGACTATCTGAGAAAAAGACTTAGTAGAATGAGCTTTCACAGTCTTGATCTACTTTCTCAGATGCAAGTCTATGGACTTATCCCATGGCTTAATAAATCAATTTACCTCTACCCAGCTTAAATCTTATTTCAGCATGGGTCCATCCCCGCTTCCAGGAGCACTCCTCGCAGCTCTTTTTGTATCTGAGAGTTTTCTGAGTTAAGAAAATAGCTGCCGGAGTGCTCCTGGAAGCGGGGAGGGACCTGGGCTGTATTCGGGTGGCAAATTACGCAGCAAAAACCTTGCTATAATATCAGGATGCTGTCTGAATTAAGATTTAAGATGGGTAGAGGTAAATTGATTTATTAAGCCATAGAATACATCCCTATGAAAGGTTATGCTACAACTTCTTTCATTCAGTTCATCTGCATCCATATTTCAGAAATAATCTAGTATGACTCCACTTTAACTTCCACGTTTTGATGCTATAGAATTTTGGAAACTGTTGTTTTATGAGACATTTAGCCTCCTCTGTCAGATAACTCTGGTCTCACAACAAACTACAATTCCCAGCATTTTATAGCATTGAGCCATGGCAGTTAAGGTTGTGTCAAACTGGATTATTTCTGCAGTACAGATGCAGCCTTAGTCCCAAAGGTGCTACAAGATCCCTTTGCATACAGTAAATTCTTGTAGCTGACATGAAAAAAGACCTGTGCCCACCATTCTATAAAATCCTATAGAATTCAAAGCCATAGCTGTGTAGTTCTTGATTAGTATGCAACAGGATCTTGTAGTATCTCTGAAACTAACTGAGAGCAGAAAGTTGGTAGCATAAACTTATACTGCTGACTTCTTTTTCTCAGTCTGAAAGATGCTACAAGATTCCTTTGCGTAGAATCCTATGGGCAATAGAATCTAACTTAATTGGACACAGTGTTGCTTCAACAAGAGCTGACAATTGGTGTATCTGAAAGCAATAAGTAATTCTTAGAGATCTTTTAGAGGCTTGTGAGGTTAGAAGAATGAAGATAATGCCCAGTATCAGACTGATGAAAAATCTTGGCAGAAAATACTCCACACATCTTGTAGACCATAACCGAAGCAATTTTCTGCCATCTGACTGGGTCATCTGGAAGCAGTAGAAGAGAGCTGCCCTTTAGAATTACGAAGAAAAAGTGAACTTGGGCATGTGGTGGAAGCTGAAGATATTAGAAGTATGTGTATAGGAACCTTTGAATTCCTCTGCCACCACTTCAAGAGTTGGTACCTGGTCTGTTACAGCATAAATAAATTTTTAAAATCTCCATCAATAAAGCTGAACAGGGACTTTTTCTTTCTTTCCATTTCAGTTCCTGCCCTTTGCCAAAAATTGCATCTTTGAAATAACTGATTTTAGCAGCATTTAAAATGCAATAACAATATCTTAAATAGCAAATTATATTAGTCTTTAATGGCTTTGATAATTAGAGTTTTCTCTAAACATTTTGTGCTTGCTGAGAACTGAATGAGTGAATAAAATATTCTGGAGCAAGATCTGCAAAGTTATCTGTGGACGATAGGGAACCTTTGTTAGCATTACATTTGACTAATGCAATATGTCAAGCAGTAGTTAATAATTAAAGTCTCTGTTTTCATCAATGAATTTCTATCACCTGTCTTTCCTCACTTTTCCCCTTCTCATTCATTTGGACCAAAGGCATTGAACTCCCTTGGGATTGTGTTGAGAGTTGGAATATCTGTAAAGCAAAAGCACTTAAGCAAGCAACAGTCAAATAGCCTTCTACTCACAAAGGTTATTTGCTTTGAGGCATCCACTTAGTGTGTACTTTGTATTGTATATATTGTGCATCTCTTGGAAGAAAAATGTGTCAAAATGAAGACATGAAATGTGAGATTGATGAGCCAACTGAACAGAATGCCTCAATATGGCTGCTTTGCATCCATTTTAGAGGATCTTCTGTTCTTCATTTAAGATTACAGCAATATTCATTATAGCGATATTTGGTGTTTATTGCTGAACATTCATGGATATAAACAGAAGAGAATACAGAAGCCAGTTGATTTTTATTGAGACTATGGTGAGGTGTGTTGCATTGATGACCTTGTCAAATTTCATAGGAGGGAAGCAATCAGCTCACAGTTATTTCAATGGAACAATGTGCCTAGAACAAAATAGGGTCCACTTGTCTCTTGAGAGCAAGCAGAACCCTATTTTTTTTGTTATATTTGTGCTTTACCTGCCTAGACTTAAGTCCAAAACACACTCCCTAGACTTAGGTCCAAAATAATCCAGTTTGGGACTGCTGTAAATGCCCTGGGTAAATGCAAGGGAATTCTGGGAACTGTAGTTCTGTGAGACATTTAGCCTTCTTTGTTAGAGAGCCCTGGTGCCACAAAACAAACAAACAAACAAAAAACAAACAGCTTCATTTATATACCACTTCATACCCTTAAGGAGTGTCTAAGCGGTTTACAACTGTAAGCTATTTGCCCCCCCCCCCCCCCCCGACAATCTGGGTACTCATTTTAGCGACCTCGGAAGGATGCAAGCCTGAGTCGAGCTTTAGCCCTTATGCTGGTCTTGAACTCGCCACCTTATGGTTCTGAGTGAGTGGATGCAGTACAGGCATTTAACCACTGCACCATCAGGGCTACAATGCCCAGGATTCCCTAGCACTGAGCCAGGGCAGTTAAAGCAATCTTGAGATCCCAAAGGAATTACTGCTGGAAGGCAGGCCGATGAAAGAAAATGAGGAATTGCATTCTCTTTTTCCTAGTCAGATACAAGTTGGAAATGCACACTTCCATCATACCCTTTATCTAATGCCTTGAAAAGGTTTACCATGCCTTTCAGAAAAGTAGAGGCTGCACAGAGACAACTAAACTGGTTCTGCACAGAAAACTAGACTTTATGTTAGAGCTTGGAAGTCATTACTTGCAAATAATGAGTTCTAATTTTTTATTCCTCAGGAATACTCAGGAACTGTAACTGAAGAAGTGTTATATCAGTCCTTTTATTATGTCATTATAAGATAAGATCTGATAGCTACTGGAATGTAGCCTCACTAAATGGTGGTGGAAGTCTCTTACATGGTTCAAATGTTGACATGCATTGTGTATCATGTTTTATATCACAAACTAGTGACTTACATTATTTAAATGGGGGTGGTGGTGGAAATAGTAAGTAAAATTATCACATTTGGCTATATTTGAACAATAGGACAGAAGAGAGGTGTTTTGGTTGTTATTTTTTTAACTACTCTTAATGGCAATTAACTAACTTTGGGCTACCAGACATATAATGGGAACAAAGTATTTTTCAAGAGGCAGCTTTCCAAGGTCCGACATATCTGTGCTTCCTGTACATTCTAATAATCAAAAAGAAAAAGAAAATCTCAATGTGACTCCAGTATTGTGGAATTTCAGTATTGCATAGTTGTGTAATAATAAGCAAGTAAGCATCTCCTCTAGGTTTTATCTTGACCTTTTGATTCTTCCCTTAATATTGTCAAGAAGCTTAATTGAAACGGCTCCTTCTAAGAAGAAGTATTAATTTGAGATGTGCAGGTGCTGTGTGGTATCACCATAGCAAATGTAAGATGAAATTTGACTGTGAGCAATAATGCTGGCTTTCCTAGGAGGTGCATAATTGACTTGAATTGTAATGTCTAACAAGGATTTCTGCCTGCTGGTTTACTCCAGTCTAATTTACTTTCATGTGGAATTTTGAATAGCTTTGTAGGATCAGTCACTATATTAATGACGTTCATAGCATATCTAGTTTTTAGCACATGTACATTATAACTTTCATATTGAAAGGGAACAGAATTTAGCTTGTGAAAGTGGAGGTTTGGATATTTCAGAGTTTCTTCAAGGATTTACACCATAATTCATTTCAGCAACAAAGGAGACACAGGCCCTTGTCAGACCAGCCATTAAGGGAGCCTGGGAGTGTAGTCAGGGCATTGCATCCAGATGACACACACCCGGACTCTGCCCCAGGGCACCATTACACCATGCACCTCTCCAAACTGTGCATGGTGTCATGGTGCTCCTTCGACGCTGCATCCATATGATGCAGCACTGGAGGAGCGCCGCCAAGCTATGGCAATGTGGCTATGGCACCCTTTCCAGGGCACAAAAAGGAGCCACTTTGTACGACTCCTTTTCATGCCCTGGAAAGGCTGGATAGGGGGGCGCATCCCCAATTGGCACAGAAAGGGGTGGCTGCAGGCTGACCCTTAGGGGGTTTGTAGAGCCCCACAGTCTTCTTTGTAGCAGAACGGATTATACCATAAATATTGGTAAATTCATAGCTTCTGCGAAATTACATTATATACAATCAAGATGTGCTTTTTTGGCCTAAAAATTATTGTTAGTTCCAACTAGAGTAAGTCCACTGAACATGTGATAAGTCAACATTCATACTGATTCAGTGGGTCTCGTCTAGCTGGGATAAGATTCAGGTCTTGGTCCTTTGTTCTGAAAGTACTAGGTTGTTATTGTTGTTGTTTTTGTCTTCCAGATTTTGTTTGCTGTAGTTTCATTATCCACACTCATTCCATACATACTTCATTGCATTTATTATACACACACACACACACACACAATTGCTTATTGTCAGAGTAAAGTTAGGGCTGTTTAGAATAAATGCAAAGCGTCCTTGGAATACAGCTTGCACTTGCAAAGCATCTGGCATAACTTTCTGTACTTCCTTGTTTCCCATGGCCTTGAACTCAAGGTCTGTAACTATACGCAGTGGTAATGGATTGGATGAGGGAAAACAAATTGAGACTAAATCCAGACAAAATGGAGGTACTGACAGTCACCGGCCTGAAACCAGGTCTGGGAATACAATTCCCAGTCCTAGATGGAGTCACACTCTCCTCGAAGGACTCTGTTCGCAGTCTGGGAGTACTTCCAGACTCGTCGTTTCACATGACTTGTCAGGTGAATGTGATGGTCAGAAGCGCCTGTTATCAGCTCCGGTTGATATGTCAGCTGCACCCTTTCCTGGAGATGAGGGACCTGGAAACTGTGGTACATGCTTTGGTCACCTCACGTTTAGATTACTGCAATGCACTCTACATGGGGCTGCCCTTGTGTTTAACCTGGAAACTTCAATTGGTTCAAAATATGGCAGCCAGTTTAGTCACTGGGGCATCTAGGAGAGAGCACATAAAACCTGTGCTAAAATCTCTCCACTGGCTGCCGATTAGTTTCCAGGCACAGTACAAGGTGCTGGTTTTGACCTTTAAAGCCCTACATGGCTCAGGTCCATCCTATCTAAGGGACCGCCTCTTCCCATACGAGCCCCCTTGCACACTCCGATCCTCTGGGTGGAATCTGCTACAGCCTAAGAAAACTAGGATGGTGCAGACCTCCCAGAGGGCCTTTTCCTAGGCTGTGGAATGGCCTGCCGGATGAGATGTGCCTTATTACAACTTTGGACAGTTTCAAGAGATCCGTCAAGACGCATCTCTTCTGGCAGGCCTTCCCCGACAATGATTAAATCTATACCGCTATTGTCCATCTAGACTCACCCTCAGAGATATTAGTCATTTCAAGGCCGCCTATCATTTTAATGAGAGCCACATAAATGTTCTATGGTTTTATCTACTGTTTTTAATCTAACCTCAGTTTAATTTTATCTTAAGGGGTGGGAGGAGGGATTGGGTTGCTATATTTTAATTGTATCTGTATTTTATATACAGATTGCTCATCCATAAGGACGGGATATAAATAAATATTTATTATTATATTATATTATTATACTTGATCAGAAATCTCTGCTTGACAAGATACTGGTTGTGCTTCTTTCTTTCCAGTGTCTATTGCTTCCCTACTCAGTATCCATCCTATTGTGTCTGAGTTGCATTACACAATATCTGAGTTGGGATTTGAATGACGGTAGCCACGTGCCGTCTACATGAGGGGCCCCTGTCTTTGAAGGATTTCCAGAAGATGCCTTAATTTTAAAGGTATCTTTTCAATTAACAGTCCAAGTCTATATTAAAGATAAAGAACCAGAAGAAGGAGTTCACAGACCTTGAAAGTTGTCCATCAACAGATAGTGTCTGAACAGTAGACTCAGTGGGTACATAATTCATTCAGTCAGTCTTCTTTAATTCTGTTTCAGTTAAATAATAATAATAATAATAATAATAATAATTTTGCCTCTGTGCATATAAAAATGCTTTATTTTGTAGCCTTTAAAATAATATATGTCCTTTTTGTTGCTGTCCAAGGGACCATCCAAATTGGAAACCATTTCTTGGGTTCTTCTATTTTATTTCTATGTTGCCTAGCATTGTGACACTCTTCATTCCTACTGCATTGTGTAGAAGAATGATCCCTGAACTGTGGATCATGTGTTAAGAGTTTTTTGAGGGTCTATAAAATTTCTGGTGTTTTATACATCTTGCTAGGACCTACAATTTCCATTGAAATGACAATGCATGCCAATGAAGGATTTTTTGTGTAGCAGCTTTTGTATTCTAATTAAATATCAAATCTGAAGAAAATATCCTAGTACTAGCATGGTTAAGTATTTTTTAATACTTTTGAATCTAATTCATTTGCAACTTAAAAAAAGGGGGATTTGGACACAAGATCTATTAATCCATCCTTTTATGGATGCTCCATTCTTCATCACTTGGAAATAGGATGTTTATTCTATACCAGTTCAGATATTTTCAAGTTTCCTGATAGTGTCCGTAAACTTAACTTAAACTTACTTTGTCTTTGTCTAAGGAAAATTAATCTTTTAGTTACTGAGGAGTGTGACCTTGCCAACCCATAGGATCAGGAAAATTGACAATAACCAGTTGGGACTAGTAATAATTGTATTCTGTGCAGAAGGTCTGAGACACTTGCACTGTCCAAGGTCAATGTGTTGGTTCTTGAAGACAGTGGCTCATGGAAAAAGAAATGTGGATAATTAACTCAAGTAGTTCCACTGGCTGTTTTATGTTTCTCATGTCAGAAAGCCAGACAGATGTTTGCATTTTATATTTCTTTCACTGCCTAATGGAGGAACACATGAAAGGGAGCTATTTTGTTGCAAAATTTAATAGTACAACAGCAGCAAAGGAAAAGCACTGAAAAAAGTTTTGAGGGTCTTTTTTCTTTTTGGTCAAGTCTCTGTTTCTCCCAGTCATGCCAATGTTCACCTCATTTCTAACAAGTCTGAAACAAGCAAATCCTCATCGTGTGCTTGAGGATTAGAGGTTACCAGGGCTGACTCTTTGATTAGATAACGTTGACTTTGGATTGGCATGTCAGTCACAAGGTTTGGGGTAACAAATGTTAGTTATATTCTTGTTCATTGAGGAATTTGAATACTGTCAGGGGTGGGAAGAGATGCTTGTGGGATTTTTTGGCTAAAGCATCACAATAACTTCATAGGTTTTGGATGCATTGTATCTTGATAAGGATGGATGGATGGGCAGAGGAAATCATTTATTGTTCTACCTTGAATAACAAAACAGTTATTGCTCTGCCTTGGGCAGCAAAATTGGGAGTTTCCCTGTATTCTTGGCTGATTGAACAGCGAGGACTTAGAAGCCTTTACTCAAAGCAAAGAAGGCTATATTCACTTCGGCCCAATCTAGACACACGCCAAAGAGCACCTTTAGGGCTCTTTAGTGCGCGTTTAGGGTTAGGAAGGGTGCAGCATCTGCACCCTAACCCTAAAGCGTATGGGCACCGCCATTTAAAAATGGCGGCATCCATATGGGCACACTATGATGTTGTCATGGCACACACAGCATGTAGAAACGCTGTGCGTGCCATGACAACTTCGCGCCGCAGGAGGGCACCAAGCACACCCTTCCTACAACACAAAAAAGGAGCTCATTCAAGGTGCTCCTTTTGCTTCCGGGTGTTTGGTGCGGTCTTTAAATGGCCGCGCCACAGACTCGGGGAGAAAGGGGCCGAAGCAGTGGTCCTTTTGTCCCCTCGGCAGTGCCGAGGGAAATAGGGTGCAGTGGGCACCCAGGGCGCCTGCTGCACCCCTCTTTGAGGCCGCAGGGAGGCGGCAGTTTGCCACTTCCCTGCGGCCTCCGGAAGCAGCAAGATGGGGCCTCTGGGGCTGCTGGTGTGGCAGCTTTGGCCCCATCTTGCTGCTTCTTGGGACGACCTCAAAAAGAATGAACTTGGAGTTTCTTTGTAGGAGTTACTGCCCTTTTGCTCATACTGCTCTAATCCTCAGGTTTTACAATTTATTTATTTCTCTGTCATACTATACCTCTTTGCCAGCCAATGGCATTCAAGGCAGCTAGCAATAGCAACACCAGTTTAAAAACAAACAAATAAGCAAGCACATAAGCAATTGAAATATAAAAAGAGAATAAGAACAGAATTGTAAAGATAGCCATTAAAAAAGAGCGTGGTGGAAATACCAATGCCCACCCTGTGAAAGCTTTTCTTATACTGTCTAGAAGAGGAGATCTTTGATTGTCAGCAGAATGGTAACCAGCAGGCTTTCACACTACACAATGCTGTGGTTACATTTCAACTGCCATGGCAACATCCTAGGGAATCTTGGATTTGTGGTTTAAAGAAGGGTATTGAACACTGTCAGCTAGATAGACCTAGAGCCTCTCCAAACTATAGGTCCTTGTTTTCCATATGATGCAGCCATGGTGGTCCAAGTGGAATTATAGTGCTACAATTGTGTAGCATGAAATTGTTGCAGTAAGAAACTAGTGCGGCCTTGATTGGCATCAGGAAACACATGATCACTTTCCACACAGCTTGGGTCCTGAGTTTTTGAGAGACCGTATTCCCCATATGAATCTGCAAGAGCCCTAAGATCTGCAGGAGAAGATTTTCTCTCAGTCCCATCAAGATCACAGGCTTGCCTGGTGAGGACACTAGAGAAAGCCTTCTCGGTGACTGCTCCCACCCTCTGAAATACCCTTCCTCAGAAGGCTAGCCTGGTTCCCTCCCTGCTGCCCTTTCACCACCAAGTAAAAACATTTTTATTCCAGCAGGTTTTCTGTACATAATACATAGCAGGGTGGGTTTATGGAGCAGGTGGGTTTTAGTCTGTTTTTAACATGGGTATATTTTATGTGATTATATATTATATTTTATATTGTGTATTTTATGTGACATTTTTAATTTTTTGAATTTTATAATAATTTATAAAGCCCAGGTTGGAGGAGGAGCAAGCTGCTCTGTCCCAGACTTTTTCCTTGGAGAGGAAGCCCTGGATGGAACAGCCAGCAAGGTTATGCATGCACTTCTGTTCCTCCTCCAGTTGTGGGCTTTCTCTCTGGAGAAGAAGCCTGAAGGGCCAGCGTGCCACCACTGCTGCCCTCACCAAACAGCCCATACCCATTCTGGATGAGACACATCATGGGGACACCACTGCATAAAAGGGTTGCAATATCATTATATTTGCTCAAATACTAACACATTATTCGGATAAGACAAATAAACAGACTGTTTGCTACATTGTTATAACAATGGGAGCTCAAAGTTATTTGGTAACTGAGTTTTAAAAAATGTTCTTCTGCATCAGAATAGCCAGGTTTGAATTAATTTTCCTGATTCACAACCCTTGGTTATGAAGGTAGAATTCAGAGACATTACCATGCTAGGAATATCAATATGGAAAGTGATCTTGTAGCACCTTTGAGACTGTGGAGTTTATCATACGATGGAAATTGGAAGTATAATCTAATGGCAATCTGAATGCAATCACGGGGTTTCACGTTATTGCGAATGAGTGTATCACACGCAATTTTGGGCAATGGGAAGTCATTCCGAATGCAATCATGGGTTTTACGTTATTGCGTATTAAAGCATCTCACACAATTTTGGGCAATGGGGGTCATTTCGGGTAATGGGAAGTCATTCTGAAAGCATTCCAAATGCAATCAGATTTCACGTAAATTCACTAAACTAGCAAATTCATGTAATTGTGAATTGGCTCCATTCGCAATTGAGAGAAATTCCTCCCATGTGATAAACTCATATGTGAAAGAAGTTGTAGCATAAGCTTTTGTAGATTTGGTCTCTTCTGATTCTTCCTTGGCTTCCACCTTGGTTGGGGCTGCAGCTGAGGGATCAACCAGGAAGTCTACAAAAGCGTATGCCATAACTTTCCTCACACAATCTCAAAGATGCCACAATCCTTTGCATGCATGGTTGTAAAGATAGAGGATAAGCAGTAGGGCCAAATGTTCCTTTTCCCATCCATATCCTTTCATCTTTACACAGTCACTGGGAGATTGGATTCTTGGCTTGTACTAAGCCACTGTCCCCAATGATGTCCAAACCAGGGATTCACCATTAACTAACCAGGACAATAAGAAAGAATCAGATTATAAAACACACACTGTTCTGATTTCTTTTGTTCACTTCATTTTAGTGCTTGGTGGGAGAAAGAATAATTTATTCCCAATTATATCCATGTGAAATACAGACAAAATTTACTTTCTGAAAGGTTTATTGCAGAGCACTCTTCTGAAAGTCATCTTATCACTTTTAGCAGTATGAAATACTAACCATATAACTATTAGATGTTCTTCCTAATCCTATTTTTTCTTGGATTGCCTGCTCTTTTATCCAAGATGAGACAAAATGACTTCATCATTTTATAAAACATAAATTGTATTCCATTTGAGAGCTCATGCCTCTCAACATATTAGTACATCTGTCACCTACACACTGGCAGATTTTCAAACTGTCAGACTTCAAGAATGCTGTTTTAACTGCACATATTTGAAAAATGGGAGGTTACCTTGAGACTTGGCTTTTTCATTTAGGTATGAGTCAGGCTTATAGGCTAGGAGAATATCTATCATTAGATACTTTTCAAGCATTTTGAGTTCTTAGCAGTGGTGTAGTGGAGGCAGGATGTGTAGGGTTAAAGCACAGAAACTAGTTAGTTAGAAGGAATGGCATCATTTTCACCCATGGTGGATGATCACTTCCATATAAATTGAGAGGTAAATTCACTTCAAGTTTCATTTTGAATTTTGAAAGAGCATTTATTTATTTTTTTATTTTTTTATTTCCTGCTGTTTCCCCAGAACTGGGACCCAGAGCAGCTCACAATATTAAAAGGAACAATACAATTAAAAATATAGAAAAGTGATACATTAAAACAGAATAAAATTGTTACAATACTAAAATAGATTGCTTGTTAAAAGAATAAAAACACGGTTAAAACATAAAATTGGATGGCTTTGTGCAGATGCAATGGTGGCAGCAAAAACAACAACAACAACAACAACAACAACTTCTTTGCTGTCCATGCTGTCCTAGAGTACACCTTCAAATAGGTTCTAACTTGTGTTCAGTCAGATTTGATTTGAATCTTCCACCAACATTGTTGTCTCCGTCTCATTCACTTCATCACCATCAACTCCCTGGAAAACAAGGGTGCTGATTTGGCATCACTCTGTAAGAGGGGATGCTCAGGGGTGATTGTGTTCATTGCCCTGGCCATTTCCCCATTCCAAAGATCAGCCAAAGATTCAACAGAATTGCCTGCCAAGGAGACAGAAGACTCCCCAAGTGCTCTCAGAAATCCATCTGGATCCATCAGCCTCCTGAGGTGGACCATCCTAATTGGTCCTCAACCCCTGCAGAGGTTCTGAGTCCCAGTGAGTGTAAACCTGGCCAGATAATGATCTGGCAATGACAATGGTATTATTGAGAGTTCCTCCACATCAAGATCATGATCACCCCACCCAGCACAGATAACAAGGTCCAAAGTGTGCCCAGCAGCATGAGTAAGTAGATATTACTTGGTACAGACTCATGGTTGTCATGGAGGCCATGAAGTCTTGAACCACTCCTGAAAAGGCAGTATGGATGTTGAAGTTGCCCAACACTACTAGATGAGGAGACTCCAACATCAACCCCAAGACCAGCTCAGCTAGCTCAGGGAGGAAGACTGTTGAGCAGCAAGGTGGGCGGTACACTAACAGAACAGGGTGGTACAGCTATTCTGTTCCAGATATCCACCTTTAAATAAATAAATTATACTAAAAATGGTAAACTGTGTGAGGGGGACATCTGGTCAGGGGGATGAAACCAAGATAGACCACTGCAACTCCATCTCCTCCACCCCACAGGTGTTGCCTGATGCTGCACAGAGAGTCCAGGCCAGGTCAGCTTGTTCATTCAGGACAAGGTCCTGAATAGTAGCTATTTTCCATTCAATGAACTGCCAAGGTTCTGATTTTTTTATTCCTAAACTAGGTTCAATGCCATAGATAGTGCTTTTAAGGTTTGGACCAAATTCCACAGCAGATTCGCTATGCCCTTGACATGGAAGCTACCACCAATTACATTCTCCTAGGTTTCCTTGTTTCCTCCATGTGAAACTGTAATCTTCACACTAGGTGGTAGATGGACCTTTCCAAGCAATATGAATGTATAGTGCCTATCCCTTTTGTAATACAAAGATTTTTGAGATGGTTTGAAAAGGAAATTAAGACCAATTAGCTTTTTTTAAAAAAGAAGGAAAGAAAAAAAACCCTATTTCTGGTCAAGATAAAAACTGCCAAAATGGATTTGCTGATATAGATCAACACAGCTGCCTGTATTTTTCTACCCCCCTTGAGAACCTGGATACAGAGACTGGCATGATATGCCTACATTTCAGAATTTAAAACTATGCTGCTGGTTCTCAGTACAGTTGGCTCTCTGTATCCATGAATTCTGCATCCACAGATTCAACTGCTTGGAAAAAAATGTTTTAAATTCCAAAAAGCAAACTTTGGTTTTACCATTGGCTACAAGTGACACTGTTTTATTATACCAATTGTGTATAATGGGGACGTGAGTATGGGTTTTGGTATCCACAGGAGGTCTTGGAACCAAACCCCAACAAATACCAAGGGTCCACTGTATATGAATACAGATATTGTTAGGGTATTCTCTATCTCCTGCTTCCAACAATTAATTTTACTGGATCCCATACTTACTGAGATGTTGCCAAATTGGCCAAATAGAGCAGCTTCCAGCCACTTTGGGGGCATGGCGTTAAGGTGATACAATCCCCAAAGCAGCTGGAAGCTGCCCAAGGACACCTAAGGCAGCCTGAAACCACTGGCAAAAGAAGTAGAGACTGTGGGGATATTTATATGCATGCACATATAATCAAATCTACTTTTGTTCAGGTTAACTGTCCATATGATTGCAAATCTGTATGCTAATTTTATAAGCTTTTGTTTATAATGTCCTCTTTGGCCATAAATCCAACAGAGAGTTAGGTGTGCTTCAGCCTATTACAATCAATTGGCTTTCACACTTCTGCCTCTGCAATATATTGTGGCTTCTGCTATGACATGTACAGTTTATCAGTGATTTTCACAGGATTACAAGCAGTGTGACAATCAGTAGGGACTCTTACAATATCAGCATCATTGGAGTGAATTTAATTGCATGAATCAAGAGTCACCATTGACAACATTAAGACAGGATGATAGACATTTCAAGGATGTAAGAATGAAACAAGAGTATGGTAACCTAATGATTCTGATTCCTCCCCCCACTCCCACGATATATATTATGCCTTGGCACACTGAGGGCAATAAAACTGAAATCAAAAAGAGGCAATTAGAAACTCTTTGGCTGCACAGGGAAGCCAAAGGGAGCACATCTTTCTGTCTTCAAAGGAACACACAATTTCTGTTGTGAGTATTCAAGCATAACCCATTCAGTGCCCTACTGTGAGGGGAAATAGCCTTAGCTTTTAGTGTAAATTCAGGCAGATAACTTCTGCATCTCCAATATCTTAACTAGCTTTTCCAGGCATCAGGATGCCAGTTGAAGTCTTGGGAAACTGCTGGGTCTCATAGGAGGGAGAGAAATCTCAGTGTGAGTCACACTGGGTAAGGAAGGCATTGGATTTTTGTATGTAAGATGGCTTTCAAGCCTGGCCAGCCATATCCACCTGTTTCCAGCATGCATCAGGGCTCAGCATGAAGGTATTTCTCTGTGTTTGTGCAATGTCACCTAAAAAAAGTAGTAGTGAAGGGAGTGGAATGGAAAGAGAGATAGTAGATGTATGTACAGTAACTGGGCTTATTGCACAAACTGAAGAAAGGTAAGAAGTGGGCTGCCAGTCTTGTATGACCCATGAGCTTTCTTGTTGTGCAATATATGGCATTAATGATGCAGGACATGGGGGAAGGAACCACTAGGGATTTGTAATGAGCCTTCTTCAAGCTTTAACAGCAATGAATGGCCTAGGAAAATGCTTTACGTGTTACGTGGGTTATAGGTAAGGCTATAGCTGTACATGGAAGATAACAGCTCTGTCCTACCTGCCAACCCTTGCCTGCATCATCTCTTTGACATTGCAAAGGCCACCATGCCCTTGCCATCACAAGTCCCCCTCATCCTTTGGTCTAAGATTTACCACCTGATGTTATTGACCTGATAACCCTAGTAAGATTTTGGAATTTGCATTCAAAGGAGAACACATAAAAGACTTGCTTTTCAAACAATAATCCATTGTTGCTGTGAATATCCTGAGGAACAATTCTTAAAATCCTGTGGATAAAGCTGTGGCTAAGAGAAGATCGGCATGATGCTCAGTAAAGTCCTCTTTCTATTTATATACCTCTTACTGCCTGAACTAGACAAGAATGTTCCAGAGGCATGCTGAGAATGAGACAATGTGGCAATGGTCAGAACTTGGATCCAGTGTAGCTTTAATTTTAAACATGGAAAGGAGTAGAGGAAGTAGTATGGGAATTCTCCCAAAATAACAGGAGGTAGCTTTTTAGTAACAGGAGGAAGAAAAAGAGAAATTGATTTCTTACATCTGGTTGGTTCCTCCCTCCTCTGATTATAAGGGAAATGTTGTCTATCCTTAGCCAGTTCTGTGTAGGGATTAAAAACTGAACCAGCCCTTTTGGTTCAGCCCTGTGGAATTGGAGATCACATCTTTAAAAAGTGTCTGTACAGCAGCAGGGGAACAGACCAATCCTCCGTGTTTCTTTTTCCTATTACTTTTCACCATAGTATAAAGAAAAATAGCATGAAGGGAACTATGGGGAGCTATGTTATACCGAGGCAGAATGTTTGTCCAGATAAACTAACCATCTTCAATCTGGTGTCACCTAAATGAGTTCACCTACAACTGTGGAAGAGTCAACAGACCATTATAGCTTGAGATACGAGAATGGTAGTACAACAGATCTAGAAAGCAGTAAGCAGGAGAAGGTTGCCATAGACCATGGAGAGTAGTTCCACTGCTAGTTTATTTGGACTAGTCATTCTCTAGGATCTCAGCCAGAGGTCTTCCATGTAATCTGCATTGTTGTTGCTCTCCACTCTCTCAACCCATGGCGATCCTGTAGATAAGACTTGGTTCCTGCAAATTCATATCCGTGACCTCTTTTATAGGGTTCATTTATCTAGCATGCGGCCTTCCTCTTTTTCTGCTTCCCTCCACCTTTCCTAGCATTGTTTTCTCTCATGCCTTCTCGTGATGTGGCCAAAGTACAATAGCCTTAGTCTAGTCATCTTGACTTTCAGAGAAATTTCTGGTTTGATCTGTTCTAGCACCCATTTGTTTGACTTCTTGGTTGTCCATGGTATCATCAGCAATCTTCTTCATCACCACATTTCAAATGAATTGATTTTCTTCCTATCACTTTCTTAACTGTCCAACACCTGCATCCATATGTGGTAATGGCTTGTATGATTCTCACTTTTGTGCTCAGTTGTATATAATTTTTTCCTTTCTCTTTTTAAATAAGCTGTTTAAGCTAGTGTCATTATTGTGTTTTCTACCAGCAATTTCTACACTTGAGTGACATGTGACCAGAGCCTCAGAATCTTATTCTTATGATGAAAAGGGTGCTGTTATTTTTGTTTAGTAGAAAGTGACATTTTAAAAGTACTTATTATATGGCATGAATTTTGAAGACTTGTAAGTTATTATTATTATTTTAAACAAATTAGCTCTTTTAGGACATTAACGAGGACATCTGGAGACTGCTCCTACTGAAGAGAACAACAATCTAATAATTACAGATTTTTAACTGTATCATAGAGTTGTGAAGAAAAAACAGTTTCAAATGCCAGAAAGTGGAAACTAGCTGCCAGTTTTTAATGGTTTTGTTACATGTTGCCTTGTTTTGCAGAGGAAGACACTTTTCTTTGGGTTGTGACTCAGCAATACTGTGATATTGTGTTTTTTCACTATTCTTATGCTGGATTTTTTGGTGGGGAGGGGGATAGATTATCAATCCTACTTAAGAGTCTTTTTTGATGAGACAAAAGATAAAATAACCATGCCTTTAGTCTATAGATGGATACAGATGTACAAAACAAGTGTACACAGTCTATTGCTTTGCAGGCAATCTGGGTGGAAACATTTGCTGAACAGATACTTGACACTACTGATTCAGTGATCCGGCAGCAAAATTGGACTTTTTAAACCCTCTCCTACTATGATCCCTGGAGAAAGAAATGTTGATGACATTATGAGATGGAGGTCTTCGGGTGTAGGAAGACTGTAAAAATTGCCAAATCTAAAACAAAATGAGTTGCAGGATTAAATATGCCTTCATCTTAAACAGCCTTGCTGTTCACATCCAAGGCAGTGAAATATTCCACAAGTCCTCTCAAGTGATGTTGGTGCAGTGTTACCAAATAGGTTATGCCACTCTCTCCCACATTCACACTTCCATTTATTGGCAGTGAGTTACCTGCAATTATAAGATGCCATTTCATCAGAGTCTTCAGTGATCCTTTTCAAAAGCAAAACAATTTTGAATCAATTGGCATGCAAAACAAAATACTTTTAAAAAATTAAGTTACCCTGTAATGATAGGTACAACAAGCTAAATGTTGACCTTTTCCATTCCTGTTCTCCTTTTCTGTTCTGGACTTTCTTTTTTCTCTTCTGTTTTCTTGCTAGCATTGTTGGGTTTTTTGTTTGTTGGTTTTAAAGAAACCCATGGCTTTAGATGCTAGTTTGTACACTTGTGCAGCTGCACACCTGCACACATTTCATTGCAGTCCTGAGTCGTTATTTCTGCAGTTGGGTTCTAATTTATTTGGCGAAGCTCATTATCAGTTTGAGTGCATTCCATCAGTAGAAGCGCTAGTTATTTTATGCACTGATCTTTATAATGATTGGATGCATTAATCAGACAACTGTTACAGTAAACCAAGAACAGCTTCATACTGCTTCTTCCATTAGCATAATCACATTATGTTTCTTAAATAACATTCCAGAAAGCTTCACATTCAGTCTGGTGCATGGGAGAAGCTAATTAATTACAATCCAGAAATATGGTATGCAAAGAAATTGACAAGACATCCAGTAAAGTTTGTTATATATGAGACCCATAGAAGAACTACAAATGGTACACAGTAATAGCCAGCTCATATGTGAAGATGTGTCTCTTTTGTAACAAGTAACCAGCTTGCTGGTGTGTGTGTGTGTGCCTAAGCCTTGTAGTGCTATGAAATGACTACCAGGTTTTATTTGGCATAAGCTTCTGTGAACTGCACTTTATCAGCTAGAAGTGTATATTTGGTTTCTTGACAATCCACGGACCCAAAAATGTGTGCTTCCAATTCCATTTGGAATAAAAACTTGTTTATTAATATATATATTAAGGCTGAGTAAATATCCCAAAGGCACCAGATCCAATCTGATCTTGGAAGCTAACCAGGTTCAGCCCTGGTTAATATGTGGTTGGGAAGTTGCTTACAAACACCAGATGCTGTAGGCTATATTTTACAGAACAGAACTGGAAAAACCATTTCTGAGTATTCCTAAATCTTCACAGGTATTCTGGACAAGAATCAGGTGGTCTACTGAATTTGGAAACTTCTCATCTCTTCTTCTCTCTTTCTCTTACACTCCATAGAATAATATTTCTATCTGAAGCCTTCACAGTTAGTTTCAAGCAAACCCTGTAGGTCTGGAAACATGACTGTCAAAACAGGTTACGTGGACTTGTTTCACTTGGATTGCCCATGGCATCATGTGGCTACTTTTTAAAAAAGTTTCAAATTGCTTTTAATTATTTCTATTTTAATTCTGTTTTAAAAACTGCTATATCCTTCATCTACAGCTCTTTTAATTTTTGTAAACTCCCTGAGGTCCCATTGTTTGGGAAAAGGTGTAGTATAAATAAAATAAAATAATTACAGCAGTGACAATTTACAATGTTATCCTATATCTGTCTGCTCATAAGTTAGTAACATTGTATTCAGTAGGGCTTAAGTGAAAGTGGGATTCATGTTAGTATGATTCAGATCATGACAAAAACTCATTATCTCAACCGTTTGATAATGGCAACATCTCATTAATGTTAATTCAAATGACTACTGTCTGAGCTTTTATGTTTTGCAAATTAATACCTACCTACCTACCTACCTACCTACCTAAGAGAACAGTGGGAGTCAGTATGGTAGTGGTTGAGTATTGGATAAAGACATCAGGAGAACAAGGTTCAAACCAGTGGCTGACCTTCAGCAGCTCACACACTCTCACCTTCAGAGGAAAGCAATGTCAAAACCCCTCTGAAAAACTCTTGCCAAGAAAAACCTTAGTGTCGCCATAAGTCGGAAATTGACATAAAAGGCACACAGTGTCAGCAATGAAAGCCTTAAGGAATTGTGGCAGCATGGTAAAAACTGATTGAGACCACCTATATTAATTCAGCTTCTTTTAAAATTAAAATTTTAAAAGGCAACAAATTGCTACTACTGTAAATGTCCTGAGAGAGTGGGGGGAAAAACAAACACTGACAGATAAAAATCCTCAAATCAGAGATCTCTATCACCATTCTGATTAAGTATCTTTTGTAGCTTGGAAATGGAAAATGCAAGATGGGATTTTTGCAGTGTTTGAGTGATTATATAAATCTTTAAGATAGTTGGAAAATGCATGGATTGAATTACCAATGTACTTTGAATTGGTCAGAATCTGAGGCCTGGAATAAAACTAGGTAAAACTGTCAAATCTTCTTGTTGTCGTTATATTTATTTATATCCCATCTTGCTCCCAGTACAGAGACTCAAGGCTGTAGTTGGTGGAACAGTGTCACCTGCTCTCTTTTGTCCTAGTCCTGCTATGTTTCTGATGCTTCTTCTGTAGTATGTGTTCTGAACAGTGACTAAGTTCCTCCAGGTCTTGTCACTGCTTATTGTAGCAAAGGCACAGGCAGAAAAAGTACATCAATTACCTGCAGGGGTATATGCTTTCAAACAAATTTTGAGAGGTATTTTTCCCTCCCATAAGTTGTGATGGATGGATTGCACATTCGAATGAGCATGGTGCCATAGCTTAACTTTTTTAAACAAAGGAGTCACTTGTCAGGTCTGCAAATGCATACCATTGATGGACTTTGTGTACTAATTCTTTGTATTAGTCATAACTGTGTCGATAAATAAATAGTCATGTGTAAATCTGGAAAATTTAACCAGAAAATGACCCAAAAAACCTGGGTTGATCTATTTGTGACTCAATGTAAGAACGGTACTTGTACTCTGTTCAAAAAAATAAAAAATAAATAAAAAATAATCATTCCCTTCTTTTATTAGAGTGGCAAAAGGTGAGAGCTCAGTCCATCCTGGAGCACCTAAAAGAGGCACCAACCACCCTCTTTTGCTGCCATGGTGGTGTTTCTGACCTTTTTGAATGCCTGGATTGGAAAATGGCAGTGGTAGCTGCTCTTTAGTGCTTCCATTCAACAGAGCACTGAGAGGAATCAGGCTTTGAAGGATTTGAATAAGACATTTATGTAAGTTTGGTAGCTCCTCTGAGTTAAAATCAGACAAAGTTACCACATTAAAGTTAAAGGCTATAATAACTGCTCATATAGTCACCATTTGCTTTGCTTTGCCCTTTCATTCTTTGTGACATGTGCTTGTTTTCTTAGCTCTACCTGTACCTGGTCACCTTATCCATGCATTATACATCCACAATTTACCACAAGTATCTCCTCATCTATCCAGCCTTTAGGGTGACACAAACAGTCATACCTGCCAGAATTTTGCAAGTTCCTTGGCATCTACTAGCCACCTTGAGTCCCTTTACTGGGAGGAAGGTGGGGTAATAATAATAATAATAATAATAATAATAATAATACTTTATTTTGCTTCATCCTTTAAATCTTCTCTTTTTTTTACATTACCCTAAGTTTTACCCTAAAGTTTTAACATAGGCCATATCTAAATCCATAATTTTGACCTCCCCCCCAACATGCCTTTGACTTATATATGAAGTCAACTTACGGTCAAGGATATATTGTAATATATCTTCATTTTCAAATAGTGACACATATCTACTATTTCACTTGGAATGTGAGAGCTGGTTCAAGATATTTGAGGCAGAATATCAATGGCACCCCACCCATTCAATTTAAGGTTCATAGTACCCCAAGGTCAGTCATGTTGTTCACTTTGAAGGCAGAAGCTCCCATTTGATCTCACACAGACAGGAAACAAGTGCAATCATATAAAATTAAATAAGTCAAAATGATTGCTTTTGGAGATGAACATTATGCTGCCTGATACAGCTGTACCACTCTGCCAGATATTAGAGCCAGCTCTGCAGAATTTATAGTGAGCTATCCAACAGTCATAAACTTTGTCATAAAAAGCATAAAACATATATCATTTGTAGATGGTGTGTACAGCGCTGTGTAAATTTACAGCACTATATAAATAAAGGTTAAATAATAATAATAATAATAATCATCATCATCATCATCATCATCAATGCACTGTGATCATTTTTAACTATTAAAACATGGGGTGATGTTTCATATTGTCAAGTGAGTATGAGTTATGCATACGTCTATAAAAACAATACATGATTTGTGATTTGTGACACAGTGCTGATCATTTTGAAGTATTAGGCCATGTGGTGATATTGTGCATAAAGGCACATGTACAGCTAGATGAGCATGGATTACTCCCATCCTTTTCATTACTCACAGTGATCCTATAAAAATCCCATCCTTTACAAGCATGAAATTTACACTGCTAATACACTATTCATATCACTAATCCATAGTGATCATTTTCAGATACTGGGTTTTGTGACAATGAATATGTGGGTATATTTGTAGTTGATACCAATATTTTTTTAAAAAAATATGGGGAACATAAAGTGATTTATATCAAAAGCAGGAGGGTGTGACACTTCATCAAGTCATTAAAAGAAACCCTCCAGAGTATGTCTGAATGATCATAGTCTTGTAATTTTTGACATCTGATATAACTCACTGAGGAACATGCACAGACACTTGAAATAACATGTCTGTTTGTGGATGGCAAAGATATTAATCCTTGAGCATAACTACAAATGTGAATTTTGTCAAGAATACAGAAAAAGACAGTGAGTTCTAGAAGTGTGCAACGGTGTGTATTCACACAATGGAAACTATAAACAATCATATCAGAGTTCACTTACAGATTGCACTGTCACTATACAGGCTTCCTTTATGGGTAACATAGAGGCTGTTCTCACCTTTCACTGAATGTGAGGAGAATGGGGACTGAGGCTAGAAGGGCCCGTCTCCCCAGTCTCTGCATGGAAGAAATGTGTAAATAGAATGATTGTATATCATCCATCCAAAGGTATTAACTGAATAGCCCAGCCTCTGCCACTATTAAATGGCTGTTCAATCAGTACCTGCCAGTGAGTCACTACTTTATCGCTAACATCAGGTTCTTTGATGTGGTAATTCTTAAGCTGTGTTCCAGAGAACATTTCTGTGTAGTTCAGTGGAAAGACCTGTAATGGCAGACAAGCTTGCTCACTGAGTCTTTAAACATTTATAGGAATGTGATGAATATGTTTTGGTGTGTGCTTGTACATTTTTCCCAGTGTAACAGCTTCCTTGCTATATTCTATGAAAGATCCAAATCATAGAATCATATGAGGCCACAAGGGCCATCAAGTCCAACCCTCTGGAAAAAGTGGAAACAGGGAAAGAATCTCCTAGAAGTCGATATTTAAAACTTGCTACTTCAGTGTTTGACAATGAAGTCTAAAGAGCTGTGGCTTAAAAGAAGTGAGTTAAAGTACTGTGTGCTAAGAGAGAAGAAATGTGGCAGATTTCTTTGTTGTCTGAAATACGCAAACAGATTGCTGGTTAGCAAAGTATCATTTTGTGTGACGATGAGCCCTTGCAGTTAAAGTTGCCTTATCCTGTGCAGCAACTGAAGCCCCACTAGCTAGGCTGAGATGCTCCAAGATTCATATTTCCCATCTTCTTCCTAAAGCTTGATCCTCTTAACACTGCTACCCATCTGAACTGGTAGAATATGCATCAACATCCACAAAACCAAACCAAGCTCAGGCAGCCAGACTTCCCTGAGCTTACCACCTAGGAATCATTCACACTACAGAATTATAGCACTATTATTGCATTTTAACGGCTGTGGTCTTTCCTAAGGAATCCTGGGGTTGGCAATATATAGAGGGGCATTTAGAATTTTCTGTCAGAGCCTTCCAGAGGGGCTCACCACACTAGAAATCCCATGATTCCATAAGATATGAAAGTTAAAGTGGACTCATAGTGCTATAATTGGGTAGTGTGAATGTCCCCCTGGAGGCAAAAGAGTGAAGACTGTGTGGTGGAGTAGCAATGTCAAATTTCATATAGATTCATACCAATTGCCATCCATGTATGTACAATGCATACATGGATAATTTGTTTAAAACACACCTAAAAAGAAGTTAAGGTAAAAGAAAATGAAAGTGTGTGTGTGTGTGTGTGTGTGTTGGGAAAAACACACTTTCTTTTTTAGAGAAAACATAATATGGCCGCTAGCTAAGCAGCCCCAGAATTGGGTTCACACATCTTTCTGCTCATGACCAGTAGAAAAAGAGATTTCCTAGAATAACTCAGGCTTGGCAGGGCTCCATGGTTGTCTTGCTTCTCTCATGCTATAGGATATTTCTCTAGCTAGTTCATGCCAGTTTGTGGGATTCTTGTGCCTTCTTCTTTGCTTCATGAGCATCTTATATTTCCTAAAGTGAATTCATAGCTGGAACCAACACCCAAAGAGATGCAGGCATAGCACTTGTAAAAACTACGTGGGAAATGAACTTAGGCCTGGCTTTTCCTATTATACCCTTGTAGTGATGAAAACATTCAGGATTTCAGCATAGATTCACCTGACCTGAGAGCCTAGCTGTACAATGAAACATAATAACTTGGTTTCCAATGGTCGGTGCAAAAACAAATACTGAAGGTGTGACATTATTTTGTGGGTGGTTGACTTATATTTATGGTATTTACATTATGCATCATGTTACAGCTGTACATTAACATTTAATTTGGGAAGTACAGCTATAATTAAATTTTACAGCCAATTAAGCTGATGAGTCACTGTCATCTGGGTAAATTACTGTTTTAGATCATTGAAACAATTAGATTGGAAACATTCTTAGTAACTTTGCTTCATTCATATATATATATATATATATATATATATATATGAGAATGAGAAAAGGAAGGAAGTCTATGCTCTCTTACTTTGTAGCTTCAGGAAAACTGAAGACCTGAAGCATTTTTGAGAGGGGAGGGAGGGAGAAAACGGAAAGGCAAGACCCGGAGCTTATGATTTCATTCCCTCAGTACTTAATTAGAGAAAGACATATAATGCTAATAAAATGGTAAACTTGTTTCTAATTTATGTGGCAATGTGATTTATAACCAAATGTTTGCAAGGGGGTAAAAATGAAAAATTATGCTGCAAATAAGAGGTCATCTATCTAACTTTCATGTGCACTGACAAGAAAGAAGACCTCTGAATAATGAGTATTGGTTCTAATGGGGGGGGGGGGGGCATAAAGAATTGGACTACACATTTTCTCTTAATTGGCTATCACAAGAGGCAAGCATTTTACATTTGCATACTTGTCATAAGTTTGGAGTGCCTCAAATTGTGCTGGAGACATCTGCTTTACTGCCATTTTAACTATATCTGCTGACACTCTAGAAAACTCTAGAAACATACTAGAAGTTCCAGGATTCAGCAGGATGTTGCCTTGGCACCTGAACTGAAATCATAGTGCTATAATTGTTTAGTGTGAAAGGGCCATTTGGTTCTTGACAACTGTCCTTTTACTTTGAGTCTAGGAAAACTGTTTCAGGTAGAGGCTTGTCTGCACAACTCTCTCTCTCCCTCAGACACAAACACACACACACACTCTCATACACCCTACAAGAAAACCCAGAAGCTTACAGCCATCTTCTTTTATAGTAGGTAGAGTTCTATAACCTGAAGGGGAAACTTGCCCAGTTTGGGGTTCAAGAATGGAGTTATAGGCAAAAAAGAAATGGAGGGGAAAAGCCATCCACCCTCAGGTTTTCCCAATTTGCAGGATGAACCCTCTGATCATACTGCCAGTTCCCACAGTGGGCTGACAACTGACTGTACCACCTCCTGAGGGGACAGATTATGGGAGCAATTATGGCTATACGCCATGCTCCACCATTATGACCTTTTTCTGTTCTGCTGCACACACATGTGCATAAGTGCATGGATGCTCTAGCAGCCAATTGCCAAACTCATCCTACCCAGCGACCAGCCTACTAGATGCCTCACATGACCATCTGACCAATTCCACAATAAATTGATTGTCTGTATAGCACACTGGTGCACCCAGTGATACAGCATTATCATGGAGTCCCCCCTCCCATACATACCCCCTTTCTCCCCCTTCCCCTTATGTCCTCCTTTAGTGCACCAACTTAAGGCAAACTTATAAAGGCTTCATTAACCTCCAGACTGGCAAACAGTTTATTGGATCAATTTGAGTCTGTGAGTACCGAGGACATGGACAAGCCTCTTACTAGTGTGAAAAAGACACTTTTTTCTCTCGATCTTTGCCCTTCGTGGCTGTCTGTCCTGTTAGCATGGTTTATTGGATCAATTTGAGTCTGTGAGTACCAAGGACATGGACAAGCCTCTTACTAGTGTGAAAAAGACAACTTTTTATCTCGATCTTTGCCCTTCATGGCTGGCTGTCCTGTTAGCGTGGTTTGAGCAGATGGCGTAGGTCCATGCTGAAACTTGACACCAGGATAACCACCAACAGAGTGCTATGGAGCTGGGTCAGGAAGCTCCTCCATCCTTGCTTGAAGCTGATAAAGCACATTGAAACAAGCGGCTCTCTGCAAAGAGGCTTTAATCTTCCAGTTGCTCTGTATACAATACACTCCAACAAAGCTATTCATTGCATCCAACACCATCAACACATATCAATCCACATCGACCCACACTGTACACTGAGGCTTGTCCCTTATATACACTTTGCTATGCAGCCACTAAGTCCAGCCTCTTCCTGCTGTGTCACCTTAATTCCTGTCCCCCAGGCTAGATGACACTGCATATTTACAGCAGTTTTGCAACACTTGGTAGTGCTTTCCAGCTCATGATGATGTCACTCTGATATCACATTCTGTGACTCAGCTCTGTTCAAATTGCACAGTCATCATGGCTTCTGATGACCTATAGTAACCTGTCACCTTTTACCCACATCTGGACATGTTCACTCTGGAAAATTCTCCACCATGTCCAGGGTGGAGAATTAACAACAATGCTTTTAAGATATATAATTAATGCAACTTTCAGGGAACGCCGATTTCCAGCTTGTCTTAAAGTGTTAAATCCACTTCTGAAGAAGCCTTCCCTCGACCTCCTGGACAAGAACAACTATAGGCCAGTCTCCCATCTTCCATTTTTGAGCAAGGTGATAGAGAGAGCCTTTGCCATTCAACTCCAAGTAGTCTTGGATAAAACAGATGACGTAGATCCATTTGAAACTGGCTTTTAGACAGGATGTGGAGTTGAGACTGCGATGGTCATCTTAGTTGTTGATCTCCATCTGGGTATTGACAGGTTAAGTGTAATCATGTTGGTACTCTTGGACCTCTCAGAAGCCTTTGATACCACCGACTATGGTTTCCTTCTGGAACGCTTGAGAGAGTTAGGAATCAGGAGCACTGCATTACAGTGGTTCTTATCCTATCTCTCAGGCAGATTTCAGATGGTGATTCTTGGAGACATTTGCTCCTCTAAGAGGAAGCTCATATCTGGTGTCCCTCAGGGTGACATTCTGTCTCCAATGCTATTAAACATTTACATGAAGCTGCTGGGGGAGATCATCTGGAGATTATGCTGGGAGAGATCATCTGCCTATGACACCAAGATATATCTCTCCATGTCCTGAACTGCTGCAGGATAGCAACTCTCCTCTGAATGAATGTCTTAAGGTGGTAATGGACTGGATGAGGAAAAACAGACTAAAACTGAATCCAAATAAGGTGGTACTTGCTATAGAGATCCCAAATCCAGGTATGGAGATATGTCAACTGGTCCTGGATGGGGTCACACTTCCCCTAAAGGACTGTGTCCACAGTCTGGGAATACTCCTGGACTTGTTCCTTCAGTTGTCAGCTGAGATAGATGCGACGGCCAGGAATGCTTGTTATCTTTGGCTGATACGCCAGCTGTGGCCATTCCTGGAGCCAGGAGACCTAGAAATGGTGGTACACATGCTGGTAATCTCTCGACTCAACTTCCATAATGCGCTGTACATGGGGCTACCCTTGTGCCTAGTTTGGAAAGTTCAAGTAATTCAAAATATGTCAGCCAGATTGCTTGCTGGAAAATCTAGGGGAGACCACATAACACCTATTTTAAAATTGCTCCATTGGCTGCCTATTAGTTTCTGGGCACAGTACAAGGTGTTGGTAATCGCCTTTAAAGCACTTTATGGCTTGGGTCCAACTTAGTTGTGGGACCGCCTTCCTCCATACAATCCACCCCACACAGTCAGGTCCTCTGCGATGAACTTACTGCAGCCAAGAAAGATCTGGTTGGCTGTGGTTACCCAGAGGACCTTCTCATCTGCCTCTCCTAAGCTATGGAATGGCCTGCTGGATGAGATTCATTATATTACCACTCTTGATGCCTTTAAAAAGGCTATCAACACATACCTTTTCTGGCAGGCCTTTCTGGACTGACCTTCTTATACACTGATGTAGATTGCCCTTTGTTTGTCAGAATGTCTCCTCCCAATCCTGCATATTTTAAAGTGATTTTAATTTGTATTTATGGTGTTGCTATTTCAGTTTAAAGCAGTGGTTCTCAACCTGTAGGTTCCCATTGGAGGTTGAACAACCCTTTCAGAGGGGTCGCCTAAGACCATCAGAAAACACATATTTCCGATGGTCTTAGCAACCAAGACACTGCAATTGTATAGTTGAGGGTCACCACAACATGAGGAACTGAATTAAGCGGGGTGCAGCAGGTGCCCTGGGCACCCCCTGCACCCCACAGTAGCCGGCGGTCCTGAGGGGAGAATGGGACTGCCGCCATGGCCTCTTTCCCCTCGGCTTCCTTGGCACATCTGTTTAAAGGCTGTGCCAAAGGAAAAAAAAAACACAAGAAGAAGCTCCATTTCAGAGCTCTTTCTTGTGCTGCAGGAAGGGCGCCATAGGCACTGCAAGGGCACCTCTTCATGCCATCTGTTTCGGGCCAGAGTCTTCGCAGTGGTGGGCCAAAAAAGTATGCTATCTTTTACAACCTCTTCTTTACCTCTCATTTTGTGAGGGCTTGGCACTAATAAAGGGACAAATATTTTGAATGAATTACTTTAAAAAAAAAAAAAAAGAGGCTTTTTATCCCTTAGTAGTTTTGAAGGGAGGATTTTGTTTCATAATGGAATGGCTGTACATTGATCAAACTTATTTAAATGAAAAAAAAAATAGATACTTAGAGCAGTATTTTGGATGAAACAGCAGATTTTGAGCAATCAGTTGTATCTCATATGACTCGTGTTAGTCACTTTGTATAAATGGGTTCATAAAATAGTGTCTTTTGTTATCCTTGATTGTCATGCTTTACTATCTTTTTTTTTTTAAAGTGTATTTCAGGTACTAAAAATAATAGTTTTAAGTGCTGCAAGACAGCTAAATTCTTCCCAGGTTTTTGTACATGAGTGGTATTGCATTGCCCTAAATGAAATTGCTATATGTAGAATAGGTTTAAGTCTATAAAATGTTTTTGTTTAAAAATAGAGCAGCATACGCCAGTCTTGCATACAGTGACAGATGGTGGCACCACTTGGCACAAAATACACCTTTCCTGCAATGTGTTTGGTTTGTAAGACAATAGATGTAGATGAAATAAAGGTATTCTCTCTGTTTCATTATGAACAGAGTGACAGAATGCTGTAAAAATATCCTATAAATAACTTTAGCCAGCTGCTCAGTAAGACTCACTAAGCTGAAAACAGGCTTTGGAAAGAAGACTCTGTGTAGGCTCTCTTTTTCTCTCGAATCAATCCTCTCCCCACAGTCATTTATGATCCTGAAATGCAAGAAAAAGCTTAGAAGTCATCTAGAGTGTTCAATAATGAGATGTAAAGGCAGATGTTCATATTTTTATCTGTCATGAATATTTTTTGTTGGGAAAAATGTGGACTTTGTTGTATCTGGAACCATGCATTGAACCACTTACCATGTGCTTGAACATGTATGCATACATTTTCTCTGCCTCACACATACATGCTTTTTGTAACTCGAAACGTGAACTCAGTAATATTCCTTAACATAGCTAAAGTTAAAAATCTGTTTCAGGCCCCTCTTCAGAGGTTTCTGTGGACTTTAAGGGGTAAACTAATGAATTGTGATGGATGAATCCTTACTAAAACAAATAAGGTATAACGGTTGTATTCAACATAACAAGGACACAACAGTTGTATTGGATTTGGGAAGACTGGTTGTACCATTAACCTAGCTTGAAACATTTCCTACATCTCCCCAAGTTGCTTCAGCAGACTGAAGCATGCAGAATATTATTATCTGATATAGGAAACTACAACTAGGGATGCATGTTGGAAATTATTATGAAGATATTTCTATTCATATAGATTTTTAAATGCTAGGGTCCCTTTGATTTATAAAGTCAATGCCTTCATCACTGCTCATCCAGTGGTATTCTGCTTACTCCCAGAATACCATTAATGGAGCAACTGTGTTTGTTTTTGGGGTTTTTTGAAGTGTTCATACTTGTCAATGAAAGACTGATAGATAATCGTGCCTCATGACAGGGATGTGAACACAATGACTGATTGATCCTTATTAGTTGTGGAGAAAAAATTCATATTAACCAAGATTTGTAAAATACTTGGTCTGCAAGATCATTAGTTAAATTGTACATGGCTCTTTCTGTTTCCCATCATCAAATAGAAATGATGAGCAGTAGATTATTAATTGTTTCCTTAGATTATCCATGGATAAAAAGAAATGTGTGTGTTTGAAAAGATTCATAAGGAATCTTTAATAGGAAATAGTTAATAGGAAAAATGCAAAAAAATGCACAGATTATGGATGGGATCTTGAAATGCAGGGGGTTTTTTATAAAAAAAATTTTTTATAAAAAAAATATTATTTTTATAAGTAAGTTTTTTTTTAAAAAAAGTAGCAATATACACAACATAAAAACCGAACTAACATCAAATAGGTATAAAAGAAGCAAAAAAATCTCCCTCCTACACATCTCATTCAGCAGCTAAGGAAGGAGATTTAAAAATTACACAAAAGTGGGAGCTAAAGCATCTAGAAATGTCCCAAACTAACACACATTCACATCCCATTTATTCTTCCATTTAATTCCAAATGTTATTGACTCAAATTCTATATGCCATCAGTAGGTATGTAGCTCTTTCCTTCTAGAATATGATTAACATGTAATAAGTTCCTTTTGCATTAGAAACTGCCTTTATTTTGAGTAGAGTTCTTACTCAGATTTTCATTACACACAAAATACTAGAGCATGTTGAAATATAAAGTCTCTTGAGCTTCCTACAGTTGTTTCTCTTGGACAGGACCAGCAACATTAGTTTTGAATACTGCGAGCTTCCTACAGTTGTTTCTCCTGGACAGGGCCATCAACATTAGTTTTGAATACTGCTTTAACCAACTTTTATTGATGACTGAACTTCTAACCATTTCATACCAATGGCCCTATAAGGCTCCCCCATATTCTTCTGTCACCACAATACTGCTGCCTGTCAGGAAACCTCTGCTTCTTCTGTTCTCCTCTTTACTGACTGAAATGAAATGAAGTGAATGCATTCAGTGTGTCAAAGTAATGTAATTGATTTTGACTGTAGACCCTTGATGCAGAATTTTGAGTGTCCCAGTCTTTTGATCTGGATCAGCTGTTGCAACTTCCTAAATCTAATTTGTAGGCCCAACTAGAGTAAACCCAGTGAATCAAAGGGAATTTGGTGAATCAGCAACACTGATGTAAGTTCCATTAATCAATTTTCCATTCCAGTTTTGTCTAAAATGTTAAATTTAGGCTAAAATTTCCCACTGGCCACTACTGTGAATCTATTGTTGCTGTTGTTGTTGTGTGCCTTCAAGTCAATTCTGACTTATTTCAACCCTAAGGTAACCATACTATGGGTTTGTTGTTTGTGTGTGTGTGTGTGTGTGTGTGTGTGTTTTGCAAGATTTGTTCAGAGGTGATTTTCCAAAGGGGCTGAGAGCATGTCACTTGGCCAAGGTCACCCAGTTGGTTTCATGGCCAAAATGAGAATCAGCCCCTGGTCTCCAGAGTCACAGTTCAACACTCAAACCACTACGTCATGCTGGCTCTCTACAAAAAATATAAATCAACCAATTCCTCTTTCCCACAGGTTTGGAAAGAATTGCAAGAGACTCTGCTTATGAGCAAGAAGGAAAGGTCCAGTTTGTCATTGATGCTGTGTACTCCATGGCATATGCATTGCACAACATGCATAAAGAACTTTGTCCCGGATATATTGGTCTGTGTCCACGGATGACTACAGTTGATGGTAAAGAGCTTCTTGGTTACATTCGAGCAGTAAACTTTAATGGTAAGTTTGCACTACTTTTATCTTATCTAAATATGGTTCCAAAATGGCATGGATGTCCACTCTCCCACCTCATCATATAGGACACTTCCAGACACAGGATTATAATTAATTATCCCTCTTTCTTAAAACAAACAAACAAACAAACAAAAATCATCTTTTTAACCTGCTTTGAAAACCAAAATGTATTTTTCACATAATTAGCAATCTTCACTAGAAACAGATAGAAGTTAAATTTTGTTTCTGCCTAAATAATTTAGTGGGAAATTGATATTTCTGAAGCAATTTATGCAGGACTATTTACAGAATAATTTCAAATGTCTGTAAAAGCAAATGTTCCCCTTAAAGGAAAAAAGAATTCTTGTTTTAAATGGTTGGAATCCTGTTTCCTAATTAAGTAACTTATCCTGGTCAGACCAACCCAAACCTGACAGAAATATCATTCATCTGTGCTCTTATCACTGGCAGAATTGGTCTCCTTCTGTCCAAGCAGGAGGTGCCTGGTAAAGTAGGTTTGGAGGGGAGTTACAATGATGAAAATAGTGTCCTGGTTATGATGAAGCAGTGCTGGTGAATACAAAATAATTATTTAGGTTTACTCAGCCATAACTGTTTCATATTCACAATCACTACATATTCATGAATTTGACACTGTTGCCACAATTATAATCACCCAACGTATTTTAGTGGCACCAGCTGTAAAATAATGGACAAGGAGATCCATTATGCTGTTGACTGGAGTGTGGCTGAATGATATTTCCATTGGTTTTTTTTTTCAGGGGGGCGGGGGGTCAGCCATGGCGGGGTACTGAGTTAATTAAACTAAGTAGCTGATACAGAATTCCAGCAATTTTTTAAGACTGTCTTAAGCATTTGCCTGTAGCAGAAGTTTGTGTGAATCATGTTTCACATAGGTAAGGAAAGAATCACCAATTCCCTGTTCCCAGGAACTTCACTGGAAGTGTTCTTACACAACTGTATTATACAATTCAACTTTTAACTGTCATAGTTCTTTCTATTGAATCCTGACATTTGCAGTATAGTGATGGATGTTTTGAATTCTCCGCCAAAATTCTCCTTCTAGTGCATCACGAAGCTATAAACCCCATGACTCAATAGGATGCAGCCACAGCAGTTAGAACAATTATGCTATTATAATGGCACAATGTGAAAGGACACTTACAGTTAGTTTTATGCAAAGGGCTGATGCACACAACCCATTTGTTCCATCTTTTGTACAGGTCTGCAAGGGATCGTTTATTGTGACATCTGAACTCAGGATTGTGATTTATTGCTGGTTTATGGTCCTTGTTCATTTGGTAACAACAACCTAATATCCCAAGTTCAGGTGTCATGATCACCTATCTCACCCTGCTTAGTTATATTTGGTTGAACAAAGTGAAAAGTAAAGCAGGAACAAACATGTCGTGTGCATCCACAAGTTGTTTGTTGCCAAGAATCCTAGTTTATCACTGCACATGATCACAACCATTGTACAAGGGGGTATCCAAAAGTTTTAATGATCACCTTTTAAAATTTTTTTACAGAAAATTTGTTTTCATTTGTAGTTGTTAACTTATCTCTATGTAGTCACTATCTAGATTTATACATTTTTCCCAACATATTTTGACCCTCTGAATACCTGATATTGTAGAAGTCTGCAGATTGCGCCTTACGAGGGGGGTATCGTAAAGTAATAATTATCACCCAGAAGTTATTATGGCATATTGATGAAATTTTGTCAGTGTCATCATTGGTCCCAAAGTGCACTTTGGGAAAATCAGCTCATTGTGTCCTTTATTTTTGTGACTAGCTCTGCCAGAAGTGACTAACGTGTAAAATCCTCATCAGGCGGATTACATGCCTGTACTGCAGCCACTTACTCATAATCCTCAAGGTTGTGAGATCAATACAAGCCAGGGGCTCATGGTTGTCCAACCTAGCATCTTTCCAAGGTTGCTAAAATGAGTACCCACCTTGATGGGGGCAATTAGGTTTCATGTTTTAATCATGCTTAAGTGCAATGATAAGCGGTATAGAAATGGACTTGCTATAGCTATTGCTATAACATGAGGATCAAAGGAAGTTCTCTGTAGCTTTTGCTCCCTTCTGAAAAACAATAGTTGTGCTAGTGCTAGATTTTATTTTATACTGTTTTCAAAGGAAATGACAGGAGGTTCTTTACAGTATTATTCTTTCTGCCAGACATGCCTGGAAACCATAGGCAGAATAGCACTGTCTGTCACACTACACTCCAGTGACCTCAGCTGCCAGCCTTCTTTTTTAAAAGCACAAGGTCATTTTCAGTTTAGCTTCCAAGTGGAAGCTGCCTTTGCTTCAGGTAATGCACCAGAAAAAACCATTTGGCTGATTGGTACATTTGCTGCAGTGTGCATTATTTCCTCCCTTGATAAATGTTCTTTTGGTTTTCCTTCGGAAATTTCCATACAGGGAATTCTAGCTTTCAAGTACTAATTAAAAATGACAGTATCCAGCCAGTGTGGATCATTTGTAGCTTAGACTCTGTTGGTTTCAGTAGGTCTCCTCTAAACATGACAAGGGATGCGTTCACACTGGCTGGGTCAAATTCAGTGCAACCCCACAGCATTGTTATGCACACAGGCCAGATGGGCCAATGGCATGTCAGTCCTGCTGGCCTGTCCCCTCAGTGCCACCACTGAGGGCAGGAGTGTGGTGCCTTTGCAATCAACAAAGAGGGGTAGGGTGAACCCACCTTGTTCATATGTCTGGGTACCTGCAATTAATATGAATGGGACACACCAGGCAGGCTTGACAGCAGCTCTGAAAACAAACTAACCCCTTTCCCTGCACTGCTCAGCATGAGAAAGGGTGATGGCATGGCTCTTGGTGTATTAAAAGTGAATTAGGCTGAATCAAACCCACTTCAGCTGTTCCCCAGCCAAAAAACCTCAAGACTACCTCGAGGTTTCTGGGAAACACTGGACTTTTCCCAAATTTTGCTTAATTCAGAGCAAAGTTGGTTTAATGACCAGAAACCACAATATCTCCCCGGATGTAGCTGCACATGTAAGGACTGACAGCACTGACCTCAGACTGAGTTTAGCATTTCCCATGGTGTAGGTAAGCCTCCAACACCAACAGCCTGTATATTTTTAAACAAGAATCTTCTATGAAAAATGGGTTAGCCATTTTGTGATACCTCTGCAGATGAGATACACAGGAGAGGATTTTTGGTTGGTTGGTTGGTTTACTTATGATCACAAGCTTGAATAACATTGTCTTTTCCTTGACCATAATGGATTACTAATGATAACTATGGGCCACTAGGGATCCATGGATGCTGAACATTGGCCCCCTACAGATGGCATCCATGCAGCGCAGTGCCGAAACAGTGCTGCATGGCGTGGATGTCAGCATCACACATGAGTGCATCAATAGCAACCATTTGAAAAAATGGAAGTGGATTTTTTTTTTAGGCCTCCTGGAAGCCGTAGCATTTGGTTGGCGTGTTCTCCAGACAGAGCAGAAGGGGGTGGCGTCTCGCTGCCCCTTTCTCCTCATCTGTCTAGCCCCAATGTATGTAGTGATGTATATTTCTGATTTTCCATTTGCTAGTTTTGTTGTGCTGTTGTGTTTTTTATTATTTATGTTTCTAACTGGTTTTAATTTTTAACATGTTTTTCAAAATCTGTTGTAAACTATCTTGAGTTCTGAACTAGAAAAATGATCAGAAATTAATAATAATAATAATAATAATAATAATAAGAAGAAGAATATGATAAAAGAAGTAATAAATAACTGAGTTATTTACTGCAGCCCATATTTTCCATCAGGCCTCTAGGGGAGTAGGAATTATCTTTTAATCTACCTTGGATGCCTTTTCATCTGCCTCAACTCTTCTTTGTAGGAGAAAGTGTGTGTGTATGTGTGTTCAAGCCACCTCACCTGTCATCTTATGGTGACCCCATAAATTTCATAAAACTTTTTTTAAGTCAAGGAATACTCATAGATGGTTTTTCTATTGCCTTCCTTTGAAATATAGCCTAGATCATCTGGTATGCATTGGCAGTCCCCAATCCAAGAACTAATTCTCCTACCTGACATGTTTGGGAATGTTAATGCCAGAGTTGGCCCTCTCATGGAGCAAAATGATGTTATCTGCTTCTGGCAGCACCACGAAGGGAACTTGAATGAAGGCCTCTAAGAGGGTATCTATAAGATTTAGATTCTACTTCTGGCAGCAAAATCTTTTGGGCTGCCAATGGTGAGGTATGGTACATTAAATAGAAATCTGGTATTAAATAGAAATATGACATTAAATAGAAACTCTATGTATATCGTATTAAAAAGATATTAACCTGTTGTGTCATCTTAATGCAAAAAATATAAGGGGGAAATCAAGCAATATATCACTGCATTCAGACCTTTCCATCTTCTACTTGAACAGAAAAATAAAGAAAAATTTTCAAAGCTTTATTGGTGCTGAAACAAAGTCTCTCTCTCTCTCTCTCTCTCTCTCTCTCTCTCTCTCCCTCTCTCTCCCTCTCTCTTATAACATAACTGGTTTGATAGAATGATAGCTGTATGGTAGTCCATTTGATCTCCAGTGTGCCTTGAATGTGTGTCATGGGATCCAATATTTTTCAAGGCAACAGGCAAATCCGAATATTTATTTTTAACATGTTTAATCTATTTTGTGTTTTTTGGGAGGAAACTGGGGACAGTGTTTTTAGAAATATTTCTCCCATTCAGACAAGACATGTGCTCTTAGAAGAAAGTGTTCCCCATTGATAATGTCAAGCAATTAAAAATTATAACATAATTAATGTTAACTTACAGATGATATCAAGCCAATATTATGCATTTGTTGCAAATTCACCACTTTAGTTTTAGTTCTTCTTGATTTCTGGGTGATGGGCAGGATTAGACATTATATGTGGCACCCCATTCACCCACCCACATCTGCACACTTGAACTGAATAGTTCAATTAATAAACAAAACAGTTGGCTTCTCACTTGCTTAAAGTAAAAGTGAGCTTGTAGTCAAGGTGGCAGGTTAGAATACTTCAACTTTAACATTCTGTTAATGGATCTAAGTGGCATGCACTGAACATTATGTACTGTTTCTTAGACTGCTTGTTAGCGTGTGTGTGAGAGTGAGAGATTAACTTCAGGGATCCTGAACAAACTTGCGAAAAGTGCTGTTTGTTTGCTTTTACTTATCTACACATACACATACACAGCAAAACTCAGTATGTTTCAGCATTATGTTTTTCCCCCTTCATAAAGTTTCCCCTATCCTGTCAAAGGGATTCTGCAACTTTAATAATGCCTCTGGTTATGAGCTATTTAGGAAATGCTGTGTTTTAAAATGGTTCAGCTTGACCTTGGAAGTTCAGGGTATTTCTGTATTCAGGGCATTATGGAGCTACTAATTCAGTAAAGGGCTCACCCTAACTATGATAAAGGTACCAGATGGGTCTGATCTGTCAAGCTAAGCAGGTCAGCCCTGTTTAGTACTTGGATGGGAGACAGCCAATGAATATCAGGCATTGTAGGCTCTATGAAACTAGAGTGTCTCCATGTTCAATTCGTCCCTCTCTGTTACCCATTCCATATCATATCTAGGTAGATATGAATGTGCTGTCTTCCATTACACTGTGGTCCAGACCAGGGATGAGTTTCACAGAGCCTTCCTGATATCATTGGACTACAAGTCCCAGCAGCCTAGGCAGCATAGCCAATGATTAGAACTTCTAGGAACTGTAACTCAACAAGATCTGGAGGGCTAAATGATTTAATTCCCTGGCCCTAGGTCATGGATGCTCACTGTTGGTGTTTGTTCCATTAAAATAAACTTTGCATAGTGAGGAATAGATCAAGAAAACTTTGGATGCAAATGCAGTGGGTTGGTAGCAAAAACAAACAAAACAAAACCCATATCTCCTTTGCTTTTAAATGAAAATTAGCATTTTGCTTTTGTCTGGGTAATCAGATGCACAACATCTTATTTTATTGCCTCTTGTTTACTTGGGCTTGAGTTGCAAGGAAAATGTTATTCCCCCAACGGCTTCATCTACGTAATATTCAGTGACACTTTCATGACAGCAGAGTGATCAGATCCTCCATAGCACAGTGAACCGATATAATTGATATGACATTGGATTTTGTTTAGCTGTGTTTCCACAACTTTAGATTTAAAGCAGTGAATATCATTTCTCTCAATGTGAGCTTAATGGAGGTAGCACATCAGGGTTTGTCACAGGACGAGGGCACAGAGTGGTTATTTGTCATTTTCTGAATGTAAATCTAGCATCTTGTGCTATTACTTTTGATTTGGAGGTAGCTAGCAATCAAATGAAAAGCAAGGCATATTGAAAACAGAATCACTTGCTTCTTGTATGCAAGGTATTTTGGTGACTAATCCTATTTCATATGGAAAGCTGGAAGTCTTCCATTTCCATAACATTTTAAGAGTACTTTATTGGCATAATAATGCCTGTGACTGATGGGAGCTCTTTAGAGGTATGTAACAGACCCAGGATATTGTGATGTTATATATTTAGATGCCGGTGCCTTACATTCGTAGAAAGTAGGGGAAAATATAATATAAATAACATTTTCTGGCCATTTGATTCAGAAGCCTATGTGGATGACTAAGTGTGACTGGACTTAAAAATAAGAGTCAGCATGAGTTCAGACACTAGTTTATGAGAAAGCCACCATCAAAGAAAAGTTGTTTTATGTGGAGTAGGACCTAGCTAAAGGAGCACCTTTCCCTATATGTATCTGTTTGAGAATGGTATTTGGCACATGGGGCCCTTCACTGTGTCCCAATAGTGGAAGAGCATGGCAATACTCCCTCTTTGGAGGCTCAAGCCATGCCAAAATTCTTCCCAGTGCCAATCCCCCCCCCCCCCCCCCTTATTAAAGCCTTTGGAGACTAAAGGTGCATCTACACTGTAGAAATAATGCAATTTGACACAACTTTTGAGTGTTGTGGAATCCTGGGATTTGTAGTTATACAAAGTGTTTAGCCTTCTCTGCCAGAGAGTGCTGGTTCCTCACAAAACTGCATATCCCAAGATTCTCTATGATGGATCTATGCCAATTAAAGTGGTGTCAAACTGCATTATTTCTACAGTGTAGATGCATCCTAATTTACTTTGAAATTTATACATGTGCATAGTTTTCAACTGTTTTAGCTTTTAAAGATAGTTTATTTGTTGCCATGTTTAATGTATTTTTCAATGCTTAATGTATTTTTTAATGTTTAATTTTTTAAAATTATTTTGGTCAGGAATTGTTTTAAATTGTTTATAGTGTACACCACTCTCAAATCCCACAATAAAGGGTGGAGAGAAATATTTAAATAAAATAAATATTTTTTTCCTGTAGTTGTACATAATTCTGTCATTTTCATATTGTAGAAGGCTACAGCACATGGTAAGGTAAAGCAGTCAAGGAATAAGTTAAAATATTTTGAGGTTCCTGCTCCTTGAGTTTTCCAACTGCACCTTGGTGGTTGTGGTTGTACATTGTGATGGAACAGTAATTTATTCAGTTCACATCTGAAGTAATGTGAAGTTACCACCATCTTATTTTCCCAGGCAATGTGTGTATGTGATAGAAAAAAATACACAGAAGCTAAGTGTCACAGCCTTTGTTTGGTGTCTAGAAGGATATAGTGATGAATGAACACCACACACACGCACACACCACACTTTGTTTGAAACAATTTGATAATTTACTCCCAGTCTAAAATTGGATGTCAGATCACATCATTCCCTTCCTCAGTTCCTTGTCACTGATTGTCTCTTCCCCAGATTTGGGACAATGCTAATGCTACATGGGACTAACTAGGCTCTAAGTGCTGCCACAAGTATTTGCAATGACACCAAATGTTTCTAAGTTGTAGCTCCCATCATCCTTCATAATTGGCTGTGCTGGCTGGGCTGATGCATATCATTGCCAAGTGGAATGCACAGGGCTATAGCTAATCACCACTGTCCTAAATGAGGCTGGAAGGATCCCCACATAATATTTTTAATTTCCATCAGTCCATGCTGTGGAACTAGTAGTTGGGATAATTATTTCTTGTCAATCACCATACACACAGTCACAAACAGCTATTTAAAAAACAAAACAAAAACTTTTTTTGTTACATTCTAGGAGTGGGGTTTGATTCTAGAAGTTGCACAGCAACTCTATACATATGCCAGTGTTTACAGGAATGATACATGTGATGGCCTGCCTTAGGTTAACCATTGAGACTAAACTTTGGTAGTGGCATTGATGCAGTCCTTTGAACTGTGTGCTCCATCATCAAAATCGTCCACTGGAAAGAGTGCTGGTCTTGGACTTATTATTTGGCTCATGTGTGTTGGGTAGGACCATCCGCTCATTAATAATCAGTTTGTAAAAAGGGGACATCAGTGTTTCAAGGAGGTATCCTGGGTGCAATTGACATGGTAGCATACTGCAACTAAGGAGATGTGGGCCTGATTTGTTCCTGGGATAGATTTCTTTAAGCTTGATGCATTTAATATATTTAATTTACTAATTAGTCTAATATACAACAAATCATTAACAAGTATAAGAAGTGTTTCCAACTTGGTTGTTATTAAATGTGGAAATGTGAATAAAGTTTGGATGGCATGAGAAAAGAAAAGATGCACAGCTAGCTTAACAATGCTGACCCAGTTTATAGAAGGTCAGACCACCAAATCATTGAAGAACTGCAGCTGTTCTGCAACACTTGTGCCTGCTTGCCTGCTGTTATGGGCTGATCAAGAGGAGGGGAACATATTGCATAACTACCCCTAAGCATTGTATTTGATAAGTATGCATGAGTGTGCATTTCTTTTCTAAGGTGCAGGACTTCTGTGGATTCAGGCAAAAAATGAAACATTCATCAATACAGACATAACTTGCTCCAAGGCAGTTTTATAAAGTGATTAAGCTGTCAACCTCTTTGCATACCAAGGGTAAGCAGGCATGGTGGATGCAATAGATACTTTCTGGGGTAGTGGTAAAAAGACAAGAAGAATAGATTGGCCTGCCCATGACTGAAACTACTCTTCTGTAGTGAAACACAGAATTACTTCCCTGTAATCCTAAAGATAAATAGTTAAGTTTTATGTACCTTCTTTAAAACTATAGTATTCATTCATTAGTAGTTGTAGTAGTAGTAGCAGCAGCAAAAACAAAAAACACAACAACAACAACAATAACAACAACAACACATTGGATAGTGTGAACTTATTTAGCAGTATAGCAACAAAGCCTTGGCTTACATGTTGTAAACCACTTAGAGATTACTTAGTTCAGTATGAAGCATTATAGGAATATAAATGCTAAATGCTATTGTGGATATGAATTTCAAAGTTTATGAACCTCTTCCTCTAATCAGTAGCTCTGCATGCTTTTTTTTTCTTCCTGTACTGTATTTCACTGTTCATACAAAAAGACCACTCACAAGACTTGTTAATGTGTACAAAAGCAGAAGAATGGAATCAGCTGCATGAATCAGCCCCAAGGCAAAGGATTAATGGGCCTTCATATGTTGCATTATAATCCAGTTTTTAATTACATGATTAGCTAAAATCAAGAATAATGCATAATGAATAGGGAACAAAGGGGGAATGTAGCTTGACAATAATCAGATCATATTATGCATGAATAGTATTCTTTATCTTGTTTATGTATGGGTATGGGATGGTGCCTATTATTTAAAAGAAAGCAGATAGAACATTGACTTACTAGTACAGTTCATATCTTGGATAATTCACTTACTCCTGTGCCATGACTGTTATGGCTAAATACCAACACAGAATGGGACATATGGATATATTGTAACACAAAGCTATACTTGTAAAGATGAAGGACGGTGTTCTCACTTATGAGATCCTTTGGGGAGCCCATTCTTTCTGTTGTATCATCCTCACAGGTATATGTAGTGAGAACATAGGAGACAGACCTTTGAGGACAAAGGGCCCCAACAGACTGGCAATAAACACCAGCCTCAGGGCAGACTGGGGCCGTTGTGTATACATGACACAAGGCTTGATGCTGACCTGATGCCGCTGTCACACAATGCACCCAACCGCATGCCAGGCAGTATCACAGCACTTTTTTGGTGCTGCATACAGATGACGCAGTGCCTAAACAAATGCCAAAAGGTTTTGCTGCCATGGCAAAGGGACCCTTTCCATGGCGCAAAATTGAGCTGTTTTTTGCAGCTCCTTTTTGTGCCATGGAAATACCAGATCAGAATTGCTGCATGTAGTTGCCGTGGTCCTGCTCTGGCACTGAAAGGGGTGGCCTGTTCACCCCCTGAGTCTATAAAGCTCCATCCCACATAAACAAAAAAAGCTGCACTTTGTCTTATTTTTATGCTAGGTTTTTTAAATGGTTTGGGTTTTTAATTGGCTTTCTTTCTTTCTATATTTTTTTATTTTTATACTTTTTGAATTTTTGAATTTATTTTTAAAAAGCACAAATAAAGAAATGAATGCATGGTAATACATTAATGCTTAATTTTTTTTATTATCCTCACTCATCTCCCTTACCCTTACCTACCTTATCCCACCACCTGTGTCCATAGACTGTTATAAAGATCTATTATTATATTAGTATAATTTAGTCCTTCCTGTAGTCAGTCCATTCATTGTGATTTATTCTTTTTCTCTTAACACTTCATTTTGTTGTAGTGTCTATGTTACTTATATTACTTTAAGTATCCACAGATTTTATTTTGTTTTTGTGTTAAATATTGTTTTGGGGAACTAGAGTTATTCACACTTTTCTACTTTCACAGGGGTCCTGCACCCTTAACCCCAGCAAACGTGGAGGGCTGACTGTATAACTCGTATGAATGTCAAACAAACAAGCACAGCCAGTACAGCACAATTTGGATGATCCTGTCCCTTTGAGCACTCAATCTTTAAGGGACTGCTGAAATAAAAACAGTCTTAATCTGCATATGGAAAGATAACAGAGAGTGTGCTAGTCTAACCTGACTTGGAAGGGAGTTTGAGAACCCAAGAGCATAAAAAGGAGGAAGGAATGGGGAATGAGTGGAAAGGGGAGGGAAGAAAACGTGGTAGAACCTTTAAGACTAACTAGTTTTAATTCTCATTAAAGTCTTTCCCTGAGAAGAGTCCTGCAAAAGGAGTGTCATACCAACAATATATTTCATATTAATAAGGTCAAAGTGTAAAGGACTGGAGAAATCTCTCAGATCTTAGCTTCAGCTGCCTATTACTGATACATTACCCACTGCACAACTAGCAGTCTGGTTCTTAGCAAGCCAGGTGTAGAGAATTCTACAAGTCAAGGATTCTCTCTATGCCTTGGAATGAGCTTTGAAAAATATATTTTTGGACTACATCTCCCTTGCTGACTTCAGGATTCTGAGTGTCCTAATCCAAAACAGTGATTATTCCAAGCTTTGCTAGGAATCAGACATTGGAAACATGATTTTTAGAACTATATCTGTCTTGATGCCTGCAATCCTACAATCATTGTGAAGAGCTTCTTGTTTTATCCTGAGGGTTTGCCAGCTTACCTCACATGCCAATCTGGACATCCCAGGCACTGTGAAACTCTAACATGGCAAAGTCCAATTCCTCATTGCCAAAAAAGAAGAAAAGAGGCAGGGAGAGGGGGAAAAAAAGGAAATTCACAATCAAAAAGAATACAAAAGAGAATGGAAAGTAGCAAAAAAAATCCATAAATATAATAAAAAGCTGGGTAAGATCTGCACATGCTAATTTCTATTTATAGATGCAGATATAGAAATAATTGCTATAATTTAAATAGAAATACTCTGTGTTTCACCATAGCAGCAAAGGCAGCCAAATCTAAAGCTGGCTGGCATAATAGGTTTGAAAATTTAATTGCATTTTTCTAAATCTGAGAGAATAGCAGAACCAAAAGGTTGTAGCATATTTGTGGTTAATTCCTTGTTTGTTCATTCTTTTCTTTTCTTTTTTAACTCCTGTCATATTCTGGTACTCAGCTTTGAGCATCAATACACTATTAATTGTGCAGTTCCCACCCTGTTCTTTTGCAGATTGTCAGATAACATTCCCGAACACGTTCTTCATGAGGCTAGACTTAGCTATTGAGAACCAGCATCTCCAAACTACTCTTGTACCATGTTTGGCAGTGTCTGCAACATTTCAAAGAATGGAATCAATGGCCAAGAAAAATTCTATTCTTTTTATATAGATTTATGTATGCACCTGAACAGTGTCAGATTTAAAAAAACAAACACCCAAATCCCTTAAAATAATCTCCACCAGTTCTGAATAAATGAATAATGCACAGGTAATAGTTCTGTGTGTGCCAGACCAGTAAAATAAGTTCTAGTTTACTGCATCTCATAGTTTACAAGTGAGAAAACATACTTTGGACTACTGTGGACAATAATGACCTCCCAAGAGATGTACAGCAATAAAGAATTGGCAGCTTGAATGTTTAGAAACGAGAATGAAAGAGTATGACGTGAAGGAGATATTTTAAAAAGCGTGATAGGAAACTAGGGTGTTCCATGAGGAAAACTCCATTATCTACAGTTTTCTCCATTCTGGAGAGCTGGTACAAGATCCATACCTCATTGAAATGTGGCACACACAATTATATGAAGTAAATTTTAGTTCTGGCATTCTAATTAGAATAGCAATACATGGAAAGACACTGTTTCCTGGTTTAAATCTTAAGATGCATGGCTATTTTTGTTCACCTTTCTGCAAATATTAAGGCATTTTTCCATTTGCTGGATTCTACAGTGTGAGATAGGTGGTGAAAAATATAAATCCATAAAAAGAAAATCGTATTCAGGTGGACATTCAAGACATTATGAATGGCTTTGGTATGTCAATAAATAGTAGGAGCCTGTCCAAACTATTGTAAAAAAGCAAGATCTCTCACAACAGAAAGCTTCATTAATTACTGGTTAGGAGCTTCTGGTAAAACATTTTTCAGTCCACATGAATCCAACCAGCAGAGAGGGGAAGGAGGATGAAGGAAGCTGGTTAGGCAATCTGGCCAACAGTCAGATTTTATAATGATATAGATAATAGGACATCATTCATCACTCCTATGCTCATTGTTGTCTTTGGAGACCTGGATGGGCTTGCCTTCTATGTCAAAAGTACTATTTTACACACACAAAATTACAATTCTAGAATAAAGGCCCTGTTGTCCCGCATCCATCCAGGAAATCCACTTTAACCAAAATTAGATAACCACACTATTGTGGTTGGAGGGAGGGAGGCTGTGATCTATCCTGGAATAAAAGCAAGAACAAAAACCCAAACTAGGTAGGAATACAATTGTTTGTTCTAGGAATTGTTTCCGAATATATCGTATGAAGATATTTTATGTGGGTTGTTTTAAAAACAAAACAAAATCCTGAGAACCTTAGCAACAGAAAGAGCAACTAACAGGGATATTTATTTCATTTATTTTCCTCCTGTTCTTCTTCAAATTAACTTTGTGGCAGCTGACAGATCCCATTTATGTCTAAGTTGTATGGATAGGCTTTCTTTTCATGAGGCCTTATTTGCATTTCAGCTGAAGATTGTATATGGATGAAAGTTGTAAACAAGAGCTGAAGAATGTGAGGTCAAGCTTGTTACAGTTATTCTATGGCCATGGCTGTGATCATCTTTCTCATTCACTTAAAATGTGTTCAATGGCGCAGGAGAATAGTTTCAACATGAAAATCTCATGTTTCAGTTCAAACTCATTTGTTACAATAATGCAGAAATTGGTAATTGAGCAAGTCTGAAATTTGCAAAAGGATAGTCATAAATAAATAATGTGTCACAGGGCAAACTTTTGGTTATTTGGGATTTTTTTAAAGTGTTAATTTATATTGATTTAAATATACCTATAACATATGGTATGTCCATCAGTTACTAGATGGCAGATTTGCTTAATTTCCCTGAGACAAAAATGCCCTAAGATCCTCATTTTCCTAGGAAGAAAAAGAAGACTTCACTGAGAAAAAGTGTGAATGAGAAAATGAAGGAAGAAAAAGACCCACAAGAAAGGAAAACAGTTGTGGGGAGGGACTTCTAACTCTTGTAAACAATGTACTTCTGATAATTGTTAGATAAAACCAACACAGTCTCTGAAAATATCCTTCCCCCATGATATGCTTTGCTCCCCCTCCCCCAATGTTTCAGATACTATGAACATGGGCTGAATTGCAGCATAGTAAATATTTTGGAAGCAATAGCTATGCACAAAAGCTGAAGTGAGATTTTATTGGACCATTTTGAGAAGATGATATGGCTGGCATGGGAAAAGATCAGCTTTTCCCCCAGTGTCAGGTAGAATGAGACTTTAAAGCATATTGGACTTAGTCCTAGCCATTTGAATTCATGCTGGGTACTCAAGAAGGTAGGATGGTCAAAAAGGATGGATGCATCCCACCTCTTGATGTGTGCTCTAGTCATTAAAATATCCTCATTATGAAGTAAAAAGGGATTCACAGATGTGACAGGAAAAAGAGTACAGAAGGTTCTTTAAAGGACATGGAGTGTTAACACAAAGAGGCTTCATTCATAGTTCATTTAGGTAAATGGAAAGTTACTGGCTAACTCAACAAAACAATGAAAGTCATTCTTCAGGCAGGTCACCAGTGCTGACAAATTGTCTACATTCCTCCTTTGAAGAGAAATCAGCAGCTGCTAAAATGTTGAAAGCATTCAGGTAGACATAATTCTCTAAGGCAACAATTACAGGCGAGATAAATTTATAATCAGCCAGCATTGCAGTTATAGCTAGGATCCATTATTTAATTATTATTTATTTGCTCTAGGGGTTTCAGTATTTACAAAGAATCAACTGCTTTTCAAATCTGTGTCCATGAACACTACCCCTCAGCCACAATCAGGATTGTGAGGAACTGCAAAAGCAAGTGGAGGAAGTCTGAAAAGCAACCTTCCTGTCAAAACAGCACAAATTTAATGGAAAAGTGTGCAAGCGGATACACACACACACTTTAATATTTTTTCATCAAGTATGGATATCACCTAGACTCAATTCAGCTATGAAGCTAACTGAGAGGTCTTGAGCAAAGGCATTAGCTTCCTGTAAGAAGATGGAATGATCCAATTAATATAGAAGGGGCACCTTGTCTATCTGTAACTTGATTGCTTATAATGTGGAATGGTTGTTTGAGAGCTTCTACAGACCAGCAGAAAAAGCTGGCGTGTGGGCATGGCTACCACAAGCTGACTGCCCTGACTCCCCCCACCCCCACGCTGTCCACCTGACCAGATGGTGGACGGCATCATGCCATGTCTTCGACACAGTGTTTACATGCACTGTGCCAAAGAATCAGAGAAAAGCCGCTGCTGTGGCTAGGGTGCCCTTTTTGCTCCTTCTTTTTGTGCCACAGAAAGGCCAGATCGCAGCCATGGCATGTAGTTGCTGTGGCCCCAATATGGCAAGGAAAAGGGCAGGTGCAGGCCGCCCCAAAGCAGAAATAATAAAGTCATATTAATTGCATCTTAAAGTAGAAATTTCTTATTAGCTCTGAGTATTCAAACAAGTCAAAATAGTTTCTTAGAATACACATGAAAGTATAGTTTGCTGTACTAATATAAATGTCACTGTTACTATACTGTCCACATTCTCAAGGCTGCTTCCCTTACAACTTAAAGGAAGACATTTTGGGAAGGGATAATCTTCCTTAAAGCTTTTTGATCTCCTGTTTTCCTTGGAGCTTTGTTCATAACCATTTTTCCACACTCCTGCTGTTGCTTTTGTGCTATTTCTCCTGCTTCTTTAGATAGTAATGTAGCCAATAAGGGATCATATAAAGCATGTGATGATATGACAATACTAAGTTACTATTCATATTGAAGCATGAGACAATATAAAAAACAGGACAATAAATGCATTTACTGTAGGTTACAGAAATACTTCCTGTGTAGAGATGGAAATAATATTAGAAAATATTTGAGAAAAGGTTGAAATATATGTTTCTGATACTGACACTGACGAGAAATGTGAACTGATAATAATTTTCACAGTTTCAGTTTATTCTGCACAAAATTTACAGTTTTTCTTTTAATAAAACAACATTTATTTATTTTTTTATTTTTGTGCAGGAAGCAACATTTTCTGTCAAGAAAATAATATTTCTGTGCAGAAAATGCTGTTTTGTGTGCAAAAATAGCCCATATACACAGAACAGTCCAGAAGTGAATAGTCTTCAAAAAGACTTTTGGGGAATTTCTTCTTGCAGAAAGAAACGTGCTAAAAATACCAATTGCTTCCTCCAAGAATAAAAATTAACAAAGAATTACACTCCTGTGGTTAATCATAGCTGATCGGGAGCACTGTAACAACTGTATAGTTCCAAATTTTTCATGATGATGAAAAAAAAGAATAGGACTTTGAATGCTAGTAACATTTCCACCCTCCTAAAGCCTTTCCCTCCTTTCCACTCAGCCTTGCATTCCAAAAGTATGTATTATGGCAATTTTTGTCATTTTTTAAAATTACATAGCCACTCTTTCTGCTGGCCTTAAAATGCAAAATTCTCTGTCACTCTTAACATTAGGGGAAACTGCTGCTTGATTTGGTGGGGCGGGGGGAGATGTCATTTTGAGATAGCTTCCTGGAATGGATGCTCATTATTCCATCCACACAGTTGCCATTTGAAAAAGAATAATTAAAGGGAAAAAAGATAAACCATGATTACCCATAGAAATCTGAAACAAATCCAGGGAAAAGAGAATGAGGGAAGTATAATCAGTTTAGCTTTATCTGCCAGACTTTATTATGAATTTTAAAGCCTACAGATGCGTTGTTCAGATTCAATCTTCAGACACTCCAGGAAGCAGAATGCTAATGCACGTTACCAAGATTTGCTCTGTTTAATGTAACTTTCTGCGCATGTTGTCATATGCTTTATACATAAATGGAGACCAGCTGACTGACACATCCTACAAGCACAGATTCAGAAGAAATTCAGAAGAAAGAAAAGCAGGTAAATGGAAGGGTTATTGTATTGCACAGAAAAGGGTACATCTCAAATATAAAATCCCTCCTCCCAGTAAATGACTCTAGAAAACTAGAATAGATATGCTGAATTTGGTGGGATTTACTTGCTAGTAAACATGCATGGGATTACACACTGACCATTTTTCATTACGATAAACTGTTGTCTGGCTTTCTTTGAAAAAGATGATGTCAAACTGTTTCAGATTTTATTGCTCTACAACATATGTGTGCTTATTAAACTGACCAGATCAAGAACTCTTTAAAATATGTCTGGCCACATCATTGAATGTCTTCAGATGTCATTCAAAATCATCTCTGTAAGGGATTGGTTGATACTACTAGCTGTGTGGGATATTCTTTCTCTCTAGTTGATTACTATTGCTGTTTGAATTTCCATTGAAATGACTGTACTCATCTGTTCCGCTGCTTATTTGTATACTGCATGAAATAATAGGATCTCTGAGAGGTTTGCAGGGTTATGTTAAATTTAGTGTATTAATATGATTGCTGATATCTACTCTGGATCATCTGTAGTTGGTTCCCTTACTGCAATATCAGTACACTTTGACACTTTGCAATGGATTCCTGAGATCTGTACTTTGTTGTTGCACCAGATCTCTCTGACAGAGAAGGATAAATATCTCACAAAGCTACAGATCCCAGAATTCCATAGCACTGAGCCATGGAAGTTAAAGCAGGTCCAAACTGCATTGATTCTGCATTGTAGATGTGGCCAGTGAGAGAGGTAATGAACTTCCTTGTTGTGGACAGCTAGACTGGATACCTCTTACACCATCAAATAAGAGCGTCACCATTACTGCTGCTGAAGACCACTGGTTGCTGACCTGAGTCATCCATGACTTTCAAGGCTTCCACACTGAGTTTGTTGCAGCTGAAATTCAGTGAGGCAGTTCTCTATAGTGAAAAAGGGAGACAGCATTACCTCCTATGAGGTATTGAGGCACTAAACCATAATGAGGTATGTAGGAGCTAAACCATGTTGATCTGCAGGAGCAGCACATCAACCTTGCTTGCAGGCAGGAAATGAAGGGAATAGGAAAACAAGATCAAGGGGATTTTGTTTGTTTGTTTGTTTATGCAGAACTGTTAAATTCCAGTGATCTACTTCTAGTAATGGCAGCAGCCACTAGGGTCATCAGGGGTGCCAAAATGGTGCAGGAGGCATGCAACCCATGGGCCATACATTATCCATTTATGATCTATGAGAATAGAAAACTAAAACATATATATTCTATCATCATATCTTTTCAACATGCTTGCAGAAAATATCATATGCAAAGCATGTTTATACTCAAGAAGGAGGAGTGACAATAGGAGGAAGAAATATCAAGAGAGGCGGCACCGACTGGCCAAAAGGACCAGCATTGGGGTAGAGTGGGGGCATGGCCACTGCACTCTGCACACCCCAACTCCACCCCCCAAATGGCATCATGCTGCCTGCCCAACTTCTTCAGTGTAGTATTTAGATACAATGCACCAAAGAAATGGGAAGAGCTGCCCAGAGGTGGCAAGGGTGCCCTTTTTCCAGGCCAAAATAAGTAGCATCTTGTTGCTTCTTTTTGGCACAGAAAAAATGTTGGATCAGGGCCATGGCATGTGCTGCAGCCCACACAGTACAGAGCTGTCCCTTACCCACCATCTGTTTTGCCCCTAAGATATTTAGACAACACTATACTACTAGAAGAAAACAAAGGCTTGGAACAATTTGTAAAGAAATTTAGGGGGAAAAATTCCAAAGACTGGCTCACTACTGAACATTAAGAAAATGAAAATGATGACCACAAAGGTTCAAAATAAATTCAAACTAAATGATAAGGAAATTGAAATAAAGATTTTCCACCCCTGCGATCAATCATTGATCAGAACAGAGACTGCAGTCAAGAAATCAGAAGGATAGTAGGAATGGGAAGGGCAGCTATGAAAGAACTAGAGAAGATGCAAGATATAGAACTGAACTCTAAAGTTAGGATTGTCCAAGCAATAGTATCCCTTATCGGGATGAGAGAGCTGGCTGGTAAGAGAGCTGATGGAAGAATCAACTAATTTGAGAAGTGGTGCTGAAAGAAGAGTGCTGGGGATAAGATAGACAGCAAAAAAGACAAACAAATGGGCCCCAGAACAGATCATGCTGGAAATCTCCCTTGAAGCCAAGATGACTACATTGACATTGTTGTGCTTTGGCCACATCATGAGAAGACATGACTAACTAGAAAAGACAATAATGCTAGGAAAGTTAGGGCCAAAACAGACATCCTGGTAAAGCTGACTTGTAGCTGGCTTGGGGGCATGGCGTTTAGACATGTCATGTCCCCAAGTTGCTTGGAAGTCATGCCTGTAATTATATGCCAGTTGGTGACTTGGGGGTGTGGTGTTTAGATGCCACTTGCCCTGGAGCAAGCGAAAAGCCAGCTCCAGCAGCAGAGGTGCGGCTTTTTCCATCCCAAATAGGAGCAAACTTTTTCTGCTCTTATTTGGGGTGGAAGCTGGCTGGATTGGGGCTGCAGTGTGCAGTTGCCAAGTCTCAGGGATGACTTGAAGCCGCCCTTTCAGGGCTGTCTGTTTTGGCCCTTAGATGGCAGTAGAAAGAGAGGAAGAGTGCATGCCAGATAGATAGACTCAATCAAAGAGGCCACAGCCCTAAACCTGCAAGACCTGAGCAGAGTGGTCAAGGACAGGGTTTTCTGGAGGTGTTTTATTCATGGAATTGTCATGAATTAGAGTCAATTTAATAGCAGTTAACAACAAATGAAAAATAAATAAAAGAAACGCACCCACTTCATTGTCTCACAACTCTAATTAAGTTCAATTCCTTGTTACCTATTATCATCCTGAATTAGTGTGTTTGTGTATGTCTATGTGTAAAACTGAATGTGCTTGTGATGATAGATAGATAGATAGATAGATAGATAGATAGAGATAGATAGAATTTATGCCCTGCTCTTCAGTGTGAAAGGATCTCAGTGCACCTTACAAATTGCTAATTTGACAATTCCTTATAATCTAAAAAGACATGACACAAAAGGAGAAGGGCATGGCAGTAGGGAAGGGGGTTAAGTCCAGCAGATACTGCATATATGAAGCTGCTGGAAACAGCAAAGAGAATTGAAAAAATTAAAATAGACATTGTCAGAATTCCATCTCAGCAGAAGAGTCTTCTGGCCAATGAGTGTACATCTGGAGACTTCATAAAGATAAAGAGTTTATCTACACAGTCAGACAAAAAACTTTAGATGACAGGAGAGCAGCCATGGATGATTATGTGGTATGTTTAGAGTTGCCTTGAGTAATAATGACAGCTAATTATTCCATCAGTCACTTCGTTTTGATTGAGTGAAGCTAAGCTACTGGATATCCTACTATTTGAAAGCTAGCATAATTTAAATGTTACAGTACACCACCTTAATAAATGGAAGTCTGCCTCTTGAGCTATCAGTCTGATTTAAAACAATGTCAGTGTTTTCCTGTACATCACAATAGAATCAGGATGTACCATGATGGGGAAATTATTTTCTGGAAATATATCTTGTAAACAGAATATTTGAAGTTTGATTTTTCAGAGTTCCATATGGAGAAACCAATCAAATAGATTACAAAAATGAAACTAATAAAAATTATCAAACTGGCAAAATGGCACTTGGAATTACTTTGATCACAGAGGATAAATTCTGAGTGGTCCCACACTTGAAAAGAACTTGATTTATTTCCTTAACAGTGAGTACAATTGATTCCATTTATATCAGGGTTTGGGCATACCAATGAACAAAAAACGTATTCTAAAATGGGTTAAGGGCATTCCAAGATTACTTAATCTGGAAAATTGTAGCTGTTTTAGGTAACTGAAGTTTTCTGATAACTATAACAGAGATATTATTTAGGCAATATGTATGGTATGATATGGTATGGCGTGGTATGGTATAGGATCACAGAATCATAGACTCATAGTATGGTATGTTATCTATGTTGTGGTTAAAACACAGCTTCACTATACCTTGGGGCTGGGTGGAAGTCAATGTCAGAGTGGCATTGTCTAACAAACATTTGTCTGCTTGTTAGGCTAGACATGTGGTGTCTACATAACTGATGTTATCATTCAATGACAATAATTAAAAATACATGGGGTTCCCAGTTAAGTGGGTAGCTCACAAGTTTATTTAAATGCAATGAAAAATAAGTATTTTGAGAGAAATATGTAGAGAAATGCTAATTTCAGTAGCAAATAGTTTCAAAATGTGTAGTTGAAAGAAAACATATTTGTGTGTCTCTGTGTGGGTAAATATGCTGAAGGCACAAAATCCTATCTGATCTTGGAAGCTAAGCAGGATAGCCCTGGTTAGTACTTGGATGGAAGACCATCAATGAAAACCAGGAGCTGTAGGCTCCGTTTCAGGGGACAGAACTGGCAAAACCACATCTGAATATTCCTTGCCTAAGAACACTCTAGGAAGTTCATGGGGTCACCATTGGTTAACAAGCAACTTGACGGCACATACATACACAAATATATTTATGCACATATTTCAATGTAGATTGTTTTTTTAAAAAAAGTTTAGATTAATACAGATATTGAGACTGATGAGCAAAGGTAAAAAGATGATTGGATCAGGAAAAAAAATATGATGATAATTATGTTGGTGATGATGATGCTCTTTTTAACCTCTTAGAGAAATAACACAACAAAGATAAAGGTGAACCAAAACCCTTGGAGAAGGAGTGTAGGTAACGAAAAATATAGCAAAGTAGTGTTGTATAATAGCCTTGGGAATGAGAATTTACATGATGAACTACCTAGCACCTGTGCTGCATGGCAAGAATATGAAAATTACAAGCATGACTGCAGAAGTATTTAGCCAAGGGACATTGAATCTGCCTCAGTGCTGAAGCAGGAATTGCCAAAAGTGAGTGCCAAAACAGCTGAACTTTTCTGATCAAATATGTTTTTCCTCTGCCCACTTCTATGTCAAATATAAGTTCTGTGAATAATAGCCATGCAATTAAATTTTATTTTGAATATTTTAGCTCTTTTAAATATATTTTGGGTGTTGATTTTGAAAAACAATAAAATTATTGTACCACACACAGTTCTTTCAGAAATTCAACATATTTTTTAATACATTGAATTATTACTCAGCTTTAAGTGCAGGCATTAATGTTCCAATGCAATTTGTTTCAGTGCTTTGAACAGATTTTGGTGTTCCATACCAGTGAATAAAAGTGTTTTGAAAATCTGTTAGAAGACTATGGGCCAAAATACACCGCAGAAATAATCCAGTTTGAGACCGCTTTAACTGCCCTGTCTCAGTGCTAGGGAACTCTGAGAATTGTAGTTTATTGTATCACCAGAGTTCTCTGATAGAGAAGGCTAAATGTCTCATAAAACTAGATTTCCTAGAATTCCCTAGCATTGAACCAGGGCAGTTAAAGCAGTCTCAAACTGGATTATTTCTGTGGTGTGTTTTGGCCCTTTAACACCTTTCTTACTCTTTTCAGGATAATTTTTTGCAAGATAATTTCTTTCAGTCATATATTACAACACAGAAATATCAAAATAAGTCATGAAAAAAACTGTATACATTGGAACAAATGTGAGGTCATTTTTTTGATTTAGAGCAACAAATTCCTATAAAACTAGCATATATATATTTAAAACAATGTTATGACTTTCAATTTTGCAAGCCTGTGTAACTACCTTTTCAAACTGCAACTCTATACTACTTTCTTGGCAAAACTCAGTGGTGTTTTTTTAGGGATACATGGGTATGAACTATTAAATTTATTCAATTAATGGGCATGAATACTCATTTTATTCAATTTGAAAAGGATTGTGATTTAGGCACGCTGAAAGCTGCACAGAGCATCCTGACAAAGAATTTAAAATTCAATTAAGGCCCAGAAGTTTACACACTTAAGATGGATGGATGGATGTCGTGTCCATATTCTAAATAACAATCCTGTGTCTATAGGCAGAAGTTTATTTTGAACAGTGAATTCTTTGTTGGACTAGCAGTGCGCAAAAAGCATCTGTTGAGCAGAAACATACAATGGAATACAATGACATCTTGCTGGTGTTGAAATGTCTATCATTTACAACTGTTAGAGCCTGGGCACAGTTGTAGGGCAACAGATCAAGCTATCAGCCAGTTCACCTACTGACAAAGGAAATATTTCATCCCTGATGGAGAAACATGCAGGATGAAAGTAAGTAACATTCACTTGGGATTGCAGACTCTATCCTCCCTCATGGATGTAGGCCAATGTCAAAACTGCCAGTTCCCAAAGTTGTGACAAAGAAAAAAAATGAGTAAAGGAAATGTCTGCTTCCAAGAAACATGCATGACATGGCATGAAAAATGGAACTAGGAGACTGAGAGTAAGTGGGAAAAGCTGGGACAACCCAGTTTGTCAACTGTGCATCTGGAGATCATTATGGTCTCCAGATGGTCCAGAGTAGTAACTTCAGACCTGTCCCTCAGTCAACCAAGGTATTCCATGATTGAGTGGCTGGAAGTGAAATCATCTACAGAGCACAAGCCATCTGCTAAGCACAGAGCCCCAGAGAAGAATATACACCACTGGCCGGAAGATGAGAACACACAAGGGGTTCCAGCAGCTTTCTCTGTGTAAGACTGGAAATTGTACGTATTTCAGGTTCATGGCACTAGTTTAGCCAAACATTTGTAGAGCTCAAAAACATTTCCAGAATTCTTTAGTTAGCATGGCTAGTGAATACTGTCCATGCTTACTGAAGGATTCTGGAAGTAAGTGTCCCAAGCTCTGAGTGTTTCTGTATATTATAGCAGTTATTGATCACTGACAAACCTATAGCAGATTCCCATTCCACTTGCAAATGCTTCTTCTCTGCATTTTCAGAATACCCCCCCCCCCAAATTGAGACACTATGGGGCAGTACAGACTGGCGGCTCTGTGCCACCCATTTTTGTTCCATGTCTGTGCTACAGCATCCGCATGCTGCAGCACAGACATGCTGTCTAAAAGAAGCCACTCTAGGCAGCTCCTTATTTGAGACATCATAAGGGCTGCTATGCATTCCCTATCATGTCTCTTTTGCTCACAGGCATGTGGGAGGTCAGGCGCCCTTACTGCACAAGGCTGTGCCATATGTAGATGGGGCCACAGCCTTGTGACGTCAGCACAGTGATATTATGGCCCGGCACATATGGACATTCAGCATTATTGAGCCCTATTATCGCCGCTAATGGCTCATGTGTATTGGGCCTATGCTTATTAGAAATGGTTGCATTATGCTCTGATTCTTCCAGAGTAATGGTTCTTAATCTTTTCTTTGCAGGGACTCCCTAGTTGCCACAGACTCCCAAGTTTTAAAACCCTAAAATGCATCAAATACTATATTTACTACACATCTTGACTTGGGATGGCTGGGATTGCCTTTTGCTCCATGTGCACTCCAGTTACAGAACAAAGAGGCAGGCTAGGAGGACCAGCAGAGAAACATGGAAAGCAAATAAGCCCCCCCCCCCCCCCGGAGCATGGTAGCAGTGCCGGCACCCAACAGAGAAGGATGGGAGACTCCATTCTCTGCCACTCACTTGGGGTGCACTCATGGGCCCCTTCCCTCTTATGTGCCTGGTGCCCCCAAATGCACCATAGCTGTGGGAGAAAGAGGCAGGGAAGATAATCAGTCAGAAAAAAAAGGCAAGGGGAGTAGGCAAGCCCTTCGGGGGCCGGTGCATGCCCTGCAAAGATATCACACTTCACAGTCTGCAGAGCTGTTCTAGAACTGCTGTTCTAGAGAATCTTGTAGGTAACAACAAAAATATAAAAAATTAATCAATAAGGTAGCTGTATGTGTTACTTCATATTGTTCATCTATTTATTTTACCAGAGCATGAAAATTAAATTTAAAAAAAAACCATAACCAGCACATGGCACAATACTGACTTGAATGAAAACTAAGAGCATTTCTAGATAAGCAACCTCCACTTGCAATTCTGCTGCAGACATGGGATTTTACAGAAACATAGTCTTGTTAGTCTGGAATGTCACTATGCAAAGGGATCTTGTAGCATCTATGAGACTAACAATGTGAAAGAAGTTGTAACATACAGTTTCATAGATTTTGTCTACTTTCTGAGGGAGTAGACCAAGACTACAGAAGCCTATACTACAATTTGTCTCAAAGGTGATACAAGATCCCTTTGCATAATACAATTTTACAGGCAGTCATTTTCCTACATTTGTAATCATCCCCTGGGATGATGATGATGATGATGATGATGATGATGACCAGAAAAAATAAAACCTGGTAAGAAAGTAAAATGTACAGTGCTCTTTGAAGTGTACACCTAGGCATACATCATTTGGAAACATTTGCATTCATACCTCAGTTGACCTCCTGAATATGTGGATCCACCCCATTATGTAGCTACTGTACTTGTCATACTTCAAATGTGCTTAGCTCACACAGTATAATGGCTTGGTTCCTGTTTTTCCTTTGACACCAAATATTTACTGTTAAAAAAATCGATTTTGAATAATAGTTACTTGAAAGCTAGTGGACTAGATGGTATCTAGAATAAATGACTTAGGTCAAAAAGAATGTGATAGGACTGAGAAAATTGAGACGGTCATGCAGCCAGAATCAAAAACTGTGAGATCTGTTTGTAGATCAAGATAAGGAATAGGGTAGAGAATGCAAAGGAAAGACAAATCATCTCAAAACAGGTATGGTGATGTTATGAAGCTGAAATAGGAAAGGTAAGGCAAGCATTAATAACATAACCTGGATATTTTTCCATTGTTCTACCTATTCCTGTGAATAACAAAAAGGAAAAAAAAGGAACCTTTCATGAGGTTTTAATGGCACAGAGGCAGTTTGGCATTGCCTTCCTCTGAGGCTGAGATAGTGTTGGTTGCTTAAGGTCACCCAGTGGATTTCCACCACTAAGTAGGGATTTGAATCTTGGTCTCCTGGAGTCCTAGTCCACTCAAACTACTACACCACGCAGGGTCTCAGATATTGCTCTACTGTCACATAATTCCTTAGCACATAATTGAGCAAGAGGTTGAGGTTATGACAGTGACAGAAAACCATTTCCTATAATCACTGGCAAAAATGACCACAAGTGCTGCAATAGCACATATTTACTCTTATTGATTGCTGAAGCTGAACTGTTCATAAAATCCTACTAGTCCAATACATGGTTAATGTTCCTCTTAAATGTTTTCTTCTTTGCATTGTCTGTCATCTGCAATGTAGCTCATCTGCAGTACAGTTACATTACAAAAGAATAAAAGTAATGCTTTGTTGTAAGATACAGTCAAAACTGCTTCTTTATCATCCATCTGTTTCTCCCCTTAGAGATCTTCCACCAAAATCAATAACATCCAGATCAATAGAAGGGATGCTTCTTGAAAATGTAGATGATTTTGTCTTTATGACCCTGACTTGCTAATAATGATTTTTTAATTTAAAGGCAACAAGCACAGGGCCTATTGTGAATTACTTCATTTCTTGAAAGGAATGTAGGGGAGGGAATGACAGTATGATAATAAAGCCAGATAATAACACAGAACTGTGGGCACAGCAGAAAGGATGAGAGCATATAGGAATGCCTTCCATAAAACCAGATTGCTGTCTGGTGATTGACTCCCACTATTCAGAACATATAAAAATGAAATACTAATTTTTGGCACAAATAGTCTTGCTTCAACAAGTGTATATTTTAAAGACAAGAGAGTGCATGTGGTTTAATTTCTGCTACTGAACTGGAAGCACTAGTCTTGTTGGTCATCCAGGGGCCATTAGGTACAACTTCCTACCCAGAAGCTATGATGAATCCCAAAAGATGTAAAACTTTTAAATTAGTTGAAACTTCTATATTTTAAGAAAAGTTGAAAATACTTTTGTTTCACTGTGCCTTTTAGTTTCTGCCTTCTATGATCATGAAATATGTTAACAGGAAGATACCCACCTGAACAAAATTTGAAAATGTTCCTTTAAAATTGCATGTAGTATAAAACCATTAGTCTTGAGATGATGACCAAAAAAATCTTTAAAAACATCACTGCAAAGTCTGTGAAATTCATTGTTTTCATGTCTGCATTTTGACAGATGCCAGTCAGCATCAACTAAGTGTTTTAGAATGGGAAGTTTTGCAGAAGGGCCAGATGGGGGGAGGTAGCAACACTCCTCTTTGTTTTTCCACACTGTTTTCCTCTGCTATTTGAGGTGGTGATGGAAATGCTGATTGCAATTATGTTGACAAGTGATTATGTTTAATGTGCTTTTAGGTGCATTAAAGAAATCAGAAACCATATCTGCATCCTTCAAACTGAAGATGTGGGGCCTCGGAAATATTGCCTTTCCTAAGCCTGCCTAATTAGTTCCGGACAGAGGCAAGATTTGAATTAGGGGCTTCCCAGTTAAAATCTCATTCTATTAAACATGTCTCATTAAACATAATGCTATGTCCATAGTAGATATACATTGCAGGATGGAAAAACTGGTGCAAAATTATGTAAAATATGAATGGAATTAGTAGTAGTAATAGTAATAATTGTTATCTCTGTTTCATGTTCTACTAGGTATCACTATTTGGATCACTGATAATTCAGATTCTATCTAAGGAGTTTATCACACGGGACGGAAGTGCCCATATCCCGTGGATAAATAGGGTTTAAACCCATGAATATCCCACAAGAGCAGGATTGTTTTCAGACAAGGTTGCACAATTTTGGCATTAACCCAACAACCCATGCAGAATGCCGCGAAATCACACCGTTTAACTTTGGGAAAATCTGAAGTTAAAAAGCAGCGAGATTTTGCAGCTTTCTTCACAGGTTAATGTTGAGTTAATGTCAAAGTGCCCTGATGTCTGAAAACAATCCAACTCTTGTGGGATATTCATGGGATTTAAACCCTGTTTTTCCACAGGATTTGAGTGCTTTGCCTCCTGTGTGATAATCTCCCAAAAATCTAGGACTGAATCTACACTGCAGAATTAATGCAATTTGACAAGGTTTTAACTACCATGACTGAATGCTATGAAATTTTGGGATTTGAAGTTTTGTGAGATATTTATTCTTCAATGTCAGAGAGGTCTGGTGACATGACATACTACAAATCCCAAAATGCCATAGCCATGACAGATAAAGTGGTGTGAAGCGGCATTTATTCTGCAGTGTAGCAAAGGTCTTGGATACAAAGTGCATCTACACTATAGAAACAATGCAATTTGATGCCACTTTAACCACCATGACTCCATCTTATAGGATCCTGGGACACACCAGCACTATTTGGCAAAGAAGGCTAAAGACCTTGTAAAACTACAAATCCCAGGAGTGCATAGGATGGAGCTGTGACATTTAAGGTGGTTCAAAGGGTACTCTTTCTACAGGATATTTATTTATTTAGAGCATTTATACCCCACTTTTCAACCCCACAAATGTTGAAAAGATTGTTAATATGACATTTCCTTGTCCCCAGATTTGCCATCTAAATAGACATGACACAAAAGGAGAAGGGAATGGCAGCGGGGAAGGGGAAGTGCAGATGCACCCTCAGTGAGATACCATCAGATAATATGTTTTATTTTAAGAAGAGTCAGTTTTTGTGACTGAGCTATACAGTTGGCCATCCACATTCACAGTTTTCAAATTCATGTTTTTGACTATTCATGACTTTGTAGCTGCTGTTTAACAAGGTCAGTCTTTTCACACACACATCCTCCTCACCCTTCCTCCCAGCCAGCCAAAACCAACAGCATACATTCCCCTGCTTTGCCAAACTTTGCATCCTCCTAATTTCCTTCCACATTTCCAAGACCCTTTGAATCCAATATGTGCAGCCACACCCAGGAGGATCCAATTTCTCTCCCCCTCCTCCCCCTTCCTTTCTCTCCTGGCCAGACAAAAGCAACTCCATACCTTCCCTTACATCAGATTCAGACTGGGAAGGATTTGGAAATGGAGTTTATCATATGACGGAATTTGGGGGTTTAATGCAATGGCAATCCGAATGCAATCATGGGGTTTCACGTTATTGCATATGAGTGTATCTCACACAATTTCAGGCAATGGGAAGTCATTCTGAACGCAATCATGGGGTTTTACGTAATTGCATATTAGAGTATCTCACACAATTTCGGGCAACGGGGGGGGGTCATTTTCGGGAAATGGGAAGTCATTCTGAACACATTCCAAATGCAATTAGAATGCACATAAATTCGCTAGTTTACGTGAATTCGAACTGGCTCCATTCGAAATTGAGAGAAATTCCTCCTGTGTCATAAACTCCAATGAGAAGAATACAAATACTGTCAAAGTGGGGAAGATATGGTCTTGTTTTGGACTGGCCGGAGGGGGGGGGGAAGGGGGAGGAGGAGGGGGAGAGGAGATTACAAAGAGAGTTACCAATGGTGCTCTTGGTGGGAGGGGACTCTTTATCATTCATGTTGGAGGACTAACATATTCATGGTTTGGCCCCAACCCCTGCAAATGGAGAGTGACTGTAGTTAGGCTTACCATTTATCCCAGAAAAATGGGAAAATCATAGAATGAAGGCATTAGAGATGTCCCATCTGGCTGGGTCAGTTGAAGCAGTAAATCCCAGATCCAAGAGAAAATTTCTGTAAGATGTTTTTAGGTGGCATCTTACACTGGAGAAGTTAGTAAAAATATACAACAACAACAACAATAATAATAATAATAATAATAATAAAATTTTATTTATAGCCCGCTCCTCTGTATCCAATCAGAGCTGGTTACATCAATTAAAAATTACAAGATAAAACATACATTGCCCATACCCAACATCCAAGAAATGTAAGAACAAAGTTGATTCCCTGTATCATTGCTGGACATGTAGACAAGGTAAACATTATTGGGCTAAAGTACATGAAATAATGAAGGAAATATTAATAACTAAATGGAACATAAAACCAGAAAGATATTTGATAAATATAATAGATGAAGGGGAAATAGAAAGAAACAAAGAACAGATTGCCTTATATTGTATTTGATAACGTAACAGCAGCTAGAATAACCAATGTGAGATACAGGAATAAAGAAAAGATACCAACAGTGGAAGAAAGTGAAGTTCTGTTTTCGTGAGGGAGTCTGGAACAGATCCCCTGTGAAAAAGGAGGGGCGACTGTATATATAAACATAGTGGAATAGAAATTTAAATGTATTTTTTTAAAAAAAAACTTAGTAGGACTTTATCACAAGTGGAAAATCAGTGGTTTAACCAGTGATTAACCCATCAAAATCGTGCAATCACTATTAAAGATTTTCACACACGTTGCACGTAAAGGTCCATTATCCCAGAAATAACCAGGGAATAACCAAGGAATAACCAGGCAAAAAACAAACAAAACAAAACAAAACAAAACAAAAAAACCCCAAAATCATTCATGGGATTTTCCTGTGAATGATTTGTTGCTGTTTATTGCCAATTTATTCTCAGGATAACGGCACTTTAATGTCGATGTCATGTGAAAATTGTAATCGCAATAACGTGATTTTCATAGGTTAATTGCTGGTTAAACCCCCAATTTTCCCCATGTGTTAAAATCCAGAGTGAAGATCATGATTTAGTAAATAGAGTCATAGAGGGTTTTTTTATGGATGGGTGGGAGGGGCGAAATTGAGAGTTTAAAGATACATACAATCAGCTCTCCTTATCCATGATTTTTTTTCTCCATGGATTCAAGCATCCATGACTTGAAAATGTTTAAAAATATATAAATTCCAGAAAGCAAATCTTGATTTTGCCATTTTATATATACGTATAATTATAATTGCATAATATGCAAATTAGATGCACGTGAAGGACTAGAATATGGCAACCCTAGCTATAAGGACACTATGATGATTTCATTCAGATGTTTTGTCACTATCAATATTGGAACCAGAGTCATTTTCTTCTCCTAGAAGCTATGGTGATGGACATGGTGGCGATGATGGTGATGGAAACTGTGTGCATATTTTCCAGCTTTTCTTTTTTTTTTTTTTTATTGTGGCAATCAAATGATTCCAGACAATCTTTTAGTACCATACGCAATCAGCAAAATTGTGTGCCTAAATTTCTCTGTACTCACCAAGAGGGACTGAGCTAATATAATTTTGATATTTTGGGCTATAGTGCTTTGCCTAACCTGTGAAAAAGGCCAGTGAACTTAATACAAGTTCCTTTTGAGTAGACCTATGTAGAATTGCATTGTTGTTCATATTTATTCTATACTGGAGTGACAATTGTTTGATCTTCAGAGGTTGCTTGGTTGTAAATAGCGCCGCCCGACTCAGCGGGCCGGCGCTGTTGCCGCGCGCGGGAAGCGCCATGCTGGCCTCCCGCCGCGCGGTCTTCCCGGCAGCCATTGCGGGGGCGGGCTCCCCCGTGATTGGCTGGCCGGGAGGAGAGCGCGGGAACGCAGCCCGCCTTTTTCTGGGACGGACTACATGTCCCAGAATGCAAGGCGGGCGAGGCGGGCGGCCTGATTGGCTCCCGGCGGCCCGCCTCTCGCCCTCATTGGACTGGCCAACCGAGGGGCGGGGCTGCTGTGACGTGGCAGCCCCTGATTGGCCCTTGGGCCTATAAATTCAGGCTGCGGGCTCAGAGGAACGCCATTGCGATTTTCGGCTCTGAAGTGTTCAGAGCCGAACGAAGAGCTCCGGGTGAGTCGGCCCGGGCAGACGGGGGTCCAGGAGGGCCCAGTGGATTGCGCCACACGGGCTGTGGGCGCTTCGGGTGGCTGTGTCCACCCCTCCTTTTCCGCGGTTATTTTACCGCGGTTGCGCCACACGTTGCTGTGGGCGCATTTGGTGGCCTTCGCCCCCCCCTCACACCACGCGGTATAATTTTAAAACCGCGGTTCTCGGGGGCGTGCGGGTGTGTTTACCCCCCCCTGCAGTTGTTTTTTCTTCTGGGGGGTTTTTTGCTGGCTTGGGTTTAAGTTCAGCGTGGCTTACTGGTTTGAGCGGTGGACTAGAACGCTGGAGGACACAAGTTTGAGCCCCGGCTAGGGAATTATTTCCAAAACATCACAGCATAAGCCACAGTGCGGAGAAGGGGTTATTTCTCACTCCTCCTTCGTGTTCTGGATTGGGGCGGTGATCGCGGCTGTTGCCCTGCTGAGCCCGCCCCCTTTTTTCCTTCTTACCCCCTCCCCTTGTTTTTAAGGGTTCTTCTTTGTGGGGGTGTAGACTGCTTATCCCTGTCTCCTGATCTGGACTGCGTTGCTTTTGGGCATTTACGTGAGGGCAGTGATCGCGGCTGCGGCCCTGCTGAGCCTGCCTTCAAAAAATTTGTTCGCTTTGAGGGGGCGGTGATCGCGGATGCATCCCTGCTGAGCCCGCCCCTCCATCCGTGATTAACTTTGTCGGAAGTCCAGTACTTTTGCAGCTTTTAGACTTGGGTTCATCATGCCGTCTAAGTCAAAAGGTGCTAACCAGCAACTGAAAGCACCGTCGACTCGCATCGGGCGCACGGCAACATCTCGTGGTCGTAATGCTTCGTGTGCGGTGGCATCTTCGAGCGCGGAATCTCGAAGTATCGCGTCGCCGGGCGGTCCATCCGGAACAGGCGCGGTATCGGGTGAAGGGCCTGCTTCGCAAGTGTCGTCAGTTATCTCTCAATTGATGGCGGCGGAGCTGGCGCGGTCCTTTTCTGATATCATCTCTAAGGCTCTTGCAGCGAGCGGTTCTCCATCGGTAGCAGGTGCGACATCATCTGAGATTGATGGGAGTACTCAAGCTTCGGTCGGGGCGACGGGTCCGGTTCAGGCGTCCGGTTCGGCGTCCAGTTCTGCTCCTGGGGCCCAGGATCGTCACGTGGCTGGGCAGTTGGCGGTTTCGAGTTCCAGCTCGTCTTCCAGTTCCAGCTCTTCGTCGGATTCAACCAGTTCCGACGATGAAGTGTTGGAAGTGGCGACAGCGGCTGATTCGTCCAGAAAGAAGCGGAAACACAAGAAGAAGTCGAAGAAGAGGAAGAAGAAGTCGAGGCGTTCCGCCTCCAGTGCTCCTGGGACTGTGGTGGGGCAGGAGGGTACGTCCTCGGGCGTCCCTGATGGCAGGGATGGATACTGGGTAGAGCACGCTTGGGCTCCTGGTTTGCCTTTGTGGGCCATTAGGAGGAGGGCCTGGAGACCAGGTTTGCAGGGGGTTTGGGTCGACGCTCAGGCTTCATCCATCCCAGCTTCTGCTCCTGGAGATTGCCCCCCGGGCTCACACTTGTCCAAGAAAGTTCGAAAACTTATTTTGCGGGGCTGTTATGTTGATGTTTTCACCCTCCTTCAGCCGAAAGGTCAGGAGGCTTGGGCGGTCACTTCTCCGAAACGTGCCAAGAGGCACCCAAAAGTTCCTCCTGCTGAGCACAATTTCTCTAATTGGCTGGAGGGATATACAGTGTTCAAAGCGGTCGTGTCCATGGCTTTCCCGGAGAGGGCCTGGCATCTCGACTGCCACTTGTTGCACGTCCTTCGGGCTAGGTCGGTGGCAGGGGAGGCAGCAGCCATTGCGTACGACGCTGCTTTTAGGCAGCAGGCGTCGCTTAGCTCTCGCGAGCGGTGGGATCAACTCCACAGTGAGATTTGGCTTTTAGAAGTAGGCCCGTTAGCTAAGTCCAAGGGGGCCTTCAAGGCGCCCGGTAAGCGGGAGCGCAGGCTCGCTTGCTGGGATTTCAACGCGGGCCGCTGCACGCGGGCTCATTGCAGATATGAGCATTGCTGTGAGTTATGCAGAGGTTCTCACCCCAAGATCTCCTGCTCTCATAATAGTTCTCAGCCCTTTCGACAAGGGCGCCCTGCCCAATCGGCAGCCGGCAAACGTGACGGGGCCCCTGCCTCTGACGCCGGTGGGTCAGGGAGCCAGAAATGAGGTGCCTTCTCCTCCTTTTCGGGGGTTCGCTATGGCTCGATCGCCGGTTAATGTGGGAGCCCTTTTGCCTCTTTTGGAGGTTTATCCTCATAAAGAGGCTGCTCGTTTGCTGGCTGATGGGTTTTCGTCTGGTTTTCGTATTCCCGTGGTGGCCCCTCCTCCTCCTGCGGTGGCAAGAAATTTGAAATCGGCTCGGGATATGCCTGACGTCCTCCTCAGTAAGATTAATAAAGAAATTGAGGCTGGTCGTATTGAAGGGCCTTTCAGTTCCCCCCCATTTGCTGATCTGCATGTTTCTCCGCTTGGGGTTGTTCCCAAGAAGGCACCAGGGGAGTTCAGACTCATTCACCACCTGTCTCACCCACCTGGGGCCTCGGTGAATGATGCCATTCCCGATGAGTTGTGTTCCGTGAAGTATGCCTCTTTTGACCATGCAGTCCGTTTGGTTCGCTCTTGTGGAAAAGGGGCGTTGATGGCCAAATGTGATATTCAATCGGCCTTTCGATTGTTACCTGTTCACCCTAGTGGTTTTCGTTTGCTAGGTTTCAAAGTTGGAGAAGGGTGGTATTTTGATAAGGCCATGCCAATGGGGTGCTCTTTTAGTTGTGCAGCGTTTGAGACCTTTAGTACGTTTCTTGAATGGGAGCTCAAACGGCGTGCATGCTCCCCGTTGGTGACACATTATTTGGATGATTTTTTGTTTGTTGGGAGGGCTGGCACCGATGAGTGTAAGAAACTCTTAGACACTTTCTCTGCCCTGGCCCGAGAGATTGGGGTCCCATTAGCGAAGGAAAAAACTGAGGGTCCTGCTTCATCTCTCACTTTCTTGGGCATCCAACTGGACTCTGTCCGTGGCACCTCATCCTTGCCCCAGGCAAAATTGTTAGCGTTAAGGGCCCTTTTAGCGGAATTTCTGGTTGCCAAAAAAGCTACGTTGAAACAAGTTCAATCCCTACTAGGGCACCTTAATTTCGCATGTCGTGTGGTGGCGCCTGGACGGGCCTTTTGCTTTAGGCTGGCCAGAGCAACAGTTGGCGCTCGCCTTCCCCATCATCGGGTTAGGATCTCCAAGGGTGTTAAGGATGATCTCAGAGTCTGGGAGTCTTTTCTTTCCAATTTCAACGGTGTTGCCATTTGGCAGAAGTCCTGGCAGTTGGGCGACCGTTTACAAGTGCATTCCGATGCAGCCGGGAGCATTGGTTTTGGGATTTATTTTCAAGGCCATTGGTGCGCTCAACGGTGGCCACAGGAGTGGGCTCAGGGAAATGTGTTGAGGGACCTGACTTTTCTGGAATTATTTCCAATTGTGGTTTCCATTCGCATTTGGCGGGAGGATTTTGCCAACAAGAAGATCACGTTTTGGTGTGATAACCAGGCGGTTGTCAACGTGGTCAACAGTATGTCTTCTTCCTCTGAGAGAGTCATGTTTTTAGTTAGGAGAATGGTACTCGATTGCTTAATTAATAACATTTCTTTTTCCGCACGGTTCGTGCCTGGACTTGAAAATAACATCGCTGATGCTCTCTCTCGCTTCCAGGAGGAACGATTCCGTCGTTTGGCTCCGGAAGCGGACCCCTCCCCTGTTCAGTTTCCTCAGGACTTGTGGGACCTTGGACCTCTATCATTATGAAGGGCATTTTGGCGTCTATTGCTCCTTCCACTCAGAAGGCCTATACGAGGGTTTTTCCTAAGCTATCTGCTTATTTTCGAGTTTGCAATATACCGGCTCATTGGCCCGTCCAGTCCCCTACTGTCCTCGGCTTCATGGCCTGGTTATATTCTAACGGGTCCTCCCCTCGGGCCATTTCAGTTTTGCTGGCGGGCATATCGTTCTTTTCTAAAGCCTCTGGTCTAGGTGACCCTTGTGCCTCCTTCCAAGTCAGGCGGACTCTGGAGGGTTGGAGGCGATCCCAGGGTCCGTCTTTGGATGCCAGACGTCCCATCACGCTGCCGCTGCTCGAGCAGCTTTTTGCTGCCTTACCTGTGATTTGCTCTTCTCAATATGAGGCCGGTCTGTTTCGGGCTGCTTTCGTTACTGCCTTTTTCGGGGCCCTGAGGTTGGGGGAGCTCATTCCTAATTCTGCCAATGATACCTCCGAGCGTTCTCTTCAGGTTGGGGATGTTTCTTTCACTACGAGTTCTGTTTCATTATTGGTTCGGAGGTCAAAATGCGACCAACTGGGGAAGGGGTCCATTATTACATTGAACCGCTTTAAGGGATCGCTGGTGTGCCCTGTCCGTACCTTGCACGCCTTCATGGATGTTCGCCCGGTTGGTTCAGGTTCCTTGTTCTGCCACTCTAACGGAGTTCCAGTTACGCGTTACCAGCTGGTGGCAGTGTTGCGTTTGGCCCTCAGACATTTGGGTTTGCCAGCGAAAGATTTTGGGGGACATTCCTTCCGGATTGGGGCAGCTACTTCGGCTGCTCAAAGCGGACTGGCTTCTGACTCTATTAAACATTTGGGACGCTGGAAATCCAGGGCTTTTCTGGGTTATATCCGCCCGGACCGGGACCTGGCTGAGGGTCATTGAGGGTATTGTTGCTCTATTGGTTTGTGCTGAGCCTGAATGCGTTTGATAGGGTTGGCGGCAGGCGGTTCGTTCCTCACCGTCTGTTTGGCGGCAGCATAGGCCTGGATCTGGGGTTAGGGGTTTCCAGGGCTCGATGGCTCTGGATCGGGAGTCCTCGTGACCCGGGTGTATGGAGCGTGCTGATGTGGCCAGTGCGGGGGCTACAGTCAGTTGACACCCGGTGACTAGAGTGCCTTGCAAATCGGTGGGTGGAGCACAGTTGCCCGACTGTGCTTTAGGGCGGGGCTTGGCACCTACGTCATCCCGATGCTTGGATATAAGCAACCATTCATTAGCCAACGGGGGTTTGGCTGATGCCCAGATCCAGACCTTATGCTTTGGGCCAACCCTATTGTTTATGTTGGAATTAATAAAGTTGTGGCCATGTTCACTCCAATCTTGTGTATGCGTGCTTTTTTATGGCAGCTGACCTGCGAGGCAACTCCCATCAGCCCTAGCCAGTGATGAATGCTGGGAACTGTAGTTCAACAAAATTTAAAAAGCCACACATTTCCCACCCTGTGGTTCAGTGAGAAACTAACAGTGTGATCCTATCCACTGTCAGGAGTAAATCTTACCTTGTACAATGGAGAATTGCTCCTAGCTTCTGCTCATGTTTGGGTATTTATGTGTCAACACCATTTATCTGGAGACAAACAAGTGATCAGGATCATCTAGTATACAGAGTAGAGTTCAATTTGTAGTTTGAGACTGAAGACTAGCCTACACATAAGTGTATTGTACGAACTGCTGATTTTTGGACAGTCACACCAATGTTTATTTGTCTTTGCTTTCGTATGCAATTTTCCATCTATTCATACACACACACCCTGCTGAAAATGTGCAGCCATGCAGATTCATGTGGAGCGGATGGATGGCCAGATGTTTGATAATGCACATCGTCGCAGATACTCCAGTAAAAACAGGAATCCCTTTTGAGTGGATTTTATGCAGCTCCCTGCCCCCTTGCAAAAATGTTAAATTCCTCAGAATCATGTGTTGCTGGATAACAATCTATTTGATAGGTATAAAAAATATTTTAATTGTGCAAAGAAGCCTTAAGAGAAACAGGGAACTATGAGTTGTTTGAAGAATGCAGATGCTTTCTTTAGGAATTTGATTCATGACTACTGGGTTTGCTGACTGCCATAGGACAATGCATTATGCTTAGATATTTGCAGAAGTTACAAAGGTTGTGTAAATCTCCCATAGTCTTTCATCCAAAGTCAACAAAACTGAGGTTTAATACAGGGCAGTACTGTACTTCCAGAAAAGTACTCACAATCGTACACATGTTGACTCAGAAGCAAGTTCCATTAAGTTGAGAAGTATAGGATTGCAGACCACAGCAATTACTTTGATTCAAATATTTCTCACATTTATGTTCACTTGAGGCATCCAGAAATATTTGCTTCACTGAGCTGAACAGACTATCAGCAAACCTACTCCCATTTCACTGTTTAATATACTGAGGAAAATGTCAGTGTTTGCTAAAAGAACTAATTTCAGTGCTGGCAGTTACTGTTGGCAAGTGTGATTTAAAATGTATTATCTGGAGGAATCGTAATGAATTTTAGATTAAGATGAGGCTGCTAAAATTAGTACTGTTACTAAAAATGTCATGCCAATCATTCTTATTTTGAAATCTCACAACTTTGAGGTTGCTAGATTTCCCCATTGTAGTGATACTGTTGAGCAAGGATGGCAATTAATTTCTTAATGAATACTTCAAGCATCTCATTCTAAGTACAAACCAGATGAATTGTATTTACAGATACATAATGGCCACTATGGTACAATGATTCATCCTAGATAGTTAGTGATGGATCTTCCACATAATAATTGCTCAAAGGTCATGTGAAAAAACACTATAACTTCCAGTACGGATTGAGGAATATACTATAAATGAAAATATTGTTTGTAAAGTAGACCATAGACACAAATTACAAGACTTAAGCAGAATAGTGGAGGATAGGGGCGCTTGGAGATGTCTCACCAACAGGGTCACCATGAGGGATGACTCAAGGGGAATTACCAACAACAACAGTATACCAAAACATGTGACTATTCAATAATCAAAACTGTTTATAGGAACTTCAAATATGACCTGTTGCTGGTGTCACAAAACAAACATGCAGTATACAATGTGCTATGTAATTGCAAACATAGGTCAATTGATTCTCTAGTCACTAAATTTACTTATACATCAAGTCCAGATGTGATGCAGAGAAAGACCAGAATACATGAATAATATAAGTTAACATAGACAAGATCATAACTCGGGCTCTTGAACTGAATGTTTCAACCTGTTTTGTCTTCTTCAGCTTCTTTCCTTCAATTAATGTTGTGGTAGTCTTCCGTTTTCATTCACAAGGACTGCATTTATAAATAGCTAGTATCTAGACTGATCAACACAAATGATCTATTGAGTGTACATTTTGAAATTGGAACCATTAAAGACTGCCTGAATGAATCTACATACAGGTTCAGAAATCCTCAGGAGTAAACAACCCTTTCCATACTTCTAGGTTACTGCACTGATTGAAAGTCAGGTGTGCTGGAAAACTGGCCATCCCCCCCCACCCTCCACAACAGAGGAGTTGGAGTGGGGATGGGCTGTTTGCTGCCCTCCCCTTGGATGAGACAGTGAATTAAAATCACACCACGGCAATGATGCCGTGGTCTGAGACTTTGGGGGCATGGTCAGAGGCAAGGTTTTGCCAACCTCCCCCATGGCCTCATTGCTATGAAGAAATCAACCCACCCACCTGCCGCTGATATAGTATGAAATTTTCTTGGTCAGCTAGGGGCTGGGTAGGAATTTCCTCCCCTTTTCCATGAGTTTTTCACCTACCCCATACTATTTCCAGTGGCGTATAAGAACTTGGTTTATAATAGCTAATTTGGCTTTAAAATTGAATTCTAATTGGGTTTGTATAATTACCTAATTTTGGCATAAATGTTTGGATTATATTTCATTAAGCACCTTAGGCACCATTTTGGTGGAAGGGACATTTTTTGGAACCACCTCTTTAGGCCATGTGTCCTGAGGAGGCAGAAAAAAAAACTGCCCTTAGGTCTGGCTTGAAAGATAAACTCCATCTTTAATCTTCAAAGACTGGGATGGGGGCTTTCTAGTTAGACTTCCCGATGAAAGCTGGCCAGCAAATAACAGCGTTTGGGTTGTTATTGAGGTCTCAGGTGTTATTGTCCAGATAAACTGCAGAGGTGGTCTCTGGAAAGACACTGGAAGCAGCTTCTCCCACACTTGGTTGTTGTTGGGAATTAGTTGCAGTTCCATTAAGCATTTAATAAATAGGTCAATAAATGGCCCTGTTTTATCCCATTTCTGTGTCTGGTCTCATTATTCTGGGGTTGGTTAGCAATATACTTATTTCTCCTAATTCTCTTTCCCACCAGAAAACTGCAAACAATAACCATGTATAATTGTTACATTTCATACATACAAAGTAGGCATTATTGATGACTAATGCCATTTTTACCAGCCTTCTTGAGTGATAAATTGAGTATAATGTTATCATCCTAAATAGTAACTGTATAGCACAACTATATACTAAAAATGCTTGGCTGAATAAGGAAACTAAATGCAATACTCACATATTACAGTCACCAGGCAGAAGACCTGCACACATCTCAGGTTGGTGCTAAAACGTAAGGCTTATGTAATCCTGATCCTCAATGAGAGGATCTCAGAGTGAGCAGAGCTCAGGTGATTTAAATGTAGATTAACTTAAATAGTGTGACTTTGAGAAAAACTATGAAAATTTAAACAATCATTAAGGCCTGTGGGAAGAGAAGAATTTGAAATGAAAGTCCAAAAACATTCCCTTTGCAAAAGGAGTGAGTTCATGTTGGTAAGTGATTCAGTACAAGCAATTCAATAAAAAGGTAATGTGTACAGAAAGAATTTCCCCCAATACAATTTCATTATTGCCCAATACATAATTTTCATTAAGGAAGATAGAGTTTCATTTTTGTCTTTTGGTGGTTTTGGTCATGAGGTTGCATTCCATGATTAAGACAGGATAGGCAACACCTTACCCTTCTTTTCCCTTCCTTTCCAATAGGAAAAGAGCCATTTCACATATTGACAGGCCTCTATGGTGCAGAAGAACACTCCGTGACTCCTTTATTCCACAGAAAGACAAGTGTTTTTCTTCTTCTGTGTGAAGCTTGATAACAAGAGCAATTGCTATGGGAAATCCAGTGGCTGCTGCTGAGTCTTGGCTGTAGCAATTCAGCCCCAGTTCAGTAGTTTAGAAGTTACCCATTCTGATTTATTACATGTGAGAAAGACTACATACTTTTAGGTTTCTGTCATGCTATAATCAAGCTTCTTTGCATATAGAGTGTTAAAAGTGTTGGGTGCTATACCCCAGTTCTGATGTGGAACATTCTAGATGTCATCTGGATTATTCACACCAGAACTGGAGTTTGAACTATGCATCATCTGAAAAGGATGATGCCAGGAGAAGGGATTTAAAAAGGCCCTTTGGTCCACACAGGTATGGCTCCGGTCATTTAAATGGTGTCAACATATTGTAGTTGCTTTTATATCCCCCCCTTCTCCCAAGACTGGGACTCAGGGTGGCTTACAACATTAAAAAATAATACAATTAAAAACATACAAAAATAGTACATTAAAACAGAATTAAATTACTACACAAGTTAAAAAAAATTACATTAAAATATCAAATACTTTTAAAAAACAAAAAAAGTTTAAAGTACATTAAAATAATATAGTACGCCAGGCCATTCTTTAAAAGCTTTCTGTTTTGACTGCCTGAAAGCATCTGAAAGCACAGATGCTGGCAAAACATCAGAAATAAACTCTTCTAGAATATGGCCACATAACCTGGAAACTCCACATAAAAACTACTATACACTCAAGCATGTTGCTTTGCTTTTTTGCTTTAAGAAAATCAGCAAGAGGAAAGCATAGCAATGCAGCCATATTCCCTGCCGTATCTACAGTGCAAACGCTTTCCTGCCACCTTTGGGTTTGGATTACATAGGGAGAAATCTCCATGCATTCTTATGTATGTGCATAAAGTTCCTCAATGTGATGAGAGACTCTGATTGACTGAAAGTTCATATATTCATAGAGGAACTTTACATGCACATACTAGATGAATTTCTCACACAATCTGAATGCATGTGTGTTATAGGCTATATGCCTAGCCGACAGATACCCATGATCACCCCTTGTGCATTCTTTGACTCAGTGTGTACGGTGCTGTGTGTCTTCTGCTCACTGAATATACAGCCATGAATAACTTCTTGCACTATTTTTCTGTCATATTCAAGATGATAAACTCTGTTCTTTTAAAAATATATATTAGTGTTTGTTTCCTCAAAATTATATATTGTAGGATGTTAAGTAAGTGGCCAATTATTCTAAGACTTAGTAATTGTGCATCCATTTAGATTTAGATTGTTTATGAAAGTTTGAAACTCTATTCATTTAGCAGAACAAGGAGGAATTCCTATTTCCATTTGGTAACAATGTGGGATAATTGCTCATGCCAGATGCTTTATAACAGATGCTGGGAAACACAAATGGGAGCACTTATGTTCTGCTTGTAGACTTCCCATAGGCCTTTGGTTTGATATAGCACAGCTATTATTTTCTTATGGTCTTAAGCGAATGTTCATGAAGAGTTAATTTTTTTCTCTAGAGGTTTCCTTCACACAGAGAAACATTTGCATTTCTGCCACAAAAGTCATATCTCTAATGTCTAATTCTCAGTAACTCTCCAAATGTGTCAGAGATTATTTTGTACATACTAAACTTTAGTCTGGAACATTTCAACGAAATGTGTCTTTCATAAAATAAGCATGTCTTTTTCTTATGAAAAAATGGTTTATTTCTTTGCTGTTGACTAAAAATCAGTATCCAAGGCTGATAACACAACTCAATAAAGACAGTTGAAAATAATGAAAAGGTAATAACTACCCCTCCCAGAACTAAAATAGACAAGGCAACAGATGATTAAAACCAGAGTTAGTATTATTATTTTTTTTAAAACAGGACTGGTCAAGAACATTTTTCTCTCTGATTCAAAACAGTAGATGGTTCCTGCCACAATGTAGAGATATGCAGTAACTAAAGCCTAGTAGTATTAAAGCCCAAGTTATTTTGTTACATAAAGCAAAATAATATATTATAAAATAAATCATATCAAAATCTGTCCCTAACACACATACCCATCACCAAAAACAACAACAACAAATAGGCTAACTATTTGATAACAACAAATGGGTTCTGATTGTTTGGATGAATCCTAATGAAAACTTTCACAGGCTCTCAGGACAAAGTGTTTCATCTCAACAAAGGAAAGAGAAGGACTGTAAAATTATGGATCTCCAACAAATATTTAAAATGGAAAATGGAGGCATTATATTGCCTGGACATTTTAGCAGGTTGAGACTCATTATGTGGCTAGAACTATAACCATCAATTACTTTTTAATGGCCAATTAGTTGAATCTTTTACTCAATACGATGATAGCATACATAGTTACCCTAGAGCCTGTTTTTAATCTCTATATTTCTAGTATGTATCCCATAGGTATTTTCACTAGTATTAAACAGTGTTGTAAAGAACAAACATATTTTTAAAAAGCTACTTTAAAAAAAGAAATGACGCAAATGTCCCATTTTTCTGGCATTAATTTATAATGGAAAATTTTTCCTAACACAAATGGTGTGCTTGTACATGTTTTATTCTATGCTAGCAACCGCCTGGTCATTAAAAATCAAAGTTAAATGTAAGGATGTAATTCTTCACTATTTTCCTTAATGAATGAGTCAATAAGTAATTGTAGGAATTTTCTTCTCACTGTGAGAAAGTCTTGGAAAGCTCTGCAGTTTTTGAAGATTTTTTTGCTTTGTTACTTACTCTGTGAAAATTTGCACATGATATTTTTGTGCAGAAAACTTGGCAAGGGAGTCAGGCAAAGATGCTTTTTATCAGCTTGTATGTTGAAGGTATCATATGCCAGACCAGCAGGGCTGTTGATGATAGTGTGGCTTGAGAGTTTATCACATCTGGCTTTAAATTGGCTAATAAAAGTAAAAAATAGTGCTTTTGGCAATAATTATTGCATGATGTTGTTGCCATTTCATCACTGTTTTGCTGTCAGAGTGTCCCTTTTCATTGACAGGGAATACCTGTCAGTAAGCTGTTGCAGCATCTGTCCCCAAACACACTACTGTATTATTTGTCCTAAAATGCAATAACTTCCTTGTGTAACATTCTGGTATTGGGCATTCATATTGTGTTAGTGTCTCCCTATCTCTACCTCTCCTGCCATACCCTTTCTTATTCCAGATCAGGCTATTTTTTTATCTTTCTTTTCTTTTCTCCCTGCTCCTTTCTAAAGAACAATTGAGAGACCTTCCCAGTGAAGTGAGACTCTAATTTGTTCTGGCATCTCCTCACCTCTCACCCCCATCAAAGAAGAAATTACCATCTCCTCAGAAGGAGAGACTCTAGTTTCTACTTTGGTCAGGGGGTGGAAAGAAGCTAACTCTCCTCCCTGACAAAGAAGAAATGACAGTCTTTCCTAGGGGCTGTACAGACTGGGATTTTGTGCCGGCCTATATGTGCGGTAAGGGCTGAGTGTCTACATGCTCTGAGCCCTCACCACACTGCATGAGTGCCATCTTGGCACACGCCAATCCACACGGCCTGCACCATGATGACGCAGCATCCAAACAGCACTGTGCAGAAGGGGCATCGTGAAAAGCATAGGATATAATGACAAATAACATTATTCTTAAGCACCGAAAGTAGCAATCTGTTTACCAGTTGTGCGCTGCTAAAAACATAGAAATCTGTTCCAGTGGGGTACTATGTGAGACTAGTAGACAGCTAGTAGCATTCTTTTGAAGAAGGAACATCATGTTATCTGTTCATTCATTTATATTTCTTTTGAATTGCATATATGGAAGAAATGATTGACTGGAGTATTCAGATTTTTACTTCATTGTAATTCAAGTGAAGCCTATGGGACTACACTAGGAAGATGTAATCTCTGGACTGAAGCTGATATGCTTCATTAATCACAGTGTTTTTAACAGTAGTAAAGAGTCTGCTATCCTTGCAGCTTGTTACTTCCAGTACAAATAGGTAACATATGCAACTCTTCTGAGAATTCTAATGGAACTGTTTGGTATCATTTCCAGGGCTTTGGGCATAGAACATTTATCCAAGAGAAGGAAGGTGGTACTGTTTCCCACCTCACAAAGCATTTGTAAAGGAAAACTTGCAGAGATGAAATTACAGTGCACATCCTCATTCACTGTTTCACTAAGTTGCCACTCATTCCTTATGATTTCCTTGTGTGATACACAAGGATTCTGAACCCAGTTTAGTACATCATTTTGGATGTTAAAGAGGAGAAGGAACACTTGGTTCTGGCTTATATCTCCCTGATGGGGTTGCCCTATTCCATCTTGCTAAACCTAGGTGACATAATATAGTGGGTTGGAAAAGGGTTACACAGATATAACCAGACTTATTTCCTACTATAAAGTAAGCCTGAAATAGTGTGATCTGATGTTAAAGAAGGCCAGGATCTTAAATGTTTAAGAAGTGTGCAAAATAAGAGATTTATCATGCAGTATGGTTTGTCAGGAGCCCCAGAGTCTGACTGTATGAATTTGTCATGCACTATATACAGTTTCAGAGACTTAGCGCCGCCCGACTCACCGGGCCGGCGCAGTTGCAGAGCGCGGGAAGCACCATCTTGGGCGCCCGCCGCGCTCTCCTTCCCGGCAGCCTTTGCGAGGGCGGGCTCCCTCGCGATTGGCTGCCGTGGTGGAGAGCGCGGGAAGGCAGCCCGCCTTTTTTCTCTGGGACTGACTTCAAGTCCCAGAATGCATTTCGGTGAGGCGGGCTGCCTGATTGGCCCGTGGCGGCCCGCCTCTCGATTTGATTGGCTCAGGCCAGCTTGGGGGCGGGGCTGCAGTGACGTGGCAGCCCCGGATTGGCCCATCGGCCTATAAATTGGGCCGCGGGCTCGGAGCATTCGCCATTGCCTCGCTCGGCTCTCCCACCCTCCCTCCCTGGGAGTTGTTTGTCACAACTGGAGCGGGGGCGGCAGCATAGGCCTGGATCTGGGGTGAGGGGTTTCCAGGGCTCGATGGCTCTGGATCGGGAGTCCTCGCGACCCGGGTGTATGGAGCGTGCTGATGTGGCCAGTGCGGGGGCCACAGTCACTTGACACCCGGTGACTAGAGTGCCTTGCAAATCGATGGGGTGGAGCACAGTTGCCCGACTGTGCTTTAGGGCGGGGCTTGGCACCTAAGTCATCCCGATGCTTGGCAACAAGCAACCATTCATTAGCCAACGGGGGTTTGGCTGATGTCCAGATCCAGACCTTATGCTTTGGGCCAACCCTATTGTTTGTGCTGGTTAAAATAAAGTTGTGGCCATGTTCACTCCAGCCTTGTGTATCTGTGCTTTATTGTGGCGCCTGACCTGCGAGGCAATGAGCATGACCATGTCCTTAACAAATGTGCATCAGAATGTGGCAGCAAGAAGAAGTATCTTTCTTTAAGATCTCAAACTCTGGGCCGATTCTCACTAATAGATACCAAGCACTTCTATTCCCTACAGTTCCTTAGGTTCACTTGTTCAGTTACACCTGATGAAATTCTCTGTTGTACACAGCTATTAAAGATGAAGACACCCTAGTTTGTTTGTTTGTTTTTTACATATCCACCCTGCTAGGAATGCAGAAGTGTAGTCAATGTAGAACAATAGTCAGATGCAGACTTCTAGGGTATATGTAACTGAACTCCAATTCTCTAGAGATCATAAAAGCTAAAAGAATAATGCTCAGTTTAAAATATTGCAGTTATTGGGGCAGTACAGACCACATGAAAAAGGTCGTCTGCAGACGTCCCTATTTGCTGTGCAGCGGCACAGCAGCAACCAAACACAGCTGCACTGCTGCACACCAAATAAGGAGCTGCCTAGAGCAGCTCCTTTTTGTGACGTTGTAAGGGCTGCATCGCTTCTCTGCAGCACCGTCTGGCTACTGCAGTGCAGCTGCACAGCTGTAATATCATTAGGGCTGGGCGTGCTTGGGCACCTAGCCCTATTTCGCCCTAAAATCGCCCCCAGGATGTCACATCCTGGCGGTCTGTACAGGGCCATTGTCATGTCATATTTCACTGGAGGACAAGTGCAGAGAATATACACCCAAACCATCAGTCTACCTGCAGGCTGCAATGGAGGAGGAGGCTCCTGGACTCTGGCTGGGCTGAAGGCCTTAAAACCTTGGCTTTTGCTTTCCTCCCACACCCAAACCATCGGTCTAGCTGCAGGCTGCAATGGAGGAGGAGACACTGTTAATCCCCCTCCCTTCCTGCTTCTGCCTTCCCTCCTATCCACCCATCTGTATCTCCATAAAAGTCCACTGTGAGACAGGCGATCATGGAACGTGTACTTGGCCTTTTGTGACCCTTGAACTGTTATAATTGTCTTTTTTACTGATATTATGCTAAAGTGTGTTTTATAATGCTTGACAGATTAATTGGATTATAGTTCTTTGATATATTTATTTTTTCTCCCCCCCCCTTTTTTTTTTTTTTCTTTTTCTCTTCTTCAGGATATTATGTTATTGGTATTTAATCTGTTAATATTGTTTGGATTTCAACCTGTGTTGAGGGACTAGGAAAGGGATCATTTATGAACTTCATTTGATTTGTAATGCTTTTATGCTTTCCATTTCACTTCCATTGTATTTATATTGTTTATTGATTTTGTTTTGTTTAAATATTGGTTAGGGGATTGGGAGGGGATTGTTTGTATTATTGCATTTCCTGTATTGTATTTTTATACTGTTGTTAGCTGCCCGGATTCTCTATGATTGGGCGGGATATAAAAAAATCTTTTTATTATTATATCTGGGTCTGTGTGAAGGTTGCTAGACAGGATCCCTAATCATCCAAGTGAGCTCAGGAATTGTGTTGGGAAGAGGCCTGAGAGAGCCCAGTTAAACCAAACCCTTTCTTTCTTTCTTTCTTTCTTTCTTTCTTTCTTGTCAGGCAGGGAGGTGGGTTCCTTAGAACATTCACCCCAGAGACAAGATCTCCAGATGTTTGGGGCTTAACCTTCTGTAATCTCTTGGCACTGGCCATGCAAGTAGCCATTTGTAGAAAGTGATGAGTTGGGGTGGAATGATGGTTTCAAAACTGTCCTTCAGAGAGACTGAGGAAGCTGCTTCAGATAGCAGAGTATCTGGATGGAACAATGAATTGTGTTACTTCCATGCTGGAGCATCTCTGCCATCACTGTATTGCTCTCCTACCTCCATTCTCCCTTGCCAAACCTTCCCTTCTTCACCTGTAAGTGTCACCATGCCTCCCTCCCCCACACTTTGTACCTTTTTGCCACAGCTTGCACTTTCTCATCATTCCTCTCCGTCTGGTTGCTTCAAATCATGCCCCTGCCTGCCCATCAGCATTGCGCTTTGGTAAAGCTTTAAACAGAGGTAGAAAAATGGCAGGGAACATTTTTTTGCCAGCAGAGTTGATTATTCCCACCACTTATTCCAACGGGGAGAAACTGATTCTTTTCCATGTTATAATATTGACTTGGGGGTTGTCTACATGAATTAAATACCCATTCTTTTGAATATACTTCAATCTGGTCATACATTATTCAGAGCAATTTGATCTTGGGGGGAGGGGCTCCATAAACTCTCCTAAAAAGGAAAAAAAATGAAATGGCAGTTTTAACAGAAGTATCCATGAGTATCTATGGGAATGTGCATTACTGAACATGTGACCATCTGACTGCTTTTCATGCATTTGCATTAATGCACAGGAAAGTGGAAACAAGTATCAATGTGAATGTGAAAAAATCTGCAGTATTTCACATAATATACTTACATGTAGATTAAGGGGATTATAGTGCATGCTTTGTCCTGTCTATTCCCTGATGAGATGCATGCATGTTTAACTGTCAATAACAGATCTTATTGCTTTCTCCTGAGGCCAGGTGTCTGCAGCCTGTATGCAACCCAGGCTTATCCCATGGCTTTTCAAGGACAGGAAAATCCCATCCTCCCCACCGAGCTTCGTCTGGCCGCCTCCCTCAGTGCATTTAAAAGGGGTTTAAAAACATACTTGTTTGACCATGCATACCCCTGACATCTTCCCACATGCGATTCCCCCCATATTGGTTTCGTGCCCTGACACACCACTATTGTAATTGTTACATTGTTTTAACATTGTTTTAATGTTTTAATAACTTGTATTGTTTTATATTGTTTGTTTTTATGCTGTGCACCGCCCTGATAGCAGGAAGGGCGGTATACAAATAAAATTTATTATTATTATTATTATTATTATTATTATTATCCTTGAAAAGCTGTGGGGTAAGATAGGGTTGTATATGAGCTGCATATACAGAGCCTCAAGAGAATGCAATAAGATCCATTACTGACAGTTAAATGTATGTGGATCCCATCGGAGAAACGACGGGATAAAGTGTGAGTGATAATCTCTGCAGTATCCAGCCACTGAATCAAAAATACTAGAATATCAAGTTTTCATCTGGATTCCGCCAACCCACCACAAAGTGGTTTGTGTACAATAGATAACATATGCTTTTTTTTAAACAGGATGGCAAGTAGCCGATTGTCAAATTTCCTTATTTGCATGAATGCCCTTTTACCCCCTTTTTTGTTTTTTTCTTTATTTATTTCTTTTGCTTCTGAATGTGTGTCTTCTTGAGTCCAAGGCTGGAATCAAGTTTGTAGAACAAATAACAACTTCACGTGTCTAGGGGTGCATAAACATTTCACAGTTATAAGACTTTGATACACTTTAACTGGCATGGCCCCATCCTATCAAATTCTGGAATTTGCAGCTTATTGAAGGACCTGCTTGTGTTTCACATCTCACAATTACACTCTTGGACGTCACTTTAACTGCCTTGGCTGTATTCCTATGGAATCCTGGGACAAGTCTGGCAGAGAATGATAAACATCTTACTAAACTAAAAATATCTTACAGGATGGCATCATAGCAGCTTTAAAGCAATATAAAATGCTATAATTTTGTAACATTAAATAATCCTTATAATCTGATGCTAGGGTTTTCTATTGCTGTAGTTCAAGGCTGTCAAACAAAAGAAGTTAAGCACCACAACAAACTGAAAATTCCAGACCATGACAGCTAAAGTAGTAACTTAGTGGACACTAAGCCTTTTTCAGGCTAGAATAGGCTTGTACATAAGTGACCCCTCTATTACAAAACTATTACAAAACTATTGGACTGGGCAAACTTGGTGTATATATTTCTTTTTGCCCTTGTCAGTACCTTCAATTTGCTGGATTTTAGTGTCCATCCTCATTTTCCTGTGATTTCCAACTCAGACCTCCCTTGCTGATATGGGTACATGAGGATCCACTGCCCTTGTTTGGTTTTGACAGCTATATTACTAAAAATTACACTGCATGCCATCGAGGCTGTGCATTTTGTTAGCATCTTCTGAAACGAGCTCAAGGCAGCTTTGAAAAATGTAATGTAGAAAGCTGTAGAATTACTAGATGGTAATAACAGTACTTTTTTATTATCATCATAATAACAACTTCTCTATTGATCAATCATACATTAACAGATAATGCTTCCCTGGTGACTTAATCATACTTTGTATATCTCAGATCTTTGGAACAAAGCACTAAAATTGGATTAGAGAGTGTGAATAATGAAGCATAATGGGAATTATTTTTGAAAAGGTGCTGAATGATTTTAAAGCTACATTTGTAATTAATGTTATTCTTATCATTAGGTAACAGGATTTGCTTCATTAATGCTAACATATCTTGATGAAATATGTTACACATGCAGAGGCCCCCCCCCTTTTTTTTTCCTTCCTTTTTCACACAGAAGGCCTGCAGAAAGCAGTACATTAAAAAAATAGAGTATGTTTGCAAGAGAAAAGAGAACCGGGAATGCCATTCATCCATCATAGTAGCTAAACAGAAGTATATGATTCGGACTGTAATGATATTTTTCCCTCTCTTTTGGAGATAGTTAATTCTCTGGTAGCAGAGAGTGATAGAACACACCAAGAGTTTACAAGACTAATTATAATGGAATTTTTCACCAGTGTATTGAGATTAAATAAAATATTTTTCTTTTTCATGGGGAGATGTTTAAAATAGGGATCCTAGGGGATTAAGTGTCTAGGTACCTAGGAATGTTCCCCTGCCTCTGCAGGAAAGGGGGGAAAGGTCACTAATTGTATTTCTCTAAGGAAGCAATGAGTTATTTTTAGACATTTTTTTTCTTGTGAAAGTCTTTGAAAATTATGTTGGATTTTTTAATGGCTATTCACAGTTCAGGACTTATTCTCAAAATTACATGTGGTTGTTTTGTGTAGAAAACCCTAGTTTATATGCAGTAAATAGCATTTTTCTGTCCAGGAAATACATCTTGCAAAGATGCTCATCCATCCAGAATTTCATTTTGAAGAGTTTCTTAACACCTGCAAAACAGGTTTTTAAACCTTTTATTTATTTTATTTATTTTATTTTCTAACAATATTCTTCTCAATCCTGACATCTCTGGTCCCAGCACAGCCAGTTGTACAACAAGAACATAACCACAACCCATTATTCCACATACTTTTGACTTGCTGGCTGAATGAGTCTAAAGGGTTTGGTTTTTGTGGCAGAACCAATTGAATAACAGCAGGATTGAACAACCAGTTGTAAAATACCCTATATTTATTCCATGCTAAAATGTATCAGATCTTGGCTTAGTTGTCTATCTCCACCACAATGGTTAATAGCAGTTTGAGACCTCTTTAACTGCCATGGCACCATCCTACAAAATCCTGAGATTTTTTTGTTTGATAACATGCTTAGAATTCTGTGCTACAGAGCTCTTGTGATACAATTCAAGGGAATGCATGAGTGATGGCTTTCAGACTTTGGCCAATACTTTGGCTAAGTTGGCTGGGGATTCTAGGACTGGAAGTTCAAACCACATGAGGAATCAAAATTTGTGAACCATTGTACTGAAACCTTTTTATAAAGAATTCTAAATGTTTCACCAAACCATGGATGAAGTTGAAGGAATCAGACTGCTTTTATTGCCAGCATAGATAAGTTTGTTTCTTGTATCTTCATAAAAAAATCATAGAATCATAGAGTTGGAAGAGACCACAAGGAGCATCCAGTTTAACGCCTTGTCCTGCAGGAAATTACTATCAAAGCATCCCCGACAGATGGCCATCCAGCCTCTTTTTAAACACTTCCAATAACAACAACAACAACAACAACAACAACAACAATAAGTTTTATTTATACCCCGCTGTTCATCCAAGGCTATCAGAGTGGCTTACAATTTGTTAATTAGACATTTCCCTGCCCTCAGGCTTACAATCTAAAGGAGAAGAGAGAGGTGATAAGGAAGGGGGAAAGTCCAGCAGATCTTCTCTCCCTTGGAGGCCTGGACCAAGGCAGATAGACTGGAGGGAGGGCTCTTCTTCTTAAAGGAGGGAGACTCCACCACACTCGGAGGGAGTGTCATTTTCTGCACACAATTTTTCCTGTGCATGTATTTTTGGACAAGTTTTTCCTGATGTGCACATTTTTATGTACAGTTTTCACTGTACATGTTTTAGCCATTCGCATGTTCAAAATGTATGCATGATTCAGTGCATTGTTTAGTCCTCTGAAATGCGTTCGATGACTTACAGATATGTGGCTTGACAAGGCAAGGTGTGCTTGTCTTATCTGCAATGAGTTTTGACCTGTGCAATATGACTGCTTTCATTGAGAATCCAGACTCCTGTAAAATCTTTCCTCATCATTTTCTCTCTTTCTCTCCTTTAGATCATCAGTGGGACAGCAAATTGTACTTAGATGGACAGTTTAAGCAAATAGTTTTTATTCTGCAATGGTAGAGAGGCTTTTTTTGTTTTGTTTCATTTTGTTTAAAACAAATCTTGCTGGGTTTACACATGGAGCTCTTTAGCACAGATGCATTTTTTATTATGGAGCTTCCAATGCCATTAATACATTCCTTTATAGATTTTGTTTCTCATACTGAATGGTTTTTTTAAAAAAACAAGACTAATTTTATTTTGTTTTCCTCAACACTTTAAATGCTAAAAAATGTGAGAGAGACATGTTGTCAAAACATTTTTTTTAACTGTGTGACTCCCCACTAACACCTCACATTGTTGAAATTAGTGCATTCTAGGTCTGATGTATAGGCATTTACTGTCTGCAGGAACTAATAAATACTGTGATGATTCCTCTCTTCCTCCTCTTCTTCCTAGCAGTGTGTTCTCATTTGCTCCACTGATCACTTTCCTGAGTTTTGGAAAAATCTGAACCTATATTTAGAACCATATGGCAGAGACTAGAACGCGGAACAATGGATGCAAACTGCAGGAAAAGAGATTCCACCTCAACATTAGGAGGAACTTCCTGACAGTAAGGGCTGTTCGACAGTGGAACACACTCCCTCGGAGTGTAGTAGAGTCTCCTTCCTTAGGGGTCTTTAAGCAGAGGCTGGATGGCCATCTGTCAGGGATGCTTTGACTTGGAGTTCCTGCATGGCAGGGGGTTGGACTGGATGGCCCTTGTGGTCTCTTCCAACTCTATGATTCTATGATTCTATGATTCTATGATTCTATGGCTGGTGATATCACTAGAGGTCAATGCAAACTCCCCACAGTTATTAAAGTGTAATTATTTAAATTTTAACGCTGGCATATAAACAGAAACTTATCTCTTTCTACTCCCCCCCCCCCCCCCGCCATAGCAAATATTAGTGTACACAGAGTCATAATGTAAAAAGGCCAGTGTGGGCTGTCTGTACTGTACTGTACCCACCATACTATTTTCCATTTATCAGGAATGGGTGATAAATCCAATTCTCATTTTAATGCTAACTTCACATTTTAATTCCTACTTGATAAACGAATTTATTGAAACAATATCCAAACTGCTGTGTGGTTACACTTTGATGTTCTTTAATCTCTGCGACTTGGCACAGTGCCTTTTTCTTCTTCCACTTTGCAGTCATTTGTGACATTTTGGTCATTTTCGTAGCAACGTCTCTGCTTCAGCTTGATTTCTGCTTCCTTTGCACTGTGCATCATCATTCCCCTTAAGGCAGGTTCCCTCTTTATCTTCAGTCTCCTTAAACTGCTTGGGAGTGGAACAGAATCTGGCTGGATTGACCCCAAAACTCACTGAGTAGTATTTAAACAGCTCAATGTCATGGCTGGTTGCAGTATATAAGGCTTGCTAGATCTGGCCAGTAGATTTTGATATTCACACTTCTTGCGATTTTCTTATTCAGTTCCTCAGTGCAAGGGAAAAAAAAACACATATCAGATACATGTATTAGGATAAGGTATATCACAAAATCCATGAACAATGCATTATATTAAACTGGACATTATATTAAACTGGACAAAAAGTATGGATTGATTTAGAAATAGGATAAAATGAGATGAACACTGGAAAAATGGAGGGGGGGAGGGTTTAATAAAACTAAAGCTGACAGATTCAAGCATCCTTATTGCTAAAAAAAGGAGTCTTTAATATAGATACAACCACTCTTTATTATTCCTTTTTAAATGGCAGCTGGATGCTTGTTTTTTGTTTACAATGGGCCCTTGGTATCTGGTTCCAGGATCCTTCATGGATACCAAAATCCATGTATGCCTAAGTCTCATTTTATACAATGGCATAGCAAAATGGTGTCCCTTATATAAAATGGCAAAATCAAGGTTTGCTTTTTGGAATTTATATATTTTAAAAATATTTTCAATCTGTGGATGGTTGAATCTATAGATAAAGAATCTGTGGATATGGAGGTCCATCCATATTTATTAATCCCACCTTTCTCCTGACATGGAACTCAAGACCCAAAGCAGATGGGCCAAATAATAATAATAATAATAATAATAATAATAATAATAATATTTATTTCTTGCCTGCCCCTCTGAGTGAGCAATCGGGGCGGGGTACAAGATAAAATTAAAACCAAGACAATTAAAATATCCAATCCCATTCCCACCTCCCCCCCCCTTAAAATAGAATTAAACCAACAACAAGTTAAAACATAGTGCAAATAGCAGACAGTCAACAATAACAAACTAAAAGTTCCTTGAGCTGTATCGGGTAATGAGGATTAGGGACTAGTGAAAGGTTTGGAGCCAGGTGACATTAAGCATTTTCCGGGAAGGCCTGCCAGAAGAAATGTGTCTTCAAGGCTTTCTTAAAGCTATCGGTGGATGGAATGAGACGCAACTCATCCAACAGGTCATTCCAAAGTTTGGGGGCGACTGCTGAGAAGGCCCTCTGGGAGGTCTGTGTCAGCCTAGTCTTCATGGGCTGTAAGAGACTCCTCCCAGAGGATCGAAGCATGTGTGTGGGGGGGGTTCGTACAGGGAGAGGCGGTCCCTTAGATATGATGGACCCGAGCCATGTAGGGCTTTATATAAAGTGTGTTCCGTGCAATTTGGGGGCATGGCATTCAAATGATGCATGCCCTGAAAGTGGCAGGAAGCTGCTCTGACTAATGTGTTCTGAAGCCAGCCCTAAAAGTAGAGGTATAAAGCCACTCCTGCCAGTGGCCCATTTAAGCCAGCCACTGTGGCTGGCTTCAGGACCATGCCATCTGGTCATCATGGTCCCAGAGTGATTGTGGTCCACAGATCAATCTTTTTGGCCCGTCTGCTTCATCCCTCACTCACTTCTAAAAAATATATGTCCTTAGTCACTGCTTTAACTATCTTTGTTTCTGTCGTGATGGATTCTGGTATTAGTTTATGTCAAGGCATATGCTAGCTTTGAACTACATGAACCAATAAAGAAGAATTCCCCTTCTCCCTGAAAACAGGTAGGTGATAGCATTAAAATATTTTGTGAAACATTAGGGAAAGTCAGCTCTGCTGGACATGGTAGGCCAGCCGAGTAACCAAACCAGTAACTTTCAGTGGCCACAGCTTTTTAAGGAAACCCTGTGTAAATCAGAGTGGATTTGAATAAATGCTCCAAACTCAGAGCCCTTGAAAAGAATTAATTATCCTTGACAACTTCAAACTGGACAAATTCTGATGTTAACTGACCTGACCCTAACTCTGCAAACTAATATGTGGATTGGTGGTCTACAAGAAGCTGGATGGACATCTTTCAGGATTGCATTAACTGTGTATTCCTGCAGGGCACAGGGTTGGATTTCATGGCCCTTTTGGTCCCATTCAATTCTAAGAGTCAATGGTTGTCATTCCCTTAATTTTGCAGGAGAGGTATATACCAAAATTTAGATTTCGATTTTTTTAAAATCAAAAGATATTTATTGTGCAAAAAAAAAATTTGTATTTAAATTAGTATTTGTTCAGTAAGACCTTCTGAATGGACACATACAAAAAAAGAGATGGACCAGCAAACAGAGTGATCGGTCTGTCTTTAGTGAGACCTTTCTTGATGTCATACAGGTAGCCTTTGGGGGCTTTGACACTAGACATTATGCCAAAGCTAACTATTTAAAATACCAAAACAAAACTATCACCCAAAGTCTGGTGGTTAATCTTGTATCTAGAATTAATAATTATGTCACAGTATCTGGTGGAGACAGGCACTATTTTATCTCCTCTGACTAGTGTGTGAATTGGGGTGAGAGAACTAGTTAATCAAGAGCCTGTTAATTTTGACTGTCACATTTTTGTGGGCCTTCATGTATGAATATTTTGCCTGTTAGCCCCCACCCCCCCCCCTTTGGAATGGGAGACGAGGGTTGCTGTGTTGTAAATTATTGAATCTTTGCAGTTGGGAAGAGACAAAATAAAAAGGCCAATTGAATAATCAAAGGATGCAGGCCATCACTACCTGCCAACTGTCAGAATGAATCAGTTACTCAAGAAATATTAATTACTGGAGACATGGCACCCTTAATTGCACTTGGGTAGCAGGAAAATAATTTAATCCCAGTTAATTGCATATCAGTTTAAAGTAATGAAGAAGCATATTTCTTCTGGACAGAAGGCAGAGCTGAGCGCAAATGAAACTTATGGTATAAATTGTGTGGACTGCTGTGTCTCATCAAGATGGCTCATATCATGCCTGTCATGCAACATGACAGGACAATAGTGATATCACCCAATGTGATACATTGCTAGCAAAAAAATGTGACAAGATTTGTGTAAAGCAATTTTAAGGGAGAACAGAATCAATTACATTTTTTTCTCGCTCCCATTGCCAAAAGATCCCTATTCCCAGGTGTATGGAAAGTGTTTTGTCTGTAAAGATTCTATTCCAATTTGCTCTTACAGATTATAGAGTTAAGTGCTGTGATCCAGTAGAGCTTGCAGCATACATATGACAAAGTTTGCCTTTCATTATCAGCAGGATAGATGAGGAAAGAGCTCATTGTATTTCTAGCGTCTCCTGTCTAAAGCCATCAGTGGAATGTGGCAGATGTATTTACTTTAGGATGGGAGCTGCAATGAATTTGACTCTCTGCAAATGTTGGTGTTGAGTGCCCACAAGATATCAAGTGTCTGTCAAATATTCACAAAATATTCAATATCTTTCTTTGACATTTTCATGGCATTTGATTTCGATTTCTGATATTAAATCTATATGAATGATTACTGGTGGACAATAGTATTTCACATATGACACATCTGATATTTGCTGGAATTCATTATCTTTGAGTAGTTAACAGAATTTGATAGATGATGAGCAACACTCATTTATATAATATAATTGTATATAGATGGCATGTAGTGTGCATAAGTTTGTGAGTGAAAATTTTTGACGAGACAATTTTCCAGGGGCTTGATATGTTCTTCATTTTATAACTGCATGCTACTGTCTTTTATGGTTGTTTACCTGTTGTTTATTTTCACCTCTTAGCATAAGTGTTTTTCTCTTGGATATTCTCTTCACAGTCTTCCAGTCAACCAGAGGCCTGTGGTTAACACATTAGTATCACAGTACCACTTAGCCAACCAAATATTGTATATTGAGACTCATGATAGTGTTCCATGTATCACATTATCCAGATTCTAGATGAGGAGGGTAAAAGAAATATGTCAAGCAAGAGAGAAGATTCAACATAGTTTCTTTTTTTCACACTTTATTAAGACAGATTTGAATTAACCTGTAGAGGTTTCCCTCTAAAATTAAGAACATGTGAATCATTTGCTGTATTCTGTAGACAGGACTGCCTTGTCTGAGAGCATATATGCCTCTTATTAAAACAAACAAACAAATTTCAATTTAATATTTGATTCCTGCCAAGCACAATACATTGAGGTGCCATCCAGCTAATTTCAAGTTACAATTTCTTGTTTGTTTTTTAAATGAATGTACTTTTAGAATGATAAAATATGAAAATTCAGCTCATCTTGCAAACCTATGAGTGATTGTTCAGACACTTTGAATCTTAAGCAAGGACAATGAGCATTTAATGCATTTTTCAGTTGCTAAAGATCCATTCATAGAATTTAGTGTGAGCCTTTCCCACATGAACATATATAAGAGGTCTTGTCTCCAGTGTCCTAATATGCAACTGCTCAGCCTTTTAAGTCTCAAACTAACTATCGTGTTGAGTGGGGAAGTCTATAGAAGTCTTCTTCTTCCACTTGTGCCATGCAAACCAATTGAACTCTCTGTGTATTCAGAGACCCCAAATAGGTGAATGTAAGTCCCCCTGCAGACTTTTCAGCCCTACGTGGAAAGTATACAAATGCAAAAAGTTGGACTGGCATGCATATATGTGTACCTTATTCAGGATACCCCTGTTTAGGACTTACACTAGTTTTAATTCTGACACCCTCAACTAACCCTATATTATTCATTTTCCTCAATAATTTGTAAGGATAGTAACAAAATATCAAAGTCTATGTATCACTGTTCACGCTGTCCTCAGATTTTTACTTTAGGCTTTAAATATGATGTGTCCTTCTTTGAAACCATGATGAATATAAGCAAAAGGGCAAAAACATCATATATTTCTTGCGAGCTATTGCCTTCTTGAGCTGCTTTTCTTTAAACAGCACTTGAAATCCAGGTCAATACATAATTGTGCATTTTCTTTTTTGTTGAAAGCAATAGCTTTTGAAATGTATCTCTGAATTAGAGAGAGAGAGAGAGAGATTTATGGGGTCCCAGTGATTTGTAAGAACTGCAGTGAGATTCTTCTTACTCATACATCAGTTAGTTATAACAGCAATCAGTTCAGTTATCATTGGATCAGAATATATGTTGTTGATTACAATGTAGTTTCCTGTCTTCACCAAAGGACTATAAGCAAAGCTGCCTGGGGAAATAATTCAGTTAAACTTATTCGGTGGAAGAGAAGGTTGGAATGAAAACCTTCACAATATGTTTGAGATCTTAGGTAAGAGAGAGCACCTAAAGATATCCATCAATGTGCACTGTGGTCATGGCCACAGGTGCTGACGTCAAAGCAGGAAAACATAATTAAAACAATACAAAGCAATTTTAAAAGTACGATTAAAACTAATATAGCAGTCAGGGTAGGTTTCTGTAGTGTAGCAGTTCTTACATTCACCTCACATGTGAAAAGTAGGCTATTTGATCCAGTAGGCATTTTTATCCAGGCAGAAACAGTGGCATCACTAGATAGAGTGCTACCCAGTGAGGGAGATGTCACCCAGGAAGGGTGTGCATCCACCCCTTCTGTGTTTCATCACGCGGCTTACTCTCCAGGTAAGCAGCCTAGCAATGGTGCAGCAGGGAAGGGGAAATGGTCACCCCCTTGCTCCTCTGTTGCTGGGCAACCTCTCCAGGGAGACAGCCCAGTAATGGAGCATCTGGAAAGGGTGAATGTTTCCTCCTCCTCCTCCTCCATCACTGGGCTTCCTCCCCAGAGAGAAGCCAGATGAGAGAGTAGCCAGAAAGAGTAAGTGTTTGCCTCTTGCACCAAAAGGGGAGGCTGGGATAACCAGGTGTCACCCCTCATCTGGGGCATCACTCAGTGTAGACCATACCCCCTGCACCCCCTAGTAATGTCACTGGATAGAAGTCAAAATGTTTAGAGCTAATATGGTATATTGGTTTGAGCACTGGACTAGGACTCTGGAGAGCAAGGACTGACTCCTCAGTCAGCCATGGAAACCCATTGGGGGATCTTGGGCAAGTAACACACTCTCAGCCTCAGATGAAGGCAAAGGCAAAGGCAAACCCCCTTTAAACAAATATTGCCAAGAAAATTCCTGATAGGTTCACCTTAGGATTGCCATAAATGATAAATAACCTGAAGCCCCCCCCCCCCCCAAAAAATATCCCTCTACAAAACCACTCTGTTGCAAGCTTTCTCTTACACTCAGTTCCTGAAAGCCTGTTGAAATAATAATAATAAAAAGTATTTGCTTGTCAGTGGAAAGGGAAGGAAGTGTAGAGCACTGTAGCCTCTCCAGGAAAGAAGTCCAAAGCCTAGCCACCAAAAAGGCTCTATCTTGTTTCGCCACCAGATACCCCTTTGATGGAGTGAAGGGCCTTTTCTGTGGATTTCAGGGTCTGGTCAGGGACATGTGAGAAGAGATAACCTGTCAGATAGCCTGAACCTAAACTGTGTAGACTTTATATGTCATAGTTTCCTGAAACAGATTGAGTAGCCTTTATGTGATATCCAGTGCATAATGTAGGAGAAACATTTAGTTGCAAAGAAGACCTCCTCCTGCTCTGTGAAATAATGCTGCTGCTTGTATGATCCAGGTAACCCTAAAGATGGGTTTTAGCTGCCATACTAGCATTTGGATGCATTAGCAGACATTCAGAAAATATCTTTGCCCATAATGCAAAAGCCAGTTTAGCAATGAAAAAAGAACTCATTAAGAAACATTCTTCTGGGTTAAAGCCTTAGAAAATAGCCCATCTCTTGCTACTGAAGTAGCTATCTCATATGATGCAGTACATGAAAATGTGTTCTTCTTTGTCTGAAGGCAGACTCATATCAAAAGGATGTGATCGGCATATTTTCCTTCACTGCCTCCAAGTATTTTTCAGGGCTTGCTCATTTATTATTATTCCTTATAGATAAATATCATAAAGACTTGGAGTGAAGGGATTTCTGGTTAGTGAGTCCCCCGTGGGCTTACTGCTATTTGCATGACAGACTTGCTCTTCATCTAAAGCTGGGAGAAGCATGTTAGCTAGGCTTGAGAGGAAGATGCAGCCTAAAAAAAGAAGGGAAAATTGTGCCCTTGAGTCAGCAGGAAATTCATATTAATTCAAGCATAGGGACCAGCCAAAATGGTGAAATCTAAGTAATAATATCTAGAGTGACATATAAGTTGCAGAGAAGATAAAAAATGGAAAGAGGAATCCATACTATATTTTAGATAATTTTGGGATTTGCCAGTCTTAAAATGGAAATCTTAAGGCTTCTATCCATTGATCAGTTGAATGTCCTATATTTTTAGATAATTTCTGCTGAACTCCATCATCATCTTGTCCTGGCTCTTTGGCTTCATATGACCTCACATTTTTACACATTTTCCCCAAATTTTTTCTCCAACATTTTACCTGATTTTTCTTTTATTTATTGCTGACCTAGAACAGAGCTAGAGAATATGAAATGACTGCAGATCATTTAGTTATGGTTTCCACTTAGGGGCAAAAATGGAGTAGTTATTTGCTATAGCAATTATTTTAAAAAAAGTAATTATTTGGCATTTTTCAAAAGTAATGGAAGCAGTAACTTTTTTCTTACTTTTGAAAATGATCTTTATGTTATTCATGCAGGCGCATGAGGCACAGTACAAGCCAGCATTTGAACCATGTGATATTGCTCTACCAATGTTTAGTGAGGTCACCCATGTAACTATAAAATTAATTGAAAGTGACACCATAAAAGAGTTAATTTGTTACCTCATTGTGTTGCAATCATAATACAATGTAGCTGTATCTTCTCTCTCTCTCTCTCTCTCTCTCTCTCTCTCTCTTTTATATAGGGAAAATGAATTAATTACAAGTTATTCATAATTTGTTATGAGTTACTTCCCAGAAGTTATCAGGAGAGTTTTCTTACAATGTGTGGATAGCTTAATCTAGGCTGCATGGCTAAGGGCTCTCTCATCTTTCAGAGGAAGCTTTGCAATGGGATTCTTACAGCAGCAGCTGTCAAGAAAGGACTGGAGGGGCTTTAGAGTGGAGCTAACTGCTTCACCTCTTCATAGATTTGCGCAGAACCCTGATGGATAGAATGCAGTGATGCTTGCTTACTTCCCTTGCCAAGAAAGGGAGAAAAAAGAAAGACGATCAGATGGATTTCACATTGCTGGTTCTGGCTTATCCATGTAGAGCTGTCTTGGTCACTGTTCCTGGAATACTGGGAGTGATGAAGTGTAGGTGAAAGTAGCATGGAAGCCCTAATAAATAAGCATTGACTTCCTTCATATTGCAGCTTCCTTGGGCAGAATGGTGTCCTCTGACAGGTGGTTGATCATCAAGAATTACAGTTTACTGACCCAGTCTGTGATGAGTACTACTTTGATAAGACTCTACCCATCTTATTCAGAGGTTGAATTCAAGATGTATACAAGGATGTAATTCTTTGTTATTTGGGAGGGGGTAAATCAGCAATGACTGATTTTAGTAATTTTCTTCTTGTTGAAGAAAGGTCCTTAAAATTTTGCAGTTTTCACCCATTCACATTTTGAGTCTTATTTAGCACAAAATTCACATGAGGTTATTTTCTATCATGTTGTTACAGGTTGTTTCACTTCAGGTTTCTTCTAATGTGCACTTCATTTGATCTCTGCCTGTCATCTAACTTCCTTTCTATTTGCTACAGAAAACAATATTTCTGTGCCTAAATATTATTTTCTTTTCTTCATGCAGAAATGTTGTTTTCTACATGAAACATCCATATGTTAATGTTGTATGGAATAAGTCTCAGCCTTGAAGATTCTTGTCAGTTATGATTCTTGTGAGGATTTCTTGAAACTCAAGAATATTTTTGAATATTCTTCCCATCTGAAACATAAATGGCTGAAATTTTAATGGTTTCTTTTTTTCCCAAAAAATAAAAATAAAAAATCTCACATTCCAAATTTCACAGATGTCTTTCTAGAAATCACAGTGAAAATTATTCAAATGTGAGAGTAAAACAGGCACATTTGCCCATTGAGGATTAGCCCTTAAAAATCTGTTTTTGAATCCCGGTGTGAACAACCACACTTGTGCTCCTGAATTAGAGTTGCATCCTCTTTATTCTAACAAGCTCTTCATCTTCAAGACAGTTCCCAAAGGACTTTTGAAATGAAAAATGTCTTCACCTTCCAATGGAAAATGCAATGAGGGCAGGGTCAGTCTGGTTTCTTTGAGAAGGAGTTCCTGATTCTGAGAGTGGCCACTAAGGAGGTTGTCTCCCATGCTCCCACCAGATTTACCTGCAAGGCCTTACCCGAGGAAACATAGTAAAACTGGATTCAGTGTGAAAGGAGGTGGTGGGAAGTTGATGCCATCCTCTGCAGCAAGTACACATATTAATGTTCGCTGACAGCTTTTAGATAATAGAACAAATTTGGTTTGTTTTCACCCCTGCAATTTGAGAAGACAGTAAGTAATGAAAAGGTATTTGGACAAAGGAAACAGTGATATTTCTTTCTCTTTTTTAATAAATAAAAAAATACTTCATTTTTTCCCCCATCTCCTACAGAAAGGGTAGGCAAAGTATGGCATATGGACTGCTTGTGGCCCAATGCCATTTTGACCCCCCCCCCCAAATGTCTACAGAACCCCAAATGAAGAAGAAGATGAAGAAGAAGAAGAAGAAGAAGAAGAAGAAGAAGAAGAAGAAGAAGAGTGATGTGTGGTGGGATTTAGGCCTCTCTAGGATTCCATGGAAAGGTCAATATATCCCTTAACCTCTGTCAGTTATCTCTCTGTTTTACAGAATCATATCATATAAGCTTTATTAAACAGAACTGTTCCTGAACATCTCAGCCTTCTTCCTTTCTAAATGCCTGTTTCACTTATTCTCTCAGTCTCCCCCTAACCATCCACCCATCTATTTACTTCATTTATATGTCTCACTTCTCGTGGAGTAAAAGTCAAGGCAGCTCACAAAAAGAATCAACTAAAACCTAACAAAATTTTAAGCTCAGTTAAAATCAGCCCAGTAAGACAATATAAAATACTGTAATTAAAAAGCATACAAAAATAATAAAAAGGAACAACTCTCCTAAGAAGTCTCCTTGCAACCAATTAATCATTAAAAGCCTTCTTGTACAAAAAAAGTCTTTGCCTGCCTACAGGAGAGCAGGGAGGGCCCCAGCCTAGATTTCAATGGAAGAGGCTTCCAGAGGTAAGGACAGCCACTGAGGAAACTTTGTAACAAAATAGATGACTTGGGGCTCTGGGTAGGACAGCCACATGCCCTGGCTCCAATCTGCCATGCACCAACCTATTTCCACTATGGAAAAACCATCTTTAGCAGCTCTTCTGCGGCCTCACGGTGGCTTCCCAGTGTGCTGGGGGCTTATGGTGTGCAACAACCATGCCCCAAGCCACCTGGAAGCTGGCCCATGTGTGGGCAGCTGGCTTCTTGGTGGCTTCAGAGCATGAAGTGTCAAATCACCTCACTCTGAAGCTACCCAGGTGGTGGTGCAAAAGGGTGGTCTGTTTCACCGCTTTCTTGTGACCTCATCAAATAAGCTTTTGATGGTGGCCAAACTAAGAAGATGCCCTCCTTTGTAGATCTTAAGGTGTTTTTTTTTTCCCCAGGCAGATACGATTCAGTTAAACTAAGCTCTTTTTTTGCTTCTTTCTCTGGTCTTGCCTCCTTTCAATCTGTGGACCATTCAACCAATGACTAACAGAAGCTCTACTGTCCAATCTGGCCCTTCTGTGATATGAGTGTGGCCCAGCCAGTCATTGTGTTAGGGATTTCGTCACCAGTATAGTCAGGGCACATGCAAACATCACCACCCACAAGGCTCCCAATAAATTTTTTTTATAGTATCACATGTAACCTAAGAATCTGCAAATGTTTCATTTCTGCATGAGCTCAAATATCTCTGCTTATGTCATTGCTAACAGCAGTAGCTTTTTCCTTTGAAAGGCAGCAACAAAGAATCAGAAGAGAAGTTTTCCTGAATGGGATTTGCTCTTGATTAGGTTCAACTTATGCCCTCTGTCAATTAACATTAACATCAGGTGCTTTTTAGGTCACCTGGAAGGATTTCAAGTGAATGAGTGTTTTTAGTGTATGCCTTGCTTTATTTTGTTTCCCTCCTTTGCATTATGTTAATTTCTTTTTTGCTTTAAAAGCATTCATTGACTTTAATTAAACTTGCTGTAGGCTTCAAAACCTAGGAAACCTTTTTAATGAGCTGACTTTCCTAGCTGCCCTGCATCAGTAATGACATAGTAAGAGAGGGGATAGCACTGAATACATGAGCAAGGAAAAAATAAATCACAGGTTTTGAACTTGGTTATAATGTCAAAATAAAATGTGTAACCTTTAAAAAAAATAAATTTATTGAATTTTAAAAACATGACAAACAGTATAACACACAAAAACATTACACATATATACAAATACATATAAACATACAAATACAAGTAAGACACGAAAACACATTGACTAAATATCGTAAATGCATATATGAAGGTAGATGTTATAAAGGTCTTAGTTTCAAATAAAGTCATTTACGGTGTTGGGTGTGTACTCATGTATACTTTACTTCCTGTTACTTCAGATTTCCCATTTCAAACCTTTATTTTCATAATGTGTAGTCATTCTAAGAAGACCAGAGATTGAGGCCAAAAAACGTAAAAAAGAAAAGAAAAAAGTAAACAATCTCAATCTTTGCCAATCTTTGCAGGATAGCTTTTTTTGTAGTTTTTGAATGAGTAAATATAAATAATGTTGTTTGTTTCCAGTCACTGAGATAGGTTCCTGTGTACATGCATGTTCAGAGGATAGAATACTCCAGGCTGCCCCTGGAAGATTCTGGCCTCAAAGCTGCCCCAAATTCCTTGCTTTACCTGTGAGTTCCAGAGTGTTGTTGGGTGGCTGTCTAAACACCATCCTGTTGTGTTGTCCATCACTACCACCTCAACATCGGTCACATGGCTGGGCACCTCATTGTAATCTCAGAGGTAGTGATCCACACTGACAACCATGAGGATAGGCATCACACTGGGACGCTGTTTAAACAACTGCCCAGTGTTGTTCCAGAGTGCTCTGAATTTTCCAGGAAGATCCAGAGAATATGGTGAAAAAGTGGATTAAGGGTAGGATGCCCAGGATTTGCTGAAGGACTTCCCTTCCCATGTGTAGACAGCCTGCTTTTGGATTGGGCTGCATGTGGACAGAGTGACACAAGATCAGGAGGAAACGGATGGAAATTCTCCATGTAGACATACCCTGTGTGGCACATATTAATACCTTCTAATGGGACAGAATGCTGCTGCTAAGATTTGTTATAAGCAAGGAGAAAATTATCAGTTACTCTGTCTGACTTTATAAATTTTCTGTCCTAAAACTGATGAAATCTGCAAATTTTATTAAATTCTCCAAAACTGAACTGAAGTGAACTTGTCTCTTAACTGCAGTGACAAATTCAATAGCTACCAGTATTCCCAGCATTGCTGTACCTCCCTACCATGTAGTTGTTAAAGATGAGAAACCTTTCAGAAAAAGGAGGTGAGGACTCCAATTTAGCACTAACCTGGTTGGATCCAAAGGGTTGTCTTTCTTCTTGAATCCAAATCCAGATGCTTCTGAGTTAAGCTGTCAAAGACCAAGATCTGGCGGACCCTTTCTGTCACTTTCAGTTTCTCCCATATTTAGCATTTAAAATCTCAAATTCTTTTCATGATGGACATGAAGCAATTTGTAGATTTGGGCAAATCAACTTTTAAAAACAATACACAAAAAGCATTATTGAAGAAAGGGAAAATGACATTTTTTTCCCAGTCTTAATGGTACAAGTGCATGAGAAACATTCTAAATCAGGTCAACTTAACAAAGTTTCTTATGCATGGTCTCCAGAATACTTAAGGTAATAATTAAAAATAATGAATCGGGAATGTCTAGTCATGCAATTAATTCACCTTGTTTTTATTTTGGAAACTTTTGCTGTTGTCATGGTAGTGGTGTTTTACTCCTTAATTCATTATTTTTAAAGAGAAGTTTCTTTTTGAGCAAATGTTGGCAAAGTGTGTCCCTAGGGCTAATTTTGCAGCCAAAATAATAATAATAATAATAATAATAATAATAATTGCAAGTTGTATCCCCCCAAACCTTTGCAGCTTATCATTATCCATTCTGGGACATTCCTTCTAGATTTGTTCTGAGCCTCAAGGAAGAAGGCTTTTTGAGAACTAGAAATGATTTGGTTACTATATATATATATATATATATATATATATATATTCATTCTGGGGCATAAAGCACAATCAGATGACCTCAGATGGCCTGAACTGGCCAATTGCACCTGTTAGATGCTTCTGAGAGCACGAGTGGTTAATTTATCATCTCTTTACATTTTGTGTGGTTGTGGAGGATGTGCAGGATGGGTACAGGCCTCCAAGCTCACACTGGACTCTTTCATACGAGGCTAAATTGGAAGTATAATTTAGGGTCAATTCGAATGCAATCATGGGTTTTATGTTATTGCAAATTAACTCTTCACATGCAAATTCGGGCAAGAGGGAAGCCAATTCGAATGCAATCATGGGTTTTACCTTATTGCGAATTAAAGCTTCGCATGCAAATTTGGGCAGGAGGGGGTTATTTTCGGGTAATGGGAAGTAATTCCGAACGGAGCAGGGGTTCATGTAAATTCGCTAAACAAGCGAATTTACATAAATCCGCATTGGCTCCATTCGGAGTTGGGAGAAATTCCTCCCCGTTTGAAAGAGTCCAGAGAAGAGGTGATGCTACCCCTTGACTCCAGGAAGTTTCCAATTCATTTTGGAGGGCAGTGAGACTGGTAAAAGTACATTCATACCCACAGTTTTAATTGCTAGGGTATTTGTAAAACAGAAGTGGTATTCTGTTCTAAGGAAATGTAAAGACTTTATTGTTGTTGCCAGCTTCTTTCTAAAGGTAAAACTATATAATATTTTTGTAAATCAATATGGACAATTGGGATCTTCCAGATGTTTTTGGCCTGCATCTGCCTTCATTGCTAGGCAGTAAAGCCAATGGTAAAGATTTATGGTAGCTTCAGTCTAAAAAACATCTGGAGAGACATTGCAGATTCATTACATATAGTGTAGGTTGCATTGTCATTTGAGAGGTTCATTGTATTCCATTAAGTGTAGAGTCAGTCTTTATCTAACATGCCATTTATGATTTTACACCAGTGATGGAATGTGAAGTGAAATGAAAGAAAATTCATGGGATTCAACAATTTTACCAAAAAATAGCATCTTTTACACCTCCCAAGACTTGCTTCAGGAATGTGCACAGTTCACTATAAGAACTGATGTCTTTATGAGGATTACATGGGGTTACTGAGAAATAAAGAGTGCTTATTTTAAAATGTGCATGGCTAAAATGCACACATTTGGGGGGGGGGGAATAACACACAGAAAAAATCAAAACCCCACTTTGGCCAAATATAGGTAAACTAGGCAAAGAAATGTGCAAATAATGATGGATGAAGAAAACAGAAAGTCTTGCAATCCAATATAAAACAAATATCATATGTATAATTAGGAGAACTTTAGTATTTTTTTTTTTTAAAAAGGGTAATTTTCACATCATACTATGCTATTATATAGCAAACAATATATAGCTTTTTTTCCCATTCTTGATACATCATCATTGGGAATGTCTATTCTGTATTGTTTAAAAATAACCCTCATTTCCAAGGAAGGGAGTATAACATGTGATATGAAATAAGAAAATATAAATGCTAGCCAGATGGTTATCATTTAATAAGATTGATCAGGGAATGACAGAAATATGCTATTAACACTATTAACAGTTGTACAGTGGTTCAGTAGTTTTTAGTCTCATCCTTCAGTAGAGGCATTCAAACGCTCTTTTTTCACCATGGGTTGGACTGAGACTTGATCATACACACAACAAACTCTTTGAAATCAATAGGCTCTGCTATGAGGAAACCCCACTAATATAAGTTGCTAAACTCTAAGTATTACTAAATGTAGTTCCAGCCTCATAGATCCAATATTTTTAAGACAGTGTAGATATATACTAGAGATTAAAATGTTTCCAACTGTTGTTTGACCAGTTATAGAATTGATACTGTGACCTTGAACTCACCCACTGCATGTGGTTAGCCATCTCCTCATGCACCCAGTGTAAGAGTTTTCCTTGCATTACGTATCATACTTGTATGACCTGCCAGAAAGTGCAAACATGTAGGTATAGATTCTTACACTAATGTAGTGTCCCAATGGGCTGGAGCCCATGAATTTAAGCAACACTGTACAATCTTGCCAGTGTACAGATACACTGAGAAACATCTTCCTAGCTGAGATCTTTTTCTTCTGTTAGATCATGACCACCTTCCAGTCTGACAAATGTGAACTTGCAGTACTTTTGGCACACATAAATGCAGTTTATCTGGTTTGGCTCAAACTACTACCCAAACTTTTCTTACAATACTGCTACTTCAGTAATTAGAGATCTGTCTTGCACTGCAGAGGATACTGAACATAAAAGATAAATGAACAGTTTTTCTACAGAATCTAGAGGTGCTTCTAAACATGGTGTTCTTCTTCAACCATTTCTCTCTAGCTTCTAACAAAATTGGCATTATTATCCCCCAAAGTGCTAAAATAGATTAGCAGTGACAACAGCAATGGGTGGCCAAGTTTCTCATTTGAAATGAATACAGCAACAATTAGTTGACCACCTGTGGTTCATAATTAAACCCTTGTCAATCAGTGCTTCAATTGGCTACATGAAATGGAATTTTACTAACTAGCAATCCAAGACATTTGGCAGATCTATATATTGACTATTTCATGTAGGCAGTAAGTCCATACTGAATAGCTGTGTTGTTTAATGGATGCTAAAAAGGTAGTTGGTTCAAATCATTGGTGGGAAAAATTCAGGTGGGGAAAAAAATCTTTACTTTCTTTTAGTATATGCATTCATAATCTCAAGTATTAATGCTAATGGGAAAGTGTAATTTGTGCTGATAGACTCAGGTCCAAAACACACTCCAGAAACAGTCCTGTTTGAAACCGCTTTAACTGCCTGGCTCAATGCTAGGGAATCCTGGGATCAGTAGTTTTGTGAGACATTTATCCTTCTCTGTCAGAGAGCTCTGGTGCAACAACAAACAACAGGTGTCCAGGTTTTGTGGATTTCAGTGGCTTCCCTGTGCATTCTCACCTTATATCCGTTGGCATGGTCCAGAATTTCAGCGTTTTCAAGCAGCACTTTATGCCCAGGATGGTTTATAACATGTTCTGCTACTGCTGATTTTTCTGGCAACTCTCTTTGCAATGTCTTGTACATAAGTCTTGACATTTGGCTTTTAAAATTGATTATGTTGTTTTAAGTGATATTTTATTTATTACAAGCCATTTTGACCTTATGTTATGAAAACACCTATAACAGTTTTGAAGGCGGATTTACCAACACTTTAAGGTTCATGTGTAATGTCTGGTAGAAGATTGGATACAGCACTTTATTTAACAACACAGTCCCAAGCTGATTCTGTCTTAGTATTCCAGAGTACCACACCACACAAGTAATTAAACTGATTATTCATTTCATTTGTATGCCACCTTTCTCTCAGAAAGGAAACAACAGAAATAAGGAATTCACAGGAAAAAATTGTTTTAAAACTTTACGATAAAAATTTAAAAGCAATTAAAATCATCTTGTATAACATACAGTATAATATATATATAACACACCAGTAAGGAGCAAATACTATTTCAAAACTTGCTCTTTTTTATCTTATTCCAATGTTTTAATTGTTACCATATCAGCAGAACATGTCAAGATGTCTTAGAACATGCTTCAGGATGATGATGATGATGATGATGATGATGATGACATTTTTAATTTAAAGTTGAAATCACTAGAAATGTAAACATTTTCTGTGTCTAAGCGAACACTTTAAGTGTTATGGTTGCTTTCTCATTTTCTCCTTCAATACAAGTAAAGAAAGTGATTACCCAATTTGTTGTCCTATTCGAAATCTATGCATCTTTGTTGCACTGAGGCTGTAGCCATATAAATATTACCTTTTCCCACCTGGAATAAGACCTGTTGGATTGAGTTGGCTCATTCATCGTTTGAATCAACATGGATAATTTTGCTATGAAGCTTGTGTTGTGAATCTTGTAACAATCTCCATTTTTACCTTAGTACCAACCAAGTATGATGTTGAGTTTGTCAGTAAGTTCAAAATGTCATTGTTATGGTTATCACTAAAGGCTGGTTCATATGTTTGGATGGTTGGGGAGCTGGTATGTTGCAGAACAGGTCAGATAACTGCAGAGGGAAGGGGAGCAAATTTTCACACTTGGTCCATTGTCCAGTAGTCAGAACACTGCATTATCATATGTGAGTCCCCAAATCACTTCAGGTTTTAGGTTTCAATATTTTCAGCCTGTTCAGAGAATGATTTTGACAATTGTGGGATATATAGAAGCTCAATTTCCATGTTGAGGAGGTCTAATTTTTGGACAATCTGTGATGAATTTTTTCTTTAAAAAGGACAGGAAGGAATAATAATAATGATGATGATAATGTTGATGATGATGATGATGATATTTTATTTCTAGCCCACCCTCTGAACGAGCAATAGGGGCAGGGTACAAAAAAAGTTAAAACATCACAGTTAAAATATCCAATCCCATTCCCACCTCCCCCCCTTAAGAAAAGGATTAAACCAGGAACAAATTAAAACATAGTGCAAATAGACAAAAATCAACAATATCAAGCTAAAAGCTCCCTGAGGTGTTTGGGAGGATGAAGACTAGGAACTGGAAAAAAGTTTGGAGCCAGGAGATGTTAGAGATTTTCCGGGAAGGCCCGCTGAAAGAGATGCATCTTCAAGGCTTTCTTGAAGCCGTCAATGGATGGAATAAGACACATCTCATCCAGCAGGTCATTCCAGAGCTTGGCAGTGAGAGCCAAAAAGGGCCTCTGGGAGGTCTGTACCAACCTGGTCTTCATGGGCTGTAGCAGATTCCTCCCAGAGGATTGTAGTGTGTGTGTGTGGGGGGGGGGTCATACGGGGAGAGGCGGTCCCTTAGATACGATGGACCCAAGCCATGTAAGGCTTTATAGGTTAAAACCAACACCTTGTGCTGTGCCCGGAAACTGATGGGCTTTGAGGAGTCAAGGGGCGTTGTTGTTGTTCTGTGCCTTCAAGTCATTTCTGGCTTATAGCAACTGTAAGGCAAAACTATAATGGAATTTTCTTGGTAGGATTTGTTCACTGCCTTCCCTGAGGCTAAGAATATGTGATTTACCCAAGGTTATCCAGTGGGTTTCATGGCCAAGCTGGGAATCAAACCCTGGTCTCCAGATTTTTAGTCCAACACTTAAACCACTACACCACACTGGGCCACAATAAGGCTTGGGACCACATGAGCATATAAGCTATACTGGTGCTGATATAGAGACATTAGAGAGTTGGACTGAGACTTATTCCCACCAAGTTATGAAACTCACTGGGAAATAGATGTTTTCTTGATCTCTTTGGAGAAATACAGCAAATAATAGAATAATAATTAAAATAATATCTTCATGTCACATTGAACATGTTTTTGTCTCACTGTGCATTTACCAATAATATGTGACTTTGGTCATCAATATTACCAGGTTAGATTAGTTTTGAGGAAAAAAGTGGCCTACAAAGCTAATATATAAATAATAAACAAATTAAATAGTCTATATGTCATCTTCTACTTGCATATACAACATAATTTTTGACACAGTTTGTTACATATAGAGTTAAAGGTGAGATTTATGCCCATTTGAGGATCATAGGCTGTATGTATAACCCACTTCATAAGTGAAGAGTCCATCTTGCACATTACTCTTGTACTTTTAGGGCAGCTGAATTGTGAAAACAAACTACAGAAGAACAACTTAATTTATGGATTTTAATTAATACGCATGTTACCCCATGTTAATAATCATATCGGTTTATGAAAAGCACACAGCTTTTGCTTGTAATGTACATGCTAGTGGGAGCCCACTAATAATCAAGATGCTTGCTCATATATACTTGTAAATGAATCCTAAACACTTCTGCCTTTAAAATTGTAACAGAGCAGAAGGAATGTTAACATTTTTTCTCTCTCTCTTATGGAACTGAAGCCTTGTATTCATGGGCCAGGATATCTGTGGGCAACCTTGGAGTATCCTAGCCCCACAGTTGCCCTGTCCTGCCCTTGTTACCTCCTCCTCCATGCCCACACTATGCCATCTGTCTGCACAGGTGTCCTGCTGAGCTGCCCAGCATGTACGCCACTCCCATGGCTTGCTTGCTTCTGAGGTCAGAAAAAGGTGCCCAGTGATTATCATATGCCTCATTCTAACTTCAGAATGAGTGTGTCACAGTGGTGGCAGGCAGACAGCAACTATGGCATGGGAATGGAGGGATCCAGATTTTTCTGGAAGATCTGGAACCTCAGCAAACTTTTTAAAATGTGGATTAAGGATGTTTTTCTCTGGTTCTGATACAGTATGTGAGTCATCCAGACCGCTTGCACCTGGGTTTGGTTCATGTGTTGTCCAAATACGACCATGCCAGGAAGTGGAGGGAGGGGGCTTCTTGGGCATGCAGACAAGGCCTGACACAAAGGCAGTATATATAGAAGTGACTTTAAAATTCAGCTTTTTAAAATCAGTTGCACAGCCTGTTTTTGCCATCTTTTGCCTGAACACAATAGTGTGTCCCTCATTTTGAATGATGGATTTTGAAATAAAATGACAAGTGAAAGATTTTTTTAAAAATAGTGAAGAGGTTTCTAAAAAGGAAGCAAGGATTGTTTTTTGTTTTATTTGAAAAGCCATAGTACTTTTAAAAAAATTCCTGAGGTCTAGAATTCTTCATTTGCAATATGAATAATATTCCCAAAGTTGTAAAGGAGAGATGAGCCATGGGATAACAGTGAGCTTGCACAGCCTGAATCTGAACATATTTGTAATGGTTGAGAAGCTGGTGTGACAGAATATACTTTAATCTCAGGTGCAGCATATTAAAAGCACTTTGCACTTTTAAAAATTTCGCATGGTGCTGCTTGCATTGTAAGTATTTCTTGATGCTTTTGCTCCTTCTAGATTTCTCAGCTTATAACAGTTTGACATTTCACTTGATAACAAACAAGTCATGTTTACTAATGTAGCATGAAAGCCATTACAACCTTGAGATTTTGTTCCCCTTTGATTTATGAAGCACAAATGGAATTGTTGTTGTTGTTCATCAACAATATGTGATTCTTTCATGGTGATGACAATAGGAAGCCATACCTTTTTTAAATGTCTGAGTAAATTATTTTTGCAGTAGGACATGATGAAACAGAGGGTAAGCCAAAGACACCATCCATTCTGCACTTAGGTGTTTTCAAAACATTGTTTCCCTAAATGCATCATAAATACCGGGTGTGTTTCACAGCTTGTTTTGACACTTCCAGGTCCTCCTCTTTATGAAAATACATACCTCATTAAAGAGAAATGTGGTTGTAGAGCTAATCTGGGCTTCCTTTTTTAGATTATTGAAGCAGCTGGTATACATATGGTCCAAAATATGATGGCATGAAATGGTAAACAGAGATCCAAAGTAGGCTCGCCAAGGTTGCAACACTGCTATGATGAAGGGGAAAAAAATGGGACATTAATTCTAGAGAGAGTGGCAGGCCCGTGCTACTGATTTATTTCGCCCCAAGTTTGTTTGAATAAATGTTTTGCCCATGCACAAACAATAGGTATACAGAAACAATGTTTACACAGAAACAGAAATAAAGAAAGGACAACTATCAATCTACAGGTATCACTAATACACCCACCCCGATCCAACACAGGGAGAGGCGGGATACAAATAAATATATTATTATTAAATATATTATTATTAATTTTTTCCATAAAATATTCCCCTCCCCCCCCAAAAAAATGTTATGTAAATCAGCAGAGGATTTTTTAATTAAATCATGTAAAAAATATACCTACACTATTTTCCCCCTCCATGTCATTTTAACCTTCAGTGCTACATAGCTCTTTAGAATTTTGCCTGCCTGGAGTGACATATCACATATGAAACCCCTCCTAAAGTTGCACAAGATCCGGTGTCAGAGCAAGCATAGTCATACATATCACTGTTTTTCTAATGTTCAAGAAGCATAATTATCTTATTTTTATGTATAAACTGGAAATCAAAATAATTTACAATTCCTATGTGGACAGTTTAAAAACTAGGAAATGCAGTTTTCCCATGTGGAACCATTTATTGAACAGTCTTTTTGTTGGCTTTTAAACCTCTACATAGCGGGAAATATGGATTCATGTTTTTAAAATAACTCCTACAGAAGTGAGGTTTGTATGACATCCTGGGTAATATAACATAAGTTAATATAATGAGTCATAACAAGTGTGGTTTAATGGTCCATCAGTGCATGCCTCAGGTGCATTTAACTTAGCTTGAATAACGACAACTTCATCACTTCACCTATAAGAAATTTGTATTGATGGGACTGTAATATTGCACCCTGAAGCCTCCAATTGCTTTTTGAGTTATTCATGGATTAACCTCAAAATGTGGATATACGAGACTTATTTCAAATATGCTTCTCATGGTAGAGTTATTCAGTAGAGCATTTTCTCAACTTTATAATTTACATCCATCGTGGGGGGTGAATGTTAGTTATACTGTGTGATATAAATGAAGTTTCCAGAAATGTAATGAATTCTGGAAAAATGTAAAAGGGACTAATTATTTTTCTGTACAAATCTACTCATGCATAAGTGGTGACTGGTGGCTACCATGCCAATGAGGTTGTGAATCCAATTCTAGTTTTTAATCCAGGTTTTAAATGAGATCCAGCACCTTAGATAATTCCCATAAAGCTTGAAAAAGGTGGAATGGGTTCACCTCCCTACTGACATGTGATCCACAAGCCACCATGGAACACATGATAGATGATACTTACATAATAGATATGTGTGAAGAATGAATATTATAACGGACGTATTCAAATTACAGTTGGGCCTCCCCATTGCTAGTTTTGACTTTTGTGGGTTTATTTGAAGATTTGATTAATATGTTTTCTTTAGGAATCTCAAGATCTTCCAGCATGCCTCTATGGCAAACCTTCATCAGAGCTTCTGCTGGAGTATTTCTAAAGAGAACACTTTTCTAAGCATAATGATTTCTCCCCACCTTAATTGTAATTCTACTATTTCCCAGGAGATTGTTGTTATTATCATTATTTTAACAAATTGTAATGTGTTTAATCCTTTTTAAGGGGAGGGGATGTGATATAGTATTGGACAGACTGTGATGTAGTGTAAATTGTCTGTCTTTTAATCATGTAAGCTGCTTTGATTGCTCCTGTAGCAGAAAAGCAGGATATAAATAAAAGTTTTATTTTATTTATTTATTTTAAATATAATTTATATTTCCCTCAGCCCACTTATTATTTACTACAGTCATACTAAGGAATAGTTAAATTCTGCTTCAGACAATTTTGATCAGTATTTACTAAAATTAATTAAATCTCAAGTGGGAGAAAGAGACTGGGAGTTTTGTCATTCTCTGGTCACAACAGCAAAAAAATTGAATAAATGTGATTTGGTCAGCAGACCAGTAATAAGTGATGAAACATAGTGTTCATGTAGGAATAGCATGGCTGTAAAGTGAATATTAGAAATACAAGAAAAAGTAAGGCTGTCAGTGGAGAGCTTTTAAAGATTTCCCATTGATCACTCACTGAGTTTTCAATGACAAACTATTTAAATAGAAATGAATATGAATATGCAAGCCTTGGTAAAAGAAATTTTTGAAATTTTAAAAGAAGTGCTACATAACTTGTAAATGAATAAAGGTTATCATGGAGGGAAATACCACTGAAAAATTGTTTTGTCTTCACAGTGGAATCCTACTCATGCTTCACTGATTTCACTTACTTCTTAGTAAGCATACACAGGATTGCAGCCATTATGTCCTATCACAGCAGGAATAGGAAACATCTGGTTTTCCAGATGTTGCTGGATTATGACTGCTATTGGCATTACAGTAATGCTCATGAACCAAAATAGCCAATGGGTTCTTACTGTCAGCTATAATTTATGTGATTATTATTAATTTCACTTATTTTGTTCCTCCCTTCTCTCATGTAAACAGAAGTATCTTTGAAATTATGCCATGCTAAAGCCAGCAATATATTTTAGTGGATTTTTTCAGGATATGTGGCTGTATTCTGGAAGATTTTATTGCTGACATTTCACCAGCATCTCTGGTTGGCATCTTCAGAGTATCAATATGTAATCAGATATAGGATGATGCTCTGAAACTCAGAGCATCATCTTACCAGTGATCAGTTCCTGGTGGCCTCAGGATATTATTAATTCATTTTTTTTCTAAGAAACTTTCCAAACTCTATAGTTTTTTGTGGGTTTTTCGGACTGTATGGCCATGTTCTAGAAGAGTTTATTTCTGACGTTTCGCTAGCATCCGTGGTTGGTATCTTCAGAGAATGCTGGCATGGAAGAGAGTACTGTGTGACCATGGGTAAGGAGGAGTGATTTCCATGTTAATCTGGGTATTGTTCTGTTGTTCAATGGCAAGGCCTCAGGGTGGGAGGATATGCAAAGAGGATTAGTGTATATTTAATTAGTGATCATTGTCTGCTGGGAAAACCTCTGACCTTGCTGGGTCTTGATTTTAGTGTTTTTCAGGACTGGTAGCCAAACTTTGATAACTTTAAGGGTTTCAATGGTTTCTCTGTGCATTCTGACCAGATAGCTCTTCGCATGGTCCAGAATTTCAGTGTTTTCTAATATCATTTTATGTCCAGGATAGTTTACAACATGTTCTGCTACTGCCACTACAACATAAAAATACACAGATTAACATGGAATTCAGTTTTCCCTACCCACTCTCTTCTGTGCCAGCATTCTCTGAAGATGCCAGCCATAGATGCTTGTGAACTGCTAGGAATAAAATCTTCTAGAACATGGCCACACAGCCTGAATAACCCACAAAAAACTATGGATGCTGGCCATGAAAGCCTTCAACTTCACATTTCCAAACTCTGCTAATAAAAGTGTTCCTTGATAACTCCCTTTCCAGTTGCTGCCAAGATCCAGAGCTCTTTGTCATTATCAAAGTGTCTCCTTGACTGTTTACTGAAAACTGGAGCCCTCCTTGATATCACGTGACTTCTGACCATATCTTAATGAAAATTTGATCCTAATTACAGAATGAATCAACGTTGTGTTGGTTTAATCAACTATAGCTTAATCAACAGATTTGAATACTAAAGCATTCACTGCTGCTTAGACAGTAGTATTAGTTATCTAGAAAATGTTCACTTAACCTAAATGTTTTTCAGTAGTTTTAAAAACTAGGCACATACCAGCCCAACAACTGTCCAGATGGTGCAATGTAAGGACTACATAATGTTACAACAATCCTCTTTTATAAGGGGAGAAAAGCTTTGTGGGTTCTGATCTGGAGGATATAAACAATATGATTTATCTTTTTCTGGAAAGTAAGGTTCTATCACAGTTTTGGATTAACTTTCTCTGATATATACTTCAGTTGATGAAATATAAGCTACTAAGTGGAATTCTATCCCACATCTCCTAAAGGGATGATCATTCTTTAATACTTCTGTAACATAACCCCATCAATAAATCCTTTCTGAAGTTTCATCCGCAGTGCCTTGAAGCTCCAACATTGTGTGAAAGATGTGATTGCCAGTCTTGAACTGAAGCAGGGAAGCTTGTTGCATTCACAAAATTTTGTTGAGACAAGGTGTCAGGGGCCCATTTCAAATTCCTCTCAAAGCCAATGGATAGACTTTCAGCGGTCTCAGTGTGAGTTGAACCACAGTCAATGATCACCTCTTAAATTCATAACTAGCTATCCCCTGATTTAGAAATCATGCAGAATGTCTTCCACATGACCAGAAGCCTTATAACTTTTTCCTCTACTTTGAGCTGAAGATCATATTAAAACACTTGGGAGAACATGTAATAATTATGTTTGCCCTGGAAATTTAGAAGTTATAACTCATTGGTCTGACATGAAAGGTATTGTGTGTGTTGTTGTTGGGCTGTTCTGTACCTTCAAGCCTACCTAGATTTATAGATTTATTGTAGGGTTTTTCTGGCAAGATTTATTCAGGGGCAGTTTGTCATTGTCTTGACATGGGGCTGACAGAGGTGAACAAGGTCACTAAATGGGTTTTCAGAGCTGAGTGATACATGCCAAGTCACCCTTATCTGACATGCTTGGGATCAAAAGTTTTTGCATTTTGGATCTTTTTTTTTTTTTTTAGATTTTATTATATTTGCATATACATAATGAGATAATTTAGAGATAGGACAGGACCTAAGTCTAAACATGAAATTTATTTACATTTCACACGTAACTTATTCAACTAACCTGGAGGTAATTTTGTACATAATATTTTTTTATATATTTTTGTATATTGAAACAAAGTTTGTGTACACTGAACCATCAGAAAGCAAAGGTATCACTATCTCAGCCACCATGTGGACACTTTGGGATTTTGGAATATTTTGGATTTTGGAATTCTGGATAAAGGACATTCAAACTGTATTCATACCCTAGTCTCCGAGAGTCCTTGTCCAACAGATCTACATCACACTGGATCTGCAATACGTACAGCAAAACTAAACAGAATCAAAGAAACATGACATCTAAACTTTTTTGTATAATTTTTAATAGATGCTCTAAATGTTCCTATTGTAACAGCTTCATAATGCTATTTTTGGAGTTAGTATCATTTCCCATCCAAACACCAAATCTCCATTCAGGATTTTTTCCATTTTGCTATAGACCATTTTGCTATAGACATACCCCAAAAGTCCTTTTTATTGTTCTTAACCACTCTAGTAAGCCTGAGCTGATTCTGCACTTTTGCTTTTCTGACTTTTCTGACATTACATCTTCTGGCTATTTGTTTGAATTCCTTACATGGTTGCCAATTTCTATCCACATGTATATTGAGCTTCTTTGGGACATCTCTTACCTTACATTATTGAAAATTATAACACAGAAGATATAAATAAAGTATTTTCGTTCAAATAATTTATTTTAATTTACATATAAGACCATGAGCACCTCTCTCTCTCTACATATGTGTCCCTCTGTGTGTGCACATACACATATCCTCCACTGTTTGCTAAGCTGAGTGATGTTTTTCCTGTTCCTTTTGCTAAGATGGCTCTTTTCTTTTTCTTGCCAAGATGATAATATTGTATAGACTACTGGTTGTGTCCCTTGAAGGATTTTCCCCCCCTTCCATTCCTTTTACAAAAAAGGGAAACAAAAGCTAAACAAACATGGAGTGCAAATGGCAAACATGTCCTTTGCTGTGCATAAGAATAAAAGTTGAAGAACAGCATTTTCAGTCTAGCAATGCAGGGTGAGGTTCATGAGCCGTCTGGTCATTTCACAGTGCTCCAACAATACATAATCACGACAGGTTGGCTGTGTTTGGTACCTGATTTGTAGCATTCCATTTGGAATATCTGAAGTCCACAATGGTTTGCATGGTTGCAGCAATGATGTTTTATTATGCAAAGTGGCAGCCTTTGTAAGGAACAGTATCTTGGATGAGCCCTTGCTTATGTGGCAGCTGTTATCTCTGTTGACAGATTAGAGGTTGAAGCAGGGATTTTAAGCAGTGTTAAATTATGCTCCAGACATAGCTTGTTTGGATGCTTGAAATTTATTTGGAAACTTAACTTAAACCATGAATGTGCAAAGATCCCCTGTGAAGGATACAAAAAGGGAGAAGAAACATTGACTTAAGTGAAGCTTCTCTGGACAAAATTGGATTTGGAATTGTAATTCAGGCTGAGCCAAAAGCTGAGTTTTCTGAATACTTTAAAGAAAACACTCTGGGTATTTGGGAAGGAAGTTAAGATGGGTCAGAATGATCACAGACTGTCTGCTCCCACCATTTCCACTTGCCAAATAAGGGAATTAGAGAAAGGACAGTATTTGTTAGACTGGTAGTGAATGTTCTGGAGTATTGGAAAATCTGGCAGGGCCAAGCCAAAAGTCATTTTTCCAAGTCCCAGATTGATTTTAAGAAGTGGCTCAAAATGTGATTCCCCTGCAAGAAACTTTATTATTACCATATTTATTCTGATGCAAGCAGTAGTGGTTGCTGATTTTCCACACCAGTGGGGCAGTGAAGTTGGTCTGGCTTCTCAAGATGTAAACTTTTTTGTTGTTGTTGCAAAATCTACAAATTATTAATAATGCAACCCATTCAGAGAATGGTGTAGAAATACATCTACATTTTCATGTTCAGGCAAAAATTCAAGAATAAATAGGAAACTAATGTGCTTTTAAATAGGCAGAGGGGGAATGGCACTTCCAAATTATATTATTATGCAAGTGTTTTAGCCTGGATGATAGACTGGATAAGATTGGGGGGGTAAAAATTGAATGTTACAATTTGAAGGTTCAGACAACAGGTTTGGGTGGCATGGGTACCTATTCTATGAAAAGTCTAAAGTAAACAATGATTTCAATAACATTTTGGTGAGAAGATATTTATTAAGAATTTGGCAAAATTTGAAAAAAAAATGGGGAAAGCAGATACCTAAATGGGTCTCAATTAATGAAGCTTTTTACAGAAGAAACCAATAGTCGAAAAAAGATGAGCAACATATGAGGATATAATAAAAATAGAAAATCAAAAACAGAGCACTCCAAATAATTTAAGAAGAAAATCAGCCTGTGCTTTATTGATTATAGCAAAGCCTTTAATTATTTAGACCATGAAAAATTATGATTGCTCAAAAAAATATCAGGGAGTGCCAACACGTTTGATGACCCTCACACATAACCTAGATTCAGGCCAAGATTCCACCATCCGGACATAAAATGGATCAACAGAATTGTTTCCAATTGGCAAAAGTGTCAGTCAAGGCTTCACATTATTTCCCTATCTGTTCAGTTTATATGCATACCATAGCTTATGGAAATCAATATTAGACTCTGAGAAATGAGGTGTGAAAACTGGGAGAAAGAACTTCAGCCACTTAAGATAAGAAGACCCTTACCAAGTCAATCAAAAGCTTTGAAAAATTCCTTAGAGGTAAAGAGGCATGACATAACCTGCAAAATGTCACCAGTGCAAAAACTGTAGGTTAGTGGCAGAAATTTCTGTTAACAAACAGCAATAAAACCAGTTGAATCATGTTCATAATTCATGAATGGCGGGGGAGGGGGAAGATGACAGCAGTCAGGAAGTGCTATCTCTCTGGTGTATGCAGGAAGAAGCAGATGGATTCCCATGCTGCTAAAGAGGGCTATGAAGCAGCTGTGATCTACTCTGCTGACACAGGTATATTTGTCATATGCCTGGGCTTTTGTAACACAATTGCTGCTTGATTTCTCCTGGGTTATGATGGTACAACTTGCAGCACTGTGTTTGACATTGGTAAAATCTGTCAAGGCTCAGAAGAGATATATTGACTGGAAAACATCTATCCACGTAGTATGATGTTGTGAGCACATTTGATGGCAAAGGAAAGGCAGGTTAGATAGCCTCAGAATTTTGGGAAACAGTCACAATACAAAGAAAAAAAAATAAAACTGGGGCAAGAGAAGGTTCTGTCTTCAGAACTAATGGAATAAGTAGTTATTCTATAAGGCAGCATTTCTCAGACAGATTTACCTGGAACCCTAAAATTTGGGAGATGTTGCTGGGGGTTCTGCAAGTGATTTTGATTGGGAAAAAAGACCCCAAACTTACCTTCCTTCCTTCCTTATGCAGCCTGTCTCCCAAATTGGACCCAAGGTGGCTCACAAAGGATGCTTAAAAACAACAACAACTGTATACCACCTTCAGCCCTTATAGTGAAAGAAAGGTGGGATACAAGTAAATAAAATAATAGTGATTAAGACACTGACTCTGATGACCACAGGTTGCAGTTTGGGGCCAAAGTACTGTGTGACAGAGTGAACTCTTGTCACTAGTCCCTTAGCAGTGTTATGTGCAGTCATGCTGACCACATGACCACAAAGTCATCTTTGACAATGCTGACTTCCTCGGCTTAGTAACGGAGATGAGCACCACCCCCTACAGTCAGACATGACTAAAGAGGCTCAGGATCGACTCAGCCTGGCATCCTTCAATGGTTGCTAAAATGAGTACCCAGCTAAAATGGGGGCAATTAGCTTACAGTTGTAAACCACTTAGAGACTGCTTAGTGCAGTATGAAGCAGTATATAAATGAAGTTGCTATTGCTAAAGGGGAAACATTTACCTTTACTTTTTAATAAATAATAACAACAATACATGTAAATTCCATAAAAATGCTAAGTTAAAAATATAAAATACTTAAAATCATACCAAAACAAACATCCCAATAAGAAGTCTCCCTGGGTGCAATTACATATTAAAAATCTGATTGAATAGAAAAGTTTTTACCTGTGCTTGGAAATGACAACAAAAATGATGCCAGCCTAGCCTTCAACTGAAGGGAATTCTAGATAGTGGGAGCAGACACAGAGAAGGCTCTCTCTCATGTCCTCGCCAAGCGATCCTGTGATGGTGACAGGACAGAGTGAAAACCTCCCCCTGTATACCTTAAAACTCTGGGAAAATCATATGGGGAAAAGTCTTTCAAATAGTCTGGACCTAAACCTTTTTAAGCTGTAGATATGATAATTTTATGCAGGGGGTGCTGAAATACTAAAAGGTATTTCAGGTTTTCTTCCAGGGTAGAAAGATTATCTGCCAAGAAAAGAGAGGGAGAGAGTAGCTAAACTACCTCAGTCAAGAAACTGCTTGATAGCATATGCACAACATACAAACTACTAGGCTACAATATGGAAAAAAAATTATTTAGAGGAGGAACCCAAAACACCAAGCACTTGTAATGCTTTGCACAAAAATGATACCCTTTGCCTTTGACATAGATGATGCATCTCAAAATATTTTTTTCTCCAGTGATGCAGCTGTGTGATATTAGATGTCATAACTCAACATTTTGTGATGTAATGTCAGATCAACTCTCCCTCTAGGCTATTCACACGGCAATTTGATAAAAAAAGAAACTGGACACCAAATTTAGAATCATGGAGAAAAAGAAAACATGCAAGAAAGTGATAACTGCAAGGTCACCACCTATTCTCCAACTAGTGATGTACTAAATAGATCTTTACTATACTATATTAAATAGATCTTTCAAAACAAACAAACAAACATGTCACATTCCCCTAGAAGAACTGGCCAGTGGGACATATTTATTGCGGATACCTCCCCTTGCCAGACCATTGGGAGAAGAGGCGTGTTTTGCTGGCCTCCAGGGACCACTAGACCATAATTTATACAATCTGAAGCGAAACCAGAGGTATAGACCATAACTGAAATATAAAGAGTGTCTCTGAGATGCTGGTGGCAAAGTCTAGGTTGGAGCCAAAATGTTTGGCTGGGTTGCTGCCCTTGGCTCTGCGTCTTTTTGATCCAGAGTTTGACCCGCCCTCCCACCTCCCACCGCCACAATATGAAATTACTTGATTGTTTTGATGCTGGGTAGGGATTTTTTCCCTTTTCCATGGGTTTTTCACCTACCCCATACTGTTTTTTAGTCAGACCTAGGCAATTAGGCTGGCATGGTGTTTAAACAGGTCATCATCTGGCAGGTAATGGGGGAGATTTTGGTGGAAGGAAGGTCACTGGAATTGCCTCTTTTGGTCCAGGGACTGGGGAGGCAGTGACAGGAGCTTCCTTTGAGGCTGGCCTGAAGGATAAACCATTTCTTTAAGCTTGGGAAAGGGACTTTCAGGTTGGCTTTCCTGATGCGGGCTGGCTAAGGATTAACCCAATGAGTGGGTTATCCTTGGGGTTTAGGTGCTATTGCCCTGAGGAAGCTGCAGAGGAGGTCTATGGAAAGGACCACCTGCTGCATCTGCTCCCACACTACACTACTCCTCTCTTCCAAGAAATATTAAATAGATAACTTAATAAAGTAGCCCTTTTGAAACCCATTTCTTGTGTGTGGTCTCTATTCACTCGTTGGTCAGCAAATGCAATATGCCATTTGACCTTTTGTTACATGATTTCTTCAGCATTAAAGGAAAACTTTATGCTAATTTAGATTTACAATCCCCAAGGGGATTGATATTCATAGGATAATTACAATGGGTTAATTTCATAAAGTGCATTTTCACTTTGCAGAACATCATTCCAGAATCTGAATCTTTTAGAAAAAAAATGGGGGGAGGGAGGGGAATCCAACATCGATTATTCAAGGGTATGGGATACCCCCAATTTGAAATATATGAGAACAACAAAGATTCAAGACAGATTATGCATGGATTATTTTCACCATCTGAATAACCCCCCAAATAGGTTACTGTTTTCCATTGATAGCTATGAAATGGCTTCTCTTCAGAAAACTTAATTGCCACTAATGTTCTTTAAAAGTACCGCAAATTAAGCTGGCTTTTGAACAGTTTATTGATAATTTAAGTATTGCTTTCTGAGTTTGGGTATTAATATCTGCACACGACAAGCACAATATACAGTGCTTGTTGCACTAAACAATAACCCACTGAGTTGCTCTAACTGGTAAAGACCAACATGATAACTTATCAGCTAAACATCTCAATTTTAATACATTTTTTCCTCATCGAAAGGATTTCTCTGCTCTACCTCCTATGGAGATATTGCCTTTCCTATTTGAAGCTATTATGGTTCATATGAAATACAATATATTAATTACAAATTGCCTTAGGGATGCAATTCTATTTACTCTTACAGAGAATAAGAAGCATTAAGTACAGGTGGCTTACTTTTGAGTGAATATCAGTCTAAAGCAGGGATGAGCAGCTTGTGGTTCCAGATAATAAGCAATAGAGAAGCATGACGACAGCTGCAGTCCAACAACTTTTGGAGAGTCACAAATTGTTCACCCCTACTCTAAATGTCCTATATATCGTGCAGTGCCATCATAGGACACTGAATCACAACATTGCCTTGGAAATTTTGCAACAGATGAAGCAATGGAGCTAGAGATGTGTCAATGTAATCCTTTCAAGCAGGGACCCTTCTGATGTTTTTGGATTAAAATGAACATCTTCACTCACCATTAGCGGTTCTAGCTAGAGTGTATGGGTACATCTAAAAAGTTACAGTTACTCACATCACCTTGATATAATAAGGGTCTAATCTTAAATCTGAATAGTTTTTTTAAATAAAAAATAAGCTCATATTTCTTTCTTTTTTCTTTTTAAAGAGAATATACAGAAACACAAAATGTAAAGATCTGGCTATGCAGGGCAGGGGAGAGGTCAGAAAGATGACATTGCCTCTTAAATAAGAATTCTGGTGCCCAAAATAACCTTTTATCTAGTCCCTTCATTTCTTGCAATGCTGAGAGTGAGACAGTGAAAATCATTCACACCTAGAACTCTTATATGGGCTTTTTCACATTACCTTGTTAACTTTGCCTATCTCTTTTCTTTGGATAAGTAAACTGTATTTCTAAATGCTCAACTGACGTTTTCAATTACTACAATGTTAGACGTGTGTTACATTAATATCCTCCCTGTAGCTACTCCTCTGAGGCTAAGAGTGTATGATTTGCCCAAGGTCACCCAGTGGGTTGCTATGCCCAAGCAGAGATTTGAATGCTGTTCTCCAGAGTCACAGTCCAACACTCAAATCACTACACCACACTGACTCCCAACCCTAAATATGTATTTATTGGATAATGTTCTCCGAAGAATCTTTTTCCCCCCGGTGCAGAATTCAGTAGCTGCTAGGAGGCAAGCATTTTCTATTTTGGATTCCACATTGTTTGAAAATGTTCTTCCATTTGTGGGTTTGCATTGATAATAGCTTCATTTATTACTGCACTGGATACAGTGAAAAGAATACTTTTTATTTGCCAGCATAACCATCTCAAATTAGAATGCTTTGGTTCCACTTAATTGTTGATCATTCTTTCTTTGGCATTCTGTCTTTAGAGTGAGCTCTAACTGTTTTATTAGCTTCTCCTTTTCATTTGAAGCTATTATATCTGTCTCCACTGAATGCATCTCAGAGGCAAGCATCTCATATAATACTGTCTTTTGGGCTTCTGAGTAGTGTACATTTAGTGGGTGTTCTTTCTTTTCACTTTTACCCACCACTGTAATTTAATTTATTTCCATTGGACAATTTTGTAGCTCCAGCTTACAGCTAATTAAAAAGAAAAGCACTAGTTTAAAAAAAAGTCCTTGGCACTCAGAAACTATAATACCAAATGAAGTTAATGACAGTGGAATCTATAAACCACAGGAGACGCTCAGCATGGCTTCATTTGGACCATTGTAATTTTCTTCTGTGAATCTTGTAATTCCTGCTCTATAAGGAATTACTTAAGTTGCTGATATCTGAATGCAAACTATATATAACTGGTAACAGTCACTAACTAATGAGTTCAACTATTTGAGAACGTTATCAAATGAGTTGAACTCAGTCGTAAGAACGGTACAGCATCATTGTATTTTCCAAAGATATGGACTGACACAATACAAGAAGGATATTTTCTTCATTTGCAGAAGATCACAGAAGAGTTCATATGCAGAGTTAGTACAAAAACAGGCAGGCAAAAGTTGATGGCTGGAAATGACTCAGCAGAAGTTGCATAGCCTCAAGGGATACTCTGAGATCTGTCAAATCAGCAGTTTTGTGCAAAGGTCTTTATAGTGAGGTCGCAATTCACTCACCCTAAAGGAACAAACATGCCAACTTTTCCTCACGCAGGTTGCTGGTACACTCGTTGGAGTGTTATTGCTATGATGTGTTTCCTTGTGTTACATGTTTTCTGCTGCTGTACACTACTGCTGCTACTACTACTACTACTACTTTTCCTCCTCTGCTGCTGCCTCTTCTTCCTCATTTTCCTTTTATTCATTTTATTCAACATTTTTGACTGATAGCTCATTAAACTTCACAAGTTAAAATAAACAACACAGGATGCAGCTGATATTTTGAAAATATTGAATCTTGATATTTTGAAAAAAAAATTGAAAATATTTTCACTAAGGGGTTTATCACATTAGCGAGTGTCTGGGGGCAAACAGGAGTTAAATGGGAGTTAAGCTACATTCGAATTTAAGGAAGACTTGTAAATTCAGTTCAGTTTCTCATAGTGAAATAACGCAAAAGTGCAATAACATGAAGCTAATCCGCGGTTAAAGTGGAGGAAACCAGCCGCTTTTAAAATTTGATTTGCTCTGAATTTAAAAAGCTACTGGTTTCCTCCACTTTAACTGATGATTAACTTTGTGTTATGTCATGTTAACTGTGATGTCATGTGAAAAACTTTGGGCATTTCCAAGTTTCCTTCATGTTATAACGTGATTAAATCCCATTTGCCTGCGGGATCTCGCTAGTGTGATAAACTTCTAAACCTTGATCTATATTTATTGGAGTGGATCCAGACTTAATCATAACTGCTCTAGTTATTAATGTCAATTGAATTCAACAGGTTTGATTCAGTAGACTTACTGTTCTCACTCTACTTCTGGCTTTTGCACTAGAAATTGCTGCTAGAACAGTAATTGTTTTTCTGACTGGGGGGTCAGGCCAGGAGGCATTATGTAGCTAGGTAACTAAGCTACATAACGGTTACACATTTTAACTGCCTTTGTCAATCCTGGAGAGCCAACAATAACAGCAACAGTAATTTATTTTCAGTAATATATTATATTTGGTCAGATGATAATTACTTTGTTACATTAGAGTCTGGGAACATCATTTTTCCTGAATGTATTTATTCTCTTTTTGGTGACCTTGGTCTGATGGATTTCCTTTGTAATAGCATTCCACTATTATCTGTTTTCTGCTGCTGTACACTACAACTACTACTATTACTACTATTTTTCCTCCTCCGCCGCCACCTCCTCTTCTTCATTTTCCTTTTATTCATTTATTTCTCACATTTCTAGCTCACAGATGTCAGCTAGCAACATATTTAAAAGCAATACAGATTAAAACTATAGAAAGCCTTCAATAATAGTGTTCATAAAATTATTTCAAAAGCAATTAGACAATTTAGAAAGTTAAAATCATTAAATATTAAAATGACTGGAATTCACTACAAGAATGCCTAACTGCAATACTTTTTAATGTAATCTTTTACCTGCTGGATGACCTTGGGCAGGTAACACTCACTCAGCCTCAGAGGAAGGCAAAAGGTAACTTACCCTGAAGAAATCTTGCCAAGAAAACCCTGTGATAGGGTCACCACATTTTTCCTGATCTCTCATGCTTTGTGTTATCTTCACAGTCATCTCTACCACAAAATAACATGGGAGGTTGCTTATATCATGTCAGATCCTTAGTCCAATAGTCTGCACCAACATTCAGCCTTCTCTACAGTCTGGGATAAGTGTTTTTTCCCCCAGCTATGCCAGAAAATATCGAAGAGTGAAACTTGGCTCTTTTGTATGCAAATCATGTACTTCATTACTAAGTTACAGCCTTTCCCAATCTTTATCCCTTCAGTAGAGAAAGATGTTAAAGATGCTGAGCAAGTAACACAGAAAGTAATGGAAGGAAATATAATCTTCCCTGTTGGACATGTGCCTTCTTTGGATTCTGAGAAAACAGATTTGCTGATATAACTTACAGGGTTAATTCTTGGAATGCAGACTTTGGGAAGAGCTCAGTGCATTTGCTATCGGAAACTTGAACCCAACATCCAAAGGAAACCGGCAGTATATTAATTAAAATACAGTGTCAGGATCTGCTGGAGACTGCTGATAGGATCTGACATGTTCTTCTCTGTCTATCTTTTTAAAAAGAAAAGAAAAGGTTACTTACATCTACAAAATGCTGACCAATGCACTAATGTTAGGCACCTTTGCAGGTAAATCAATATGTGTGCATCTTTGTCAGCCACTACCTGTTTCTAATTTCTCAGCACCAGGTAATTCTTTAAAGCATAAACTGTTTCTGTTTCATTCAGTCTCTCTCTGTGTGTTTGAGCCTTCAAATCACCTATCAGCCTATGCCCCCCTTAAGCAAAGAATACTCAGAGGTAGTTTGGCCAATTCCTTCTTCTGAAATATGGCCTACAGCACCTAGTATTCATTGGTGATCTCCAATGCAAGTACTGTCTGTCACAAACGTCTTGTTGTTGTTGTTGTTGTTGTTGTATACCTTCAAGACATGTAGTATGTCTTGAAGGCATACATTTTGTAGTATGCCTTCAAGGCAAAGCTATCACAAGGTTTTTGGGGGTTTTTTTGGCAAGATTTGTTCAGAAGAGTTTTTCCATCACCTTCTTCTGAGGTTGAGATAGTGTGACTTGCCTAGGATCACCTGCAGATTTCGTGGCCAAGCAGACATTTAAATCCTGTTCTCCAGAATAGTCCAACACTCAAACGATGACACCATACCAGTTCTCTGACAGTCTTTCTCAGTATACATGCATATAGTTGTGAAAGCTATTATAGAGAAAATATCATTGATTTTATGCTTAGCCATAGCAATAGTGATAGCAAGTACATTTCTATAATGCTTATCAGAGAACTAAGCACTCCCTAAGCAGTTTGCAATGTGTAAGCTAATTGCCCCCAACAATCTGGGTACTCATTTTAGTAACCTATAGAAGGATAGAAGCCCGAGTGGGCCTTGGAGCTCTGCCTGAGATTGATCTCACAAATGTGTGGCTTGCATTATGCGTATTTAACCACAGTGGCACCAGGGCTCCCTATAGGATCCACATTTGACACTTGATAGCTGTGCATCCCATGTTTATCCTCCAAGGCACATAGAACATAAATTAAGCCAAGAGAGGATTTGTAGTGAGAATAACATCTCCAAAGCCAACCAGTATGTGGGTCTTACAATTCAAATCCAGCATTCTGTATTACTATTGCATCTTCTTTGATCCCTCTCATTATAGTTAGGCATTACAAATAGTTAATAGGGGGTACTTTCTTATTCTGCCTCTGATCATGAACCTTGATCAATAGGATTCCCAACATGGTTCTCGGTTACATGAATGCTTCCAGCTAATGTGTTGAATTTTCTCCTTCAAACCTTATACTCAACTTTCAGTGATCTGAAGGTACAGGTGATGGAGAAAGGGATGTTGTGGACAGAATGATGCAGATGGTCCTTTGTCTCCCTGTTGGAAGCAATGTTCCTTTAAAATGGATATAGAAATATTTTGTATGGCTGAAGTGGCTGAGATTGTTAGGTCACAGCACTTGAAATGATGCAAAGGCTTATCATAGGAATTACATCATGATAAGTAGCACCAGATGACAACCCTTAGTTAATATTTTCTATATAACTGCACTAACTGCTTATCATACTAGGGGGCAAAGGAGAGTTGAACAGGAAATCTCGTATGATAAACATCAGACATTTACTGTTTAACTCTCGTTTAACTCTTGTTTAAATCTTGTTTGCCCCCTAGTGTGATAAAGCAAGACCCAATGCATGTGTGGGTTGTTGATGGCTGGAGAAAGTGGGATGAAGTGGAGTGGAAAGGTTTGTGCATTGGTTGAAGAGCATTGGTGGTTTCTTTGAATACAGCAGAAGTAAATTGATGAGAGTTAAGAGGAATATTTGTAAATATCTTTTATATATTGCAACTACTCGCACTAAAGAGCCTCCAAGGACTTGGAAGAAATATTTCTGTGAGTTATTCAGATTTGGTCAGTACATTGCCAAATACTGAAAACTGAGCTGGTGCTTCTGCACTCTGCTGCTGTTAGTTACTCTTGAGGACAATTCCCTCAGACAGTGTTGAAAGTTGGCATCTGTGGTGGGCCTAGAATTGTGGTTGTTTTGTTACAGCATCTCAAGCAGGATAGAAGAGAGCCAACACTCCCCCCTCAACATAAAGACAGATTTCTAAGCAAAACTATATGTTAGATTTTTTTTCTTTGCTCACAAGCCACTGTTCATTAAATAAAATTGCAATCTTGTCTCTTAGGGTTCAAGGGTTCTATTCAACACATTCAGATGTATTTCAAAATTAACACATGAAGGTTTGCAGTGCATGTAGGTTAATCTCCTAGAGCCATTTTTCTCATGACAAGAAGAGAAGGAGGATTTTTTTTAAAAGGCTGATAGTTTTAATAATACTACCTGTTAGATAAACACAGTTTTTCTTTTACTTTTACTTGTCATTCTTACCTTTGCTAGTTACGATTGTAATGATGCTCAGGCTTAAAGTGATAATGGGACGTACTTAAAGGAAAATCATCTTCATTCATTCTTTATGTTATCAGTTCTCTTGAAAAGTGACTATGAGTCTGTGGTTTAAGAAAACGTTTAAGTGTGGTACGCCATCATAAAAGTGAACTCAGGTACTGAGTTTTGATAGTTAGGTTGTCACCATAAGACTACTGAGAAATGAGACAATATCAGCATCCTTGACAAAAAAAACCCCTACATTTTGAAGAACTAGAAGAAAAGTAAGGGGAAAAAATGCAAAGAACAAAATTTATTTCAAAAGCAGAGTAAGCATTTTAGTGGCCCCAGAATCATGTGTGCTTTTTGTGTGGGAAGAAAGTGGCATGGGGTATCTTGCAATGGAAAGCATGACTGGTTAACAGGAGCATTCCATACTGAACAAAGGTGACATAAATCTCACCTGTTCACTAACAAGGAATGAGCAACTTGATAGGGCTACAGGCTTTGGGGTCTTGTCACCAGTAGTTTTGACTAATCTCTAACCACACCATCCAGACAATTCAGTCTTATCTACTTTGATTGGCAGAGTTCTTCTCAGCCTTCAGCAATCCCTTACTAAATGTTGACTGAAGATAGCTGAGATTGTATCTGTAAAACATGTACTGTACTGCACTTTGGCAGCAACTCAAGACAGTCAGATGAAGTGTCTGCTGAAAAAGATTCATCTAGAATAGTGATTCTCAAACGATGGGGTGAAACCCCTGGGAGGGGCATGAGAGTTGCTCAAGGGAAGTGTGAGACTAACTGCTTTTTCACACTAGGGGGCAAACAAGTTAAACAAAACTTAAACAGAAAATACCCTATGATAAACGTAGGGCATTTCTTGTTTAACTCTTAAGTCTTGTTTAAATCTTGTTTGCCCCTAGTGTGAAAAAGCAGTTAGAGGCATTGATCCCCCCTCTTCTTCCCAAACTTTTAATGTATGTGTGTTGAAGTAATTACTGAATTTACTAAAAACTCTTCTAAATATTTCCTTATAAAATCTGAAAATATGAATATACATGAATGTGTGAATGAAAATACACACAATAAACAAAATATTTGTATTCATATACTACATTGAGTCGGGAAGGGGGTGACAGCTGCATGTAGATGTAAAGAGGGGGCAAGCAAAAAAAGTTTGAGTACCACTGATCTAGAGCATATATGAGCAACAGAATCAAGTCTTATTCAACCATGGCTATTTCCAGATCAGCTACAATATACTACCTTTTACTCCTTGTGCCTTATCTGATAGGAACATGTTTAAGATTAGCAGCCCAGGAAATTCATAATGGTTTGGTGTACAGCAACAGGATTCATTCATTAATGGAAATGATTGAATCTGTCTCCTCTGTCCCTTGCCCTAAAAGAAGTAGTTTTGGAGGGTTCCCCCCCTCAATCCTATCCCTCTTTTATGTCAGCATGCATGGGGCAATGGTGTAATTCTACTTGAGGAATGTGACATGTGAGCTGTCATACTGGATTTGTGTCACTAACTAGAGAAAGATATATTTTGTTTAAACCACAAGCATTTGTAATTAAGAATAATCAGGCATATATTGTAAAGTTTTTGTACTGATCATTCACCAATATTCTATCATGTTCATGTTAAATTTTTTGGTAGCATTCTTTCAGGCTCCTTTTTTTCTAATCCCATGTTGATTTACCGATTTAATTGATGTAATTATATTAAAAAATCCCTAAGATTCTTGCTCTATTTTTTTACAGGTAGTGCTGGAACACCTGTTGTTTTCAATGAAAATGGAGATGCACCTGGACGTTATGATATCTTCCAATATCAACTAACCAACCGAAGTGCAGAATATAAAATTATTGGCCACTGGACGAACCAGCTTCATCTGAATGTAAGTCTCTGTGTTGCTGAATTTTAATTACATAGTTTATTTCATTTTGGTACTCTCAAGTAAGTAGAACCACAAATAACAGTCAGAATGTTTCCAATTAAATTCCTTTGAACTGTGCTTTAATCATCAACATCATGGTCATCGTAATTGCCATAATCAAATCCCCTCCTGGCCTTAGTGTTTTTACTATTATTATTTCTTAACCACAATCCTCATGGTTCAAGGTGAAGAACAGCAACAAATTAAAATACAGTATAACATGTATCACTTAAAAACACACACCAGTTAAAACATATTAACCAGTTAAGACACATAACGTGTGTGTGTGTTTTTAAAAAACCCATATAAGATTAATACATATTAAAAAAATCAATCCATATTTTTAAATTCATAATTTAAGCCTCATCTGGATAGGCCTGCTGGAAAATACTGGTCTTTAATGTTATTTTAAATTCAGACAGAGTGTTCAGCTGTCAAAACTCTTCTGACAGGTTGTTCCATAGTCTAAGATACCTGAAAAAAATATCCTCTGAGGGTGAATCTGCATTGCAGAAATAATACAGTTTGACACCACTTTAATTGCCATGCATCTGTCTTATTGAATCCTGGAATCTGTAGTTTGTTGTGGCACCATACCTCTCTGACAAAGACTAAATATCTCACAAAACTACAAGTCTGAGAATCCATAGCATTGATCCATGCAGTTAAAGTAGTGTCAAACTGCATTATTTCTGCAGTACAGATTCAGCCTGGGTGACAGTTGCCAACCTAGTCCTGACTGATTGGAATAAATGTCCTGCAAAGGCCTTGAGTGTGGTGCATTATATGGGAGGAAGTGATCTGATAATAATAATAATAATAATAATAATAATAATAATAATATTTATTTCTTACCCGCCCCTCTGTAAAACAATCGAGGCGGGGTACAACAAGGTTAAAAACAGATTGCAGATTAAAATAATTCAAGAATTCCATCCCAACCTCCCCCCCTTAAAATAGGATTAAATTAGTTAAGTTTAAAATTAAATTACTAACAATAAAAGTACAATAAAACATAGTACACAAAACTGCAATGCTGGCCACAGCATGGGTAGCAATAAAATACAGAGGGGGGGGGGGATAAGGAGCTTTTAGGAGCCAGGTAGATTATACAGTTTCAGGGAAAGCCTGCCGGAAGAGATGCGTCTTTAAGGCTGTTTTAAAACAGTCTAGTGATGTAATGAGACGCAAACATCATTGCTATATTAATTTAGAGTTTTGTAGTGCAGATGCATATGAGCAGATGTCCAAGACAGTGGCCTTCATATTGTGGTTATTGTTTCATGCAATAGACAAAAGGGAATGTAGGGGATGGTTATCTCCTACAGAAGAATAAATAATGCAAACGAAAGGATGCACCATGAGTGACATTTGCTGGTTGAGGTGTAAAATGCAAAATGTTTTTAAATTTAAAAGTATAAATAGCAAAGTAAAAAATATGTAAATATTAAATTAAGAGATGTGCACTTTAAATCCAGGGAAAGGCAAACCCATGAGCCACATAATGCAGTCCCTGGCCTACTTAGCAGTTCCCCAAACCCCTCCCCACTTTAAATTTTTGCCCAGGAATTGTGCATAAATCACCACCTACCAAATTCATTAGAGTTATATATACCTGGCCTTAGAGTTATCATAAGTCAGAAATGAAGGCACATAGCAGCAATGAATTGAGCTTTCCAGGACATATTACAGTGCATAATGAACACATTTATTTATGTGCTTTTCCTAATATGCATGTTTTTGTAGATTTCTCCCATTGACTAAAATATGTTTGTACATATTTTTCAGTTGGACAAATTTTACAGTTTTAAAATGTAAGCCTGATTACATGCATGGTTTATTTCTCCAAAACTTATAGCAGGCATCACAAATATGTAAATTTCTGAGGCAAAGCTCTCATTTTCTAACAATAAGTCTCAAGAGCTGGATGATTTTAGCAAGAACCTTGAACATACCAGAATACATTTGCTGTGGCCTAAATCCATTTTCTGGGCTCAGTTATAGCAAACCTATTTAGTCAACTGCTGAATGGTAAGTCAACAATGTATTGACTTACTGGAACTACTCTAGTTGGAATTAAGAATTGGATTCAGACTTAAGTATTTCCTGACAGCCCAAACAGGCGTCACACCACTTTGGTTCACAGTGTAACAGGCAAATGATAAACAATGAGAAAAAGAACAGTGTAAGTATTTAAAAACGATTGTCCCTCTGGGACTACTTTACAGTAATTATCAGTGTGCTACCAACAGTAATGCATATAACAGCTTCCCGTTTCCAGCCACTGCAGTGATAAAGCACCTTACCATATCTGCTGTTCACTTTCTGTTGCTTCCTGGCAAGAGTCCATCCAACTCTTTTCTTAGGTGGGAAAAAAAAGATGTGGTCTTTTACTCAGAAAATATTCCCCTGCCTTCCTGTGGTCTTCAGAGAGTGGAGGAGGAATGAGGAGGAAATGCAGGATGCATTTTCAGTGTGACCTTAACTTCGACAACATTTTCTCATAAATTCCATACTCATGTTCTGATCTCAGTGTATATCAAATAACATTTAAAACATAAATCGTAATGCCCATGTACATCCTGAGCAAATGACTCCTTTCAGTTTTCATTTGTTTTTGACTTTTTTATCCCTAATAAAATTAATTGAACTAATGAGTGGCGTGTGCAGCTTTTTCACTTAACACAGTTGCTTTCCCATCTAAGCACTGTGCAGATAGTTTTGTTTATATTTAGTTATTCAAGGCATTAATTTATTGCCTTTCAACCTACCAGTGCTCCCAAGGTAATACACAATTGATAAAAACACTTCAAAATTTAAACAAATAGCTAATGACCAATTGAGAATAGTCCAAACTCCTCTTTAAAAAACCCACCAGCAAATAGCTTTGAAAAATATCCAGAGCAGATAACCTTAATTTTAATGTGATGTATAGATGCAGGTGGCCTAGAGTTTAAAACTCTAGGTTATAAATCTGCAACTGTGTCATAGTCACTAAGATTATATATGCACAATCATGGCATAGTTGCCACAATTAAGTAATATCCCCTCTCAAATCTATCTTAGCAGCTGCAGTTGCATCGAGTGATGGATGCAGCTGGTGATCAGGATACAGGAGGATGCTTCCTGTCCTCTTCCACCAGTGATCAAGGTTATGACAATCAGAAGCTGGACCACTTTCACAATTCCTCATCACAGCCTGTATCACTGGTAGGAGCGGCCTGGAACTGTCATTCTCCTGCATTCAAATTGCCAGATGAACAGCTCTATAAGGCTGCTGGCTGTTTATACATGTTTAGAAAGATGGGCCAGGAGATGTTACATAGTAACACATTTGTAACTAAATAGGTGATGTAGGGTATTGGTGATCGTGTTCTATGAAAGAGAAAATGGCTTTCATTAGGAGATACTATTGAATTATGTGGCCTTATGGGCTTTTTACTCATTCATTTTGTTAAATTAGTGTGAACACCTCAAAGACCAAAGCCCCCAAAAGCTGCGTGAGTATGCAAGATAATAGCATTCAAATTATACTAATGTGTTATATAGAAACAACAGTTTCTTCCACTGCCCTAGTCTTACCTTTTCTTGAAATACCTAGTAATTTCATTACTTAAATATTTCTGAAGGCATGCCTGACAGTAACAGTCAATATCTTCCATTGGAATAAGTGTTGCATACAGTATGATCCAAATCAGTCCATGGAGTTGTATTAGACTTTGCCCTGTAATCATTACATGAAGTGCCATGTAATCCTGTGTATGCCCATTCAGAAGCAAATTCATTGGAACTTACTTATACTATATACGTGAATAGCACTGCATTCTTAAACATTTCAATTAATAATATTAAAGAGCCTTTTTTTGTAAGGGACATTGTCTTATTTGCAGTTTCAACAGTGTTTACTACTCATTATCCCTATTAAGGTGATTGATGTGTGTGCATATTCTGCACATATGGAGGGGAGCTCATGAGCCCTATTGTGTCTGTTGTGGCTTTCCACATCTGGAAGTGATATGTCTTAACAGAATAGCTTGTTGTATCTGTGCTGGATGTATAGCTGAGCCAGAAGTGCATTATTTCCACAGGGAAAAACTGGGTTTTTGGCTCACATGAAGAGTCTTCATTAATACAATAGTCTTAAGAAACTTCAGACACATCACTTTTTCATTAGGAAAGTGATGATGGAGGCAGGTGGGGTTAGTGTGCTAATAATAATAAATAAATAAATAAATAATAAAATTTTATTTATATTTCCCGCCTCTCCCTACGGGTCTCATATGTACAGTACCCATGCTTACTGAATGCTTGAATAGATCTATAATAATGACTGTTTCTGTACTGGGATTCATTCATGATATTACTGCACTAGACTTTGTAGGTTATAGATGATAGAAATCCCAATATGGTACAGTCGAGTAAGCAATGATAAAGAATGTGCTTCAAATTGTCACTTTGTCATTAAGGTAACTGAGTGACATGTGGGGCAAGTTACTTTCATCACAACATGGTTGCCATAGCTGGTATTTTTATATGCTGTTCCTTGCCTTGATTTCTGTATTGGGGTGTGTGTGTGTGTGTGTGTGTGTGTGTGAGAGAGAGAGAGAGAGAGAGAGAGAGAATTTTAAAGGGACATTAACCTTTTTGTTAAGGCCTTTAAAGAAAAGGTTTTGCATTAGAATCTTCAAATTTTTAATGTTTATAGAAATGACATCAATGACACCAGAAGAGGTAAGGACTTGATATCTGGCACCCATGATTTACGTGACTGGGAATGCAATTGTGCAAGATTTCAGCTAATCTATAAAAAATTGTCACAAAGCTAAAAGATGCTAAATTAGGAAAAAAAATATTAATCTGTTTATCTAATTTATGTTCTACATTTCCTCCCCAGCTCAGACTCAAGGCAGGACTTTTAAAAAAAAAAAAAAAGAAAGAAAAAAATGCTATCTTTATTTTTTAAAAACCTCTCAGATACAGTTAAAATGCAGTAATTTATAATGCTAAAACATCGTTAAACAGATGTTCAAATGAAAACAATTATATATTATGAGCAATTTAAAAACATATTAAAGGAAAAAAACAATAAACCTACTGATATACATCATTCAGGCTTCTCTACACTTAATTTGGTCTAGTTCTGAACACAGAGTCAACAGATATTGGAGAATCCATTTTTTTAAAAAAAGCTATGGTAGGAACTGCTGCAAACATTATATGGGACATACTCATTTGTATTCTGAAGCTAGAACACTACCAGTATGCTTGAAGAATTCTGTGTTGGAGAGGAAATCCAGTAAATCCTGTATGCAATACCTTTTTGCTAACCTACCTTCCAACTGTACTGATCTGACAGGGACGGTACAAATTAATCCACAGTTATCCCACTTTTTCAAATGATATTTTATGTTCCAGCTTCTGTCTTCTCTGCCCACTTGCCCCCTTTGTCCTCAACTTACTTCAGCTGCTGCAGATAGAATTCAACATGCAAAAATAGTTTGTACTCCATTTAACTCAGCAGTGGGAGAATAGAGGAAAAGTGGAATCCTTCCTTTCCTTGTACACTCAGGAAAAGGCAAACTGCTGCAGTCTTGCCTAGCTTGTGTGTTTTCCCTCATTAATAAACATTGTCTTCTTGACCACACTCTGATATAGTATGTAGTCTCAGTTTTCATCCGTGAAATGCTGGAGGGCATGCTCCAATGTTCACTGCCAACTGCAATTGCAATTGCAATTACAGTAGAGGGCAAGAGGTGAAAGGTACTAACTGTTCACCACTACCACCTGCTTTCTGATCTATATGAAGACCTGTGCAAATGCAAATGGCCTTGATGGCTGTAAAATTTCCAAATTCTGGTTGTAAGAGAAAGAAACTATGGCCTAATTCACACTGTGATTTAAACTGACTTGTGAATCGGATCAAGCCAGGTTATATGTGCCACATTTACACTTGAGTCGATTTCAAACCTGATTCTGTTTTTGGCTGAATTGGGGTGAACCGGCACAAATCCTCTTGAACCAGTTCTTTTGAAGAGGAATCTTTTACCAGTTCTTTTGCAAAGAACTGGGTTGCAACTGTGCTGAACTAATGTGAACATGTTTCCAATCACATTCAGGTCACCAAGGGAGGAACAGACAATGGGAAGAGGATGGGCAAAGGGGTGGTACTCATGCCAACACAGTTCTTTGCAAAGTTTTAATTTTTTCCCCATCTCAACGCTACTGTGGGGCTGTTATGGAGCTTGCATGGATTCAGGGGTGTCATTGCAGGATTTATCCCCTGGCATGGAGGGAAAGTGGAGAAACAAGGTGTGTGTGTGTGATCAGCTCTTGTTTCCATCGAAATCATCCTGCACTTCGACTGCTTGTGTCATCAGAAACACAAGCTTACACATCATATGACATATATATATATATATATAGAGAGAGAGAGAGAGAGAGAGAGAGAGAGAAAGAGAGAGAGAGAGAGAGAGAGAAAGAGAGAGAGACCTGGGATGGATAGATCACAACCAACACTGAGAATCCATTTTATTGTGGTGCAAAAGTCATGTGCACATGAACTGTGTTAAATGGACACATAATGGAAAATGTAGACATCAGCCCACTGTTGCTATATAGTGCACAGGTAATGGAGGGAAGTCAGGGCAGTTTTGAAGCCAGAATGCCCTGGGGAACAACCCAGAATATTCTGGTCAGTGTAGACTCGCCTTGAGTCCCAGTTTCAAGCCAAGGCATCTAGATTTTTTTTAAAAAAAAAAAAATCAAGTAAGATGTGATGGGAAAGACCACTGGTCTCAAGACCCTGGACAGAGTCTACCAGTCAGAGTATGCAGCAGCAATAGCAAATACCATTCTACCACTTTTCAGTGAACTCAGCACTCTCTAAACAGTTTACAATCTGTTAGCCAACTGCCCCCAACAAGCTGGGTGCTCATTTTACTGACCTATGAAATAATGGAAAGTTAACCTTGGAGCCCTGGGATTGAACTCACAACCTTGTGGTTACTATACCAGCATTATTGGGGTGGCTGAAGAAATAATTTGACCTACTATAAAGTAACTTTCATAAAGTAACTGAAATAGTTACTTTACTTTTCATAGTTCTACTCAGAAGTGAGTTCCATTGAGCTTCATGGGATTTCTTCCAAGAAAGTGTATCTAGAGTTACTGCTTTCCTATGTGTTTCTAACCCCTTGAACTGAAAACAGAAATGGGTTTTGTTGCTAACGTATAAATTACACTGATATCATAAAAATCCACAAAGGAGCAATATCTTTGTAGGGCAACCAAAATGCAGAATGCAACATCAGTCTCAAGGGAAGTTACTTTTCTATTGCTAATGGAGTTGAAATTTTATTATCTTTCTTTTATTGCTCTTTGTCCCTGGTCTCCGAATGGTCTTCTCCAAGAAGAGGAGTAGCTGTTGCCTGTACTGAGATTCCGTTAGAAAAACTGAATTACAATAGAAACAATATCTGACACAAAATGTAGGCCCGTGACTCTAACATCACTTTTCTTCTCCTGTGTGATTTTTTTAAAACATCATTTGCCTGATGAAGAAGCCAGTGGAACTTTGAAAGCTTGCATGATATATTTTCTGCATTTTGGTTGGCCAATAAAGGTGTCACTCCATTATAGGTTTTGATTTTGTTGTATATTGTACAACACACCAATATCTAGGTAAAGGGAGAGAATTCCACTGTGTGCTATTTTTCTTGTGAGGCCTCTCCTTGTCAAGCATTATTATATATTTCTATACACTGAGATAAAAGCCGGGATATATCTGTCATATATGTTCCTTGTTCTTCAAAATACTTTTTTTCCTGTGCTTTAACTGTACTGGGTATTAACATTTTTCTCAGCTGGTTACTTTTGTTCTCTAGTCATTGGCACTAATACCTTAGGGTCTGTTTTGCCACTTGTCTTTCTGTTGGTGTGATACCAGTTTCCCTTTGGGTAGAAAATGCTGACTCTAGCCTGATAAATCCACTGTAAAGTCCCTACGGGTGCCTCTGTCAGCAGACTTCAGTGATTTCAGGGTTCCCTCTAGCTATGGAATTGCTTTCTGCCTTTAGTCCTCAGTAATGTAAATGCTTTCCTCCAGGCGCACTAACCTTTCTGATTCTTTCTGGAGCAGCTATCGCTTCTAGGAAGAGAGGTCTTTTTCAGTTTTTGTTTTTGAAATGAGTAACACGCAGGACTGAATCAAGCCTTTTGCCTCCCACAAAATATGCCATTTTTGACGTGGCAGTGTTAATACGGAACAACAGTTGATGAAAAGTAAAATGTAGAAAGGGAAGCAGAGTGAAAGACTGTCACTTCTGGAGATATCAGCCTTAATAAAGGAAGAGAATTTGGTTCATCTTAATACTATTTTAGTTCTGCTCTTATACCAGTAAACTTTCTGAAGTTAGTGGGGGGGGGGGGAGCATGATAGGGGCAGGGTAAACATTACATTGACCCTTATTCTAGCATCCCAGCAAGAGTGTTTGATGTTATTTATTTATTTATTTATTTATTTTAAAAATCCTGAACAACTTGTGACAATGTGATGGGACAAAGGACAGTTGATAATGCATTTATTTTGTGACACTTCAGCGATCCTAATAAAAATCCTAATAAAGATCCAGTTAAGATTTTTTTCGAATGGACCACATACTCATAGCTACCTCCCCCATTTAGTTTCCTATTTTTTTTCACCTAAGAGAGAGAGGAGGGAGCTCATGAAAAGTCTCAGTATAGACATAGGAATTTATTTTTTTAACACTAAAGTTTCCAGTTTGGAATTGTGCCATGCCCTGAGGTTTCTGGGCCAAAAGCTGAGACATAGGCATGGTCCCTGGTTATGCCATTAAGCATTATGCATTAAGCACCAACCACAGTTGCTTGAACCTTGTCATTCACAGGGAGGGAGGGAAAGTCAGACTTTATTTCCCTTTGGAAATGAAGGCATAAATCATAGCTAAAGGGGCTGTTCCTAGATCCACATTCTCTCACTCCCATCCTACCTCTTTTTGGATAAACTTCTACAAAATTCTTGCTAGATTTAAAATCACTAATGATTTTTTTAAAGGTAAAATTGCTTAAAACATAGCAATCAAAATAAAAATACAACACTCTGACCTTTTAAAAGATCCTTGTGCACATTCAATTAACCAACAGAAACTGTTTTCAATAAATGTTTTATTTGCCAGCAGTAGGAGACCAGAGGGGGGCATCTTCGTTTCTCATGGAAGGGAGTTCCACAGCATGACATTAGCTACTAAAGCTGCTGCCACACTGTGGATTTAATGTGGTTTGACAACACAATAATTGTCATAGCCCAATGCCACAAAATTCTGGGATTTGTAGTTTTGTGAAAAATTTAGCCCCCTTTGTGAGAGAGGCCACAAGAAATAACAAATCCTAGGATTCTATAAGATGGAGCCATGAGTGTTAAAGCAGTCAAACTGCATTAATTCTGCAGTGTGGCAGCACCCCAAGAAGACCTTCTTCCATGTCCTCATCAGAGAAACCTATGACAATACTATTATCAAGAGGAATTCCTCTCTCAAAGAACTCAAGAATCTAGCAAGTTCATATAAGGAAAGACAGTAATATGTGGGGATCATCCTGACATAATTCTTATAGGGCTTTATAGGTCATTACCAGCACTTCGATTGTATCTGGAAATGAACTGGTAGTAATTGAAGTTTTTTTTTCAGTTAGGGAGTTACAGCTTCCCTGTAATTGGGCCCAGAGGGTACTCTAGCAACAGTATTTTGGTCCTGACAAAAATTTTGGACTTCCAAAACACTCCCAAACAGAATATGTTACAGAAGTCCAAATGGGATATAGTAGTCAAGGATGATAACTCAGGCCAATTATATGTAGTTTGTTTGTCTTTTAAATTGTGCGCCTTGTTTTGTACATGCTTTATTTCTCAGAAACATCCTGGCAATGATAACTAATGATTTCCATGTCATTGGGGTGGTGAATCTGCTCTGAGTTTCAGTCCAAACTTTTTAAGACACTACCCGATGTGCTAAACCCATTTGGTGGCAGGGGACATTACATAAGCCTTGCAAATGTGCAGATGCTTGGGCTGAGTGGGGTGTGTGTGTGTGTGTGTGTGTGTGTGTGTATTTTTTTTTTCAGAACAAGTTTTAGAAGGTGTGAAAATACTACTATCAACAGTACTGAGTCCAGCACATTTTTTCCTATCCTTAATAGGCAGGTGAAAGGTACTGTAGAGTTCAGATTGCATCTTGCACCTGGATATTCTCTGTAGGACCAAGGGGAAGATGTACGGAAGAAATATTGTTAAACTTAACAACCTTTTTGTTTCCCCTGAAATTCCTTCAGAGTTTAGCCTACATGAATGGACCTCAAAATTCACCTTGAAATGTCACTTTAGGCATAGAAAAGGGTGTTAACTACAGATAATAGTTCATTCCTCAGGCTTAGAAGAAGTTCTCAAAGTGGAAATAAGCACTTACATTTCTGACCTGAGAGCAAACCCTCAGACTTGATGAGGAGCTTGTGAAAATGTAACAGGACAGTATGCCTCTTCATCCTCAATAGTTCCATGCCAACACAGCCAGAGAAATTCAGCTCATGTCAGCTGCATGGCTGAACTCATTTGGGGCATCTTAGATGTTATTATTCTTGACACATTTTAACCTCTGTTTCCAAGCAGCATCACAGAAAGCATTCCAAAGCCATTACAAGAAACTGAAGTCTTTGCCGATATCAAAAATTATGTTGATTCTCATAATGAATACAAAGCACATGAACAAGAATATTCATCTATAGTATTTTTTTTTAAAGAAAGATGATGTTTTATTCATTTAGCTACAGTGTGTGCACTCCACTCACAAGTATTTCTTTATGACAAATGTGTGGATTTAGCAACTTTGAGTTCTCAGCCATATAATTTCCACAGGAGGGAAGCTGTTAAGAACAAGCTTGCAGTCCTTGGCATTTATAAATTAGGAAATCTTCCTCCCTTTGTGATTAATAATGAATCTCTTTTTAGAACTGGGTCATTTCCCAGTAAATGCTATACATGCGTGCTACCTAGAAACACCTACTGACAAGCTACCTTGGCAGAAGGGCCTGGAGTATGCCTTGTCTTGAGACAAAAATAGATTTGGGGTTTGGGATATAAATTATTTTTGAAAGTATGCTCAGTTCCAGGCCTTTAATCAGACATCCTTTGAAAATGCTACTACCTAACTGCAAAGGATACAAAATACCAAGGTAATGTAAAGACTGACTTTTGGATTCAGAACAACCTAGAGCCGGTGCATGTTCTGTTTGAGGTAGCCATTTTCTTGTAGCCGTGGCAGCTTCTGGCTATCTTTGCAATGACAATCTGCCATTTTTCATGACACCACTCAATCCCCTGCTGAGATTTGAGTGGAATAGAAAAATGCCAAGTCCAAACAAATTCTATTGGTTAGCTGGAAGGAAATCCTAATTTTGCCATATAGATAGCTAGGGCAGAACTTGATGCAACTGTTCTCCACAAAACAAACAAACAAAAACAATAGCCAAATCAGGAAGAACCCAGCCCTTAAATTGTCAAGTTCACCCGCTATTGCCACTGGAAGAGGGCCTGTCTGTAGTGTTGTGACTTCAAAAGATGTTACTGAAGTGTCACTGTTGATTGCAAGGGGCTTAGTGGGCAATGATATCTTATAAATTATTGCATACCTTTATCATTAACTTACCATAAAAACCATGTGCTTAAAGATTAGCCAAAGGAACAGAATCAACCATAGATAACCAAGTCTTAGTCACCATAGCTAATGATATCCTGTAATCGAACAAAGAGCTGGCCAAAAATTCTACTTTTGAAACCAAAAAATGTCATCTGCAATTTTGGTAAGTATGCCTTCTGTTCCATCATCTAAATCAGTTGTAAACTTGTCAAACAATACCAGTTCCAGGAAAAAAATCCCTAGGAACCCACTAGTCATTTCTCCAGATTTCATAATTGTATACACTTGTGTCCATGTCATACTCTCATGTAGGAACTGGCAAATCTGTTTGGTTATTTTCTATAATGTCAACATAGGGATATTCCTTTTTTGGATTAAAAAGGTTTCATTTCCTTGTGCTTTTTGATTAGTATAGATTGCCTTTATCCAATTAATGAAGTTTCAGCCAATATCCTTTCTTTCTGAAACTTCAAACAACATCTGGCAATCTACATTATCAAAGCTTTCTCCAAATCTAAGGTCAGGAATCCTAATTTACTTTTGTTATGTTGTTATGGTATTCCATGGTGTGTCTTAGCATTTCCCTCATGTGTCTTTGAGGTAGAAAACTTAATTGGTCCTCATCCATCCAACTTTGTAGATTTTGTAAAGTCTCTCTGCCAAAACCAAGATCATCTGAGTTCAGAAGAGATGTAGGTCTAAAATTTTTAAGGTCTAAAATATCTCTCTCTTCCTTGGGAATCAGTACTATGTTCACCTTAATCCATGTTACAGGTAATTTTTCCTTTAGAATGGCATTAATTGTTAGTTGCAGCAGAAAGCTTAGTTCATTCTCTAAGATTTTATAATAAGAAACATAAACCCTTCTGGGCCTGGGGCTTTGCCTTTCTTAATTTTCTAATTGCTTCTATTACGTCTGCTTACTTATTTGCTTATTCAGGGGTTTTTGTACTTTTTTAATGTTCTGATTTCTCTTTTGTTCAAATATTTGCTTTGCTTTTCTCTTTCTTTATATTGTTCTGAGTATAGTGTTGGGTAGAATTTATAAAAAAAGTTTTTAATTTTTTCTTGTTCTGTATATATTACATTGTCATTTTTTGATCTTTGTAATATATATTATTCCTTTCTTAATTTATAGACCAGCCATTTCACAGCTTATTTGAATATTCAAAGTAGTTTTGCCTCCAATGCCTATTTCTTGATATCAGATTTTCTGTTTGTGTAGCAGCCAGCTAGCCAGAGCTGTCTACCTCAGCTGCATCCAGCTCGCTGCCACCTCCTTTGCCTTCACGTCTCATGTACAAATACAGCAGTAGTCTTTCACCTGTGTTGGCCTTACAGCAAAGACATTTACATGTGAGAAGTTTCTTGGTCACTGTTCAACTGACTGCTCTGTTGCTGGTCCCTTTACATCCAGTCACCTTGGGAGCAGCAAGTGATCAGCTACCTGAGCAGTGACAAAGAAACCTCTCACTCATACTGGCTGTGCTTGGTCATTTCCTCCTTTGCATCCATTCCCTTTGGAAGCAGCAACTGTTCAACTGGCTGTGCAGCAACTGAGAAATCTCTTTCCCATCCAGCATTGTGGCAAAAGTGTGAGCAAAAAGGTTTCTCGATCACTACTTGACTGGCTGATCAGTTTCTGCCCTCAAGGTGACTGGGTGCAAAAGGGGCAGCAAATGAGCAGCTGGTCACTGCTTGCAGCAAAGGCCAGAACAGGCAAAAAGTTTTTCAGTAGCTGCTTGACTGGCTGCTTGGTTGCTGCTCCCAAAGTGATGAGGTGCAAATGGAGAAGCTTCATCCTGGTGAGGAAGGATTCTCAGTTTTCCTCAACAAGGCAGAAAGGGGGCACAGTCAGATTCCCACTTTTCTCCCTGATGAGAAAGAAATCTCATTCTCAGAGAGGCAAAATACTCTTTTGAAGAATTGACCCCAGATGCTCCTCCTCTTCCTTCTCCAGAGACACGACTTTCCCACACAGCTTCATGCCCCCCCCAACATTGTTTCTTCTGCTACCACTTCTTTCTGCCTTTCTGCCAAAAGAAAGCAGGTGCAGCATCACAGCTCCATCCTGCCAGCCAAGTCCCAGAAAAGTTCAAAAAGCTTAATCAGGGTTCCAAATGCAGAAGCTCTGTTTTACCTCTGCTTTCCCCACACTTCTGCATGCTTTAACTCCTCATTCCCATCATGGTCCTAAAGGCCACTGGTTCCTCTTGTCTTTCTTGCATGCCAGTACTTTGATTGAAGGCTACTCTGCCACCCCCTTGTCCCTCACCATTCCCTGGGATTTTTCCACTACCCCCAGGTGGCTGTACTGACCACTTTGGGAATCATTGTAATAAACCTTTTAATTGCATTTTACACAAAATCTATTTTTAATATATCTTATTAAATTATTTTATATATTTTAATGATTTCTGGTGCATGTGTTTTATTTGCATTTCTTTTTATGTTGCAAGCTGCCTTAAGTCAAATGTTTGAAGAAAAATAAAAGTATAAATAAATCAATATTACATTAATATAAGAATTAATAAAGGTAGAGTTATTCTCCATTGACAAGGTTGTCAAGTCATGTCCGACCATAGGGGGTGGTGCTCATCTCCATTACTAAGGCAAAGAGCCAGCATTGTCGGAGACGACTCTATGATCATGTGGCCCAGCATGATTGCACAGAATGCTGTTTACCTTCCCACCAGCATGGTACTTATTTATCTACTTGCATTTGCATGCTTTCAAACTGCTAGGTTGGCAAAACCTAGGACTGGTAATGGGAGCTTATCCCATCATGCAGCACCCAGGCCTCAAACTGCCAATCTGCTGATCTTCCAATCAACAGAGTCAGCATCTTAACCACTTGAACCACTGCATGCCCATGAGAATTAAAACAGTAAGCCAAATAAAATATATACCTATTTTAGAAAATTTGAAGAGGCATCTTTGTAAAATATCTGCAAGTCATTTTTTTCAACTGTTTTGTAAAAATGTAGAGTTTCCTATATTTACCTTACCTATATTTACGCTATAAATATAAGCCCTATATTTACAAAACAATAAAAAATTGCAGATATTTTACAAAGATGTCTCCTTAAATCTTCTCAAGGTCAGCTGATAGAATTCAAAATAGGTGGTGAAACATAACCTTGCAGATTTCTCTTTCTTTCTTTTGTATTTTAAAGTGACATCAGCTAGCAATAGAAAAGCCACACAGTACAAGATGTCAATGACTGAGGGGTAGATGTGTGAAAAAAATAGAACTAGATGATAGTCTCTAGAACCCCCAGCTAGCATGACCTTTGGGTGAAGATTATGGGAGTCATAGTCTAAAAAGTAACATTTCTAAGCTTTGGAAAATGTATTTTCCAAGGATCCCAATATTAGAAAATGCATTCATGAATTTTCAACATGGACACACGCACACACACACAGTCCTCAGCTTGGATCTATGGGACTCATATAAGAAGACTGATTAATGTCTATGAAAATTGAAATATGAGGAATTGTGATTCCAGCTAGCTACTAAGTTTTCTTCAGAGCTGAGTAGTTATAAAGAATAAGGTTGCTTTTTCCAGATATTCTCAGAAAAAACCAAAACACTCTCACTGGCTTCCTCTGTTACATGATGGCTCCAAGCCAAGTAGGCAAAGGTTGCTGGATAACTAAGGAGAATTGCTGGTCTCTGCTAAGGCAGACCTCAGTGTTCAATAGATCTGACAACTATGTGTGCCTCATATTATGTTCTCCTCCTCTAACAGAGTCTGAATTCATCAGGGAACCTCTTTGCAGAATGTGCAGATGCCAGACTTAATAGGCCGATCAATAGCTGCAGACAAAGGATGGCAGGGTCTTCAAAAGCAGTTACAGTGGAATGGGATAGAACTTTATAATCTCTCACTGTATATTTTGGATGCTGGGCCTGGGGAGAAGGCAGACATAAACTGTAGAGTAATTGAAACCCTAAGGAGACTGCAGGTCAGGATATTATTGAGGATCTTGCCATTACAGAAAATGCATGGAAATGAAATAGGGGGCATGAAAAACACATTGAATGGGTTGATGTACTTTTGTGACTCTAAAATGAAACATTTAAATTTAGTAAATTGCAGCTTGCTAAATTTTATGATAAATCTCCAGCTCAGGTTTCAGGAAGGTATGGAGTTGGACACAAAGTGATCTGAATCCTTGTTAAACAGCAGCAGAATGCATAGTCCTTAAGCAGGTATCCATTTCCTCATGTATTCGTCCACTTTCGCAAACTTGTATGTGTGACAGAACATATTATGTATGAGTATTTCTTGCCTAAGAAAACCCAATGAATGTCATGCCCAGCCTGGAGGATGAATTGGAGGACTCAGAGGATGAGCCAGAGCCTCTGGGACCTGAACCTGTACTTGGGGAGCCTGAAGCTGGCTCTATATCTGTTGTAGCAGAGTCTGTAGCCTCTTCAGAGGTTCAGCAGCCAAGCTTGCCTGGGGCCGAGGCTGTGGACATAGAGGAGGATCTGGGAAGTGTACCTATTTTCAAGAAGCGTTGAGCCAAAAAGGAGGGCCTTTGAAGATTGCTGAGGATTTATCAGAGACAAGTTCATAATCAGACACACCTGAATGCCTGCTGCCTGCCTATTTAGGCAGCTGGAGCAGGTGTGGCTTCTTGCCAGTGACTTTCCTGGAGAAAAGACTTTGTCTTTGGCTCCTGTGGCTTTTTGGATCAAACCCTTGCTTCTTAGACTGTTGACTATCCTGATTATATAGAACCCTTGACCTTGGACTGCCTGATCAACCTGCCTATCTGATACCTTGAATTTTGGACCGTCTGACAACTCTTTTGATAATCCTTCTGCTGATACTGCCTTTAGTCTCCAATACTGTGTTGCTTGCACTGACTCTGCTAGTTGGTTTGTTTATTGGGAACTAGTCTGGCCTTATCAGTCATTTGGCTGCTTTCCTGGACAATGAAATTCATGGGGTCATCATAAGTCAACAGGGGACTGGAAAGAAAATACACACACAGGTGTTTCATATGCTGAGAATTGCCCAAACTCCCCAGTCTATCAGTCTCAACTGCAGAAAGAAAAGAGTCAGCATGGCCAGACTCTAAACAACAGTTATATGTATAAAAAGATATTGTTTAAAAGATAATCCAGTAAATATTCATAGTTGTTTTTGCCATTTCTGACTTATGGCAAACCTAAGGTGAACCTATCACAGATTGTTGTTTTGTTGTCAAGTTTCTTCAAAGGAGGCTTGCCATTGCCATCCTTTGAAGCTGAGAGACAGTGACTTGCCCAAGTGGATTTACATGGCTAACCTCCAGAGTTGTAGTCCAACATACAAACCATTACTCCACACACTGCATGCTCACTGAAATTGAAATGCCATTGAATTTGGTGAGGCTTACATCTGGGTAAAAATGTTTATATGTGATATCCGGTACATGACAGATATTGCAAAGAAATACCTGTGGGTCTGTGGCATTTAAATAGAAAAGGACAGATATGTTTGTAAAATAGACTAAATGGCTATTTTTCTGTTTTACACAGCAAACACTAAAGTTGTGATTCAAATTCTATTTTTCAAAATAAATTCCCAGCTAAGAGATTGACACGTCTTGTTTATCTGAGTACATTTTACTCCCAAAGGGAGGAGGAGAGGAGCTTTCTCAGGGGAGCCAGATTCTACCTTTCAATAATGCTAAAAGAACATGTGCTTTATGCAGAAAGCCCAAGGGGTCACTGTTTTGAAGCCTCCAAAGTATCTCAGATAGTAATGACTAACACCACTGCCTGAGACCTTGGGGAATCTGCTGATTTGTGTAACAGACATTTCTAGCACACAGGAATCAAGGTCTGCCTTGATATAAACTACTTTTAAGTGACAGATGTGCAATACCAGAATTTTCTAGACATCATGCTTCCTTGATGTTGCAGGAACTGGGAAGATTTGTAAGAGGGATGGCAGAAAAATGTTTTTGCTTTACAAGCTTTTTAAAATAACTGTAAATAAAATGGGGAAAATATTTATTTTCTTTTTTCAAAATCCAATTTGATTGTTATTTTTCTTTCTGAAATGGACATATTCTTCAATCCAGGAAAGTTGAATCCCCGCTAATTCAACCATATTTGTGGTGCTGAACTAGGAGCCCCGTTGTTGCATCCACTCACAAACCACAAAGTTGTGAGTTCAATACCAGCCAGGGGCTCTGGGTCAACTCAGCTTGGCATCCTTCCAAGGTTGCTAAAATGAGTACCCATCTTGATGGGGGCAATTAGTTTACAGTGGTAAACCACTTAGAGACTGCTCATTTTGGTATAAAGTGGAATATATATGAAGCTGCTATTGCTATTAAGATTGCCATTTCTCCCCCCTCCCCCCCCAACATGTTTAACAGTTTCATAACAGGAAAGGAAAATGTCATCCACTTCATATTGACAATACCTGTGCCTCTTGAATTTTTCTGGTACAAAAGTGGGGGGTATTGTTTCAATTTGTTTTGGAAAACTTCCCCAAATTTACTATTTTTTCCCCATAAATTTGCTGGAAAAGGCTTAGGATTCTGAATACAGTATCTGAAAATGATAGAAAGCTGTAATAACTAATTTATCTATCCCTAGTTAGTATGGAGATGTTACTAATTTAAAAGAGCATAAAAATAAAATAATAGATGTGGTGGTGGTGATGATGATGTTATTTATCTATATTCTACCTTTGGGACTACTTTATTCTTCAGTGAGACAGAAAGGAATCTTTGCTATTAAGGTTTAATATGTTTGGGGGCATTTGGGGACAAAGTTTGAAACATTTAAAAATCCCAGTTACAAATACTTTGAAACAAGTATTTCAAGGCAGCAGGCGTTTGTGGCTGCTGACAACCCATTACCCAGATCTTGGGGAAAAAATTATATATAGTACTACCTGATGTAAACTATATATAGAAATGGTCCTAAATTAATCATAAACATTCTCTAGTTAGCTCCTAGAGAAAACCCAGTCTGTCATATGCAAATTTGAAGGCTTTCACAGCCTGCGTCCATTGTTTTCTGTGGGTTTTCTAGACTATGTGGCTGTGTTCAGGAAGAGTTTTTTCCTGATGTGTCACCTGCATCGGTGGCTGGCATCTTCAGAGGGTGGTGGCGTGAAAGTATGTGGGGGTATATATACTTGTGTGACCCTTGGTCAGGAGGAAGTGATTTACATGTTAATCTGTGTGTTAATCTGTTGTTGAATGGCAAGGCCTCAGGGTGCAAGGATATGCGGGCGGATATATGGGTCTATTTAATTAGCAATCCTTTGTCTGCGGGGAAATCCCCTGACCCTGGGAAGTGTTCATTTGCATGTACTGAGTCTTTATTTTGGTGTTTTTCAGGATTGGTAGCCAAATTTTGTTTACATTCAGTGTTTCTTCTTTCCTGTTGAAGTTGTCCAGGTATTTGTGGATTTCAATGGTCTCCCTGTGCATTCTGACCTCGTAGTTGCTGGTATGGTCCAGAATTTCAGTGTTTTCAAATAGCATTCTGTGCCCAGGTTGGTTTATGACATGCTCTGTGACCACTGATTTTTCTGGCTAGCACACTCTGTAGTGTCTCTAGTGTTCTTTGACTTGTGTTTGAATACTGAATTTATGTCTAAATCTATTGTACTTTGGACATACCATGACATGGCATGACTCATTGGGGGAAAAATGATAATGCTTGATAAAGTGGGAGGCAGTAGGAAAAGAGGAATTATAGATGGATTGATTCAGTCAAGGAAACCATGACCATGATGTTTGAGAGAGCCAGGCTGTTGATGGCCAGATGTTGCTAGTGATCACAGGACCACCAGAAACAAAAACTTGACTTGACAGCAAGTAAAAACTGCACCTTATAAGCTAGCTCTGGAACAATTTCAGACACATTTGCAGTTGTATAATTGTTGCTCCCCGTGCTAACTTCTTTTTTTGTGTATTTTTTTTTAAAAAAATATTTGGTTGAATATAAACCAACTTTCACAAATTATATCAGAGCAAGAAATTAATTTATACATTTATAAAATGTATTTAAACTATAAGCAATGGAAGAAAATAAAAAAGAAAAGGGAGGGCTCTGAATTGAACAAGCAAATATCTACATATGATCTTTTTATTTTCTTATTTCACCACCCCTCCCCAAGGTGTTGGCATGTTTATCCATGATTAGTGAATACAGATATGGTCTAAAACTCATCTAACTAACCAGACTACTAAGTTTTAAAGCATGTTCACATATACATATAAATCATTTAATTTCCTTTCACCTGATAATATGTAACTGAGAATGAAAGATGCATCAGTCAGAAGGTATTACATCTGGTGCAGGGAAATTTTGTACAAACCTCAGCCTTGAAAATATGCAAAATCTTTGATACTGAAAAAAAACAAAACTCAGTATGCTACAGCAAGAAGATTTCTGGGGGCAGAGTTTTGTTTTCTTTTATCATGAGGACAGGCCAAGTCAGGATTTATATTCTTAGTTTACTGTGACGTAAAGTTATTTTAAAAGATTGCCTGTTTTGTTTGTTCTGTGGTGAAAGCTATTCCAAACATGCTATTCTTCAGCAACATTATCTGCATTACATGATGAGCATGCATGTGCAAATTCAGCAACAGGCAAGGAATTTTAAAGGGAGAGAGTCTGTGAGACAATTGATTTGTGACAAGAGTAATGAGAGGATTATTTGAACTATCTCTGGAACCCATTATCATCATACATTTAAATTTAATGATGCATGAATTCTTGACACACAGACACAAGCACTTCACACTTGAACCATACAGCACTAGTTATCCGCTCTGTCTGGAATGTACTTTAATGAAACCACTCTCCCTAAATAAACTGTTACTCATTTTATATTTAATATGATTTCTGCCACTATTTGATTAGCTAGAAGCCTGACAAGATGTCAATATAAGTGGATTGTCCTGTTTGTTGCAATGCTGGGACATTCTGCCAGGGTACATTATACACTATGTGAGGAAAAATGAGGAAAGCCCTTTTTGGCTGTGACTTTTCATGATCCTCTCTTCCTTCCAGCAGCAAAAATAATTTTTTAAAAACAAGGGGGAGGGAGCAAGATCAGGCAGATTTCGAGACACAGAGAAATGACAAGGGAATAAATAAAGAGACAAAATTAGATAAACTACAGGAGAACCAACATGAGCTGCTATCTCTTGAGATAGCTGCCCTTTCCTACTTCCTATTACAGAGAGGTTGGAACTGATAAGCTTTTCTGGGGCAGACCAGAATGATAGTCTCTTTTTCTCCAATCATGAAAGCTTGACTCTATGGTTAGTTTCTTGTCATGTCCCAATGTGGAAGAAGTTGATACTTTGGCTTGATTCTTTCCCTAAAAAATCTTAAGAGAATTAATCCAGACTATGTCCCCATCTTATTTTCTCTGACTTGTTTGGGGAGAAACAAGGTACTTTTGAGAAAAACAAAAGTAGTTGCTAACACATTCAGACATGGCAAAAATCTGTGGCTTCTTTAGCTGGCCCTGCTCCAAAACGTGGGAGTCACCATGCTGCTTTATACACAGTAAAACTCTATTCAGCCAAGAGCATTGCTAGATCTACCCAAAATAGAAGATGCAATGTGATGTTACTAGAAGAGATTAGAACTCTGTACAGCCATTTCTGAAACATGTTTAAATACATGAGGAGAAGTGCTCACATCTCTTCTACTGTAAGTCTGCTTGTACAAAAGTGACATATCTGGAGGGGAAAGTTCCTTTTACCTGTGGGAGCTCTAGATGAAAACAGGAGCCTTGATTTCCTTGTGTTTTTGTTCATAAAGGGGCTCTTCAGACATAAAAACAGCACAAGGAGAGAATGGAATTGACACACTGCTATCCTAAGGTGTTTAAACATTACATGTTGGAGATCCACAGAAACCTGGGCTTACTGTGACATTAGAACATGCACTATGTGTGTGTAACTTGAGGTAGACATATAGTTCTTCTCTACGTAGTTAGCCAAATGTGTTGGGAATTTGGAATGGGGAGTTTGGGATGATCCTAATCTCAGTTTCCCATGGGTTCATAACTATGGAAATATCATATTAGCGGGGTTACACTAACTCAATGGAAGCTTAACAGAAAGCCAGCTAAAAATACTTAAGATTGACACTTTACTCCTCCTTGATATTTTACATTAGAAACCACAGCACAGGTGTTGCCTCTCTCCCAACATCTAGAAATCAAACATGACAATCTAGTCAAACTTCCAGATTTTTTAAAAATGCAACCGCTTCACCCCATTTTTAGGATGTATGTGATGTTCTTTTGTCTGTTTACAAATGACAGATTGGGAACTAATTGCTATGCAAAGATCTAAGTTTTTTTGTTTAATAAATGGCAGTTGGCTTAAAAAAGGAAGTAGCTTCACTTTTATTACAATGACAACTGACAAACTTAAAAATAATACCAGTTGACATCTCGTGGTCTAGTATTTTGAAATGTGTCAAGTTTACAGTATAAATTAGAACATAAGAAAAATAGGACTTGAATGAGATTTACATTCCCAAACTACAGTCCCTCATTTGGTATGCCACTCAGAATGCCTCATCTCTTTGCTTTGTATGATATGCCACAATATTTTTACCTAATTTTAATTATAGAGTCAATGAATTACAATTTGTCTTCTCAGATAAATATTTTTTTGGTAAACATTTTCAATCATTTCTTTTTTTCTTGATCCCTCCTTGGTACTGATTCTCTGGCAGACAGAAATGGCCTCTAAACAGGCCATTTGGAAAGGCTACTTTTTTGGCTACAAAATTTCCAGAATCACCAGCATTTGGGAAGTTGTTGTCCAAAAATTAATTTTCCCAATCTCTGTAGCCTCTTGTTCAGGATCCTATTCCATTTTCAGGCCAAATACTTTTTGCTGTCTGCTAGCTTTGATACTCTCATAGAATCTGCATCAGAAAGTCCCCACTAATAGATCCAAGATCTTAAAATTATGCTCAAATGAGTTAAGGCACTAATGGATGCATTACCTAGAGTTATGCATTTGTGACTGCTTCATAGTCACAGTCCCTACATATTCCCTTATTTAGGGGCTATACAGGGACTATAAATCCCTACAGCCATTGAGATTGGTGGGGGTCTGTTGCCCTGTCAATCAGAAAGCCACTGACTGATGTTCCCATCCCTCTTGTATAAGTGAACTCTGGTAAGAGGAAGAATTGCAGCAGAGACCTCCTTTTGACTGTCACACCAGAGATCGCTCATGGGAGGGGAAGACAATATTAGTTAGATGCTTCCTGATAAACAGGGGAACAGATTCCCATCGATTCAGGGAATCACACCAAGAAACACTAAATACCTAAGGTGGCTATGCATTTGTAGCTGCCTTAGTGAGCTATGGTCAAAATTCTGCATCATTCATATACCAGCTACTGCATTCATGTGTGTCCCATTCCTGGTACCACTACAGTGTGCTTCATTCTGCTTTTTGTCAGGTCTAAGAATAGCAGCATCAGAACAGTTTCCATACATTTATGTTTACCATCTATACCTAATTGCCTTATCATACTTATCCTCACAAGAGCCACTGAGAAACATCCATTTTAACATCCATTATACTGTGAAGATGAGAAATGGCAGCAGACTATACAATAAAGTCAATACACAGTTGTGACATAGTTTAAGCCCTCACCTCTTCTTGTGTATGTGAAATATCTAATTATTAAACATCACCAGATTTCTGGCTTGGTAATACTCTTGTTTAGGATGGCTAACTGGTCAGACGTTGCTCATGAAACAATTCTCTCTTGCTTCCAATGATTTCACAGTATTTTGACCAGCTTCTATCTTCATTTCAAATGTTACAAAGGAAATATTATTAACTCCAATTTCTCCAATTTCTTCAGTGGTATCTCCAATTTCTTTGTAATATTCTAACTATTTGCAAGGACATGTGCTCAGTAGTTGTGCTAGGTGCTGTCATGCTGTACTGCAAGGTGCTACTACTTTTGTAAATAGGTCTACTTTAAAGATCAATACAAGTATGTATTTTTATTTCACCAACACTTGTCTTGTCTCTTGTCTGGAGGAAACATTGGGTAACATAAAAATTTCATTCACCACTGTGAGACAAAATGCATCTGGCTTTTATTTTATGAAACATCTGACTATGCTCAAGCACGTGCCAAGTAGGTGCTTTAGGTCTAGGTACTGTTATTTAGTGCTAGGTATTGCTGCTTTGTCATAGAGCTTGTGTATCTATGAAAGGAGCCAAAAGGAGCACTTCTGGACCTTTAAGGCTAGAGAGTCAACTTCTAAGGTGATGGCAAACAATACAGATTTCTCTGTTGGCTTGTTACAGTTCTGGCTGGTGTCTTCTCTGACAGTCATCACAATATTGATTTACTGTAGGACCACCTGTCTCATTCTTCTGATAATACTTTTGATTCAATATTTCCCCCCATAGAATAGTTCATGAGAAACATGGGTCAAACGTTGTTTTGCAGAGTCTAAACATGCAAGGGGACAAAAAAGCAACTGCTCTTCCACATTGTGTGCTTAGTCAGATCAGTCAAAAATTGCCCTTTGATTCTCAATAGAGTCTTGCTTACAAAAGCTACCATACTGCAAAACTCTTGCTTTTTAATTCTGTTGGTATGCTTTCATCACATTTAGGAGGTGAAAACTAAGGTCTCTGAAACTTCTGATAACGTCTCCAGAGAAGAACCTGATTAGGAAACAGTGGTTTGTTTCATTTCATTTAAAAGAATGTGCCCAGCCTGGAGTCCAAGTACATTAGTGGCAATTAACATGTACAACTGCAAAGCTATTAATTGAGCCAAATGGAAATTAATTCCTGAGTGCCATGCAAAACCAATCCCTTACTCTCTACCTGAAAGCTAATAGGCAGCTGGCGTAGCTCATGGTTCAGTAGCCTAATGTGCTCCCTCTTTCTTCAAAATGTTCAGCTACAGTTAAATAGCATGGCTGTAGAATACAATTCTTCAGTCTGAAAAGCTGACTCCTGTTTTGGAGGCAGAGAACTTTATAACTACATTTTTATTCCTCCATACTTTTCCTTATCAATTTCATGTTCTGTTCTGCATTTCGTGTTACCTCCACCTCTTGCCCCAGATCATGCCCCTTTCTTATTGTAAGAAAAAAGATAAACAGGAAAGCTTTCCTTAATCCCAGAGACAACCAGTCCTAGAAAATGAGGAAGCAGAGAGGATAAGAATGCTTGTAATCAGTGCCAGCAAGACACTGGAAAGACACTCAAAGTGTGCAGATCCCCAAATACAAAATGCACATGCATCACATAGGCTGTGAAGAGGCTGCACATGTATAAAATTGGAGAAATGTCTTAAAAGTAACCATAAAATATCACACCCTGGATTCTTCCCAGGTTGCTACTTCTAAGTATCTTGAAAGATGGGGGGGGGGGGGGGTTTCATAATACTGTTCATCATAGGATGTGTTTCTAAGGCATGTAATGTTGCTGAATGTAATCAGGTTTAAATCTGGACAGTGGAGACCACCGAGAGATCTTGTATTAAGGTGCTAATATAGGTACTGATTTTTTTAAAACTTATGATTAATACTTATGGCCAATGCCTTTTGAGTTTTGCATTGAAGTGAAGAGGAGGGGGATTCCTACTGATGCATCCAACTATTTTCCTGAGGTCACTGAGATTATTGTTGTTTTTTCTGTGTATAAAACTAAAGGATGATGGCTGGCATACTTCTACTGCTCCACCCACTGTCCACTTATGTAGATAAGGCTGTCTTTGGAGACTGCCATACTGAAAAAAAAAAAGGTGGGAAATTTGGTCATTGCATGGTCGAAACAGAATTCAGAACCATTCAATGACCCCCCCCCCAAATATTTTCTATTACTAACAAGATGGCAGCCACAGTTTCACAAGGGTTGTCAACTCTCAATGCACACAAAGAAGGGATATTGAAAAGATATATTTTTACAAAAATCTTATCATGCTTGGTTTTCTCTGCGGGCTCGGAGGAGCAGAGCACTGGATTTCCTATGAATTGAGAGACTGTTGCATGTGAAATCTGCACCCGGATAGACATGGATTATAACCATCACTGATGGATCTTACCGCACTGCCCTGTGCGTGAGCAGTTGGCAGCCCACATCCAACCCAAGCTTCTTTGGCAACTTTTCATGAACGGGATTTTCCTATTCTTGCAAAATTGCTGGAAAAGCCTGAGTTGGATATAGGCAAAAACACAAAACAAACAACAACAACAACAACAACAACAACAAAACCCATTAAACATCAGTCTCATACTTGAGGTTCTGCATCAATCTTTCTGAAATTTTGCACACCTCTTGCCTCAGGATGCTTCTCTAAAATTTACAAAAAATAATGGATTTAGGAAAGAACATTGGATCAATCCAACCCCACAAATTATGCTTACACAAAAAATACTGCACCTATTTTTCTGAAATACTTCTTAATCAGGGGCTGTAAATATCTTTGCTGAGCAGCTTTATAACAATTACCTCTGCAAAAGAGGTGGAATCAGGACATATTTCCTTTTCTAGAAATTCCCAGATAATAAAGCTTGGGGGATTAATTAATATAAACTTGGAAGATTTGACCCCTTTATCTCTGAAAATGTCATCCACTTCTGCAAAGAAAGAAAAATATAATTGCTAGTTATTTTTGACAAAAAAGACTAAAAATGCAATTCTGAAATGCACACACACAACACCTAGTTTCCTTTTTTGTGCCCCAAAGTGTACACTGACTATTTTTTTAAAAAAAAACTTTACAGAGTGAATTCCTTGCATATCTCTAAATGTGAGTGCAGGGGTGACAAAATAAACCATGTTTTTGTTTGCTCTGAGTATGCTATGAGATCAAATGCATATTGCTGTTCTTTTTTTCAAAATATTGCAGACAAAATAAACACACAGTCACAAATTATGACGATAGTGCCTACAAAGTACACTGTATAGGGCAACAGCACAGTGCATTTTTATACCAGCTGATGATCTATAGAAAAACAGATGAACTCAGTGGAGTTACTTAACTAAAACAGAATAACCTGTTATGCATTCCCTCTGGTGATGTGTATATATGATGAATGGATATGTGAAGCGAATCCCCAAATAATTCTTTATTTTACACTGAAATCTCTACAGCAGCATCATTGATGACCTGGATTTCTTCTCCCCTTTTAAATTTAAATTTAAATTTACCCAAGCATCCTCATGGGCGGGAGGGAGGAACAGCAATGAACAGCACTGCCACCTCACTATCTAAACTCAGAGATAGATAAAGGAATGCTCACAATCTATTAATCTTTCCCAGAAGGGAAAGTTCAGCTCTCTGCAGCACAAGATGAAGACATGGAAATTCATCTGAGCAGCTGGATTCCATCAATTGCATAAGACGGAAAGGTATGATACATAGATACTGTATCATTATTCTGCTAATGACAAAGGACCTTAAGTGCCTGGACAACCTTTCCCCAGGTTCACGTAAATCAGGAGTAGGCAAATACGGGCTTCAGAAGGCTGACAAGACCTTTCCCCCCTGTTTCTGGACTATTTCTGGTTTGGTTACAGTGAATTCTGAATCACTTGAATTTGTCCAATATAAGCAACTAATTTCTTTGTTCTAATGCACTCTGCTTTCCCTCTATAGTATATAATAATAATAATAATAATAATAATAATAATAATGATGATGTTTATTTATACCCCGCTCTTCAGCCAAGGCTATCAGAGCAGCTTACAATTTGTTAATTAGACATTTCCCTGACAAACAGGCTTACAATCTAAAATGACACAACACAAAAGGAGAAGGGAATGGTAGTGGGGAAAGTCCAGCAGGACCAAGGCAGATGGACTGGAGAGAGGGCTCTTATTCCCTTCAGGCAAGGCCTGTTGGAGCTCTGGCACATACACACATGCACATATATTTATAAACGAAAGCCAGTGTGGTATTATGGTTTGAGTGTTGGACCATGGGCCTGAGGGGATAGAAGGTGAAAGCCAGCTTACTTCCAACATTTCCCACATTCACAGGGAGAACTCGCTGACTACACTGCCAGTTCCCACAATGGGAAGAACATCAATGGGCAATCCACATCACCCCCCTTCTTCTGCCAGTATGAACCAACAAAAACAGGACATTCATGGATACATACTACAGTGCACCATTATTTTTTTCTCTTCTGCGCCAAGCACATGAGCACATGACACCAGCAACCACCAGTTGCCTCACTCATCCCACCCACCTGTCAGCCTGTTTGACACACCATGCAACTAGCAGTGCAACTACCCACTCAATCACAGAAGTGATTGACCTCCTATACAGTGCATTGGTGCACCCATCGACACATTGACACAGCACAATCATGGAAGCCCCCTATAAATCCTCCCCTTTCCCCCTTCCCCACAGCCTTTATTGCATTGGCCAATTTGTTAATGTTATAATTAAATCCATTGTATTGTTGGCAAAATCTCATGTTGGTTGTTATTTCACTTCATGGGGCGTGTGATGGATCAGTGGTGCAAATGTTTGATGTTGCAGCTCGCCACTTGTGTGCATGTGTGATCCATTCATGGATAGGGAACAAAAACAATTATGGGCAGCAATGCACCATGTCCTTCTCTTGTTTCTGCACCAGTGTGCAGTCTGCATGCTGGTGAGATAGTTTGCACTTTCTGGCTTGAACCAGAGCAAAACAGGGTTATTTTGTTCCTATTTTTAGCTTTGAAGCTTAGCTTCATCCTGGATTGCTCCCATGTTGGCCATGTACGTTGTTTAAACAGGTAGGCTATCCAGCAGGGTAGAACTGTGTTTTGTTACAAATGTGGACAGCCCAATATTAAATTGTGATGAAAAAATTGACCCGAAGTTACTTGGGATAATTTCGAATGATAATTTGGAGGATAAATTTGGTAAGCTTTATTTTATATGACTTCAGCAGCATGCATAATTTATGCATCAAGGTGGAAAAGTGATAAATATCCTAGCTGTGCAGATTGGATAATGAAACTTTTAGATTTTATGGAAATGGATAAACTCACATATTTAATAAATAGAAAAAAATGGGATAAATGTAAAAAAGACTGGGAACCTTTAGTTGAATTCATATGATTTGAAGGGGAGACCAATCTCAATTTATAATTAATAACCATGGTCTATTTTTTTATTAAGCATTATGACCAATTGTTTTAATATAGAAAAAATTAAGCTACTTAAAATTGGTGGTTACAGTGACAAGAAAGATTAGATAAATTTAGGTAAAATCAATTAACTCAAAGCAAACATAATGAATTCTGCATGTATGTTCAGAAAGTATTTATGTTTTTGTCAATGTTGTTGGATTTACTGTTGCCGTTGTTGATCTTCTTTGTTATTTATGTTTTATGTGATGTGCATGTATGTTCTAGGTTGTTGTTATTGTAATGTGTTTTTGTACATTTTTTTTAATAATCAGTTTAAAAAATTAGAATTAAAAAAATGTGGATACCAAGATTCGAATCCCCATTTGGCCATGGAAACCCACTGGTGACCATGGACAAGTCACCCTCTCTCAGTCTCAGAAGGAGGAAAGGGCAAAAAAAAAAAAAAAAAAAATCCCTCTGTATGAACCTTGCCAAAAAATCCCAACCTATGATATGCATGACTTATGGTTTCTATAAGTCAGAAATGACTTGAAGGCATAATACAACAAAAATATTTTGCAAATGCAATATTATTTAATCCATGTCTAGAAAAGGATGAAGGCAATAGGAAGAAAGAGTATTGGAAAAGCCAGCTTACCAGAACAAGTATTTTGTCAGTAAGTCCACCATCAGCTGGTGGGAGAGGGATCATTTTTAGCAAATCTTGGCAGTGAAACTGTTGATCCAGTTTCTTGGCACTTTCGATCTCTGGCACTGGTTGCTTTCCCCTCTACAGCCTCCATAAAATATTTGTAATATCAGCATGTATCTGCAATCTGTCTTCTGAGATACAAAGGCTATATTGTACATGGTGTCCAAGGATCTTCTTTAGATTCATAATTAACTGTATTTGTTTTAATAAATCTGGTTTCCACCTTATTTCTGAAAATCTCTGGGCAAAGTGCACTGTACATTTCTAGAACATAACTTCTGAATTAAATATTTGTCTCAAAGGCATGATTATATTGTTGCTTCATTTAAGTGCAGAAGGCTGTAATTCTGTGTAGAAATATATTTTATATTCAGGAGATCCCAGGTTTACTCTCTGGAATCACCAGCAGAGCTAGGAAAGAATCCTGCCTAGAACCCAGAACAGCTGTAAAGTGAATTGGCAAATAAAGCAATTCTTGGGGGTACATGTCTGGGGGTAGGTATAGGAAAATATGTCATCATCGCTTAATTCTAGGCAAGTAATTTTTTATTTTGAACTTGCATGCAAGAGTAATATATTTCTTTTTCTTCTTCTTTTCGCTCCTTCACAATAAATAAAAGTATTTTGGTGTTTGGGGTTTTGTTGTGGGTTTTTATTTTATTTTAACATTTTCGAATGATGTTTTATATGTTAGGATTAACATGCTTGTTTTCTTTTCTTTTCATTTTTTTAAACAAAAATTGTGTTGTGATTTTTTTTGGTTTGTTTGTCAAAATTGTCTTATAGAAAACCAGTATATGGGAAAAAAATCATTTGGAAAGATGGGGAAATGAAGTGGTTTCTATACAAACAAAATTTTTGCAAATAAAATTTTGGAAATCACACAAAACACACGTATAAAAGCTTTTTAGAGTTTTGAGACACCTTTCTCACTGAGGGCAAGGAAATTTACCACCACAGTTGCATGTGATATGCTGTGCTAATACAGTGTATCAGTGAATCACTGTGTGAATGATACATTTGCAGAGCACAAACATGGAGCCCCTCGGTACATGTCCCCTTCACCCTATTCACCCCTGTTGGACTGTCTGGTTTGTTTATGCTGTAATTCCACTGGAGTTGTCACACATTCATTTATTTGCTTTTCTGCAGTCCCACACTGGCACAGGGCTGTTTATATGAAGGTGCGAAGATGCATATTTTCCAAGCTAAGCAAGAGTATCTTGGCTTCTTTTTGCTCCAGTTTTTAGCCCGGGAGCATGGCTTCATTTCAGCTTGCATCCGCTTTGGAGGCATGTGTCATATAAACATTTTTCTTTTTGCCTGTCTGTTTCACCCTAAGTCTCAATTCTACTTGGATGGAAGGCTGCCTAGGCACCCAGGCTGGATGCATCCTAAAGCATCTTACGTTTCTCTTCTGATCACAGTTTCAATTTAATGGTTGCACAGAAGCCCAGAAGATGAATGAGCTCATCACCCTTGATATAAAACATGTTAAACCTATGTCTTAGTTCACAAAGCAAATGATTAGTGTTGCTGTGAAAGCTCAACCTGTACACTTAACTCAAAAGATATGCCTTGACCCACTCATTCTTTGTATTAAATGGAACAGCATTTATGTTTTATGTTTGCTTTGAGAGTTTCCAAGGCTGTAAATTAGGCAAATTAGAAACCAAAGTGAAGAAGAAGAAAAAGTAGTAGTAATGTTTGATTACGTCTTTTGAAACTATGAAAAATTCCATGAACATTGTGGCTAAACTGTTCCAGTCCAATTTTAGAAAGATTTCTAAGAGGTTCCTTTATAGTTCATTAAACAGATCATAACTAAAAGAACAAAAACAGAAGGGGAATAGTGAGGAGTTTTGTTTGCATCAAAGTCTGCGTGAAGTGACAGAAAGTCTGAAATAAAAGAAACTTGGGACAATGAAACAACATACATTTTGTTGCATTTTGCATTTCATTATAGAGTGGGATGATAGTTACAACCAAACTATGGGCCAAACAACCAAATTAAGAACCATAGAACTAGACTAAGGTTGTGGCTGAATGTTGGAAAACTGAGGGCTGGAACAGAAACCCTTTAAAGTTGTCTTCAGGGCATCATCACAATGCAGCGTTTACATGCTGCACATTCTGATGGCACCCTGAAGCCTCCCAGAAAGCTTGGTGGCCGCCCAGACATGGGTGGCTTCAGGACACTTTGGCAGCGCAGCATTGAGATGCCACATGCTTGAAGCTGCCATGGGGCTGTGGCACAGCCATTAAATGTGGATTTCCATGGCCCAAAAAGGAGTGAATCTTTCCTGCTTCTTTTTGGGCCAGGTTCAAGGCAGATTGGTGCTGCAGCCTGAGGTTGCTGCAGCCCCAATTTGTCTTTGGAACGGGAGGCTTCAAGCCCCCCATTCCGTCTGTTTTCTCCCTAAATTATCTTTATTCTATCATAGTCCTAATCCAGATCAAAAACCCAAGTACTGGCAGTTGTTCTGGTAAGAGAACCACCACTGGCAGAAATTTAAGTCATTTATGGAAAGCACATCTTTATCAATGAGCCAGTATGGTACCAATAAGAAGACACATAAATGCTGGGTGAAATGCTGCCCTGCTTCATTCAACATGTATCTTAGTGTTCGGAAAAAGTATAGACAGCAACACCCATTTCAACTTTTTGCCATCTCATAGTCATTACAGCATCCTTGGTTGACACTGCTTTCATCCAGCCTGTTATTTTATAAGAAAAAAAAAACCTATACGTTACAGCATCCTTGGTTGACACTGCTTTCATCCAGCCTGTTATTTTATAAGAAAAAAAACCTATAAATGGTAAGAAAAGGGTAATCCGTCACATCCCTCTTTCTTCTGCTCTTGGGCAAAAGAGCTTCAGCTTCATCTGCTTAATTTACAAAAGGTAAAACTAAACCACTCTTTTTAACAAAACTATTGCATGCAAACTAGAACATCATTTTATCTTTTGGTTGAAAGTTGGTTGAAGAGAACTATATGTAAGTCCTATGAGCCTCTGACTTCCTAAATTCATAGAAACTAATCATGAGCATGAAATACTGTATGGTAATTACCTACTCTTTTACAAATATAATTATAAACATTATTTTTTTTCTTTTCATTCACACATCTTGAGACTTGAGAACCCCACATTTTAGTCTTTAATCTTCCCAAGTCATAAGAGCCTACAGCTGTTGATACCTTTTATTTCCAGAAATTAGAAGCAATCTCGTTCACCCAGAATGTTTTCCAGCACTCATATCAGTGGGGTGTCATAATATGAATTATGTGTTACATAGTTTATTTGTCAGAAGCACTGAAATGAAAACTATTATATGAATCATTACTACTGACCTTCTCGAGATGGGGATTTATTACCTTTGCTGCCACTGGACTGCGTAACCTATGGGACATTTCAAAGTGTATTTAACAACTGTAAACATTCTGAGAGGCATCTTTTACCCTGAATGCAATGACAATAGTAGGATGAAATTCTGTGAAATACTGCCTAGCAGAAGATTAAATGAATATGGTGGCTGTTTCATTCAACCCAACAATAGAACAGTAAAAACAATGTTCTGATATTCTGTGTTTCTCTACACCATTTTTAGTTTTAGATATAAAAAGAAACAAGCACACTAGGGTTATGAGTTCAGGATTATAAACCAGGGCCATCGTTTGTGATATCATAGGATGTGGGCCACTGTATATTACTGATAGGGAGTTTCTGCAGCAAGTAGAGGTCTTGATTAAACAGCAAAGAAACCAATGGCTTGCAGAAGCAAGCTAAAGGCTTTATTATAAGACATCCATTTTAAGATAGAAAAGTTACTCAGGGTACTAATCTAATCTACCTTCATAGGGAAGACCAAATAGAACAAATGGTGGAAAAACATCTCTGAGAGTATCAGTTTACATCACAGAGGATTTAGGGCAGGTAGACAAGAAGGGAAGAACTTTGAGTCAGAGTATATAACACTATTGCTCTTGTCTTCTCTGACTCACTCTATACTCTGCAGTGCTAAGTACTGTTACACTTCTAGTAGCTACAAAGGTGATATTAGAAAAGGGAGGCCCTGATGAATTCATTAAGCATGGTTACAAAGTGTACACCATTCAAATAATAATAAGTTTAAAAAATGAGGACAGTGGATCTACCTTTCAAGGCAGTGCCTTCACCTTAAAATTTATCCTCAGCATCCTGAGAACTGTAGAATCTGGTCTAAACCTTGAATTTCATAGTATCTAACATTGTAACAGTTTCTCCATAACATTTTGCCTTCTTAAGCTAGGAAAAGGACATGTTATCCTGAACTACCACAGAAACTACATCTGTGCCAGAATCCAATCAATGGAGAAGTCAGGCACTCAGAGAGACAGACATACTGTGTTTAGACCAATTATTGAGGCTCACTGTGATTTGGGGCATGGGAAGGACACAGCAGTTCTTTTCTAATTGATTTTACATTTTCTAGTGAAGGCATGAAACTACAGTCACAAGCTTGTGGATATGTACAAAATCCCTCTCTCAACAGCCTATGTTAAACCACAAATATCTTTTGAAAATTTTTTTGTAGAAGCAGTTCATGTCTTACAGTAAAAAATTATACCATTATCCTGTGCATGTTTAATCCCAATCAGTATGATTTACTTCCAATGGTGGCTCAAGTGGTTAAGATGCTGACTCTGTTTATTGCAAGATTGTCAGGTTGGTAGTCCAAGGCCCAGGTGTCACATGATGGGATAAGCTTTCATCACTATTCCCAGCTTCTGCCAACCTAGCAGTTTGAAAGCACGCAAATTCAAGTAGATAAATAAGCACCACTTCTGTGGGAAGATAAACAGATGCATTCTGTGCAATCATGTTGGCCCCATGATCACAGAGTAGTCTCTAACAATGCTGGCTCCTCGGCTTAGTAACAGAGATGAGCACTGCCCCCTATGTTTGGACACGACTTGACAACTTTGTCAATGGGGAATACCTTTACCTTTAAAGTGAGTGTTGGATTGGAGCCTAAATTGTGCCATTTTCTGAAATTAAGATTTTTGGCATTAGACTAAACCTCACCAAACCTATGGTCCTCTTAACTTTCCATCATTCTACTGCTTAGGTGCTTATTCATGTCAAATACATTTCCCTAGAGACCTGGAAAGGATAATGACTCAATTAATTATTCCACTATTAAAATTCTCCAAAAAAAAGTGTGCACATAAAGGAATGTATTAGATGATAATAGAAAGTCTGGTTAAAATGGAAATTCTGCTATTATGCTGTGTTTTAATTCCCACTACTTCAAACTCAATGGACATTACTTCATATCAATAGATGGAATAATGAAGGAAACACAGGCATGTCATTTGTTATCTTGTCTATGGTCTATGGTCTATTCATTTATCTCTGCACACTCACTACAGTTGCTAAGATATAGCAGTTCAAACATCTTATTGGGGGTTGTACCCTAGAGTTGGAAATATTTTTTTGATTTTTTTTTGTGCTTCTCAACTGGAGGAGAGAAATAAATGTCTCCTCGTTGCCATTACTATGTTTATTGCATTTGTATTCCACCTTCTCTCTTAGAAGCCCAAGGACACATATTCTTGCTTCATCCTTGCAATAGTCCTATGAGATTGAGACAAAGCCAATGTCTGTTTCATGGATGAATGGAGATGGGACATCACTAGAGGATGTGGCCCATACCAGGTGACACCCCAAAGGGTGTGTGACACCACTGCTCTCCTAACATCTTCCTTTGGGCAGAAATGGGTTGTGGTGTTCACCTGCATCTCTTTAAAATGCTGAAGAGTCTTATTGGAGTGAGGCTCAGTGGGAAGAAAAAGGAGAGACCCCAAATCCCCCCCCCTTTAACCTTATATTGTAAAAGGAATTAATTCCAGGTCCACATGCCATTATGTTCTAATTAAATGTTTGAGAACTATTCTTTTTAAATTTCTTTAAAAACATCACATCTTACCAAATTTTCACTTTAACTACACAAAACTATGTGCATATAAACACAATTAGGCTGTGTGTATGATATTGCAAGTTAAATGTATAATTTTAATTTTGCTAGTTGTTTATGGCACAACTGTTACCATCATATTCATAAGGGAATTGCAGTTTACAAGTAAACATTAGTACCAAAGGCACTACTAAGAATTCTGTATGATCTGGTATGGGAGAAGGTAAATGGGGAGAGGTGACATTATGAGGGTTATGTCAACCCTAGTGATGCTACTGAGTGGAGATTTTAACTGGTTCTTGGCATCTCTTATCTGATGCTCCAAGCCTGTCACAAACAGAGACCATACAATTGCTTTAATCTCCCATTCTCAGCAACCCCAACTACCTTGGCCGGTGGTCAGAGATGATGAGAGTTGTGTTCCAAAATCCTGCAAGAACTCAACTCACAATATAATATACTAGTGACTATATTATATGAGTATGCCTGTTTAATAGGCTAGCCAGTAACCTTAGTAGGATTCAAGGAGATCCTCTGGGGAAAAAATGAAATATTAAGTTTAGCAAACACACACACACACACACACACACACACACAAGCTGTGTGCAAAACTCTGTGCACTATTTGAAGCACTGAGATAGTAACTATTGGAATAAAAACGTGAAGAAATACAATAGCTATGTGCTAATATAGACACAGCATGCGGGGAATTTGAAAACTTAAAAAAAATGTCTTCATGGTTTTTGTTCTTCAAAAAGAGAGATAAAACCAGTTATTTCTTTATAGTCCTTGCTGGGTCAAGGTTCCTTCCTCTTCCTCCTCCTCCTTCTTTTTACCGTATACTGTAAGAGGAATTAATTCCAGGCCCACATGCCATTATATTCTAATTAAATGTTTGAGAACTATGTTTGCACGTGATTAGCTCATAAATTCCTTTTTATAGGATGTCTTGCTTCAAAAGTAGCCAAGAGTCGATAAATCTTTCTTGCAGATGTCAATTTGGTCAGCAGTAAAGAGGTAAATAGAAACTAATGACACTCATCAAGCCCCTGGCACAAATGATTTATTGGGCACAATCATTTAACAGTTTCATAAAGTCAATATAAGAGGGGGAAAACAGGTTTCTTATCAAGGTAAACCGCATTTGTACTGTCAACACAGGATGATTTATGACAAGCCTCGAGCCAGGATTAGGATATTATAAATGAGAGAAAATAAAAGGCTCATTATTATTATTTTTTTCTGTCCTTAACATATATAACCACAGGTAGAGGACATGCAGTGGGACAACAGAGAACGAACTCACCCCACCTCAGTCTGTAGTTTGCCATGCAAGCCTGGGGAAAGGAAGAAAATGGTCAAGGGAGTGCCATGCTGTTGGCACTGTGAGCGCTGTGAAGGCTACCACTACCAACTGGATGAGGTGACCTGTGAAATGTGCCCATTTGACAAGAGACCCAACATCAACCGCACCGACTGCCAGCAGATTCCCATCATCAAGCTGGAGTGGCATTCCCCCTGGGCAGTTGTCCCAGTCTTCATAGCTATCCTTGGGATTATTGCTACCACCTTTGTCATTGTGACATTTGTTCGCCACAATGACACGCCCATTGTTCGGGCTTCTGGGCGTGAGCTCAGCTATGTCCTCTTGACTGGGATTTTTCTCTGTTACTCCATCACCTTTTTAATGATTGCAAGTCCAGACACTGCCATCTGCAGTTTCCGACGGATCTTTTTAGGCCTCGGCATGTGTTTCAGTTATGCAGCCTTGCTCACCAAAACCAACCGGATCCATCGAATATTTGAGCAAGGGAAAAAATCTGTCACTGCTCCAAAATTCATCAGTCCAGCATCCCAGTTGGTAATTACTTTCAGTCTCATATCCATACAACTTGTAGGAGTCTTCATCTGGTTTGGCATTGATCCTCCACATATCATAGTAGACTATGGAGAACAGAGGACTCTGGATCCTGAAAATGCCCGTGGAGTTCTCAAATGTGACATCTCTGATCTATCTCTCATTTGTTCTCTTGGATACAGTATTCTCTTAATGGTAACATGCACTGTTTATGCTATTAAAACAAGAGGAGTTCCAGAGACCTTCAATGAAGCAAAACCAATTGGATTTACTATGTACACCACCTGTATCATTTGGTTAGCTTTTATTCCAATCTTTTTTGGAACTGCACAGTCAGCAGAGAAGGTGAGTGACAGTATCCTCTCTTTAACCTATTTTATGTTCAGTTTCACTGTTTAGTATCTCAGATGATTCATTCCCAACACTGGATTCAAAAGCTACTCTTGTTGAAGTCAGATCTCAAAGTTCTTTGTGATATGTATGTGTCTAGAAAAATGCATTGTTTAAGAGCACTCTAGGATAATCTACCACTGAGAACAAATCAATACTAATTCAATCATTAGAAATATGTCTGTGCTTTTCATCACTGTCACCAATTCTTCATCTTTTTTCCTCGTAGCATTTTGATATATGAAACACAAAATATACGTAAATAAAACTTGAACAGAATCAGATAACGTCATTTTGTAAAGGAATAACATCAGAATTGAGTCATGATGCAAACTCCATAGAAATGGCACACTGTAGAATACATATCATATTGACTAACTTTGTGAAACTGGTTTATGTGCTTATATTAAAAATGGAATAATGAGAGAAGCAATTTAACATCAAGGTATATTCCAAACATCTGATTCTCAGAAATGTGGTGCTTGAACTCTCAGTTTAACAAGTATGTCTTGCATCTGCTTATACATCAAGTCTGGATATATTTATTAAGACATCATTTTAAGTATGTGTGTGCACATGTGAGTGTGTGTGTGTAAGAGACCTCTCTAACTTTTTATGATACTGAATTATAGAATATAATTGCATGCATTGTGTGAAGATTTTCCTCGTTTAATTGGTCTGAACCTAAAGCCATTCACCTTTGTTGGATGACCTCAAGTTCCCACATTTTTGTGAGTGACAGAATAATTTCTCTTTTTATCTGACACAAAATGGTATGTCTTTTGTTCACAAGCTTATCAAGAGCATGCCCTAAGCTCTTTTTGAATAATTACTCTTTCTATTTTACCAGGGAACAATCAACAACGTTTGTCTTGTCTCTTGAATACTGCTTAGGTGGATCTTTATATGTTTCATCTTTGAAAATATAACCTTAGCATGTATAATTGTTACTGAAATTTGATACATGTAAAACTACATAGTAAACTCTTTCAATTACACACATTTATTTATTTATTTATTTTGGTGGGAGATTTTTAAAGGTTTCAAGTGTCCATCTGTTAAAAGAATGAAAACTATGGTGAATGAAAGTACCAGACTTTTGATAGGATCATAACAAACAGTGAATTCAGAATTCTCTGTGTCAGGTCCCAATCTGTTATTCCCAACATAGAAGTACTTCATGTGCCCAAATATACAATATGCAAGTAGAGAGAAATGTTATTGTAGATATGGAAATTAGAAAGCTTGAAAAGTCAGTTTGTAGACTATAACTTCCAGAGTGCAGTAGCCAGCTTCATGTTGTAGACTAGATGTTTGGGTAGCTGTAGTTTTCCGCATCCCCTAAAAGTAATGTTTTCTGCCCCTGAGGACTCCTCAGATTATGTATGGATAGAGACATCTGTTTTCAAAGTAAATTTTGCTCATGGAGGCTGCTCTGCTGCCAGGGCTAGACAAGAGTTCATATGGTTTAATAGTTTAAGCAGCATGTATAGCTCTTCTCATAACTCAACTGACTATCAAAAACACAATATTTTTAACAATATGTTTCCCACTCCACATTTACAGGCATAGGAATCCTGGCCCACATTCAGCTTTATACAATGCTTCTTTCAGGGAGTTGGGGGTCTTGAAACACAAATCAGAACACAAAGAAAGTCACATTCAGGAACATGGGCCTTATCCTCAGGGAAAATGACACAATTTTATTTTGTGGGGTTTCAACATTTCTACTATCAGCCCACATTGTAATTTTAATGGGTGACCATGGCAATATCCATGGGTCACAATGACTTTTTTACAAGAGTTTATACTGAACACTAGTTAAAAAAACTGAGTCCCAGTGGGATGCTTATGAAAAGGCTTTCAAGGTCTTAAGACATTTACAGAAGTCTTAGGAAATCAACAGGCTGGCAGACAGATCTCCAAGAAAATAGCAGTAGATGAGAAAGTTTGATTTTTCTATGAGAAGTGGCTTGAAAGCCTGGGCATCTCTATACATTCCCAGAAGGTGCCAGGGCTCACTGCCTTGGTATAAAATTGCATGTAAGTATGTGCAAAACGTCATGTGCATATACATACTGAAAAGCCAACAGAATCAGAGAACATGCATGTGCCATTTGCATCAAGCAGAAGTTGAGGGGCATCACCACAACTCAAGATACTTCTTTTTACATGATGCTCTGCAAGCAGTGGTGCAGAGCATGAGAAAAAAAAATCTTGCAAGACAGCACTGAGATTCTATAGGTCCAACAGCAGTGCAGAGCCTGTAAAAACTCACTTATGCCATGGTTGACATAGGGGTGGAATGAATATTTGAAAATATTTTCAAAGTCTCAAAATACCTGCTGAAAAGAATCCTGGACTGATAAGAATCTTTGCACATAAGGACTTCTGTGCAAAATCCACCCACGACTGTTTTGTGCTAAAAAACAAACAAACAAAAAAATACTTCTCATGTTCTTAAGAAGCAGTATTTGCTAAACAGAAAAAAAAACTGTGGAGACATATGTGCAGAAAATTTAGTTTTCTTTGCCAAACAACCAATGCCCAAATTTTTTTTTGGGACAGAAGTGACTCTAAACAAATAGGAAATCATGGAAGGGGAGTAACCATCTTCATCCTTGCCCCATTGTCCAATGGTTTATCATCATATAGCCATATAACGTCTTACTCAGAGATATTCTCCAACCCATTTGGAAATAATGCATTTACCACTAGGCTTCTTCATTCCCCAGGGCAGTTCTTACTATTTTTTTAAAAATCTCACCAACTCACTTGAATGCCAAACAGTTTTATCTCTCTACACACCAATGTCACCATTTTTTTAAAAAAAAAAATTCTTACTTTCACTGATTAGGAAAGTCCAAGAAAGCAGTGATGGTTCATGATCCCCATGCCACTGGGACAATGAATCTGCCTTTGGGTTTAGTCTGAAGTTTCTTTCCAGCGTGCTGCACCAATTTTGAGAACAGGGCTCAGCACCTTAAAGTTTGCACAAAAAATAAAAGCAGATTCTTCACTGGCATGGAAACTACCTGTTGCCACTGATAGGAAGATGATAGACATGGATTTATTTTTATTTATTTTTTTAAAAAAAGTAGGGAAGGGTATGGGCTGGCTTAGTGGTTAAGATGCCAATTCTGATGACTGGAAGATTGGAAGGTTGGCAGTTTGAGGCATGAGTGCTGCATGATGGGCTGAGCTCCTGTCACTAGTCCCAGCTTTTGCCAACCTAGCGGTTTGAAAGCATGCAAATGCAAGTAGATAAATAGGTACCACTTCAGTGGGATGGTAACAGTGTTCAGTGCAATAATGCTGGCCACATGACCACCAGAGCAGTCCTCGGACAACACTGGCTCTTTGGCTTAGAAACAGAGATGAGCACCGCACCCTGCATTCAGTTACAACTAGACATTCATAGCAAGGGACTACCTTTACCTTTATGGTATTATTAACCAGATAGTAACTGAAAACGATGAAGCAACTTACTTATAGACAATAGATGTTCAGGAATGTGTGTGTGTGGTGTGTGGTGCCTGTGCCTTCAAGCTGCTTGTTGATTTATGGCAAGCCCTTGAATTTCACAAAGTTTTCTTTGTTTGTTGGTGGTCTCCCATCTAAGTACTAACCAGCTGGCTCTACTTAGCTTCCAAAACCAGTCAGGATCTGGGGTATTTAGGTGTTAATTTCCCCAAAATGTGTATCATAAAATGAGACAGTACATTGTACTGATAAATATGCTGTCAAGATGTTGCATGGCCTTGGCAATTAAATAAAGCATTTTGCTCTTAAAAAACATCCATTTGAATGTTGGAGTAAAGCACTCATTGATTCAGGCATATACCTCTCCAGGGTAAGAACACTGATCAGTCTGCTCTTTTCCCCATTGCTACAGAATGGCATTGCCTCTCTACTTTTGTACTATCTAAAAGGTGCTAACCAAGCCAAGTCTATCCTGGTTGCCGCAAGACAAGGATGTGTGTGACCTTCCAAGAAGCACACTATTTTATGAAAAGTGAAAGGCCATGCATTTTTTATGAAAAACCAAACCCTAAAGGTAGTCATGCATCTTAAGGAAGGCAGAGGATTCATGGCAGTTAAAATCAGGAAAAACTGAGGGAAACACTTTCAGACTTTTAAGTCTTTGGATTAGTTTCATGGCAGTTGTGTTTATGCATACATTTCCATCAGGGCCAGGCTGAATGCCTTTTCTTCCATTTGAGTCAGTTTAATTACATAAGCATAGGTTATGATCCACTGGAACCATTTCCTCCGTGACTCCCCAGGGAGTAATGAAGAGGTCTACTGAGTGTTTTATTGACAAAAGGAGGTCTTATATATACATCCAGTTGATGTTCAGACTGTTCTTAAATATGTTGTGTTTGAGTTCCTGCAGATTTTTAACCAACAGAATTCCTCCCCTCACTGCCTTTTCCATCCAAATCATACAGGGTTATATGCCTATTAGCAAATGTCCAAAGATATTTGCAGAGCACCATGCTAAAAAAATACTTTCCACATTATACAATTATAGCACTATTGTTCCACTTTAACTGACATGCTTCCACCCTATGAAATACTGGGATTTGTAGTTTAAGGACGGGTATTATATTTTGAATTTTGTGCTAGACAGTTCTAGTGTTTCACCAAACGTCAAGTCACAGGATTACACATAATGCTGCTAGGACAGTTAAAGTGGAATATAACAATAAATGAAAGGGCCCAAACCTGTTAGGCCAGAATCATGTTTTTTGTGTTTGTATTTCTTTTGAGAGAAATGTTATATTGTCTGTCTATATGGTGTTTCTCTCTCTACATGTGTGATTCCTCTTCTTCTTCTTGATTCTTTTTTCCTCTTTTATTACTACCAACATAGATTTTTGTTTAAATGAGCTTGCTTTCTAACAGCCACTATTATGCTGGCTGCCATTTTAAAATATTGCAATTTGACAATGGTTGTTCTGTGACTTCAAGTTGTATCCAGCTTATGGTGACCCTAAGGCAAATGTGTCATGGAAGGGTTCTGGTGCTGAAAGTAATTCACCCAAGGTAACTCAGTGAGTTTTTATGGCAAAGCAGGGAATCAAACCCTGATCTCCAAAGTCATAGTCCAACACAGACTGCTACACCAGGCTGGCTTAGTTTGACATTACTGATTATAAATTGAACCTGTCTTTGAATAGCAGTCACCGATGTAGTTCAAGGGTTGGAAATCATGTGGCCAGTAAGCAACATTTGCCCACAAGGCTTTTTGCAGTCTCTAAGTTTCTTCCTTAGAAGGCATAGCATCTCACCTGAAAAATTATTTATGGCAAAAACAGAAGAGAAAAAGAGAGAGATCCCTGCTCTGGGATGTCTGTGAGCATGGAAATATTTTCTTAAATTAAGGTGCAAAGCCACTCTTTGCCTTTGTTTGCCCTCCTGCCCCAAAGACCCAGATGTATTTGTATAATAAATAAATATCATAAGTATTTTGTATAATCTTGTTGTAATCATGTAGATGCAGATTAAAACTGGTGGATTATTTTTATGCAGTATACTGGGAATTTCTCAAAAAAGAAAGGGGGAAAGAACCCAAAACAACTCCTAAATTAAAATGCTAATTCCACATATTTGCAATTCAAATAATCTTCAGTCCTTCTGCTATAAATGTAATTCTGTTTTAAGACAGCCTTGTGGACTTTATCACAAGTATTTGAACATGTGTCCAGTTAAATGGTTTATTTAAATGAGGTGAAACATCATAAACTATGTTCAGTACTGGTTTGATACACTCTGGAAAGACAATTGGTAAGACTGAATGTTTTAATTAGCAGCATCAAAATGAAACTCACAGGAAAAAGAAAAAGTGGGAACGTACATTGGTACTGTATTCATACATGGTTCTCATACAAATAAAATAAATAACCAATTTGGCCTGAGCAGAGGACTGTTGTTGCATTACAGCTCCCATCATGCCTAACAGCAAAATATGAGGATCATATTTTCCTGATTCCTGGTATAAAGAAATTAAGTTATTAAATTAAGTTAAAATTAAGTTGGTATGGTTTATTTTGTTTTGTCTAAATCGGGATTTGAAAATATGTGGGCTAAATATTACTTTAAATATATAACTTGTTCAATTCCTCACACTGTGCTACCCCAGTCAACTAATACCTGATTTCCACTCTGCTCAGCCATAGAGCTACTCTGCCACTCTATTCTGCTTTGGTCAGGCTTCATGTGGAATTCTGTATCCTGTTATGGGCACCACAATTCAAAAAGGATGTTGAGAAGCTATAGCATGTCCAGAGCAAAGCAACCAAAATGGTGAAGGTCTGGAAACCAAGACCTATGAGGGATGACATAGGGAGTTTGAGTATATTTAGCCTGGAAAATAAAAGGTTAAGAGGTGATATAATAGACCTGTTTAAATATTTGAAGGGCTGTCATATTGATGATGGAGCCAGCTTGTTTTCTGCAATATCAGAGAATAGAACCCAAAGCAATGGATTCAAACTACAGGAAAAGAGATTCCACCTCAACACTGGGAAGAACTTCCTGACCATAAGAGCTGTTTGACAGTGTTGGAGTATTGGAGGGTTTTAAACATAGGCTGGATGATCATCTTTGATTCTGTGTTCCTGTATGGCAGGAGGTTGGACTGAATGGCCCCTGTGGTTTCTTCCAACTCTAGGATCCTAGGATTTTCCTTTCCTTTCTTTCCCTTTCCTTTTATTTAAAAGGCAGGCTTTTGTATCCCTCAGTCCCCTGGAAAAAGTCAATGTGGAGTAGTGGTTTGAGCACTGGTCTGTGATTCTGGAACCCAGGGTTTAAACTCCAACTCAGCCATGGAAACTCATTGAGTAACCTTGGGCAAGTCACATTCCCTTAGCCTCAAAGGACGGTATAGAAAAACCCTCTCTGAAAAATCTTGTCAATAAAAAACAAACAAACAAACAAACAGCTTCATTTATATACTGCTTCATACTGCCTAAGGAGTGTCTAAGTGGTTTATAACTGTAAGCTACTTGCCCCCAACAATCTGGGTACTCATTTTAGTGACCTCAGAAGGATGCAAGCCTGAGTCAAGCTTGAGCCCTTTTGCTAGTATTGAACTTGCAACCTTATGGTTTTGAGTGAGTGGCTGCAGTACAGGCATTTAACCACTGTGCCACCAGGGCTCCTAATCTAATATATAGAGATGACACCATATTACTAGTGGAAAATATGAGAGACTTGGAACAATTACTAATAAAAGTTAAAAAAGAAAGTTCAAAAGCAGGCTTACTGATAAACATAAAGAAAAAAAGAAAAAGGAATGTTCAAAAGCAGGCTTACTGATGAACATAAAGAAAAAAGAAAAAGAAAACAAAAATAATGACCACAGAGGATCTACATAAATTCAACATAATGAGGAAATCAAAATAGTCGAAGAATTTCTGCACCTTGGATCAAATATTCACCAGAATAGAGGCTGCAAACAAAATTAAGACTAGGAATGGAAAGGGAAGCTATTAAAGAACTAGACAAGATCTTCAAATGTAAAGATATGCAGTCGGCTACGAATATCCCTGGGGGCCATTTCCAGATCCCTCTGAGGACACCAAAATCCACAGATGTTCCATTGTCCTCAATGGTAGTGCAGCCACATGACCGCACCATTATTGGGGGCAATAGGACTTTGCTGCCCTGCCCCCCCCAAGCCTGCTTCACCACTCTCACTGCCAAAAGAGGCTACTGCATCTTCGTCCCTCCTCCTCCTCCTCCTCCTCCTCCTCCTCCTCCTCCTCCTCCTCCTCTTCCAGCCACCACCTCTGCCTCTTCTTCCTTCTTTCTTACTCCTCTTCCTCTCTTTTTTCCTCCTTCCTTCTTCACTTTTTCCTATCTCCTCCTCCTCTCCCCTGCTGCCACCACCTCTGCCTCTTCTTCCTCCTCCTCCTCTGCTGTCCCCCTCCATAAGGGCTTGCCATCCACAGATGCTGGAATCTGAGGATGGCAAGTCCACAAATACAGAGGACCTACTGTACAAATAAATTGGCCAAACTAGTGTATTCCCCATCAATGTGAGAACAGGACAATAAAGAAAGTGGAACAGGATGAAAATTAATGCATTTGAGATGTGGTATTGAGAAGAATACTAAGGAACAGAACAGGTCAAGGCAGAAATCTCCCTGGAAGCCAAGATGACAAAACTGCCATATTTTGGCCACTTCATGAGAAGGCATGATTAATTAGAAAAGATAATAATGCTAGAAAAGGTAAAAGGGAGTAAGAAAAGAGGCAGATCACATTCCAGGTGGATGGACTCAATCAAGAAGGTCACGGATCTAAGCAAAGCAATGGAGGATAGCGGGTTTTGGAGATGTCTCATCCATAGGATGCCCAAGAGTCAGGGTCAACTCAAGGTAAGTTAACAACAATGTAGAACTGATAGGTTATGTGTATAGGACTGATATGTATATAGGACTAATGACCACATAATAACAAAAACAAGTATATCAAGAGTAATAATAATTTGTTGGATTTTATTATGATAATGACAAAGATACTGATGATATTATCATTCATATTTCTAGATATATAGCCTTCCTCTAGATCAGTGTTTCCCAAACTGTGGTCTTCCTGGTGTTTTGGATGTTGGCTGAGGTTTCTGTGAGTTGAAGTCCAATATACCTGGAGTACCAGAGTCTGAGAATCACTTTTCTATATCCAGCAGTAAAGGATATGCCATTCCCCAGATTTACCTTTTAAGAATAATAAAATCACAGAGTTGGAAGAGATGACAAGGACTAACCAGTCCACCCCCCTGCCATGCTGGAAGATACAATCAAAGACACTTCTGACTGTTAGAAAATTCCAAAGGAGACTTCAGAAAACTCCAAGGGCAATGTATTCTGATAATACAGTTCTTACTATCAGGACCTTCTTAAAGTTAGGTGAAATCTCTTTTTCCCGTACTTTCAATCAATTTCTCTGTGTTCTACTCACTAGTGTACCTAATATATTTGACACCCGGTGGGGATCAGTTTTTGATATTCTCCTCCTGTCGCATTCCATTGCAGGTTCTGTCATAACGCATGGAAGAAGGTTGGTTGTACCACTGGGAAGGGTGGGTTTGGTGTTGATTTAATATAGCTGGAGCAATGTACCATCATGGGTTAAACTGCTTGGTAGAGGAGTTTGTTCTTGAAGATAGGCTAAGAAATGTGGAACAGGAATTTTACTGTAGAACTATAGAGCTTACAGTTTGGGGAAAGCATGTAGTAGGGTGGGAAGGTGGTAAGAGAAATCATTAGACTTGGCTGTGAGAATAAATTTTGTGTGCCAAATAGTAGGGGTGGAGTTAAACCCATTTATGCTTTTATATTACTGTAATATAGAATTTGTTAGATCTGACCTAAACACATTGCTGTTGACTTCTGTTTTTAATGCCTTCACTAAAAGTCTTTTGTTTTCACTACACCAAGACTCAGTGACTGTGCATTGGGATAAGAGTTCATTGGTCTCTGGAGCAGCAGAAAACAAACTTGGCCCATCTTCTATATGGCATCCCTTCAAATATTTAAACATGTCCTCTCTTAACCTTCTCTTCTCCAAGCTAAACATACACAGCTTCCTAAGCCACTGCTCATGGGGCATGGTTTCCTTTTACCATTTTGGTCGCCCTCCTCTGGACATATTCCAGATTGTCAATATCCTTCTTGAATTGTGATGCCCAGAACTTGATTCAAGGTGAGGTATGACCAAAACAAAATAGATTGTGAAGGCCAGTGCAACATAGCAGTTAAGATGTTGGGCTGGGTTTGGAGGATTAAAGATGATGCCTGCATTGAGGCATAAAACTTACTTGGTGATCTTGGGCCATTCAAGGAGTGGTTGTGGGGATAATATGGAGAGAGGGAGAGCCATGCATGCCACTTTGAGCTCAATGGGAAAAAGGCAGAATTGAAAGGCAGCAAAATAAATAAACAAATTAGGTGACTTCATTCTGGACAAAGCATACTGCTATTACAGCATTAAAAGAAAGCATGTTTATTTTATCCTTATCAAATGGAGAGAAGGAAATGCTGTTTTCAGAAATGTGTTAGCTGGTACCCTTGTTGGAAAAAGACATATAAGAAGGATGAAATGAATAATGGCTGCTGCACTAAACAGTAGTTTGTTTTAGATCCTTTCTTGCAATAGTGCTGATTCTACCCTTAGTCACCCATATATTTATTGCAAACTTCTTCTTAAAGATTAAAAGCAAATTGTGAAGAATCTCTTAAATTAAATATAAACAAGTCTTCCCACCTTGTTATAAGCTCTTCATTTAATTCATTCTGTCACTTGCTTATCAGGAATGAATAGGTGGGCAAATTTCAATTAACAAATTTTATGATGTGTTAACTTGTCATATAACATATTCCTTCAGAAGTTTTCTATTAACTCGGCAAGCTAAAATACCCTTGCTGTGAGGCATAATTATAAAGGATGATGATGTTGGATATCACACTTTACAAAATAAGCAAGTTATATAAAACTAACATAAAAGTTAGTAATGTGAAATTTCTCTTGTATTTGTTGGGAGAGTAGAAATGTCACTATATTCTGAACTAAAATATTCTATTAGAATAGGCAGGTAGTGTGTGTCAATTCCACTTCATCCTCTCTGTGACCCAATGAGACATTTAAATTGCTGCATGAAGAAGAGGATTTATGAACTAATTTTTAATTTTTTTAACTGCTGAAAAATAATTCTCATCATTAATGGCATGACAATAATCAAAGCAGCACATGTGTCAACACATAAGATTTGTAAAAGTTTACTTTCCAAGGTCATAAACCACAAGAAAAAGCTGGTGATACAAGACCATCTGACTTGGAATAGGTTATCTGTATGGAACAACAGACATAACAAATGTGGTTATAGAAGGGTAGACAGTCCATTTTTAAAAAGGCATGTTTATATACTACTACTACTACTACTACTACTATTATTATTATTCACCTTTATTTATATAGCGCTGTAAATTTACACAGTGCTGTACATACAATCTTAAATTAGACAGATCCCTGCCCTCAGGCTTACAGTCTAAAAGAGACAACACAAAAGGAAGAGGGGAAGGTGATGGGAAAGGGGGTGAGGTCCGGTGGTTCTTCTCTCCCTCTGGGGCCAGGACCAAGGCAGATGAACTGGAGGGAGGGCACGGCTTCTTAATAATACCATTCATTTTTTGAAGAGTCCTAAGAAAAATACTTCAAAAAATGAATGCTATCTAAACATTTCTTTTGGGGTTTTTTTTTTTTTTGGTGTATGTGTGTGCTGTTGCTATTGTTGTTATTGTTGTGTGCCTTCAAGTCATTTCCAACATATGATGACCCTAAGACCAACCACCCTAATCTTTCTGTCTGTCTTTCTTTTCTTTTCTTTTTTTTTCTTATAAGATTTGTTAGAGGAGGTATGCTCAAGTGACTTGTCCAGCGTCACTCAGTGGGTTTCAGTGGCTGAGCAGGGATTCAAACACTGGCTTACAGAGTTGTAGTCCAACATTCAAACCACTACACCACACTAGCTGTTTTTGGTTGTTCAACATTATCTAAATCCAGATGATGAGAAAATGGTGCCCCCGTAGAGGCTGGTGCATTGCAACTACTATCAACCCTAACAAAGTTTTTTGATATGTTACTCTTCTGGACTCTAATGAGAATGTAATTTTTGTTTTGAAGGAAGCAACAAGTAAATGCCAACTTTTTATTCCACCTTCTGCAAAACAGTCTTCTATTTGCAGTCTGAGATTTATTCTGCACAAAATTTGCAAATGGCATTTTTGTACAGAAAACAGCATTTTCTTCACCATTAACAGCATTTTCAATGAAGAAAATAATAATTATGGACAGAAAATGCTGTTTCCTGAAAAAAGCAACTACAAGCAAATTATGTGTAGTATAATTTCTGAAAAGTGATGATTGTCACCAGTTCAGGATTGATTTTTCGTGTCAGGGTTTCCCAACACAAAAGGGACTCTTTTAAAAATACCCCTTTCCAGATATTTTCAAATATTATTTCCAACTCTTGCCCAGCATTGCCAAGGATCTGTTGCTGTTGCTGTTGTTGTGTACCTTCCAAGTCATCTACAAATTATGACAAACCTAATGTACTCACATAACCCTGGTGGTGCCTGTTTGTCTGTTTGTTTTGATGTGCCTTCCTCCTATCTTCACCCCCTTCTTTTGAGTCTAAACCTGCTCTTTGTTTGATATTTTCTGCATATGTTGAACAAACAGAGTGATAGAATGCAACCTTGTCTAATACCTTTGCCAATTGTGAAGCATTCTGTATCTCCATATTCTGTTCTAACAGTAGCCTCTTATCCTAAGTATAGATTCCTCATCAGAACTATCAAATCTAGTGGCACTCCCATTTCTTTAAGAAGATTCCTTAATATTCTATGCAGTCAAAGTTTTTGACTGCGTCTATAAAGCACATGCTGATTTTCTTCTGGAATTATTTGGTGCATTCCATTAACCTTCATATGTTCACAATGTAGCCACCTAGTACCTCTTCCTTTCCTGAACCCCTCCTTCTCCTCTGGGATTTCTTCCTCCATGTATGATTTGAGTCTATACTGCAGAATTTTAGCATGATTTTGCTTGAATGGGAAATTAATACTATGAGCCTATTGTTGCTGCAGTCTTTTTTGTTTCCTTTTTGAGGATGGGAAGCATATTGATAATTTCCAACCTATTGGCCATTGTTTTGTTTTTCACATTTGTTTGTTTGCTTTAGTTAACACTGGAGTTGATCTGTCTGCGTGGATTGTAATGGTTCAATTGAGATATCATCTGTTTCTGATTATTTATTCTTCTCAATTCCTCTTAGTGCAGCTTCCACTACACTTTCAAGAATATGAGGTTTATCTTTGTATGGTTCTTCATTCCATGTGTCCTGTACATATACACCTACTGCTACCCTGACAAAGGAGTTCACTGGAAAGCATACATCAACTAGATATGTAGGTTTATCTCATTATCATCCTCCATCATCAGCTATAAGTTTCAGGACAATAAATGGCAACACCTCTTCAGAGTATTGTTCAGCTGCTTTTCCATTTCATTATTTTGTCACCTCATGACTTTGGTGTCATTTAACATGGCTATTTCCAGAAGAAAGGGAACCCAGTAACAAGGATGGATAGCAATTTGGAGCTACTTTGTAGTCTTTTTTTTTTTTTTTTTTTTTTTTTGTGGGCAGATTTCTCCAAAATCATGAACACACTCTATCCCAATCACATAGGAAAATGTCATGGACATTGCTGAAGATTTCTGTGAGAAAACATTTCATCCAATATAATCTTTGACTCTCTGTATTTGCACAGCTGGTCATTAAAACATCATGATCTTCTTGAAATAGAGTTTTCTTTAATGTCATGATGGTTGCTATTCTGTCACATAAAAATAAAATTGGCTGCCTGATTAAAGCATATGTTTTATGAACCTCTGGGTGAAATCAGGTTATAATGGCAGAGTGCCCCAGATTCAGCTGAGAATAGATGGCTGTCTAAAGTACATCCCTGTTCAGTAAAAGAAACTACTTTAATTTCCCTGCGATACTTATTTTACAGGTTTTGACAGGTGAATGAATAATACTCATTCAGTAGATACTAAATATATCATTTATTATTCACTCTGTTTTGAGTGAACAGATGAATGCCTGTTTCTCATTTTTCAATAAATAAATAAACAAACAAAAAGAGAGGGGTAAACATTTTCAGTTTTTATAAGAAGAAAGAGACTTACACTAATGTGTAAGTACTTTACTGTCCTAAAACTAAATATGATGTTAAGGAGATAATTTTTGAAGAAAGAAGGCTTCTGTATTTATCTGCACTTACTGTTATTACTTAATGTTTGTTTTATGATTCAGAAGAAAAATGTTTTCATCACTATGAGATATGATATGGACATGAACTACTATAGATATGTCTATAAATTGTAGTATTACTTCCACATCCCTGCCAAAACTATTAACTGTTGATCACTTGCTTGTAATTTGCCCAGGCTATGTTAAACCTACCTTTTCTGCTTCGTATTAGGCAACAAATCAGTTAAAAAACAAAAACAAAAACAAACAGCTTCATTTATATAATGCTTCATACCACCTAACCAGTGTCTAAGCGGTTCACATCTGTAAGTTACTTGCCCCCAACAATCTGGGTACTCATTTTAGCAACCTCGGAAGGATGCAAGACTGAGTCAAGCTTGAGCCCTTTTGCTAGTATTGAACCCATAACCTTATGGTTTTGAGTGAGTGGCTGCAATACAGGCATTTAACCACTGCACCACCAGGGCTCTTACCTAACACAGCCTAACATGTATACATATATATTACTTCAAGAACTACTTAATCTAGCAACACACATGAAATTCCTCACTGTCTGGCTCTTCTTTATGGGTTCAGATAGTCTATTAGACCTCTTCACCTTTTGAGTCCATCCTTTCCTCACCTGTCAATCTTTGGAATACTGTAGTAATTTTGTTGATTTTTGGGATGGGCAAGCATGCTGCATTGCTGCTAAGCAAATGTAATACAGTCTCACTACTGTCAGACTATTGTGCAAAACAACCATATGGATGAGTGTATACGTGGAAGAGAGAAATAGAGAGGGTTGATGGAATAAAACAATTGTAAAAATGGTCTGTATTTGGCCTGCAGCAGCTTGTGGTTTCCATATCAGTGGGGCAATGATTGGGTAGTACCGTTAAATAAAAAGTGGAGTAGATTCACCATTGCACAGACTTGGAAGCCACCAGATGCTGTTGCATTTGGAGAGTTGTGCAGTTGATTTTGTTGTTGTTGCTGCTGTGTGTTTTCAAGTATTTTCTGACTTATGGCAACACTAAGGTGATCCTATCACAGAGTGAGTCCCAATCTGGGGAAAAGGTGGGGTGATGATGATGATGATGATGATGATTTTCTTTGCAAAGTTTGCTCAAAGGGAGGTTGTCACTGCCTTCCTCTGAGGCTAGGAGTGTGATTTGCGCAAGATAACCCAGTTGGTTTCCATAGCTGAGAAGGGGTTCAAACCTTATCTTCCAGTCCAGTGTTCAAAGCACTACACACTTGCTCTCTATGTAGGTTATATATTTACTCTTTGCCCAGTAACCTAATGCAGAGCTAAACTAAAGGCTTTGGTCCTATACGCATTTAACAGTGACATGCCTATGTGTGCTTGCTCAGATGTAGCATCCATTGTATTTAGTTGGGCTTACTCCCAGGTAAGCATGCATTGTGTCAAGAGACTAAGACAAGTTTGGCTCAGTTAGCTCAGAAGCATCTTTATCATATTGTAAAGCCATACTAGTTCAATTTCTAATTGTCAGGCACATTCAAGCTCAGAAAAAGGTAACAGCCTTTCACTTGACATGGAGAGCCTAAGAGGTGAGGCTGACTGAGACAAAACAACAAATGCTACCACTTGCTGTCATGGTGCAAGGCTGACAACTTTATTTTGGCATCTGAACCAGAAAAAAAAATATCCTTCAAAATAAATATACACTTGCTGCCCTTTTGTGGCATCCAAAGCTTGGGGCCTGGATGTCTGAAGGACCGTTTCCTGCCATATGAGCCTGTCTAGAATCTGAAATCCTCCATAGAGTTTCCTCTGTGGAAACCCCATTGTATGCCCTACCATCCCAATAGCTAGGTTGGTGGTGAGTGCCTGAGACAAGACTTTCTATAGTAGAATCACTCCAACTATGGATTTCCTTCCCAAGAGAAGACAGGCTCGCTCATTCCTTCTTGTTCTTCCAGTGGGCAGCAAAGACAGTATCGTTTCATCCTGAAAATCAGGGTGGATTCTTTCCTTGATTTAATTGTGTGTTAAAAATACATAAAGAATTTATGTTTTAATTGTGGCTGTAAAAATCTCTTAAAATTATTTTAGCTTTACTATAAAATAAAAGAGATTTTTTTTAAATGATCTATTTTTATTTGCATTATATTACCTTAGGATCCCAGGTGGGCCAAGGCTGCTGCCACACTGCAGAATTAATGCAATGTGACACTGCTTTAACTGTCATGGCTCTGTACTATGGAATCCTGGGATTTGTAGTTTGCTGTCTGACAGAGCTCTCTGTCAGAGAAGGCTAAATAGCTCACAAAACCACAAATTTCAGTATTCCATAGCACTGAGCAGTGATGTCACTAGGGTTGGTCAACCTGTGCAGTAACTGATGGAATCACCCCCTCCGCCACCATCAACCTCCTCCCATTACTACACCATACAGAATCCTTAGAATTGTTTTTTTGCACCAATGTCACTCATAAATTGTAATTCCCATATATCACTGACTCTGATGGCAATAGTTGTGACATAAACAACTAGCAAAATTAAAATTATTCCTTTAAATTACTATAATATATGCAGAGCTTAGATGGATTTACATATGCATAGTTTCGTGTAGTTAAAGTGAAAATTTGGTAAAATGTGATTTTTAAAAAAACACATATTTTTTAAAAAATGAAATTTGAAATTGTATTTTTTTTTAAAAAAAAATGGGGCCTCACCTTTCTCCTCTCACTGAGCCTCACCCCACTCATAGCATCTCTTACAGCATTTTAAATGAAAACAGGTAAATGTCACAGCATATTTCTGTTAAAACACAGATAGGATGTAACCTGGTGCAGGTGTACCAGTGCACACACCCCAGTGATAGTCAAAGCAGTGCCAAATTGCATTACTTTTTCAGTGCAGATGAAGCCAAAGAGAGCCTAAAATAAACATGTTAAAAAAATTAAATCCCCAAACCCTAAGCAGCCTGCCTGACTCTTTCTAATGATAAGGCTAGTCCTGTTCCTTGAAGCTCCTTCTAGAAAAAAAGTGTTTGGGGAACTACTGGCCAAATAAAGCTGTAAAGATCACGAAAGGGATTCCTTTAAAAAAAGAAAGAATCTTAAACATTTCCATATATGTATCCAACGATCGGTAGAAAACCAAGGATGGCAGTGGTAGGATAGATATAAAAAGATTGGTTGGGTTCCTGTATCAACTACTGTCTGCCCAATGATGATACTGCTAAAAATGTCTAGCTAGTAAGAGTATGAGGAGGAATCAGGGGGTGGAAGTCATTAAAATACTTTCAAGAAAAGGGTTGTTTTCTCAAAGGCTTTGTGAACTAAGGTACACGTCTGCTCCAACACTGGAAGAACAAGCAGTTCCTTACCCATGCCCTACAACTTATGTTGTGCCTGTCTCTAATATTATTGTCAGTTACAATTTTCAAAGTACTACCATTCTTCCTGTGATGACTAAGCATGTGTTCTTTTCATTTGCTGAAGTGCTGGTGGACTCTTGGTGGGAGTGTTAAGCCAAGCGCATGATACTGTCATTTTTGTAGGCTGCCTCTCTTCTGCACAAAAAGCAATATTCTTATGCTGTTTATGAGTACTGTACATTAAGATGCAGGAGGGAGAAACAGACTTCACAGCAGCAAGAACACAGAAAAGCCATTAAGAGTACTTGGGCTGCTGTATATTACATAAACTAAAAGTGGCAACCACAGAGACTTATTCTGCAGGCAACCTTATATAAGGCAATTATCTGTAGAAAATAATGTGAACTCAAAAATTATTAAAGTCAACAATTTCAAGGATAACCACTCAGAACACCACCCAGTTGTTCAACAAGGTGTTTAAATGGCTTTTTACATAGGTCAAAGGAACAGAGAATGCTGCAAATGGCTTTGGGGAAGAAAAAAAAACCCAGAGGAAAACGCAGTTCTAATTATGTAAGAAGTAATGCAAAAACCTTTGGACATCCATCATGTGATCTCTTTCCTGAATAGCAGTCATCAAAAAGATGCAATGAACTCAATGCAGTATGTTGCCAAAAAAAAAATAATAATAATCAAAGTGAAACGTGAATTTACTTTTTGAGAGTCTTGGAGTATAAGGAAGGGATCTAGTTTATACTACATGGCTTAATGGGTTTTTAATGCACTTGTCAGGTTTTTGTTTGTTTGTATTTATTTATTTATTGCTAACCCCATTCTCTGATGAAGCAACAAAATGAAGCTTAGAGGCTGGTCAAAGGACTTGGCATCTCTCTTGGTAATAGATATCTCATTTCTCTTGATATGCTGCATTTATGGATTTGTTCAGTGAATGATACGTACACCTGTTTCTAAAATTCCATTCTTTAAGACCTGGAGGCTTGAGTAGCATCAGTTCCTTTGGAAACAAGAGGCCAATCCTACTTTAACCCTTTAATAGAGTAGTGAAGGAGGCTGCAGGAAAAGAGTAACATTTCAAGGATTCCCTGTTTGGCCTGGACATTGCTCCAAAATCCTCTCCATGAGACTGGGGTGGGCACCATCCTCCAGATCATGGGTGGGCAAAGTATGGCGTGCGGACTCCAAGTGGCTCTTCAAGGTTATTTTTTATGCTCCCAGCACACTGGCACTTTTATTCATTTATTTATTCATTTACTGGTAAAATTGGTTGCTAAGGCCAAGACCCAGTAGTGTCATGATGCTATGTAAAGCACTTCCAGCATACTTAATGCTGGGCTTCCAGAGCAATGCAGTTTTATGGGAGCAAGGTGTGACCCCACAGGTAAATAATGGATTGCAGGAGGCAACTGCACAGTGCCTGGCTGGAGTTGTGCAGCAGTGAGAAACAAATTGCTGTCACCATTCTGGATTGCCAGTGCTGGCTATACTGTAGTGTCTGCTGTGATGGCTGTTTTCTCCCACTTGCACATCTACAGCTGAAAGCTATCAAAAAGTCACTCTCCCCTAGACACTAAATAGCTGTGAGATTGCACTCCAGCAGTGATAAGGTGCAGTTGTACCTAGGAAGGTTATTCCGCAAGGATAAACTGGGTGCCTCCTTATCTCCTATGAAGGTCAGGATTGATTAATTCTCTTAATTTTGGTAACAAACAACTGCAATTTTACTTTTATCTTTAGTGAGAAGGTATAGTTGTATTAGGTAGGTTATTCCACAAGAACCAACTGGGTACCTTCATCTGCAATCTCTTATGCAGGTCCTAACACAGTTATTCCAGCAAGAAACCTTTTTAAAAAAAAGGTTTATTTTGTTTGTTTGTTTGTTTTACTGTCAACTCCTGCTTTATTTTTTAGGTTAAAAAGGTCTGTCTCTTGATTATTTTGCAGGCCTGCAAATCAACTACATGAAGTCAAAACTTCTGTGTTTCAACATTTCCATTAATGACCAGAATTCACTGCAACACTTAACAAACCTACAATTATATCCATCAGGCTTTATATACATAGGTATATATATTTGACTAAAGATATTAACCGACTTCTTTTATGAAATTATGTACCTATACAGAAGTCCTGGGACCGTTTCTAGGGTTCGGGAGCATACAGCAACCACATGGTCCCTAACACTAGCACAGCATGGTGGTGCCCTCATAGGGCCCCATTCACACAGGGGCTGCCATGACAGTGTCGTTATTGCTAGGTGTCCAAATGGGGTGCACAGGAAGTGGCGCTGCAAAGGCTCTGCTTCCTGGAGCAACGCAGCAAAAAAGGATCTGCTCTAGGCAGCTCCTTTTTGCTGCGCGCTCCGCCTGTGCACTTTGTTTCCACAGCAGTTAGACTGCTATGAGAACAAAGCCATGGGAAGAAGAGGCAAGGCTGCCCCTTCATGCCATGGCTGCAGCTGTTGGGGTGTCCTTGGGGCATGCAGCCCAAAGGACACTCCTTTCCCAGACCATGGGAAGCGGCATTTTGCTGCTTCTCCATGGTCCGGAAAAATCATGGAGGCCTGGGGGAGCTCCCTTTCAGAGCTCCTTGGGGAGATTTCCCCACAGAGTCCCAAAAGGGAACTCCCTGAGAACTCCCTGGAGTTTGAAAGGGAGTTCCAGAGAGGCCTGGGGGAGTTCCTTTTTGGGGCTTCTGTCATGGCCAGCCAAGAGTTGGAGTCAGAGGATGAGGAGGAGGACATGGCTTCTCAGGAGCAAGAGGAATTGGAGGCTAGGCCAGGTCCCAGTTCTGCCATGCCAGATCCTAGCCCTGACAGTTCAGCCCCAGGAGGGGAAGCACAGCCAGGCTCTGGCACTGTGGAGCTACCTTCAGGGGCTCAGCAGATGAGTGTGGGCTCCAGAGAGGAATCTGGCTTGGAGGTTATCTCCTTTAAGGAACAAAGGCATGAAAGTGCTTGCTTACGCCGATCTCGCAGGCTGGCTGAGAAACAAGCTCGTAATAAGGCTCAGTTGATATCAGGCAGGGTGTTGGCTACTTAAACACCTGTGAGAGGCCATCCCTTTGCCAGGACTTATTGTAAGTCTCTTGGTGTGACTGTGTGCTGGCTTCGAGTCTCTGGAACTCTGGTTTGCCTTGACTTGGAACAATTTGGATTTTTGCTGCTTTCTCCTTGCCCTGACGTAGGACCGGACTGACTTCTGTGATTGCCCCAACCCTGACCTTGGCTCTGGCTTTTGGACTACTCTTTGGATCACGTTTAGGCTTGTGGAACTGACTTATTAGCTATTGTTGTTGAGTGCTGGCCACAGTCCGCGAGAGCTCCTTGAGGAGATCTCCCCAAAAGGAACTCTGAAAGGGAACTCCAGGGAGGCCTGGGGGAGTTCCCTTTCAGGGCTCCTTGGGGAACTCTTCCCAGAAGGAACTCCAAAAAGGAGCCCTTTCTGGGGAGTGGCTTGTTCCCATGGCACCCGAAGTGCCACAGGAACGATCCTGAGAAGAAAGGAGCAGCCCCTTTCCCCTCAGGGCTCCCTCAGGCTCCCAGGGTGTCCGGGGACATGAAGCCTCATGGACACCCCTTTTCAGCCCAAAGAGAAGTGGCATTTTGCCGCTTCTCTTTGGACTGGAAAATGCTGGATTTAGGCTGCAGGGGCTGCTGGTGAGGCTGCCCTGGCCCCAATCTGGCACAGAAATGGTAGGAGTGCTAAGAAGCACTCATTTCTTGTTGCGTAGTGATGCCGCACTGTTTGGTTGCTGTGGCAACACTGCACAGCAAACGGAGTGGGTGCAGGCCGTCCCTGATGGGGCAGTCTGTAAAGCCCCAATAATAGTGTTACTAGATGGATTACTTCCAGATTAGGAGACTGGAAACATTTAAATCTATCTATGTTAGGTGAAAATGTTTGACAAGCTTTCCTTCAAGACCCCATGTACTCATGGCAGTAACACATTTACCAGCCTCAAGGGGCACATACAGCAAGCCACTTTCCCACTTATAGTTCTGAAAATACTTAATAAATGGGAGAGGCAGTACCCCTGATATTCACCACTGTCATAGTTCTTATCTCACCAGCCCTCCAAAATGGCAAGTAATTGATCTGGGAGCACTTACAACCTCCTTAGTTATATGAATACTTCACTGACTACAAGAGTCTGCTCAGAATGCCTAGCCCAATCCTGAGAACTGAGGTTCATAAATGAAAGCCCTTTATTACCAACCTGACTTTACCAAGTTGGACCTGACCTTAGCACCACTCATTGCTTTGAGAAACTGAGGTCCCGCCCCATGAAGGGAACAACCTGAGACTGTAAGCAAAACTATTGGCAACTGTTTGTATGGGAAATATGAACCTTTGCAGCTGAAATTAATTATTCAAGGAAGGATGTGGATTATTAAGTACTGCATTATCTTTTCAAAATAAAAGTACACAACGCCCCCATCCTTTCGATTCATTATTTTCCCCAGGACTCACCATTTCACTGTGATACCATTCCCCACAGTCATTCAGTGACTGATGGAGAGTACAGCAGGGACTCTGAGAGGCATCTGGTTATGTCCCCATAGCCAAGCATAGACTGATCACATCCTCTACCAAGATCTGCTGCTGTTCTTCAGAGGTCTTGGCAGCTGATGTAAGCATTCTGCATTTGTCTTTTGGGAGATAGCCAGAAACCTCTCTGACCTCACAACTACTCTCCACCAGGGACTAAAGGAGTGTGAAACGGGGGCAATCACAGTGAAATAGTGTGTCCAGGGAGGCTTTGGTCATTACATAGGAAGGAGGGCAATACCAACTTCTGCAACAACCAAAAAAGACATCACAAGTGTATTACATCTAAACAGGATGTATGCCAAGATTTCTATTTGATACAAACACCATCACCCTGCTCCCCAAAACCCTTATTTGTTTATTTGCTGCCTTTTTTCTCTCCCTGACCCAGTTCATAATTTCACACTTCTAATGTTTGGTGGCTAGAATGCAAACTGAATGGAAACATTCCTTTTAGACCCCCCCTCCTTTAATTTTCTGTTTACTTTTTCTTAAGGGGAAAGAAGGTGCAGCCAGTATGTATAAGAGTTTGCCAAGAAATGGAACAGCTTACCCTATCCTAGTGGTTCCATTTTTCAGCCTCCTACCTGTGGAATGTGGTGCCCCAAAGAGGAATGATGTAAGAAAACAGTTGGTGTGTTCTCTCACTCCTGCACATTTTTAACACAAATTCGTCTTTCTCTCCCCTGTTTCCAACCTTTCCTGGAGACTGGCATGCACTCTTCAGGTTCTTTCTCATCTTGTTTCTCATCTAATGCATTTTTAAAAGCATTTCTCTCGATATGATGACTGGCTTGAGGCTTCCAGCGGAAAAGGGATCAATGTAGCTGCAAATATACTTCAGAAGATTTCATTACTATTTCTCAAAGGGTTGTTCTCTCTCTTTTGTGTGTGTGTATAACAAAGCTTTCAAAACTCAACAAAATTTAAAGTGCCCATGGATGATTTTAGCCTCTTAATCCCACATTTTTTTCAAAAAATGCAGTAATCTACTTATCTGCATACAGCCACAAGGCCTGTTGTGGCTATTGTCAACCCTGTTTGCCTTAACACTTTTCACAGTCCCCAAAGCAGCTCTGCTGATTCTAGGGATGTAATCCTAGTGGACAATTCTAGGGATGCAGTGGACAATTTTATTAATCTAATTTCCACTGAAAGTAAAATATTAAACAATCTGTGTAGTTTTCAAAAACTATTCACAATTCAGGACCCATTCTGTGCAAAATTTGCACATGACTGTTTTGCAAAGAAAACAGCACCTCCAAAACAACCTTTTCTATGCAGAATATATTTTCTGCATAGAAAAGGCTTTTTCTTCTTCAGAAAATGCTGTCCTTTGCACCCAAAACCACATGTGACGTTTGGGCGAATAAGTCTTGTACTACTGTGTTTTGGTTGCAGGAAACCATTTTTGTACAGAAAATGCTGTTTCCTGTGCAAAAAAATTGTTTTCTGTGGAACACAATGATATGAAAATTTGGCATAACATAAGTCCCAAACTATGAAGATTTTCATCAGTCCAGAATTTGTCTCATCATTGTTCCTTGACACATGAGAAACACATTTTTAATATAATAGAATATTCTTTCCATCTCTAGCTGCAAGTCAAGATGGAAAGCATATTCAAAAACATTTCAGCAAATGGTTGAAGAATGTATTCTTTGAATGACAGGAAACCTGGATGGGAAGATTCATGAACAGATGAGAGTTTTCCCAATTTAGGGAATTCATTTGTTTTCTTTTTACGTGGGAAACAGCTTTTACCAAAATGCTTTTTTGGGTGAAGAAAATGATGTTTCATCCACAGATATTGATATTTCTTACACAGAAATTGTGTGTGTGTGTGTGTGTGTGTGTGTGGGATTTATTCCTCCTCCTTATTTTTATAGGACACTGGAGAAGCAAAGCTAGAACAGGATGTTTTATCAGGTTGCCTTTATCAAGGAAATGCACAGCCAGGACTGGCAATGGCAACATTGGAGGAGGCATCATTAAATGAGCCACCAATGAATAGCATGGCAAAGTGGTCTGGGATGGTTGACATAGGAAAAGACATTCTATGTCATGAATGGGTCTGAGCTGTACAGTGGACTTGCACAATAATACTATTATCAAAAACCTTAAACTTGTCTTATATCAAATATCAGCCAGTATAATGATGTGTGTAGGTAGCACCTGTGTGTGTAACTTTCTATCTGCTAAGAACATTTGCTTTTTAAAATAGAGGGGGCCCTTAGTATTCTTTGGAATTTGGGTCCAGGACTCACCATGGATGTCAAAATTGGTGAATGCTCAAGTCCCATTATATACAATGGTATAGTGAAATTGTGTCCATTAAATAAAATGGCAAAAATGGCACCGCCTGACTCACCAGGCCAGCGTTTTTGCTGAGGTGGACAGTTGCCCCACTTCCGCATGTGGCGGATGCCCATCATTGCCCCATCAGCCTTTGCGCAGGCAGGTAGGCCAAACAGCAGGTAGGTTGCTGTGGCAGGGCGGAAAAGGCCCTGATTGGCAACCCCAGACTTCTGGGTACAGCCATTCGCTCCAGGGGCCTGGGAGGCAGTTCCTCCGCTCTTTCCAGGCCCCTGATTGGTTGTCAGGCCTATTTAAGGCCGTGTTGCATGCCATTTGTCACCATTTTGAGCTCGGCTCTCCCACCCTCCCTCCCTCGGCTATAGTGTTCTTGTCACAACTTTTTGGGGCGACAATATAGGTCCTGGATCTGGTGGGTGTGGTTTCCAGGGCTGTGTAGCACTGAATCGGGAGTCCTTTGGGACACGGGAGTGCTGAGGACAGGTGGTGTGGCCATTGCAGGGCCCACATCGAGTTATCTCTTGGTGACTAGGGACTTATTGGAGCATGCGACTGGCTGGTTGCATGTCTGCAAGAGGGCATTTATGTTGCCCCTATGTCATCCCGATGCTTGCTTGTGACCAAGCAACCTTACATCGATCAGCTGGGGTGTTGATCGATGTTTCCAGATCCAGACCTCATGCTTTGGGCCAACCCTACCTTTTGTGCTATTAATAAAGTTGTGGCATTTTCCTCCAACTCTGTGTTTTGTCTTATTGGGTGACTTCCCTCCTACAGCAATCAAGATTTGCTTTTTGGAATGTGCATGTTTTTGGAATATTTTCAAGCCACTGATGATTCAATAAATATATAATGTATAAGTATATATGTACAGCAAGAAAAGATAAAAATAAAAATTCCAGTGTTGAGTGAAAGGAATTTAATGCAGAAGTGGTCAGTGTGTTTCATACTGAAACTCTCATTCATGAGCTCAGATTTCTTGAGATAACCAGCACCAAACACATAGGATTTCCCTGCTATCTTGCAACTTAAAAGCAAAATAGAAACCTCTTTCAAAGAAATGGAACAGCTTAGGGGAAAGCAGTTTTTTTCAAAAATTAAAAAAAATTAAAAAAAACTTCACAGAGCTTTTGAATCTCTCATTTCCCCCCTTTGTTGTTGTTTTGCAGTATCAAGATGTCATGCCAGCAGGTTCTTTTTAGGCACCCTGGTTGGTCTTCATTGATTTTGTTAAATTTAAAAGTGTTCTCCAAATGCTATTTCTATCTGAAGATATCAAACTGGTTTTTCCCCTTTGGAAATCATTCTTTTGCAATGGGAGCTGCTCATTTTGCCCTAATATTAGTCACATAGCCTGAAACTACAAAGTGTTTGGTTGTTCATAAGACCACTGATTCATGCCTGCATGTATGGCATTACATATAGATGTGCCCCAGTTTTTTGATACCTCGCTTTTGACAACCCATTTTTTTTTACCATTCCAAATTACTATCATTTTGCATTGCTAATGGAGTTCACATTGTCTTTGGAATGCTTTTTTTCCCCCCAGTGCCACATGGCCAGAAGGAGGAGGGACTTACTTGCATAGATATACCTCCAACAACACCTTGAGAAAATGCAAGCCTGTGATTAACATCATAATTTTATTTATTTTTTTCCCTGTATGATTCTTAACACCTTTGATGAAAAAGCCAGTGGAGTCCAAAACTTTGCATCATGTATTTTGTGCATTTTGGTTTATTAAATATATACCTGTTTTATGGATTTTGGATATTTTTGTACTTTGCTGTATTTTGGCCACCACAGCTACCCTTGAATGTGTTACCCTGTACTGTATATTTGATACATGGTCTGCTGTTTCATCAGTGTTATGACAACAGTTTTGTAATCACACACTGCTCTTTTTTAAAAGAAAAATTTCAGTTGTCTTGGCATCTTTTTTAATCTCTCAGCAGTTGTGTGCCTTCCCCTTTCACCTAGGTGCTGCTATCTTGTGTTTAGTTGACTGAACCAGGTCCTGCTTTTTAACCATTTCCACTTTTTCACAGCATTCTGGTCTCTAATGTGTCCATTAAGTGTACGATACCTGTATCCTGTTTTCTTTTCTTTGAAGTTACTGGAGACCACTGTCATGGTTGTTCTCCTCTCCTAACTGCAAATCCCAGGATTTCCCAGGATATCATTATGACAGTTAAACTGGAATATAGTGCTTGAAATTACCATGATGCTATTGATGCTTCCATGGGGCCTCGGGGACTAGCAGAGTTTGATCAAGTCCACCTATGAGCCTCCCTGCTGCCCGACAGTAGCTGTAAGAGGGAATCCAGGCCTTGTGGAGCCCTGTTTCCCCATGACTCCCTACTTAAAATAAATACATATATAATAAAACCTGAGTAGGGTAATAAAAGGAAGACAACTTACTAGAAAGGACCAGAAGCTGCCAAGCTGTTCTTGAAGTATCCCTTTCCAAAACTGCATAGAAACTTAATACTGACTTTGAACTGTAGGTTTCTCTTACAGGTTGGTTACCAAATGAAGGTTTTCCCAAGGTAAAAGAACAATCTTATTACTAGCAATCTTATTACTAGTGGAAAGCTGCCCCCCCCCCCACAATTGTTGATAAATGCAAGGCATGAAAGGTAAGGAAAAAAGGCCCACATTTTTGATAAAATTTGTGGCTTTAATGGGATGTATTTCCCCTCTTTTTAAGATCTGGTTCATGGCAAATTTTATGGACTTTAAATATCACACTATCCAGTATGGGCTGATAAATAATAATTCACTCAGTGAAACAAATGGCATTTGAGCTAGTTGGTGATGTCAATAATTTGCTTTCTCTTTTTGAATTCTTTGCCCTGTGTTCTTGGTTGCACTGACATTTATCTTGTCCTCCAGTAGAGGGCTTGGCCCCATTTGGCCTTTCATTTTTCCTTCAAGATTAGCTTCTGCACTAAGGTGAAAGTTACACAAATTATTGAAGAGAATTATTTTTTAAATAAATCTGCATGCGTACAATTTACATTTTAATAAAAAATAGATGAAGAAAATATGGGATTGGTTTGGCAACAAAGTAAAAATGAATAATATGCCAGTGTAGTGTCATGGTTTGAATGTTAGACATGGACTCTGGAGACCAGGGTTCAAATTCTGGGTCAGCCATACAAACACTGGGTAATCTTGTGCAGGTCATAGTCTCTCAGCCTCAGACAATGGCAATGGTAAACTTCCTCTGAAGAAACTTGCAAAGGAAGCCCCATGATAGGTTCACTTTAGGAGTGCTGTAAATCAGTTTGAAGACACACAACAACAACAGCTGGCAGGAAATACAAATATGAAATTAAGGCTTGTCCAAGAGTCAGTATCAGTCATTGCTATGACAATGGAACTCCATTATTGTAAGTATTTGGCAGATACTGCCCCCCCCCCACAACTTTCCTCCTAGGCCAGGCAGTGATCTCCTCCCAACCAATGGGTTTGTAATGTGCTGCCTACAAGCAGAAGAGTTATGAACATGGGGTGCACTGGGATAGACAGTTGGCAAAAGCCTTCTGTGTTCTGCCACAACTGCTTCTGTCAGTGCACTCCATAACGGGGAAAGTGCTGTAGTTGTCATTTTACAGTGCCACAATATACAGCATCTTGGAAACCCTTTGCTGCAGCACTACCGGACTTAAAACAGAGCTTTTTGGAGTCATGTTAAATTATTAATAACCACAAATGTGATACCCCAAAGTTACAAGATCATAAATTCAGCTTATTATCTTTAAAATAGAACCATAGAGTTGGAGGAGACCACAAGGACTATCCAGTCCAACCCTCTGCCACTCAGAAACACATAGTCAGAACACATAGACCCAGCCTCAGCTTAAAAAACCTTGAAAGAACGAGACTCTCCCACACTTGGGAGCAATGTATTCCACTGTTGAGCAGCTCTTACCATCAAGAAGTTATTCCTAGTGTTTAGGTGGAATTTATTTCCTTGTGTTTGAATCTATTGCTCCGTGTCCTGGAGCAGCAGAAAATGAGCTTGCTCCTCCTTCTATGTGACATCCTTTCAAATATTTAAACATGACTATCATGTCACTCATTAAGCTTGTTTTCCTCAGGCTAAAAATACCCAGCTCCCTAAGCAACTCCTAGTACATGATTTCCAGACTTTTTACCATTTTGATCACCCTCTTATGGACATGTTCAAACTTGTCCACATCCTTCTTGGATTGTGGTGCTCAAAACAGGATAAAGTCTTCAATGTGAACCTGAACATACTGCCAGCTAGTCAATTCCAGCAATGCCCATGATCAGAGAAGAAGAGTAAATGACTCAAAAGCTGGTTTCAAGTGAGATATCCTTGTCAAAATCAAACGGGACACACCTGAGTAAGTACAGGATTTTGCACATAGGATGGGTACTGCAAGGATTTGTGTGTTGAATGTACTACTATATTAAGTATCATGTGTGCATGAGATTGGAGCCTTAGTTTTGAAAAAGCCTTAGTTTTGAAAAAGCTGAGTTGCTCAGAACATTTACAGTATATGACAAGCTTTTGCAGTGTATATTACTATAATACACAGAAGCAATAAAAGTGGGGCCTTTGGATTCAGCTTTTGTTGTGAGAATAGCGTTTTTTAAAATATCCAAGTATAATTCCACTTTCATCAGTCAAATGTTAGGTTGATTGTGCAAAAATAATTTATTGGGAGAAAGTCAATGTAAATACTTTTTAAAGAGTAGGCTATAGAATGATCATACTAGGAAGGCTTTGTATGAGAGATAGTGTTAATTTCGAGATACACATACTTAAAAAAAAAAAACAGCAACAGTTAATTGCAATATACTGACTATAATAGTTTGTAATCAGTTGAATTCTGGTAAACATCTCACCAAGGAGCAAACTGCTTATCTGTCTGTCTCTATGGGGTGACTTTTTCATTGCATTGTTTGTTGTGTTGACTTCTCCTGCTAGGCTGAATGTTTCAAGTCTGCATTTTGTCCTGGTTGATAAAGCTGGCTAGAAAATTTCATGAGACATTATCTTCACAAATATCTCCCAGTTTCGTTGTTTTTTTCCTGATAACAGTATAAACTGCAGGTGTTAGAGGACAGAGAGCTCTTGTTTTTCTGAGCATTGAGGGGCAATCAAATAGCTTCTGTCCATGGCCTATACAGAAAGGCAAGGACAATTGATTTTAATAGTTTGAAATGAATTTTGGTCATCTTTATACAGGATATACGAGTGCTATGTGAAGTTTGCTAATTAGTCTTTCTCTCTGAGACCCAAAGCTTTATAAGCCTGGTCACTCAAAGCAACAATTAGGTTTAAGAAAGAAGTGAGAAATAAACAGATAGTGGCTATTTTCCAAATAGATCCTGCTGCCAGTTTTTCTTCCTTTGGATGGTATTTACCCACACTCTTTATTGACTTATATCTTAGCAGCTGATATGCATAGATTTTGACCAGTTATTCACCCCTGATTTCTACAAGATGAGTCAGAATGTGTTTGAAATTACAAACACTTGTGTATGTATTGGTAACAACAGAGTGACTGCTTAGTTAAAAATAATGAACAAAATTAAATTCTCCACCCTCCCTACCACAGACCCTCAAGATCTGGAGTATGGATGAGACTACCCCCTCCCCAGTAATTTTGCAGGTTTGAATATCCTGAAATTTTCAGGGAACCATCCATTGACAAAATGCTTAGGGTGGTCCTAATAGGCTGGCAGAAGTAGCACATCCCAAAGAATCATAGAAATAAGGAAAGTGATCACTGGCCTGGTACAGAATAGAAGAAAGGGGCGGCCAGAGGCCAGCCCTTTCTTCTTTGGATCATTGCCATGGCAACCGCATGGCAACTGCAGCAATGATCAGCCCCCAAAAGGAGCTCCAAAATGGAGCTCCTTTTGGCAACGCCATGAATGCGCCATTAGTTCCCTGTGATTCATTAATGATGCAAGCGTGGCACAGCAATGCACAGATGCTGCACTATGCTTGTGTCATGAACATGTGCCATGTGTGGGCTGGGCTGCAGTCATGGCACTTCTGGCACATAGTAGGACTCAGGGGCATGTGGTTGCTGCAAGTTCCCGAGCCCTAGTTTTGGCCTGAGAGCGCTACAAAGCGCCTGTTTGTACTGGGCCATTGTCTCCCTATGAAATATCCATCTACATTGATACTCAGTTGGAAGCAAGGACTGTGCTTATATGAGTGTCGCCAATAGGATCCTAGCCACTCTATTTATTGAATGTTATTTAATCAATTATTTAGTATGGATGTGATAGCATATGGTATTTGTTTTAGGGTAAGAACACATCACTATATCACTTTTTAGGAAGTCAATTTCACTGTGATCTTGCACTGTTGCTCTGATTTTTCTGCAATAGCTGTAATGTGAAATGCTTTTATGGTCATGGGATTTTCACATATAAAGGATGTATATCAAGTGATGTATATTTATACATTGCTGTAGTGGGAAAATATTGATAAAGGTCCATAACAAATTTTGATAGTTTGGTAGCAATGCTAAAAACTATCTGCAGTACAGTCAAATATACGTTTGTAAATAAAGGAATTTGTCTATGTGTTGCATGTCTTCAGTCCAATTTTGACATAAAGTGACCCTAATCATGAGGTTTTCTAGGCAATGAGGTTGTTTTTTGGGGTCTGGGTGGAGGTTGCCATTGCCTTGCTCTGAGTCTGAGAGAGTATGACTTCTCCAATGTCACCCAGTGAGTTTCCATGGCTGAATGGGGATTCATTCTCTGGTATTTGTACTAGTACTTTGAACAAGTACAAAGCTCAATCCAATATGCCACATGGGTTCGTGAAGAATGGCTAGAGTAGAGATCTGTCATGGTATAAAGACTTGAGCATTGGACTATGATTCTGGAGAACAGGATTCAAATTTCTGCGCAACCTTGGAAACCACTGAGTGACCATCTGTCAGCCTTAGAGGAAGATAAAAGCAAACCACCTCTAAACAAATCTTACTAAAAAAAGTTCAACAAGAAGTTTACATTAGGGTCACCATAAGTCAGAAATTATTTGAAGGCACACAAGAACAACAACAACAGAGAACACAGAACAATGGATGCAAGCTGCAGGAAAAGAGATTCCACCTCAACATTAGGAGGAACTTCCTGACAGTAAGGGCTGTTCGACACACTCCCTCGGAGAGTGGTGGAGTCTCCTTCCTTGGAGGTCTTTAAGCAGAGGCTGGATGGCCATCTGTCGGGGATGCTTTGATGGAGAGTTCCTGCATGGCAGGGGGTTGGACTGGATGGCCCTTGTGGTTTCTTCCAACTCTATGATAAGAAGAAGAAGAAGAAGAAGAAGAAGAAGAAGAAGAAGAAGAAGAAGAAACAACTTACTGCAGACTGAATCCACATGTGGAAGATCAAAAACAGTAATCTTTTACTAGATCCAATTAGACTACTATTCCATCTGTTTTTCCCTCCCTCCCTCCCATTCTCTCTTTTATTGAATATTAAACAATGCCTCTGTCTTTCCTTTTCCTAGTTTCTTAGAAAATGCATTAAGGAAATCAATTATACAGTTGGCATAAATTCCTTAGACACTGATTATTAGTACTGTGAAACAGTTTCTTCCTAAGAACTCCTCATGTTGCCTCTGTGCCATTGTGAATAGAAGCTTCCTTTTGAAAGAGCCATACTACACATTTTAGCAAAATTAACTCTAAGCAAGATCAATAATTATAATCATGATAAATGTATAGTGAACTTAACAATTTTGGAAAATGGTGGGTGCTGTACTGTGAACATGCCACATGGTTCCCTCTAAGGGAAGTTTTCTATCTGATGGCCAGAGTGAGTGATCTCCTAGGAGTTTATCACATGTGAGGAATTTCTCTCAATTTCGCAATAGTAATTTTCGTATTCAATTCGGAATTTCGCGTGATTGCGTGAAAGTGCATCACACAATGACATGCCTAAGTTATTTCGCGAAAGTAAATTGCACTATGGATTCGCAAATCACGCGATTGCGCGAAAGCTTATTATACATTATTGTACATTTATACAAACACATTCAGGAATATCTTATTACACCAGTGGATTTCTAAATGCGAAATTGCTCTCCTGTGCATGCCCACTTCTCAACCCATGCCATGGTGACCTCATGTGCTTCCAGGTCATTGAGTTTGGGTACTCCCTCTGCAATTTCCGGTTCCTCCCTGAAATGTAAAAGTACTTCTTCCTCATTTTCACGTGAAAGCCTGCAAGCAGCTAAAGGTTTTACTTGTTGTGCTTTTTCCTCATTTTCACGTGAAAGACCTGAATAGACTAGAAAGCTGGGCCACAGCTAATAAAATAAAATCCAACACAGAGAAAGGTTAGGTTCTGCACTTAGGGAGGAGAAATGAAATGCACAGATAAAGGATGGGGGACACCTGGATGAATGAAACTATGTGTGAAAGGGATCCAGGAGTCCAAGTAGACCATAAGCTGAACATGAGTCTACAGTGCGATGTGGCAGCTAAAAAGGCCAATGCTATTCATAGAATCCTAGAGTTGGAAGGGACCCCAAGGGGCATCTAGTCCAACCCCCTGCCATGCAGGAACTCTCAATCAAAGAACACCCAACATATGGCCATCCAGCCTCTGTTTAGAGGTGGGTGGCAGGGCCATGTCCCCTCTGGCGAGGGCAAGAGGCCATTTTCTGCTTTCATTGTGGGATGCTCTGTGGCAGCCAAAAAAGCCCATTTTAGAGTTGCAAGCCTCAGCTCCTGCTGGGCCCTACCTAGCTTACCTTAAAGCCATGCAGCCAAGATGGCGGTTGTATATCCAACACAGGCAGAGTCGGGATACAAATAAATAAATAAATATATTATTATTATTATTATTATTATTATTATTATTATTATTATGTGCCCGAGGAGGAGTCCTCTGCCTCTTTCCACACATTTCATTATAAGAATTCAAAGGGAATGTGCAAGAGCCCTGGCAACATCACCATGTGATTCCCAGGCTGCAACAGGATCTCCCACATCTGTTGGGATCCTGTGTGCCACTGGGACCAGGAATGGGAAGGAAGGGGGAGACCCCTCATCTGCCCTCCTGGCAGAGTCCCAAACCTTATGCTAGGCATAGTGCCTGCAGTGGCAGTGGCAGAGGCCTCCTAACAATGACTACCCATAGCAAGGCATTAGATCTGGGAAAGGTTCCTTGCTGGCTGCGGAGAGGGCCCATGGTACTCACCCCTTTAGGCTGCATCAATAGAAGTATAGAGTCTAGATCAAGGGAAGTAATACTGACACTCTATTCTGCTTTGGTCAGGCCCCACCTGGAATACTGTGTCCAATTCTGGGCACCACAATTCAAAAAGGATGTGGAGAAACTGGAGCGGGTCCAAAGGAGGGCAACTAAGATGGTGAAGGGTCTGGAAACCATGGAGCCCTATGAGAAGAGAATTAGGGAGCTGGGGATGTTTAGCCTGGAGAAGAGGAGGTTAAGAGGTGATATGATAGCCCTGTTTAAATACTTGAGGGGATGTCACATTGAGATAGGAGCAAGCTTGTTTTCTGCTGCTCCAGAGAACAGGACCCAGAATAATGGATGGAAACTCAATGAAAAGAGATTCTACCACAACATTAGGAGGAACTTCCTGACAATAAGGGCTGTTCGACAGTGGGACACTTTCCCTTGGAGTGGGGTCTCCTTCCTTGGAGGTCTTTAAGAAGAGGCTGGATGGCCATCTGTCTGGGATGCTTTGATGGAGAGTTCCTGCATGGCAGGGGGTTGGACTGAATGGCCCTTATGGTCTCTTCCAACTCTGTGATTCTATGAATCTATGATTTTGGACCAGTGCCCAAAGCTGCATGAGCGCTGAGATGTTGGTGTGCCATGGAGGAATTCCTCCTCAAAGCATCCTCCATGTTGGCCCCGCGTCCTAAGTTGCAAGCACCCTGACATGTTGGTGTGCCATGCCATGCAGGAATTCCCCATCAAAGCATCCTCCATGTTGGACCAGTGCCCAAAGCCCCATGTGCGCTGAGATGTTGGTGTGCCATGCAGGAATTCCCCATCAAATCATGCTGCATGTTATTGGTCAGAATAGAAGACTCTCAGGACCCCATGCCCCATGACGTGAGTGTCATCTTGAAATCACTGTAACAGTGCCAATTCTGGGAGGGGGGGGGTCACAGCTTATCTACCTGGACAAGTGGTGCCATGCACAAATTATATGGAATGAATGGGAACCTGGGCAGATGGGGGGTCTGTTTGGATAGCCCTTGGGGACCTCATCTTAACTGGGCAAGTGAAGGAGGCATTGCTATGGCAACTGTTGGAATCACGCAAAAAGATGAGGGTAAAGCTGGCACTAGATGAGCGTAAAAGTGCTCCCTCTTCTGGCCACCTGTTCATGCAGGGCAAAACATTTTGGGGAATACAGGAAGTAAAAAGGAAAAGCCAGTGCCATGAAGGATCATGGGAATTGTAGTAAAGATGGCGAAATTGGGGATGAACAGAAATGCCTATCACACCCCAAAAAAGCGAAATGAATACGAAATTGCCAGGGAATAGGAATTGTAAGTCTGCTAGTTCACCGAATTTGCCTATGTTCTGATTGCGTTCGGACCACATTCGCACATCAAGCAAAAGCATATAATAACCTTTCACGCAATTACGCGAAAACTCCCATTTCGTTCGCAAAAACCAGGAATTGCGTATAATGAGAAATCACGCAATCATGCAAAACCTTATGATTGCATTCGCAAAACCAGCAATTGCATGTAGTGAGAAATCACGCAATCGCGCGAAACCCCATGATTGCGTTCGGTTTTTCAGTAAAAAATTGGTTGTGTAATAAGCTCCCTAGAGACAACCTAATATATTGTCTTTTGTTATTTCTGTATGTGCTTGACAACCAACTGTTTTTGGTGCTTGTTGGATGCCTTGATTCTCCATAATTTGAGTACTGCAGAGCTGAAAAGAGGAGTTAATTTCCAGGAATGCCACGTAAAAATTAAGGATGTGTTATATAGCAATGTAAGATCAAAGAAAGGCCTTACACCCTTACATGGCTTCCCATGTCAGAAAAGTGTTGATGCAAAGGAAAAGAGTCAGTCTAACTCCTCAGAGTAGCCACAATTTCTAAAAAGCAAATGTTTAAAAATTCTAGTTCTGACCTATGCTCTAATGTCATTATGCTTGAAAGGACATGCTTCCCTCATAGCTATTTTTTTTTTTTAACATGTCGGTTATCATGCATCAAAGAAGAATTGTGTAGGGCAAGCAATATACTGAAGAACCTTAGGTCTAACTCCCAATGCCATGTGGAAAGTGTAGCATGCATTGACCTGATCATAATTATAAATTATTGGACTGCAAAAAAACAGGGACCTGAATTCTAATAATAATCCATTCTGGAATTGTTTGTTGTTAGCTGTTCTCATCGTAATCTTGACTCATGGTGACCCTGCAGATGAGGCATCCCTAGGACCCTCTATCCTGTACCTTTTTACTCAGGTCCTGCTAGGTCAGGCCCCTGGACTCCCTGATTGAGTCTAGCGCTCTGTCTTGCGATCTTCCTTTCTTTCTGCTGCCTTCCATTTCTTCTAGCATCATTGCCTTTTCTAATGATCTCATGGTGTGTCCAAAGTATGACAACCTCAGTTTAATCACCTTGACTTCCAGGGAGAGTTCAGGCTTTATCCATTCATTTGTTGTCTTTTTGGCTATTGATGGTATCTTTAGCACTCTTCTCCAGCACCACAACTTAAATGAGTTGATTTTCTTTCTATCTGCTTTCTTTACTGCCTAACTCCCACATTCATCTATAGTGATTGAGAATAAAGAGGCTTGGATGATCCCATTATGTCTTTGCACTTTAGGCTCTTGTCTAGTTTTTACATAGCTTCCCTTCCCAGTCCTAGTCCTCTTCTGATTTTTTGACTACAGTCTCCACTCTGATCAGTGTTTGATCCAACGTATGGGAATTCTTTGACTATTTCTATTTTGTCATTGCCTAGAATGAATTCATGTAGTTTTTCAATGGTCATTATTTTTTTCCTTAATGTTCAGCATTACCTTAGCACTTTCTTTTTTGACTATCTTTAGTCATTGTTCCAGGTCTTTGTTGTTTTCTGCTAGTAGTATGATGCCATCTGTATATTTTAGGTTTTTAATGATCTTCACTCCTTCTGCCTCTGAGTCTAATCCTGCTCACATATGATATTTTCTGCATTCTGTTTCTCCATATTCAGTTCTGACAGCAGCCTCTTGTCCCAAATAAAGGATCCACATTAAGACAATCAGGTGAAGTGGCACATCCACTCCTTTGGGAACAAGCCAAAAGATTAATTTGCATAATGTTGACTTACCATTAAACAGTTGATTCTATGGGTGTGTTCTGGTTGGGACAGCTCACAGGATTCAGACCTAAGTCTGCTCTTTCTGGCTTGCATGTCTCATGGTTGTACTATCAGGGCATCATCAGACTTCTCATTTATTCTCCCAAAAAGGGAGAGTGTATGAATTCTTGAATTATGTAAAGAGTACTTTTAAAAGTTTTTCTCCTACTTTGAAAACTGCATAGATTTTAAAAACCATAGTTCAAGTTGTTTCTGGTATTTTTGCACAGAAAATGCAGGTTCCTGCATAGGAAATACTGCCATCCTGTTCAGTATTTTACAGTGGTGTGAGCTGGACTTACATTAAACATAATAAATTATAGAAGTCACCTGCAACAACCTAAAGGGCTCCCCTGAGGCACTGGAGAGTGAGTGAGGAAAAAAAAAGAGCATCTGGCTAACTCTTGGCAGTGAGATACTTTGCAACAGGCAGATATGTGAATCACTACAGTGTCCTGTTGCAGCTATCTCTTATAATAGCAGATTGGAAATCATTGTTTGGTGCCTGGCTCTTAAGTCAGGTTTTGCATCAAGAGATGTAGCTCCAGTGACAGAGATCTGTAATTATAGGCACATCTGCCAATGAAGAATCTCAGCTACTTTTTCTGCACAGAAAAGCCATGTGTAAATTTTGTGGAGAGATAAATACTGAACTGCACGCATTCTCATCAGCTTTCAGCTTTCTCTTGATAAGTGTTTCCATACAGTGAGAAACATGTTTTAAAACCATTTTCCAAATACTTTAAAATATTCTTTCCATTCTTATGGATGAGTGGTAAACTGAAGGTGTGAATTGAGATTACTTGCTTTGTTCCAGAAATCTCCCTGGAAGCCAAGATGACAAAATTTAGGCTGGCATAGTTTGGTCACATCATAAGACATGAATCATTAGAAAAACCAGTAATGCTAGGAAAGGGGGAGGGAAATAGAAAGAGAGGAAAGCCGCATGCTAGGTCAATGGACTCTATTGAAAAGTCATGAATATGGTTTGCAGGAGTTGGGCAGAGCGTGGAGGACAGGGAGAGATGTCTCATCAGCAGGGTTGCCATGGGTCAAGATCAATGCGAAGGCAGTTAACAATAAAAATGCTAAAGGTAAAGGCAACAGTTTCCCCTTCGTTGTGATTGTCATGTCAAACTGTGAGGGGTGATGCATGTGTTTAAACTTGTTTTTAAAGTTGTACACATGTGTTTAAACTTTCCCCTTTTTTAAAAAAGTCTGATCTCCACAACTGTGACCAGTCAAGACAGACACCGTTTGTCAGCAGGATACAGTGGGCTGCTACATTATCAACCCCATCTTAAAAAAATTCTGCTTCAAGACTATAGATGTCAGATGCCTACATTGTAGCCAAAAAGGGGGGGGGGAGGAAGAAAAAGAGATTTGCACATTTTAACACTTTCTTTTTTGATGCCTCAAAAAATAGTGTTCTTAAGGGCTGAAATTTGTTTTTTGCTGTGCTGATCATCTCTTGATGTTTGGATGCTTTTATTGAGATGTAGCTACAGGTAGCTTTTGAACTGCTGAAATTGCCTTGTGATTCACAGTCCTTGTAAACATAGGTGCCATTTGTTTGTGGAGTGTGTTCTGTAAATGTGAGCTGCGGTCATTTATTCATTTATTCTATTTGATAGATCAAGGGGGGGGGGAGATAAAAATTTACACTGGTCTTCCCTGAAGGTCTTCAGTGAATTTCCTGTCAGAGCAAAAGAAATTTGCTTTTACTTGCAGATCAACTAGGTGTCTCTTAAGGAATGATTCTGCTGGTTTCATTCTCCCAATTACCCCCTTTCTTTCATCTGATAACACAATACACTATGTTTGATATCTTTAAAAATACAAAAAGCATGACTTCTCATCCCTATGGGAACTTTTTCAGTTCCATAGGAAGCAAAGTACTGTGATGTGACACAATTGTTGTGCCATGAGCAGTTTAAAGAAAGCATGTTTTAGGTATATAAAGCCACATCTTTTTTTCACTTTACGCTGTTCTCTGTACAAGTTTTAAAAATCACTGTTGTGTTCACACTATTATTATTCATGAGTCTTTATGTTTGGTGTGTTAATTGTTGGGAGCAACACCATTCAAAAAGTGTTACAGAGGTTAGTCATTTGGGGGAATACAGATGGGTTGCTCCACACTGCCTGTCTTTGCCCCTCATAGCTGCCATGCCAGCCACACGGCACAGCACCAACACACTCCCTAAAAAGGAGTCGCTCTTGGCAGCTTCTTTTTAGGGGCTTCATAATGGCACTCATGTGCCATGATACTGCTACTTCTGGTGAGTGCCATTTGGATGCTCAGACACCCGTGCATCATAATGGTGTGCCCTGTGTGGACGGGGGCACAGCTATATGGTGCATGGGCACCAATAGTATGGCTGGGCACATGTGGATGCCCAGCCCTACCAACCCCTAATTTCCACCCCATGCTGGAGCAAATCACCTGTCTGTACTGGACCTAAGTCTCATTGTGCATTAAATACATGCATGGCAATCAGAAAAGAAGCATATAACACTTATTAGAATATTCCAGTTGATAATGGATTCAGGGACCTTTCACATTATGCAGTAACAGCACCTTTTGTCATCTCACTGACATGGAAGCCACTATCTGTTATTGGAGGACATAGTTTGGGATTAATTAGTAACAAATGCTTAGATACATAATTAATTTGTGTCAATAATAACTAAGATATAACAACAGTACCCAATGATTGCAAGTTAACTAGGGATAAATTCACTGTTGTTGTGGTTTAAATGCAATGTTCAATTATTTTAATAGCTTCAGGGATGTCGTAACATTAGATTTTGTGGGAGGATTATTAAATGATACAGCTGATGTCTTGTACTTTACTTTGTGCTCTGTTGTCAGTGGTAAGCAGAGGCTGGATGGCCATCTGTCAGGGATGCTTTGATGGAGAGTTCCTGCATGGCAGGGGGGTTGGACTGGATGGCCCTTGTGGTCTCTTCTAACTTTACGATTCTATGATTCTATAAGGGAAAGAAGCAGAAGAAATATTTTTGTACTACAGGTAGGCTGGCTAGCTTTCTGGCAATTTTGCTTTCTAATTATCTGCAAATTCTGATAAAAAATGAACGGGGGGGGGGGGGTGCCACTCTTCCCTAACTACAAGCCAGTAGCTTCTAGCATACAGGTTGTAAGTAGTTACAACAATTATTGTAGTTATTTTTGAGAAATGGGAAAGTAAATAATTGCTTTTTTTTAATGATAAATGATTTCAAAAAGAGCCTTGGTGCTAAAAATTAACTTTTCAAGCTCTGAAAATCACTTTGAGGAAGCAATCTTCACAAATATATTTGGGATTAAACCCCATCAAATACATCATGACTAATTTCCAGTTATAAGACAGACTCCATGAATTCATATTAGAAACTTCTGTTTATGGGTATTGCAGAACACATTTGTCACTGGAATGAAAACCTGAATATTGCAGACAGGTAAATCTTTCATTTCTTGTTACCAAGCACACTGTCCCTAAATACCTCTTAATGTAATTTCATTTCCATTTTCTTACATTATCCATAAACATTGGTCATGCAGGTTTTGAATTTGTAAGTAAGCCTTAGCATGATTTGCTGTCTCTTTCCAAGAAGAAAAGGAACACATTTCATGTTCAGCAATACTACTTTTCTATTTGCTTACACTCCTGATATAGATTTCATCTCTAAGATTTTAGGACATAACTCGGTGCTAGTAAAATAGTATTGCATGTTTTTCCATATTCCTTATAGAAGAAGTGTACAGCTGTATCATTGATATTAAACTTAAATCGTTTTTACTATGAAGCCAGTAAATCAGATTGAAGAAAGAAAAGAATCTGTTTCTCATGATGATGAAATGTAACATCTAAGTCAAAATATTTTCTCTTGAAATAAATAAATGCGACTTTCAACGTGCCTATTATAAACTACTTTCATGATGTCTTCTGAAGAGCCAAATTTATTAGTTGACTTTTTCTAACCTAAAGGTAAAGATAAAGGTAGTCCCTTGATATGAATGTGTAGTTGTAGATGACTGTAGGGGGCAGTACTCATCTCTGTGTCTAAGCCGAAGAGCCAGCGTTGTCTGAAGACTGCTCTGGTGGTCTACTTGTACAAAAATGACACATTTTTGTCCTTGTGATTGCTTTGCTGTGAATTCACAGTGAAGCAGACCTACAGTAACAGAAATATCCTATGGCATTGTCACTGGCACAGTTTCTCATTGTCATCTATAAAAATGGTCAGTCAGGATAACAAGCAGAACAGAAAATGCTGCTGGTATAGAATTGGCCCAAGAGATCTGTTACTGCTTTGGTGAACTCCTGCTATAAACATCTCTCCACAGACAGTTACATCTTCACTGTTAAGGAATCCTTAGAGCACACTATGAAAGGTAAAGAGGAAAAAAAAATCAGTTCTGGGAAAGGAGGAATTTCCAAGCCACTTTTACAATAGTGCCTCGGTTCTGGCAGTGGCATCGCTAGAGTTAGTGTCACCTGGTGTGGTTACTTATGGTTGTCACCCCACCCCACTGAGCTCCTCCCATACCACACCATACAGAATCCTTAGAATTGTTCTTTGTACCAATGTCACTCATAAATTGTACTTCCCATATATCACTGAATGTAATGGTAATAGTCGTGACGTAAATGACTATACTAAAATTAAAATTATACCTTTAAATTACAATATTCTATGCACAGCCTAAGTGTATTTACATGTAGATAATTTCATGGGGCAACAGTGAAAATTTGGTAAGAGGGGATGCTTTTTAAGAAAATTTAAAAAATAATTTAAACATAATTTAAAAATTAATAATATTTTTTAAAAAACACCAAGAGATCTCTCCATTCTTCTCCTACTGAGCCTCACCCCATGCTGTTCTCCAGCATTTCAAAGGGACACAGGCAAATGGCAAATGCCACAGTCCATTTATGACAAATAACAGATGTTTGGGGAACAATTGTGTTAGCCTCCTTAGGATGTCAGCCAATGTATCCCACACTATCTTCACCCCCCTAGTGATGCCCATGGATTCCTGCAATCCCACATGGCTAGGCTGGTCCTATGAGGACTGATAAGGAGTTTCTTCAGGGCAAGTTACTAGTGGCTCCATTGATAAGCCAGCACAACTAGCTTTCTTATGACAAGCATTCAATCTAGAAAGACTGCCCTAGGGGACTCAGAAGGGGACCCCTGCCCTGGGGCACCCCCCCAAAAATCCCCCCCTCCCAAGTCTGCAAGAGAACTAAAAGCAGGTCCTTTCATCTAATATGTGTTCTAGGCTACTTACCAACACCATGCCCTTAGGAAGCTGGGGATGTTTAGCCTGGAGAAGAGAAGTTTAAGAGGCGATATGATAGGCCTGTTTAAATATTTGAAGGGATGTCACATTGAGAAAGGTACAAGCTTGTTTTCTGCTGCTCCAGAAAACAGGACCTGGAACAATGGATGCAAGCTCCAGGAGAAGAGATTCCACCTCAACATTAGAAGGAACTTCCTGACAGTAAGGGCTGTTCAACAGTGGAACACACTCCCTTGGAGTGTGGTGGAGTCTCCCTCCTTGGAAGTCTTTAAACAGAGGCTGGATGGCCATCTGTCAGGGATGTTTTGATTGGGACTTCCTGCATGGCAAGGGATTGGACTGGATGGCCCTTGTGGTCTCTTCCAACTCCATTATTCTAAGTTGACTTTGACATTTGGTGACTCTATGAGAGACCACCAAGTCACCCTGCTATCAACAGCCCTGCTTATGTCTTGCTATCACAGGGCAGTAACTTCCTTGATTGAGTCTATCCACCAGTACTGCAGTCTTCCACTTTTCCTACTGCCTTTTACCTTACTAAGTATTATAGTATTTTTCAATGAGCCATTGGGATATGTCTGAAGTACCACAGACTCAGCTTAGTCATAATGGGGCTTTCTAGATTGGCAAAAAGAAGTGTGTTCATGGCTGCATGAAACTCTAGCCTTTAGATGAGAAAAAGGGAAAGGGTGCCATGAAAACACTTTTTTTTGCATTTTAGGGGAGAAGAAGCGCCTTTAAAAAGGTACTGGTTTTCCCAGCTTCTTTTTTAAAAACTGCGGAACAGCACAACTCCATCTAAAGGCTGTGGTGCAGCTGCTAAGCATTAAGGAAAAGGCAACTTCATGTCACACTTTCCTGCCAATCTAGAAAGCCCCATTGACTTCTAGGGAGAGTTCAGGCTTGATTTCATCTTGAACCCATTTGTCTTTTTGGCAGTCAATGGTATCCACAGAACTCTCCTCCAGCCCCACATTTCAAAGGAGATGATTTTCTTCTTATCAGGTTTCTTCATTACTTAGCGGTCCTAACCATACATAGGAATTGGGAATACAATGGCAAGGCCCGTGATATATCTTTACATTTGAGGATCTCATCCAGTTCCTTCTTATCTGACCTCCCCTGGACACTCCCCCCCCCTTAGCATACTCTTATGCACACATTTCCTTTACGTGTGAATGAGACAGACCCATGTTTAATGATGTGCCATCTGTATTTTGAGCAAACAGGCCGCAAGGAAGCTGTTCTTCATGAATGGCATGTTTAGCTGCCTCTTAATTGCACAACATCAGACACATAGAACTAGCTCTTAATTGAACAAAATTGTACAAAAGGCTTGAAATAGTCTTTCTAAATTATCCTGTTGTTTTTCATTACAGAGCTCTTACCATGTGACTTAAGAAACAAATTACATGGTAGAGAAATCAAATTACACAGGTGCTGGGTACAGAAAGAATGGGTGAATCAGACAGAGGCATGGAAAAGGAATGTAGAAGGGAAGTTCCAGAGGGGAAAAAGGATATAACTTCTGTTTAGCAAAAGAGTATCATTACAGAGGCTGGCAGACAGTTCCTTTCGGCAGGCATATTTATAGTTAAAACTCCAAAATGAGAGATCAACTGCTGCCATACTGCAGAATTAATACAGTAGACATTGCTTTAATTGTCATGACTCCATCCTATGAATTCTTGGGATTTGTAGTTTGTCGTGGCACTAGAGAGGGAAGGCTAAATATTTCACAAACCTACAAATCCTAAAATCCCATAGCATTAAGCCATGGCAGTTAAAGAGGTGTCAAATCTGCATTACGTCTTCGGTGCAGATATGGTCACATAGAAAGTAAGAGCCTTATCACATTGTAAACAGACCAGACAAGGAAGGAAAGAACTTTCTGTCTCTACATGATTTCAAAACACTTTCATTTTTTTTCCGATTGTAAAAACATGGTGGGGGTTGTAAAAACGTCCCTTTTGCTAAGCTGGAAAAATCTGTTTGGCAAAATGGATACTTTTATGATGCTCTCCCATGCTTTTACAACCAGAAGAGAATGAACATGCTTTGATACCATGCGAAGACATAATCAGAAAAAATGCTTCTTTTCCACTGCCTGCCGGGTTTATTTGCAATGTGATAAGGCTCAAAGAGAGAACAGCACATGCAATTTAATATTTGAACAATGACAAGAAAAGCTGTGACTTGACTGATGTACCTTCAAGGGGCAGGACATATCTCCTGGGATCTAATATGGGGTGAAATAGCAGATCTGCTAGGGGTGCCTATAATGCTGTTGTTTGTCTATACATGCTCTTCTCTCTTCTCTCTAGTTTGTAAATAATCCAAAGATGCCATGATTTTCTAGTGTTCTCTCATCCAAAGGGAAACTAACCCTGACAAGTGTTGCCCCTGGAACTTATCTCACTGCTTGGGCAAGTGGTGCATGCACAACAGCATTAATATAGCAAAAGACATCTGGGATGAGTAACACTTGTATTTGATACAGATTTTATGTGATTATGCCTGAAAATCAAGGCTCTGGGAAGATGATGTATTCCACAGCAATAACATTTGCTTCAGGGCCCATCTTACATATCTTAATGAATTTCAGGAGGCCAGTCCACATATGCTTATAATCTTTGTTATACCAGTAAAATATTTTATCTTTAGACATTTTCAGTCTGCATTAAGGGGGTAAATTAAGAATTTAAATTCTCGGTTATCCTGTCCTTGTGTGCAAAGACAAATAATTGCAGTAGTTTTCTCCCCCATGAGGGAGAGAATGAATATTTCTATGAAGTACTATATTCTCTCCATATTTGGCTGAAGTGCTATGACAGATTGTTCATGCAGTTTTGTTTTACACGCAATATGATGCGAGCACGTACACACACACACACACACACGAGGAGGGATTTAACTCTGTCTTGTCCATATTGTGGATTCCCATTGATTCTGGGGGATACACTGCCACTCAGAATTAAAAACATGCAGGCGCACAGTCTGAAATGCCACTATGATCATTGTATCCAAGACATTGCATCCTGGGGGACAGAAGCTTTCTTACATTACATTTTGAAGAAGTTTGTTTATTTGTTTTTCCATATTTCTTTTGGTATCAGACCCAAGGTGCATTCCTTTTTGCGTCACACACTATTTGGGTGATACAAAACAAACAAACAGCTTCATTTATATACTGCTTCATACTGCCTAAGCAGTGTCTAAGCAGTTTACAACTGTAAGCTACTTGCCCCCAACAATCTGGGTACTCATTTTAGTGGCCTTTGGATGCAAGCCTGAGTCAAGCTTGGGCCTTTTTGCTGGTACTGAACTCACAACATAAGGGTTTTGAGTGAGTGGCTGCAGTACAGACATTTAACCATTGTGCCACCAGGGCTCCTTTCCCATGCTCCACCAGAGTGGTTTGTTTGCAGGTCTTCCCGGAGTTTGGTAAGATTGCCATGCATGCTGCCAGCCTTGTGGGCAGCTCCATAAATGCTTCCTTCTTGGGCTGCCACTGGATTACCGTCTGTTCCCACAGTGTAGTAACAGCAGTGGCTGTGGCACCACAAATGGAAACATTTATAGACCCCCCCCCCTCACATTGAGGCTCTGCTGCTGGAGTTGTGAGCTTGGCTCTAGTAAAGCTACAAGCACCAATCACCATACCTATGTCTATATGCTTCTGCTACATTACTGTTGAGGTTTCCATGCTAGTCATGTGGTGGTGGTGGTGGTGGTGATGGTGGTGGTGGTGGTGGTGGTGGTGGTGTGTGTGAGGTCCTTGGCCCACTCAGACTGTGAAAGGACAAAATGCAGAAAGAACAACAAAAGAAGAGCTGCAGGAGATTGCAAGAATGGCTCTCCACATCAACAGTTTCTGCATCCACAATTTCAACCATCCACAGCTCAAAATATATTTTTAAAACTCCAAAAGGAAAGCTTGATTTTGCTATTTTTATAAGGGACACTATTGTTCTGCAACATTGGATATAGTGGGACTTAAGCATCCACAGATTTTGGTATCTATGGCAGTCCTGGAACCAAACCCCAGTAGATTCCATGTGCCCACTGTAGTTAAACATGTTTCTGCTACTCCCCCTGACCCAGGACTTTGTCTCTGTAAATGTGTGTGCTTGGTCAGAATCAAAAGTAGTTATTATTATTATTAACCTTTATTTATATAGCGCTGTAGGTTTACACAGTGCTGTACATATAAACTTATAATTAGACGGTTCCCTGCCCTCAGGCTTACAATCTAAAAGACACGACACAAGAGGAGAAGATAAAGGTGATGGGGAAGGGTATCAGGTCCGGTGATTCTTCTCTCCCTCTGAGGCCTGGACCAATGCAGATGGACTAGAGGGAGGGCTTGGCTTCGTAATGCACATTTAAAATGGGCCAGACAAAGTCACACATCTGGGAAAGCTTCTCTAAACAATATAGTCTTTAACTCAGTTTTGAACTTGGTTAGAGAAGTGATGAGGCGTGCATGTGGGGGAAGAAGGTTCCAGGAGTGAGGGGCAGCAAGTGAGAAAGGACGAATCCGGGACAGGGCAGTGGAAATCCTTGGCTGGGACAGGAGACCCTGACTACCAGAACGGAGGGTAGTTCTTGCTTCCTCACCTGCATTTATGTGATATTAGGAATACACAGGGAAATAAAAACAAAGCATGCTTATTTCTCAGTGTATAAGAGGAGGCAGAAAGGCTACACTTCAGGAAGATCAAATACTGGGATAATATCACAGAAAAGTCTCACACAGTTTCTTTTTCTTCTCAGCAGGGTTTCCTGCCCATCAAGAAATCTATTTCTTGAATAAGACATTAATAATTGAAAATATTATTTCTACTTCATTACTTCATTATTTCTACATTAGTTGTCTCATTTTTGTTTGTAAGAATGAGAAAATGGAAAAATGTTCTTACCTGCAAGGCAGCAAAATGTTGACTAAAATTGTGCTGGTTGGTCTCACAGAAGACCCACTGAATCAATGATTTAATGGTGAGTCCCTGGGGTATAAATACTCTAATAAAAAGAAATAAAATAAAATAAAGGATAAATTCTATTGATTCAATGGCTCTGTGCTAGTCAGGACTAACAACATGATCCAGTCCACTTTCTTGCAGTCTTGAGGGAGTTTTGACCTTGATAAGAAAAAAAAAATACTTAAATTGTGCATGTTGCTTAGCTAAACTATCATGACTGCAGTCTTGTTGCATAGACTGTTCAAAATTAGAAATGCTGGTTGGTGTGTGTGTGTGTTCGTGTGTGTGCACCAGTTTTTGTGTGCTCCTTGTATTGTGTGTGTTGTATGTGTTTTCACAAAGAAAATAGAGTTTGATTTTGCAAAGACATACTGTGCAAATAACAGAAAATGTGACTGCCCCTCAAAACTTTTCTCATGTTGGAGATGAAAGCTCTCACAAGTTTGACAAACTCTTCACAAACTATCTTAAAGTACCGAGACAAGCTGCCTCATTGAGAATATGTAATTTAGTGAGTCTGCATCTACTATTTTGATCCAAAATATTATCTTACACAAACATAGCTTGTTCTGTGGTATAATTCATTAACTTTCCTGTATTTTATGAACAATTAGTGTGCTAAATTCCACAGCAACTAGTTGCATCTTAATTATTCAGACAATTTATTTTGTACTATCCTCATACTAAAATAACATCGAAAATCCAATTATGGCATTACTCTGCTCACTAGGTTTTCTGGTTGTCTGGAATGAAGTAAACAACATTTTCCCATTTGTAAGCTATTGTTCTGTATGTGTATCTTGTGGACTAAATGTAATATCAATTGATTGTCTTATTGAAAAAAAGAGCTACATGGACAAGAGTGAGATGAAGTAATGCAGAATTTACAAGGAAGAATTTAGCATAAGGTTGACATAAAGTGTCTTACATGAGAGGTCAGCTTAGCATGAATCCATTCAACCCAGCAAGAGAAAATCTATTTTTATTCTCCCCCTAAAAGGATGAAGGATGTCTAATAATCCCAAGAGTGTTAATTTAAGACTTTGTTATGGTAATGGGCACTACTCTTTGTAGTATCTGCTTGTGTTGTTTCTACAATAAAACCTTAGAGATTATGAATACTGAGAAATCTGGAAAATTTCTTCCCAATAGTCTTTAACAAACCGAATTTTAGTTACATTGCACACTCTGTCAAACACTGCAAATTAGTTACTATTGGACAGAGGGCTTGAAAATGTCACTTTTTTTGCCATAGCCAGGCTGGCTGGAGAGAGCTGGGAACAGCAGTCCAAAAGAGAAATTTTTTCAAGAGTGACATTTCCAAGAATTCCATTTCCTGCTTATATACCACAAATGTCTTCCATGAATTTGCCTTTGTTCTGAAACTGGGGATAGGCAACTAATGTTTAACACCCTGTGGTGACCTGTGTCTTCAGTAAGCAAAATGAGGGCACATCTGAATATTCTTTCAAGCAAAAATATTTCGACTAGGTATGGAACAACTGCAGCAGCCTCCTTTTACCTTTGGTATGTTAGGATTTAATGCACAGCAAATGTTCTTGATCAGGATTGTTCCTTCACATAAGTTCCATCCATAGTTTCATGTAGTAGATATTCAGTGGCAATGAGTTCCAAACCACACTCCCCCCCTCTTTTTAAAAAAGTAAAGGTTTTTTACTCTGTCCTTCAAATACAAAACCTGTGTTATGAAATATATAATGAAAAGCAAACACATATAAATTACCTCTTTCTTCTAAAATACATTGAGAAATGTTCCTATACCAGAGGTATAGGGGCCTGCAGTAGGGTCCTTACCCCCTCCATAAGAGTTCTGCCCACGAAATGAAATTTTATTTCAATCCCCAAACTTCCAGCATTGTAGAGAATAAGGCACTGAAAATCTTTCATGGCAAGCCCTCTTCTATTTGCTGTGTTCTCATTCCCTTGATAACTTTGCCTGCTTCCCACCCTTTTTGGATGCCTAAGTTGTGCTTCTCAACTGAAGTCTTAAGAATGCTCAACTAAAATCTTAAATTACTGCAATGCTAGAAATTTGGGGACTGAAAGAACATTTCATTTAGGGGCAGATTGTGTATTGCTTCCCTGTAGCTACACCCTAGTCTAATTGTATATACTTTAAAATAATATTCACTGTTGGGTTGCCTGGCATTTGGAATATAGGCAGAAAATTCAAGAGGATAAAGGTTTGCTGGAGGGAAAGTGGCTAACATCAAAGACAAGCTTCCATGTAAAAAATGGCTTTTTAACTTCCTTATAAAGCTTCTTCAGAACAGCAAGTACTCATTCTAATAACAGTTAATTATTTATAATGACATATCATCTCCCATTAGTACAGCAATTGTACTGTCATGAATGTAGTGTCATATCTAGAGTTTTCTGCCAGTTCCATAACAGCCTGAGAAATGTGTTTGACTGAATATATTCCTGTAAAAAAGAAGAATCTTTCCCCATCACACCTCATTGCCACCTAAAAGAAGGCTGGATGAATTCAAGAAGAACCCTTAAACCAAGGATTTTATCACACAAGGCTAAAAAGTGGATTTTTTAACCAAATAAAAACATTGACTGGCACTTATCACAAAACATCGTGTCCATCTTGGTGTTGCCTTGCATTTCATTCATTACTGTTGTACACTTTTTCACTGATAGGCAAAACTTGTCACTAGTCTCTCAATCTTTTTGCTATTCCATTTTTGTCTTAGTGTGGTAGGTCCCTTCCTCTGCTGTTCAGCTTCTCGGGCAGTCAGGTGGTATGGGATGGGTGTTATTCTGCTCCTCTCCTTGCAGCAATCTTGGCTGCCAGTACCTTCCTGAAGCTGGCTGCTGTGGGTACACAGCAGCTGGCTTCAGGAAAGTGTTGGCAGTCAGGATCACTAGTCCCCCACTTCTTCCTGATTTGCAGGGCTGCTGTGTCAATGTGTACACAACAGTGTCAAGCTTCAAGGGAGAGGGTGAGGAGAGATCCTGGCATCCAACACTTTCCTGAAAGGTGGTCTGCTCTGTGTATATTCATGCAACATCCAGCTTCGAGATGTGGTTGGCTGCCATGACCGTTTGTCCCCTGCTTTCTCCCAAAGCATGGAACTGCTGTGTGAATGTGCACACAACCCCACAGTTTGAGATGAGGAGGAGGACAAGTGTCCCCAGCTGCCAACACCTTTCTGAAACCGCCTGCTGTGTTCACATTCACACAGGAGCCAGCTTTGGGAGGTGTTTGACTTTCACGATCATTGTCCATCCCTTCTTCCCAGAAGGAAGTGTTTGACAACATAGAAAAGAGATCACATGATCATGGATCCTCAAAGTGCTATCACGAGGAAAAGTGTGATAAGAAATCATGTCAAATTGGTATGCATCTATTCTTAAACTAGTGGGATTGTGAGACAGCAGGCTAGTGTGGTAATGTCCCAAATCTTCACAATTTGCAGCCCACTAAACTGAACACAGTCTTTCTGGCCTTCCTTTGTGGCCTTACCAGGTGTTTGGCAAATCCCTTGTTACTTCAGTCCAAAACAGCAAATAACTAGGGGATAAAAACTAGGGAGTTAATGGAGCTATGGGTAGTTTGTTCATATCTCTGGCATTTTGTGCTGCAGGCTGCGGTACATGCAGGTTTCTCTGAAATATTACACTTCAAATAGAAAATGTACTTGTTTCTCTATGAGAAATAATTTCTTTCATTCTGATCATAACTTTTTTCATAGTAAATCCAGTAACATAAAAAAATCCACCAAACAATAATACCTTTATTGGAACAATTAAAATGCACAATATACATGTCGCAAGCTTTTGAAGGTCTACTGGATTCTTCACCAGGCAAGGTGTTGAAAACTACACAGGAGAAAAAACTAAAGATGTTTGTCATAGGCCTGCCTTTTGCTGTTTTTGGTCTCAGTTCAGATGGTATGGATGGGTATTTCTTTCAGGCTGACACTATTATTTCATTCATAGTAATCAGTGTAACAGCCAAAATGTATCTAGATTTTCAGGTTTGTAGGACTACTGGCAGGCTGTCAAAAATGCTGAGTATGTGACATGGAGGCATATTGTTGGTTGGCGAGACTAACTCATAGAACTTAATAATTCCCCAATATGTTCTTTTAATTGGCCTATTTGAATTGCATTAGTGCTTCATATCGCTTAGCCTCTTGATTTTGTTTCTGCAGTTAGATGTGCCAAACTTGAAACATTAGATCGAGTGGGGGAATTATTATGTCAGATACTAGAAAGTGGAAGAGTGATTCATTACCAGAAACAGTAATAATCAAAATACTTTGATTCATTAAATTAGCATTCATTAATTTGTTAATTGGAATGTTGGCTTTCAAAACAGATTATGAAATCTATAAAGAATGGCATGGAGGTTGTTATTGTTGACCCCAAGAGGCACATTTTGTTATTGGCACATTAAAAATGTTCTTTTTGTTGTTCTAAACTTGCCTCCCCCCCAGACCAGAGTCCCTCCCCCCAATGGATTACAAAGCTTATAATATTATTGTTTCCTGGGAATGGTGGGGGTTTACCATGTCTGGGAATGTTTAGGTCCAAAAGCATGGGATCTCATCTTACAACCTGTTCAATTAAGTTTTATCTTACTAATCTGACTCTTTCTTCTCTTCTTTGTATCCTTGCTACCCTTAACAACATGCGAAAAATACATCTTGCCCATTGTTCTTGTTCTTCCTAGAGCATTTGGAGAAAAAAATGACTTCCCCCTCCCAATCTTTTTTTTTGGGGGGGGGGGATATTCCTCCACTTTTTAACCCCCTCCCCAGGAGGGTGGTCCTATGGACACAAAATCAGCCCTGTGGACCTCATATGGCATGAAGCCCACACTTTGTAGATGCTTGCTCTATCCCATCTGTGTGTGCATATATGTCTTCAAGTCACTGTTGACTTTAGGCCACCTCATAGATTTCATAGGGTTTTCTTAGACAAGGAATGCTCAGAGGGGGGTTCATCCAGTTCCTTCCTCTGAAACATAGCTTACAGCACCTGGTATTTAGTGGCAATGCTCTATCTAGGTACTACCTGGGGCTGACCCTGTTTAGCTTCCAAAATAAGATGGGATCTAATGCCTTTTTGCAGTATTTAGGCCTCACCTCTCGCATCTACCCATGTTCAAAAGTGTCACTGCGCATGGTTTGACCTTTCAAATGTGAAGGTAAGGTGTGGATTTGTTGTAATGCTGCAGCTTAAATCCGTGAGTTCAGTTTTTTGTTTTTGTTTTTGTTTATTTATCTAGGGTAAATGTTCTTAAGATATTCACAATGATCATACAAGAACACTAAGGGACAAAACATAATTTTCACTCTAAAGGATCCATTTCCATTCCCCAACAATTTGTGTTGAAAGGCCTTGAACAGCAGGATTTGCAAAGAACCTCTGTCAAAGAAAGACCTTTGAAGGGTCTTTCCAGTTGAGGTATAATACTGTGTTAGATGGACTGACGATAGGACAGAGTGCAATGGAGGTGTTGTCTATGTCTGTTACAAAAAGGCCCACAGTTAAAAAAAAACCAACAACATTCTTTTTAAAGATTTTGGAAATGGAATTGGTCCATTGAATCCTAGATTCCTACAAGTAACTTCCATGTGGGAAACTTATAGATGTGCATTCCTATTTTCAACCAGCACTAGCTAAAGTTCATTCACAGGCTAAGACAGCTCCTGTTTTTCCTCCTCTGACAGGACTTGCTGTTCTGCGCAACAATGACATAGATTACATTGTCAAGAGTTGCTTATAACAGACACCTCACATTTCCTTAGCACGTCTTTGGAGGAGTCTTTAAGATTTCACCAATCTTGTGATGAATTCTTTGTGCAATTCTTCCAAAGTCTCATGACCTGTAAGGCTTGTCTAAGGCAAGGCTTGGAGAAGGCATGTATAAGATTTCTTTCCATATGGTCTGCTCTCATTCAATGGGTGGCAGCTACTTCATCTGGTCCCCCAATTGCAGATTAATCTGTCTAAATGCCAACATCCATGAAGGTGCTGCCTGAATCATTGTCACTCCTTGTTTTCTCTTTTGTTTACACTCAGCTGCTATTCTGTTGCCCGGCTAAGAACTGGCTTCATGGAGGAGTCGGTGGTGGCAGGGAGCTCTGAAACACAGAGTATTTCTCTTTATCCTGTAATGCTCAGCCCATGGTTGCCCAGCAGATCCTAGTAAGGAGGGATGTGTTAAGACACCCTGACTTGCTGTGTAAGGCCAGACTTACTTGCATTCCCCTCCTTGTTGCAGAACTGATATAAGTGTCCTATTGTGACAGAAATTTAAATCTCTCTCTCTCTCAGAGATCTGAAACAATCATATCTATAAATCTAAATCTTCTTGCAGAAAAGATTTACTTTACCTTTATATGCTTTTGTTTGTTCGTTTTAAAATAGCAACCTACACCAAAATATTATCACAGTGGTAAAGTCAAACCCAGTGTATCTGTATACTGCAATGTATATTGCATTTCGAAAACCACAGCCTCTGTTTTAAAGTAATTATTCAACCAGGTGCCAATTTAAATCAATGGGTTTGCCTGCATAAGAATGAAGTCAACACTTTACAACTGAGGCTCTTGTGATGGATTAAACCTGACAGAAAAAGTTGTACTTGTGGAGTATCATAACAAATTGCATAATAGAGAAAGTCGAAGAATCAAGGGCAGATAGACTAATGCTGCAAGGAATCTATGCTCAATGGTCTATATTGGTTGGATGTATATCTAATGGTGGTGAGCAATTAAACTGAAATGTCAGTATCCATTTAAAATAGTTACATTAGAGTCATTCTAGAAATAGCTTTTCACAATGAACAATGAAGATTGAAATTACCTTTATATTTTTGTATAATCATGTTATTTGTTAAGAAAGATCAAGTTGATATTTTTGATTGTTTTAAACCTCTATTTATGGGCATATTTATTAGTTTTTTAACTATGTTTAATGAGCACCATAAATATAAAATGCAAAACATTTGTGTCCCTCCACTAATCATAAGGGTATGCTAATTAACAACAGGACATCCATATGTTTTAACCTAGAGCTCTTCATGCACCAGTTTGTAACAAGGGATAAAGTATACTCTTCTTTGAACCATGTCTCCATTGCATCGAAATACTTTGTATTTGTACATGTAAGGACAACTACTCAAATTGGCGGAATATTACTTAGCTCAATATATTAATCTTAGCTCCTTACATTGGACCATAATTCCCATAGTGTTTACGGAGATTCAAGAAATCCCAGAAGTGACACAAAGGCAAAGTCTTTGGATTTTAAGCTAGTTTATTGATGTACAGGGGACACACTCACACACACACTCACAGATGCAATCACACAAGGCTAATAGAAGAAAAGAACAGGCCTTCTAATGATGAGATACTTGCCTGAAATGGCTCTTCCAGGATCCAGGCCAGTGCAGCAGTGTAATGGAGGGAAATAGGAACTGGGGAGAGAGAAAGGTAAGAGGGAAGGGAGGGGGGGTTGGAACTGCAGAGAAGCCCAAACGATCAGAGGTCTGTCTGAGATCCCAAGGCAGAACAACTAACAAAGAAATGGCAGAGTTTAAGTACTCTTCTGGTCACGTCCTAAGTACAGGCTATTGTCCCACTTCAAAGAAAAGCCATATTTACATATCACTTGATCTAGGAAGCCTCTTCCATGGGAAAAGCACTGATACCAGAATAGCTGGCATCTATTAAGTGTCACAAAGTCATAAAGCTATCCCAAGGTGTGAAGCATCTGTTCCATTGCAAGTCCCAGCTAGGCTACGCTGTAAACATTATCTCCTTGTCTTTAGGCCATGGAGGACTGGGGGACATCCCCCATAATGCCTTTGCATTAGGGTCATAAAGAAACATGCCTTCACTTTAGGAATGCAGCTTCTCTTTAGAGGCCTCTGTGATCAAGCGCTTGCCAGGAGGAAGGGCACCTGATTACCTCTGCAGATGGATTTTGGAGTTGTGGGGGTGTTTTTGTATCATTGCAGTATGGATAACAGTACACTAACTCTGTTCAGGCAAGGTTGAAGCAGGAACTTGTACTCCAGTGGGAAGCAACTTTCAGGAATTGTCCTCAAAATAAAACAATAAATAAATAAATAAAAATAAAGGTAAAGGTAAAGGTATTCCCCCTATGACAAGGTTGTCAAGTGTCTGACCACAGGGAGGATGTGCATATCTCCGTTTGTTGAACAGCCAGCATTGTCAGAGACAACTCCGTGATCATGTGGCCAGCATGATTTCACAGAATGCTGTTTACCTTCCCACCAGAGTGTTACCTATTTAGCTACTTGCATTTGCATGCTTTCAAACTGCTAGATTGACAGAAGCTGGGGCTAGTGATGGGAGTTCACCCATTCATGAAGCACCCAGGCCTTGAACTTCCAACCTGACAATCTTGCAATCAACAGAGTCACGTCTTAACCACTTGAGCCACCACAATAGTCAATTGCACTCTTAAATGTGTAAATCATCTAAAGGCACCAGATCCTGTCTGATCTTGGAAGCTAAACAGGGTCATTCCTAGTTAGTACTTGGATGGGACACCACCAATGGATATCAGGTCCTGTCAGCTATACTTTGGAGGAAGGAACTGCCAAAACCACTGCTGAGTATTATAACATGATGTGAAATTCATGAGGCCACCAAAGGTCAATAGGCAACTTAAAAGCACATGTGTAGACATGCACTCATAAAATCATCTACGAGGTACAGCTGGCCAGTTTCAGGATGAGCACTGGGACATGAAGATTGTTTTTTATTTTTAAATGAAGTTAACCCCCCCCCCCCCAGTTTAGACCCAGTCCCCAAATAAAAACTAAGGGCCCGTTTTAGACGGGCAAAAAAAGGCGCATTTAGGGCTAAAAAGCCCGCTTTTAGGGTTAGGGAGGTGTAGCTTTTACACCCACCCTAAGCCTAAACCGCGTAGAAGCCGCCATTTAAAGATGGCGGCTTCTACACGGAGGCGCCGTACAAGCGTCATCACGTGCGCAGCGTTTTGATGCGCTGCACACGTTATGATGCTTTTGCGCCACGGGAGGGCGCCAATCGCGCCCTTCCCGCGGCGCAAAAAAAGAGCTCCTTCTCGGAGCTCTTTTCTTGCGGCGGGTCTTTGCCGCGGCCTTTAGATGGCCGCGGCAAAGACCCAGGGAGAAAGGGGCCGCGGTGGCGGCCCCTTCCTCCCTTGAGCCCTGCCGAGGGAAGCGGGGTGCAGCAGGTGCCCAGAGCACACGCTGCACCCTGCTTGGAGGCCGCGGGGAACCGGCAGTTTGCCGGTTCCCCGCGGCCTCCAAAAGCGGCGGGAGGAGGCCTAGAGGCTGCCCGTGCGGCAGCCTCGGCGTCATCCCGCCGCTGAAAGGGGCGAGTTTGGACCGCCCCTTTCGGCCAATGTAAAAAGCCCCATGTTAAAAAGGAGCAAGAATGCATCCAGTGTTAGTAACCTAACATTCCTGTTCTGCTGTAGTGGGAGATGGGGGGGGGGGGTTGAGGCAATTCCCTTACTCATTCATTGTAACATTTTTCCGAGTTTTTAATTGTACTGTTTTTAATCTTGTAAGATGTTCTTAGTCCCAGTTTTGGAGGAAAAGCTAGAATATTATTGTTATTGTTACTGTTACTGTTATTCATTGATTCATTCATTTTAAATCACTTGAGAAAAACCCATGCAAAATTACAGGCATGTGAAAATCCAAATGCATCTTGATAGGGGCTCTCAAAGGGACTGCCAAATGTATGGCAGCTGTACCATACAAACAGGCAAACATTGCCTTGAATGAAAGTGTATCTTGCAGGGGTCATTCTTTAAGACTTTTCTGCAGATATTTTTGTGATGCTTCCTGCAAGCTCTTTACTGAGGCCTCTTCACCACCCCGGGAAGACCTACACCACCTGCCTACCAGCTGCCAGCTTGCTTTGCTGCTGCTTGCTGGTGGCAGCCTTTCCTGGAGGACTGATGCCTTCTCAGAGACTGATCCCTTCAGGACCAGGCTCCAGGCACCCATCCAATCGCTGGCCAAATAGCCAGGTAGGACCACTTGTCCCCCTCCAAGGGGATAAAAGCTGGGTGCCTGCTGCGGTGGGCCCACTGACACTGTGGTTGCTGCTGAAGGGGGCAACTCCAAAGGGGAGTTGTACCTTTGGGGGAGCCGCTTCAAGGGGGGCAAGGTTTGTCTGTTAATTGCTGTTGCTGATCCATTGGGAGAGGCAAATAATAATAATAATAATAATAATAGAATGTGATATTTGAGAGCATTTCAAATGAAATGAATTTTAAAGACAAAGGAATAATGTTTGTTTATCTTTTCACCAATTGGTTTTAATTGTTCCCTTCTTCATTAGGCAAAGCCTGTTAGCACAACACATTGGTTCTGTTTGCACAGCTTCCCTAGCCCTAAGCTGCCCTGCATTTATCCAGCCATTGGGGTAACCAGCTGTTACTCCTTTAAGCTTCCATCATTTTGCATAAGAGAGCAACTTAATTATGCCTTAAAGATCTCAACCAAATTATCATCTGGAAAAAGTGTACTTCATTTAATGTGCCTAAATCTAGTACATGAACTCTAACTACTGCCATATGCTGTAAGTGAAAAACACATCACCCATTAAACTAACACTTTTTACTAGGGAAACAATTGCAGTTGGTCATAAGGTATTAGTTATCCCTCTCTTTTTTAAAAGATATTTAAACTGATGTGTTTTAATTAATATAGCTATTTTTTTCCAATTATTCCATTTTTCCCCCTTCCTGCCTTGAGCAGGATTTTTGGTGAAGAGTTTGGATATGCAGTCAGTAAAACAATCAAACAATCAAATTGCATAACTAAACAAGAAAACTAAGGTTGGAACACTGTCAGGATATGATTCTTTACAGAAGCAGCTGGCCATGTTTTGTTTATCCAAGTTTGTGTACCGCAATCACTGTGAAACTCCACTAGAAAAAAATTGTGATATGCACCCTGATGCAGAATCTCAGCCTAAATCTTTTTAGCTTCTTTTCTTCATCACGGGCTGTATCTACACTGTAGAAATAATGCAGCTCAGCACTACATTAAGTGCTGTAGCTCCATCTTATGGTATTTTGGGAATTGTAGTTTTACAAGGTCTTTAGCCAAAGAGTATAAGTGCCTTACAAAACTACAAATCCCAGGGTTCTGTAGGATGGAGCCATGACAGATAAAGTGCTCTCAAGCTGCATTATTTCTACAGTGTAGAAGCATCTCTACTGATTGTGGCCTTAAATAACCATAGGTCATAACATGTTGTTTAAACGGTGCAGATAAAACAGAAATGAAATTCAACTCCATCTTCAGTTTGGTAATGCAATTCCTATCTGAGCTGTATTTTCTAAGCTGTGCATTTGAAACTAACAAATTAAAGTTGACCAGGATTACTTCCTGGATTTTGAGTGTCCAAATGTCAGCTCCTATATTTTTAAGATGTTCTATATTTCAGGGTCTGCCACTTTATCTGAATTTATTTTGAATGGTTGCCCATCTGCCCAATATTGTAGTAGATTTACTCTGAGGACAACACTTTTAATTAGCATTCAGTACATATAACTGCAAACTGGATTAATTAACCATGCCTTGTGGGTACGAAAGTATTTTTGGCTTTAAACCTCAAATGATAATATAATTAATTCACATTGTTATTGGACATGTTCATGCTAATAATGTGTGTATGGACACAATGGAGCAAATGTTCTCTGTTTAAAAAACTAATTGTATAATTTGCT